>CM030362.1:69503499-70165999 GCA_017893485.1 Hemerocallis citrina | reverse complement strand
TTATTCATCATTTTCATTCTCTCAGATAACATACAATTTTGAATAAAAATCATTGTCGTCCTTAGAGCTTGTCCTAGTTTCTTTTTTTCATGATGTATTTATGTAAAATGCGTACGTTATCAATTAATTTTTTTGAAAGTATTTATATAAATTTATTTTCATTTAAATAATTTGTCCTTCAAGGTTCTAAATTTATTTGTATTTAAATAATTGTCATTTTTCAACTTGAAAAAAAACCCAGAACTTGCTTATGGCCCCGTCAAACTCAGATACGCCCAATGATCCAGCAACTTTCTCATTATCAAGAAGTTTCTTGAGCTTCATGTGGGGCAAAGACAGAAGACTGAAGCATTCTAGCTAGATGCATGGTGACCATGTCGATAAAGACTTGTTAATTATCTTGTTAATTAATTATTTATCAGAACTAACTAACATGTCATGTATCTATCTATAATAATAGCAGAACCAATTTACATATCATAATATCTATATGGGCTAAATATAAAAAAAGTATACAAAATTTTTGGCCAGTTTAAAAAAAGTATACAAAAGTTTTTTTTTTTAAAGGACACAATGTTTAAATTAACTCCACTATGTTAGTTAGGATTAGGGTTAGGGTTAGGGTAGGGTTTAAAAAAATCACTTTCATCTTTCATTTGTGTTTAAAAAAATCGCATTCATCTTTTATTTGCGTTTAAAAAAATATCACTTAACTAATCAGATGTTTAAATAAACCCCCCGAACTAATCTTAATCCTAACCTTAACTAACCCAGTGGAGTTAATTTAAACATTGTGTCCTTAAAAACAAAAAAAAAAAAAAAAAAAAAAAAAACACTATTGTGTACATTTTTAAAACTGATCAATCCAAAACTTTCTGTACTTTTTTTAAATATTGCCTGTCTATATGTACCTAAAGTTAAATAGTTTGAATGCTTTTTGCTTATATTTTAAGCGGTTGCAAAATGAACATTTTTTTAATAATATAACAATTGGTATCATGTGATGTATATATAAGGAGCCTCCAAATAAGTTTATTTTTTGTATATATATGTTTTACAATATATGAAAAACAATAAACGCAACAGATTGTCGATATAAAGTCCCTTAATATATATGCAACTATTCTGTACGTAGAAGTTCTTTTTCCTGTGTGTATGAGGTTCTCCTTCCCTCTAACATGCATGAATATATAAAGATTAGTTGTCCCACTAAAATAAAACCAACAGAGAAAAGAAAGGAATACAAAGATTAATACTCCTACTGTTGGAATTGAGTATACATTCAAAACACTCATCTTGTTATCAATACTGTCTCATGGTCCAACGGTTAAAGTTTTGAGTTCACAAGAGGTTGGGGGTTCAATTCCTACATTCTACATAATATATATATATATATTTATATATCTATGACCGGGCCGGGCCTTAGGGCCTTGGGGGTCTATTAAAAAAAACAGAAACTTTTTTTTGAACTTTCAGAATTCAAAACGTTTTTAATAAATATAGCTGTTTCACACTTAAATAGAATTTATGTTATAGCAGTTTCAAAAATTAAATGGTATTCATTATATAGCCGTTTTTTGGATTAATGCACACACATTATAGCCTCCTGGTTACAACCTATAAGATGAGATTATCTTTGGGAAGTAAGAAGCTACAGAAAAACAGAAAAGAAAAAAAAAATCTATCATTCAAAATTTTCTCAAAAAATACATTTTCTGCGGTTTTTGCTGGTGCAAGTTGGTACGTGCTGCTATTGGAGCATTAGGCAGCACTGTAGATCAGAAGCTCGTTGTATCCCGGGAGAAGTGTTTGGTGATCAACGATTCATCTCCAGAATCGGCCAAATAGTTTCTTAAAGAAAGTGCAACCCACGCCTCGAGCTACTTCTCACTTTCTTCCTGTTGCAGATCAATTTCAGAAAGGTCACTTGGTACACTCAGGTCCAATTCTCCCAACAATTTTAAGAAACTATTTTCGTAATCTGTAATGGCTTATTAGTTTCTGACCGCAAATATGAAACCAACAAACCAGAAAAATTTGCTGGCTTGAACTTCAAGCGATGGAAGAACAAAATGTTTTTCTATCTGTCGCTGAAGGAAGTTGCCCATGTTCTTACCCATGACTGCCCTGTAATGCCTAACCCAGAACCTGTTGATGCCAATGATAATGAACAAATTTTAGATGACATAGCAGAATGGAAGGATGCCGATTTTAAGTGTAGGAACTTCATCTTGAATGGACTATCCGACGAACTGTATGACTATTACTTACAGTCCGATACAGCTAGGTCTGTTTGGGAAGCCCTACAGAAGAAATATGACACTGAAGAGGCTGGCTCGAAGAAATTCGCAGTCAGTCGTTACCTCAAATACACCATGGTCGACGACAAGCTGGTAACTATTCAATCACACGAGTTACAGCATATTGCTCATGAGATCATTTCAGAGGGAATACCCCTCGATGAGCAATTTCAAGTAGCTGTGATGATTGACAAGTTACCACCTGGTTGGAAAGACTACAAGAACATCCTGCGACACAAATCAAAAGAACTGACCATGGAGAATTTGATAACTAGGCTTAGAGTTGAGGAGGAATCCAGAAAGCAAGATCAGAAAGAAGAAGTCCTGCTTGTTCAACAGAACAAAGCAAAGGTCCATTTGAAACCAAAGAACAAGCCGTTCAAGAAGAATGCTAGTCGGAAGTTCAATTCGAACTTTCGTCAGAATGGTCAGAATGGACGTCAGAATCCGAATAAGACAAATAACCAGCAAGCCCAAACCAACAACAATGGAACAGATCCTATCGAGTGTTGGAAGTGTCATCGCTTTGGACATATCGCTAGGAACTGCCGATCGCGTACGCCTGCACCACAGGCAAATGCTATCGAAGGGCCGTTAGTGGCTATGATTACTGAAATCAACATGGTCGGTGTAACCGATGGGTGGTGGGCTGATACGGGCGCTACTAGGCATGTTTGCTATGAGCGCAGCTGGTTCAAAAATTATAAGGAGACTGAAGGTCAAAAAGTGCAACTTGGTGATTCACACTGTATCAACGTGATGGGCACTGGAGAGGTGGACTTGGAGTTCACCTCTGGCAGGACTGTTACCCTCAAGGATGTCTTGCACACTCCTGATATGAGGAAGAACTTGATTTCTGGATACCTGCTCAACAAGGCTGGTTTTCATCAGAGCATCGGATCCGACCAGTATGTTATAACTAAAAATGGGATTTTTGTGGGAAAGGGATTTGCTTGTAATGGGATGTTTAAACTCAGTATTGAAATGAATAAGAATAATGCTTCTATTTACTCTTTGTCTTCTTTTAATTTATGGCACTCTAGACTATGTCATGTTAATAAGAAATTGGTAAATAATATGAGCAAACTTGGCATGATACCAAAAGTTAACTTAAATGAATTTGAAAAATGCACATCCTATAGTCAAGGTAAGATAATTAAAACTTCACATAGAAGTGTAGCTAGAGAAACAAAAATTTTAGACTTGATACATTCTGATATATGTGAGATGGATGGAACCTTAACCAGAAATGGTAAAAGATATTTCATTACGTTTATTGATGATCACTCAAATTATACACATGTTTATCTTATGGCTCATAAGAGTGAAGCAATTGACATGTTTAGAACTTATGTAACTGAAGTGCAAAATCAATTTGAAAGAAATATTAAGAGATTTCGTAGTGATAGAGGTACAGAATATGATTCCAATGAATTTAAACAATTATATGCATCATTTGGAATTATTCACGAGACCACTGCACCTTATTCACCTGAATCTAATGGAAAAGCTGAAAGAAAGAATAGGACTCTTACTGAATTGGTAGTTGCTTCGCTTATTAGTTCTGGAGCACCCAAATCTTTATGGGGTGAAGCTCTCTTATCTGTATGTCATGTTTTAAATAGAATTCCACATTTATCTTCTGATACTTCACCATACGAATTATGGAGAAGTAGAAAGCCTAATATTGATTATTTTAGAGTTTGGGGTTGTTTAGCATATGTCAGAAAACCTGACCCAAAAAGAATCAAACTTGCAAGTAGGGCATATGAATGTGTTTTTATTGGTTATGCAGAAAACAGTAAGGCTTGCAGATTTTTAGACTTGCATAATAATGTGATTATTGAATCCTTAGATGCTGATTTTTATGAGGATAAATTTTCTTACTTATTGAGGAACAGTGGGGGTAGTAGTGGGGGTAGTGGGGGTTCATAACCCTCAACTTCCTCTGGCATTCCTCAAACTAATACAAATGCTGCTAATGTTGATTTAGATTCTGAGCCACGTAGAAGCAAACGTGCTAGAACTACTAAAGATTTTGGTGATGACTATGTTGTATATGCTTTAGAATCTGATCCTAGTTCTATCAATGAGGCTTTAACCTCACCTCACCTGATGCCGATTTGTGGCAAGAAGCCATAAATGATGAAATGGATTCACTAACCTCTAATGGTACTTGGGAGTTAGTGGACTTACCTCGCGGTAGTCGTACTATAGGATGCAAATGGATTCTTAAAAGAAAGCTTAAACCAGATGGTACAATTGAAAATTTTAAAGCTAGACTAGTAGCTAAAGGATATGTACAAAAGGAAAATATAGATTTCTTTGACACTTACTCTCCTGTGACCCGTGTGACTACCATTAGAGTTTTATTAGCCATTTCTGCTGTGCACAACTTGATGATCCACTAGATGGATGTTAAAACAGCTTTTCTTAATGGAGAACTTGAAGAGGAACTTTATATGGATCAGCCTGAAGGTTTTGTGATTCCAGGGCAGGAACACAAAGTCTGCAAGCTGAATAAGACTTTATATGGTCTTAAGCAAGCTCCTAAACAGTGGCACGACAAAATTGACCAATTATTACTCTCAAATGGTTTTTCTATTAATAATGTTGATAAATGCCTTTATTATAAAGCATCCAGTGATAGTTGCATCATGCTTTGTCTATATGTAGATGATTTACTCATTTGTGGTTCTTCGCTTGAATTAATTTCAGAGACTAAAACTATGCTTAGTCAAAATTTTGATATGAAGGACCTAGGTGAGGCCAATGTTATTTTAGGCATGAAAATCACACGTTCTGAAACTGGTATTACTCTTGATCAATCTCATTACATTGAGAAGATCTTGAAGAAATACAATTACTTTGACCGTAGACCTGCATGTACACCTAGTGACCCTCATGTTAAACTTTTGAAAAATTCTGGTGCTGCAGTTAGACAAAAAGAATATGCTAGTATTATTGGTAGCCTTCGCTACGCTACTGACTGCACTAGACCTGACATTGCATATGCTGTAGGTGTATTATGTAGATTTACGAGTTGTCCAAGTTCTGAGCATTGTAATGCTATTGACAGAGTCATGAGGTACTTGAAAAAGACCATGAACTTAGGACTACATTATGAGAGATTTCCCGCTGTCCTTGAGGGATTCAGTGATGCAGATTGGAATTCATTTTCGGATGATTCCAAGGCCACAAGTGGATACGTTTTTAGTATCGCTGGTGGTGCTGTTTCTTGGAGGTCCAAAAAACAGACTATTTTAACTTACTCTACTATGGAGTCTGAGTTAGTTGCTCTAGCTGCGGCTAGTGAGGAGGCAAGCTGGTTGAGGAACCTCTTGTCTTACATTCCTTCATGGAATAGGCCTATACCTCCGATCTTAATCCACTCAGATAGTACTGCTGCTATTGCTAAAGTACAAAATGCTTACTATAACGGTAAGAGACTGGCGATTCGTCGCAAGCACAGTACGGTGAGAGAGCTCCTCACGTCTGGTGCTGTTACTGTGGATTTTGTCAGATCAGAAAGTAATCTTGCAGATCCTTTGACAAAAGGATTGTCTCGAGACAAAGTTTGGAATACATCGATAAGGATGGGACTGAAGCCCATTTAGGATCACAATTGGTGGGAACCCAACCTATACGACTGGAGATCCCAAGACATAGGTTCAATGGGAAAAACAAGCCATACTGTGATTGAAATCATGCAACCTAGGAGTTTTACCACTCCCCAGTCCATCCTGATGTGTATGTGCATGATATTTTGTAGCGTTAGTAAGGATGAGCTTGGCTCTTAATGAACTTTATATCTCTGAATGAGAGGAGTGCCTAGCTACAAGAGCACTCTTGATAGACTCACCGAGGTGTTTGTGAAGTGTGGCCGCTTCTATGAGAATGAGACTGATTCTCTAAAAACATTCACCTATACTGGGATAAGCACAAGGCCGGAATGTGCTGGCATTTAGAACTTGCACCTGGTAGAATCACGTGTGGTTTTCCTTCACTATGTAAAAACGGGTAATGAGTTCAAGACTGAAGATCACTCATTATTCTTGCATTTTGAGGATTGTCCACTATGTAAGGTTCAAGTCTTCGGACACCTTACTTATGCATGGTTCTATACTTTTGAAAAACCGCTTCTTTTAAAATTAGTGTTTTAAATATATAAGTGGGGGATTGTTGGAATTGAGTATACATTCAAAACACTCATCTTGTTATCAATACTGTCTCATGGCCCAACGGTTAAAGTTTTGAGTTCACAAGAGGTTGGGGGTTCAATTCCTACATTCTACATAATATATATATATATTTATATATCTATGACCGGGCCGGGCCTTAGGGCCTTGGGGGTCTATTAAAAAAAACAGAAACTTTTTTTTGAACTTTCAGAATTCAAAACGTTTTTAATAAATATAACTGTTTCACACTTAAATAGAATTTATGTTATAGCAGTTTCAAAAATTAAATGGTATTCATTATATAGCCGTTTTTTGGATTAATGCACACACATTATAGCCTCCTGGTTACAACCTATAAGATGAGATTATCTTTGGGAAGTAAAAAGCTACAGAAAAACAGAAAAGAAAAAAAAAATCTATCATTCAAAATTTTCTCAAAAAATACATTTTCTGCGGTTTTTGCTGGTGCAAGTTGGTACGTGCTGCTATTGGAGCATTAGGCAGCACTGTAGATCAGAAGCTCGTTGTATCCCGGGAGAAGTGTTTAGTGATCAACGATTCATCTCCAGAATCGGCCAAATAGTTTCTTAAAGAAAGTGCAACCCACGCCTCGAGCTACTTCTCACTTTCTTCCTGTTGCAGATCAATTTCAGAAAGGTCACTTGGTACACTCAGGTCCAATTCTCCCAACACCTACTAAGTTGATGATTGTAAATGGTGGCAATGTAATGACGGGGCGTGTGCAGAAACTGGATGCATGGAAACACAGCTAGCCAAGCAGTAATTGATTTTCAATCCCTTCAGTTTTGCTGTTATCACTCATTATCAATGTGGACCATACATAGACATAGTGTAATTGTATGATATACTGGTTTGTAATATGGGATTCGACAGTAACCCATAAACTAACCCCCTTCACATGCATATGTTTTCTTCATATACGGTACGGGTCTTAATAACACTGAGGACCAGCTTATCATCAAATTGCATTTTGTCGCTATATATATTGCATGGCTGGAGCCTTTCGGCTCTATCCGGTTCATCAAAAAAATAACTTAACTTATCGTATCCTAATGGCAAGTACGAAACAACTAAATTCACCGTTAGAAACAACGAGTTTAATTGTTGAGTCTGTGAGCGCAAATATTTAGACAATTATCCTATTTCTAGGGATGGCATCCAGTTCGGGTCAACCCGCAACCCACTCAACTCGACCCGACACGCCCTGGCCCGGTTCGGGTTCAGGTCGGATGCGTTATCCCAACCGGGTCAATCCGGGTCGGAAAAATCCTAATACCTACCCGCTCAACTCGGCCCGTCAACCCGCAAACCCGTTCAAACTGGCCTGAACCCGACCCGTGACCCGCATGCAGGTTTGTGGATTCGACCCATTTGGATTTTTTTTGATTTATTAATCTTTTGTGCCAAATATATATATATATATATATATATATATATATATATATATATATATATGATTCGACCCATTTGTGACAAATATATGTATATATATGTATACATATACTGAAAAATATATGTATATATATATATGTATATATGCATATAGATATACTCTAAAATTTATCAAAATTTTATAAAAAAAAGTGTGGACATCAAAATTAATTAATTACTACCCACTAGTCAATTAGACAACTCCCCACCCTAGCTATTTACGGCCAACTCCACCACCTCACTTCTCTCATCTCATCAATGTAGAACTAAAATTTTTCAAAGTTTAAAATCCAAATATATTTAGCCCCACATTGATGAGTGAGAAGGTAAAGTTGGCTATAAATGGCTAGGGTGGGGTGGAAAAATTGAGTTGTGGGCTATAAATAGCTAGTGAGCAATTAATTTTGTTGTTCACACCCATTTAATATAAAATGTACAATTTTATATTTTTTGGAGTTTAAAAAAATTTGATGGGCCAACCCGTGACCCGGCTCGGCCCGGGTCGGGTTGAACCCGTATGAGTTCGCGGGTCATGTGGGTCGAGAATTTGATGTTTGAACTTGGTCGGCTCGGATATTCACCCAACCTGATCCGAACCTGCCCGTTACCCGGGCTAGCCCGCAGGGTTGGGGCCCGAACCGGCCCGCCCGGCCCGAATGTCATCCCTATCTTTTTTACAAATAGTTTTGAAAATTGGCATATAAAAAAAAGTCTTACTCAACCATATAATTCATATGGAATTAATAAATTTCAACAAAATAAATTTAAAAAACAATCCAAATAATTTAACTAACTTATGGCTTAATTATGTGCTAACTGCACTTCACTTTGCATCATAATATAAGGCTAATAAATAGGTGAGCTCAACTCCAACCTATATATATTTGGAGCAGCTGATCCCCATTGCAGATAACTCGCGCCTGAGGTGGCTGTCTCATGCCCCCAAATTTTTTACAATTTTAGGGGTCATCAAATTTGTATTCCCCTTACTATAGGCATGTATTTTGCGCGTAAAAAATTAAATTGTTATTAGGGGCCCCAAAAACAATTATTTAGAAACTTTTTTTTAATTATTTGGGTTTCTGCTTGATTGAATTTGAGGCTTTAAGTTTGGGTGATTTAAAACAAATCCACATTCAAATCAATAGAAATACAAACCTGAAACCCACATTCAAATCCACATTCAAACCCAACAACCTAAACCTGAAACCCGATTCAATCACTTATACCCTTACCCTCTTTCTTCTCCCCAATTTCTCAACCCGACCCTATCCTCTGTCTTAGCCTGCGCTGTGTTCTTCCCCTTTCTTTATTCTCCCAATCTCTTACTCTCAAAACCTTAATCTCTAACTCTCAATTAACAAATCCAATCAACTCCAATTCTCCAATCCTGTCAAAAGCTCCGCCTTTGGATTGCTTGGATTTGGCCATTAATGGAAGAATCGAGAGTTAGGGTTGAGAATTTGGGGGAGCATTTTGGGGAAGAACCCATCGAATTTTATTCATAAACTTTCCCTCCAACGTTTACAGTATTTAAAGGCAGTTATCGCCAGAAACGACAAAACAACAAACACGTGTGCAACATGTAATAAAAAGAAAGAACATGCAATTATAATGGAAAATAGTGTGCATAGCGCGTAAAAAGCTGATACGCAGCTGATACAAACAATCTAAGCATTATTCCTCTTCCTGCTTGGCTCCTCCTTAACTTCGATGTCCTCTCCGATATCAGCATCCCTTTGAAGGTCAGGTAACATCCCTGACAACTCCTCGCTCTTTGAAAATGAACTTGTCTCAAGTTCAAAAGAGGAAAACTTACGTTGAAGCTCTTCAATGTCAATCCATGTAGATTCTTCAATACTAGTATTCTTCCACTGGATCAATAGCTCAATGTCCATGCAGTTATCCTTCTTGAAAACCCTGCGGTCTAAAACCACTTCAGACTGAAGGTGAGGTGTGTCATCCACCCACCAGTGTGGTAGTTCTTCAGAAATTGTAGGAAGATGAGTGTCGTAGCACTTCTTAAGCCTTTAAACATGAAGAACAGGATGTATCATCGTAGATGAAGGAAGTTCTAATCTGTATGCAACGGAAACAATTTTCTCCAGTATTCTATAGGGTCCAAAATACCTCGCAGCCAACTTCAGAGGCACTGAGTCTTCAATAAGCTCTGCTTGTATGGCTGAAGCTTCAACAAAACCAAGTCCCCCACCACAAATACCCTCTCAGTACGTCGTTTGTCAGCACAAAGCTTCATTCTACTCTGCGCAGCCTGAATATTCTCCTTCAACAATTTCAGAATGGAGTCCCTATCCCTCAATCCTTCATCCACAGTCTGTACTGCAGCAGTACCAGATACATAATGCAGCAAAGAGGGAGGTTCTCTGCCATATACAGCTTCAAAGGGTGTGATACCTGTAGAAGAGTGCCAATTTGTATTATACCACGACTCTGACCAACTTATCCATTTCATCCACTCCGCTGGCTTTTGTCCACAAAAACATCTCAAATACATCTACAGAGTTTTGTTAACAACCTCTGTCTATCCATCACTCTGAGGATGATATGTCGTAGAGATATTCAGTTTACTTCCTTGCACCTTGAATAACTCTCTCCAAATCTGACTAACAAAAACAGGGTCATGATCACTAACGATGCTCTTAGGCATGCCGTGAAGCTTGTAGATGTAACACCCAGTGTTAAGAATCGATATATATATATATATATATATATATATATATATATATATATATATATATATATATATATATATATATATATATATATATAAAATTAATTAATTAATTACTTAATTGGAAGTGTGTCCTATAGATTATTCTATGGGAGTAGGAGTGTGGAATTATATTGATGGAGGGGGGCCCCACGGTAAAGAAATGCAGCAGGTGCTGCTGTTTCTGTTTCGGTTGTGATGTCACGCTGATGGTGATGTGGACATGGTGGGGCCCGCCCAGGAGAGAGGCAACGAAATGCTGCCGTTGTGCTCTTGGGCGCTGACGTGGTTGGGGTCCACGTGGGGGAGTGCTATTGTGCGCTCTCTGAGACCGAGACAAAGTAAGAAAGTTTTTTTTGTGGAAAAGCATCCTATATTGGAATTAAAAAAAGGGAGGAAATGGGGTTCTTTTGTATGAATCGTTAAAAAAGATATGCCCCATAGCAAACTCGAAACTATATGCTTTGATCAAATTTAGCAAACTCCTTTTTTCGCCTAAGAAGTTCTAGATGAATTGAGAATTTCAATTCAAATCAAATAATCTCTCCTGGCTAACGTCAACAGGGTTGTTTGGTTTGAAATTGTCCCATATCCGAAGTATTTGGGATATATATATATATAATTGCCTGGGATTAGAGGTCATCAGCAAGCTATAGCACATTTTATGAGGCAGCCTGTGGTGGGCAGTTATTAGAAAAATTACTGTTTCGGACCGGGGTGTTACGAATGGTATCAGAGCCGACTATCGACCCCGAGTATGGGTACAGAGTGGTGGTTATGCCGGAGATGGAGCTAGCAGATGTACTGGTAAGTATGCCTAAGAGGGAGTGGGGTTGGGTCAGGTCGCCCGGTAAATCTACTGAGGTGGGCTAGGGGACTGGACAACATGCAGAATCGGGGTACTGTACAGCTAGCAAAATCAAGATACGTCATTCCACATCGACTACAAAGGAGGATCCTGCGCTGCGTTGCAAGTCCCGGCTTCAGCGAGGACGCTGAATTCTTAAGGGAGGGTGTCTGTAACATCCCGTGTTAAGAATATATATATATATATATATATATATATATATATATATATATATATATATATATATATATTTGGAAGTGAGTCCTATAGATTATTCTATGGGAGTAGGAGTGTGGAATTATATTGATGGAGGGGGGACCCACGGTAAAGAAATGCAGCAGGTGCTGTTGTTTCTGTTTCGGTTGTGGCGTCACGCTGATGGTGACGTGGACAGGGTGGGGCCTACTCAGGAGAGAGGCAACGAAATGCTACCGCTGTGCTCTTGGGCGCCGACGTGGCTGCGGCCTACGTGGGGGAGTGCTACTGTGCGCTCTCTCTCCTAGCTAACATCAACAGGGTTGTGTGGTTTGGAATTGTCCCATATCGGGAATATTTGGGATTGATTATATATATATATATATATATATATATATATATATATATATTAGAGGTCACCAACAAGCTATAGCACCTTTTATAAGGCAGCCTGTGGTGGGCAGTTTTTAGAAAAATTATTGTTTCGGGCCGGGGTGTTACAGTAGATATGATCAATAAAAAGTTGGGCAACAGATTGGGCAGTATAGGGATGTGCAAGGCTTACAAAATGAGCATATTTGGACAATCGATCAACAACAACCATATCACACTCTTACTAGAGCTCTTTGGAAGTCCCTCGATAAAATCCATGGAGATATCTTCCCATATCTTATTAGGAATAGGTAGTGGCTGTGGAAGGTCTGCATGTGATAAAGTCTCACAGTTGGGAGGGAAGTCCCTCGATAAGGATGTTAAGGGTATGGTGCGCAGTTGCCTCATTTGTCAAAAAGGCAAAACTTATTCCCTCCCAACTGAATGATCTGCGTAGCCTATGTAGAGTCTTATGATAGCCAGAATGACCCCCTTATTTAGAAGCATGAACCTCAAGAAAAATTAGCTTGTGCACATTTGTTGTAGGACTCAAAAGAATCCTGTTGCGGTAATACCATATTCCCTCCAACTGCTTATAGTAAATAAATGTGAGCTTCTCTTGGAGCTTAAGAAAATAAGGATCAATTTGCACCATGACTTTTACCTCATCTAACCATTGTGGCACAATGAAAGTTACTTCACAAGACTCCCTTTGATCAATTCTTCTCGTCGATAGCCCATCGGCAATAGAGTTATCAACCACCTTCTCATATTCAACTAATAAATTGAATCCCATTAACTTCTAAAGCCACATCTCTTGCATTTCCGTATTAATTCTTTGCTATAGAATGAATTTAATACTTCTCTGATCTGTCTTGATCACAAAGGGTCTTCCCAATAAATAATACCTCCATTGTTTGACTGCTTGTAGTATAGTCAGAACCTTCTTTTCATAGGTGGACAAGACTAAAGATTTTCCTTTTAAGCCTTTACTCAAATAAGCAATGGGATGATTTTCCTGCATAAGTACAACTCTTATTCCATTTTGTGATGCATCTAATTCAATAATGAATGTCTTTGATAAATCTGGAGCTTTAAGGACATGGGTAGAAACCAAAGCCGAGAATCAAAGGCAACAGTTGCAGCTGCAGTCCACTTGAATGCATTTTTCTTCAAGAGTTGGGTGAGTGGAGAAGTTATACCTTCATAGTTCTTTACAAATTTCTGTAGTAGCCTGTTAAACCCAAGAACCCCCGCAACTCCTTCACACTGGTAGGTTCTGGCCACTGCTCTACGACATTTATTTTACTTGGATCCACCGCAATGCCATCAGCACTAATGACATGCCCCAAATAACCAACTGATTGTTGGCCAAAACTGCATTTTCTCTCCTTGGCAATAAGTTGGTTCTTGCTGAGTACTAAAAGAGTTGTAGCTAAGTGCTGAAGATGACTATCCCAACTTGGACTATAGATCAAAATGTCATCGAAGAAAACTAATACAAAATATCTGAGGAAATCTTTGAAAATTTCATTCATTAGACATTGAAATGTTGCAGGTGCATTGGTTAAGCCAAATGGCATTACCATAAACTCGTAGTGCCCTTGATGTGTTCAGAATGCCGTTTTAGGAATATCTTCCTCCTTAACCATGATTTGGTGATACCCCGATCTCAAATCAATTTTCGAGAAGAATTTTGCTCCATGCAATTCATCCAACAATTCATCAATAACTGGTATTGGAAATTTAGCCTTTATAGTTTGAGAATTAAGTGCTCGGTAGTCTACACATAACCTCCAGCTACCATCTAACTTCTTCACAAGTATGACTGGTGAGGCAAAAGGCCTGTTGCTGGTTCGGATAAACGCTGAGGTGAGCATCTCCTTCACTTGCTTCTCTATCTCATTTTTGTAGTAGTATGGGTGTTTATATGGTCTAATACAAACTAGTTTCTGCCCTTCTGCCAAAGGAATCTGGTGATCTATCTTTCTATTCGGAGGAAGTTGAGTTTGTGCATCAAACACTTCAGGGAATTGTTGAAGAACTTGTTGTATTTTAGAGAATGGTGGGTTATTTTTGACAAGGTGCTTTCATCCTTGCTCTTGTTTAACTGAGGATCACAAACTTCTTCAATTTGGATCTTGAAAGCTTGATGAACACAACTCACTATCTTAGGCAGTTCTGATGCTTCCATAAGTTGTACTTGGGGATGAATAATCCCTTGTAACCTCTTCATAGAGCCAAAAACTCTAAAATCCATTGTCATGCAGCTGAAGTCCATTGTTACAGGACCTAATGACCTAAGCCAATGTGCCCCCAACACCATCTGCGCAGGTCTAAGTGGAAGTCACAACAATTCTGCCACCAGGGATACCCCTTTCACTGTGAAATGGACATCTTCTACCTTCCCTTCACTATGCATAGACTCTCCATTGACAACTGTGACCCTATATCTTGGTCTACTTTGGATTGGTAAATTTACCTTAAGAGGAGTCTGAGGATCCAAATAGTTATGTGTAGATCCAGTATCAATGAGTATGTTAACATCTTTACCATTAATCTTACCCTTAACTCTCATGGTTTGGGGATACACCTGAGTTCCAACCAGTGCATGTGCATGTTGGAGCACTCTCTCTTTAACACCCTCAGTCACAACAGCATTCACCTCAACAGATTCCTCTTCATCTTCTTCTTCAAGCATCTTTAAGAAAAAAATCTTTTGTGATTTACAACGATGGCCCTGAATGTACTGCTCATCACAGTCGAAGCAGAGTCCCTTGGCCTTTCATTCTCTTAATTCTTGTATGTTCAACCTTCTAGGCACAAAATTAGTGGTATTAGCAGACTCCTGCACTTTTACAGTAATGCTTGAGTTTGGTGGATGGTTTGTGAGTTTTTTGGGTGTAATAGGAGGTATATAACTCTTCTTCAAGCAAGCAAGCAAGCTTCTCTTCATACCCCCGAGCTAAGCCTATTGCTTCATTAACATGCTTCGGCCTTTGGGATTTAACATCCAATCTAATTTCATCTCTAAGCCTACTAACAAAAGTGCTAAAAATTGTGACTCAGTCCATTCTTCTACAAAATTAGACAAGCGATCAAATTCCTGCACATAGGACTTCAAATCTCTCTTCTGCTGCAACTTCGATAACATTCCTCAATAATCTTGAAATTCGGTAAGTCCAAATCTTGAAATTAATTCTCCTAAGAATTTAGACCATGAAATCGCATTCATATTAGGCTTAATATGCCTTCTAAACCATTGAGTTGCCTTCCTCTTAGATTCAAAGATGCATATTTCAACTTCTGATCATCAGATATTTCATAAAATTCAAGAAATTGCTCAACTCCACAAATCCAATCTATTGGATCCCCCTCATGAAACAACAAAAATTCTACCTTAAATGGAACCCTTGACATACTACCACAGTCCCCTCATTCTTTGGAATTGAAAGGAGTTGAGTTAGGGTTTGGTACGTCAAGAGTCGAAAGCAGAGGATGAGTATTTCGTGGATTGATCTGTTGATTTGACGTATATTGATCGCCATTTGCTCCAGCTTGCCAAAAATGAGCCCTAATTGAGCTTTAATTGACACCATGTTGCTCTTCAATTCATTCACCTCACCTTCAATGGTGGTTGTACTCCCTTCATCTCTACCATCGTCATCGCCGTTAACTGGCTCTGATACCACGTTGTCAAGAGCTCCGCCTTTGGATTGCTTGGATTTGGCCATTAATGGAAGAATCAAGAGTTAGGGTTGAGAATTTGGGGGAGAATTTTGGGGAAGAACTAATCGATTTTTATTCATAAACTTTCCCTCCAACATTAAAATAGTGTGAATAGCGAGTAAAAAGCTGATACGCAGCTGATACAAACAATCTAAGCACTATTCCTCTTCCTACTTGGCTTCTCCTCAACTCTGATGTCCTCTCCGATATCAGCATCCCTTCGACAGTCAAATAGCATCCCTGACAAATCCTTGTTTTCTTCTTCCCAGAACTTGTTAATTTTGACTCAATTCACAATTCTTTTCTCTAATCCTAAATCCAATTCTCCAAACCTTTGAGGCTCAATTCACAATTGTTGAGGCTCAATTATATGTTTTGCACATCTGAATAGTTTTATACATGCTTTTTGTATGCTTCTTGTGTGGGTGTTTATGTGCATGCATATCTGATTGATGATTTTCACTCTATTTAACATATCTGATTGATGCTTATGAGCAAACTTGTTATTCGATGATATATATTTTGCATATTTTTGCCTTAATTAAACAATGTGTAAATTTTTTGTGTACATACATTTTTTTAAATGTATGGAAAGCTCCATTTCGGAAGTTCGCCTCAGGCCCCCGAGAACTCAGAGCTGACCCTGTCTCGACGTACATAATATGTAGCTATTTATTGGACCCATTGTACTAGTAGTAGATCAATCAGTCGAACCTGGTAGCTGGATCCCTCTTCTCATCAGTCCCATAAAATTACGACACAATAACAACTGCTCTGCATGACAAATGAGTAAGAGTAAGCTCCTTTATCCTTGTTGTATAGCTCTATTATTTACTATTTAGAGTTCAGTCTATGGGACCATTTTCTTTTTTGATAATTTATTGGACCATCATATAATTTCATAAATACTACTACTACTATTACTATTACTGCTAATAATAAAATAGGAAGATTTTTTTTTAGACCTCTTTCAGTATAAGGCCGTGAAATTAATACGATTCATAGTTTATTCACAAAATATTTATATAGTTTTTTTAAAAATATATTACTATAAGTAAAATTACGACGGAAGTCAAGAAAAACAATTTTCAGTTACTATTATTAGTTATAATGGTTATTAAACCTCAGTTCTTTATGTAGAATCGAACTATATGTACTTGGTTGAACTTCCTATTAAGTTTCTTCTTTGGATGTTTAGTTGTGATCTTCAATCTTGTCTGACACATAAATAAGTTATATATAGATCCTTAATTTTAAAAGTCATTTAAAAAAATAAAATTTAACAAACAATTTTATGCATAAACCTTGCCATATAGGATTACTAGTAATCTACATGTGCAATGCACGTTCTAATAATATATATATTTTTAAAGTAAATATTAAGAAGTAAACTGCTTTCGAATCTGAGGCATTCATTTACTCATCACATACTATTTACAAATTATCCATAGTGATACCAACTTTTATTTATATGAGTGACACTTTTGTAAATAATTATATCGTAAATAAATTTGAACTTCGAGGGTATTATGGTAACTAACAATAGTTGAGTAAATGAATGATTAATATAACACCCACTTAAAAATAAATGATTGAGATTAGATGGTTAATTGTCTACAAATTACACAACCTCAACTCTCACATTATAGTATTACTAGTAACTGCACGTGCAATGCACGCTTTAACTAATATTTTTTTATATAGTAAATAATAAGATTTTTCCTTACTCATTAGATACTTTTTACAAATCACTTCTAGTGTTACAAACATTTATTCTATATGAGTGACATTTTTGTAAATAATTATGTTGTAAATATATTTGAACTTTGAGGGTATTATGGTAACTAACAACAGTTGAGTAAATGAATGGTTAATATAACTCATACTTAAAGATGAGTGGTTGAGATTAGATGGTTGAATGAATATATACAAATTACAGGTTGTCTACAAATGATAACCCCAACTCTCCCGTTATAATATTAAAGATTATTATTAGTAATCTACACGTGCGATGCACGTCCTAATTTTTTTTAATACTTAAGTAAATACTAAGACGTTATCTGACCTCGAACCTGAGACCTCTCTTTACTCATCACACCTCTCTTTACTCATCACATACTCTTTACAAATTATCCCTAGTGGCACCAACTTTTATTTTATATGAGTGACACTTTTGTAAATAATTATATCGTAAATAAATATATTCTTTGAGGGTATTACGATAACTAACAATAGTTGAGTAAATGAATGATTAATATAACTCAAATGTAAAAATGGATGGCTGAGATTAGATGGTTGGTTGTCTATAAATTATAGGTTGTCTACAAATGACAATCCCAACTCTCCCGTTATAATATTAGATTAGATTAGATTACTAGTAATCTGCATGTCCTAATAATTTTTAAAAATAAATAAATACTAAGACGTATTTTGACCTCGAACCTGAGACCTCCCTTTACTCATCACATACTTTTTAGTGATACCAACTTTTATTTTATATGAATGACACTTTAGTAAATAATTATGTCGTAAATAAATTTGAACTTTGACGGTATTATGGAAACTAACAAGAATTGAGTAAATGAATGGTTAATATAGCTCCAACTTAAAATTGAATGGTTGAGATTAGATGATTGATTGTCTACAAATTATAATTTGTCTATAAATTAGACAATCTCAACTCTCACATTTATATTAGAGATTAGAGACAGAGATTAGCTATAGATTGGATGCTAGAAATGAGAATAAAAACACAAAAACATCAAATTATCTAAATATGGATAAGAACAAACAAAATAGTTCCCTAAGAGCATCCACAGTCATGCTTTGCTAAAATATGCATAAATGTATATTATACATATAACAAAGCGAGTTTGCTGCAGTGGTAAAATGTTATAATATAGCAAACAAATTTTTGTTATGATCGGACGGATCTTCGAGATCCGTCCCACAAAATTTAAATAAATTTTGTGAATTTTTTAATAATTAAAAACAATTTTTTGGGAAAAAAAAACAAACAAAGGTGGGCTCCTCCACGAACGGATCTTCAAGATCTGTCCAAGGGGGGTTAGCCATATTTGTGGATTTTTTTTTCGAAAATTCAAAAAAAAGGTTGGATGGACTTTCAAGTTCCGCCCGACAAATTTTTTTTTTCGTGGGACGGATCTTCAAGATCCGTCCTGTATAATATGCATTTTCTCATTTCCACTCTCATATATAGTAATCTACTGTTGCGAAATGGTCAAAATATGCATAAGTAACAAACGACTGCAACGATTCGCTTGTTAACATATACATAAAATGAATAAATAGCAAACGACTGTGAGTTGTGGATGCTCTTGCCGATTCAACTTTTAGACCAGAAGAGCAATAAAAACTAAGTTAAATTAATGCAACTTAAATGCAATAATAATGAAAAGTAAAGTGTAATTTAGTCTCACTCTAATCCCCACTAAAACTAGCTCCAAACTCCCTATCCCTTTCTCCTCCTCCATCGAAATTCCACCAAAAAGTTCCCCACAATTCTCAAAACCCTAATTCCAAATCCAATCAAAAATCCCCCTTTTCCCAATCCCACATCTCAAAATCCCATTTTGTTGGGGGCCCAAAACACCAAAATTAATGTAACTGTTTATCACTTTTTTACTGTTTGTCGTCCTCTGTTTCAATATATAAATCGGTAAATTTTGGTTGCAGAAGACATAAAAAGAAGGGATTCACGTGTTCATGTCCACCAGCTATCCACCCACTTAGTTGCAGGTTGGTTCCAACTCTTTCCCCATCTCCTTCAAATTTCCATTATATTTTTTGTTCATGTTGTTGTACTTCCATAAATTTCATGTCCTTTTCCTGCAACCAATCTTCTCATTAAGTCTCTACCTTACAATTTGGTAGTATTTGATTGAACCCATATAGGAATTTGGTGGGCTTTCGGGTTTCAATCGATTCACTGAAAAAAGTTGATTTCTTGAGGTCTAGGGTTTGTTGGGTTTTGCCCCATTTCAATGGTTTCTTGAGAAATTAATAGGGTTGGGAAGAATGGGTTTTTAAAAATATATATATATATATATATATATATATATACAAATTTGTTGTTAGATGCTTGTTGCTCTGCATCCAGTCTTTTTTCGGATGTGGGTTTCCAGATAAGAATCCACTTTGCATCTTGTGGTCTCATTCCATCTTTTCGTTGCGACGCAAATCATTAACTCAAGGTATGGAATTCTCCAGTTTGCGGTCGCCTTTTTTGTTTGCTTAGAAAATGACATGATGCTGGTTTTGTGCCCTTTATGTTGTAGAGGGTTGGCTTGTGTTCAACTCTGGTTATAAACTGTGGTGGGCGAATTGGGTTAGGTTCGATTTTAGTCTATTCAGGGTGTAGTTGATGTTTATCTGGTAGGAGAATTTTATAGCTGATTGAATTGAATTTGAATTATTTCCGAGTATTGATTCTAGATCCTGTGTGGATATTCTAGTATAGATTTTTTTGGGTGTGTATAGTTGGAGAAGGGATGAGGGGTGAAAGATTGGGGAAACTGCCTTATTTCTTATATTGCTAGTAATTGGTTTGACGTGTAGTTGAGGAAGCATCAATGTCATCCAAGTCTAATAAAGCCACCTGTTCTCGAACCAGCTCCGCTCGTTCTAGACACAGTGCCCGAGTCGTTGCGCAAACGTCTCTGGATGCAAGGCTCAATGCTGATTTTGAAGAGTCTGATCAACCTTTCAACTACTCAACTTCAGTTGGAGCTACAGCCAATCGATCCAGTGGTGCTGATAGCAGCGGAATGCCTTCCTCTTCAGTCTCTGCTTACCTCCAACAAATGCAGAGGGGGAAGTATATCCAGCCGTTTGGGTGTTTACTAGCCATCGAAGACCAAACTTTCTCCATCATTGCCTTCAGTGAGAATACTCCTGAAATGCTTGACCTGGCCCCCCATGCCGTCCCTAGCATTGACCAGCATGAAGCTCTTTCAATCGGTACAGATGTCAGAACGCTTTTCCGATCCCCAAGCGCTGTGGCCTTGCAAAAAGCTGCAAGCTTTGGAGATCTTAATCTTCTAAAGCCTATTCTAGTCCATTGCAGGAGTTCAGGAAAACCTTTCTATGCAATCTTGCATCGGATTGATGTTGGTTTGGTCATAGACTTGGAGCCTGTAAACCCTGCCGATGTTCCTGTAACTGCTGCTGGTGCATTGAAGTCCTACAAGCTAGCTGCAAAAGCCATTTCGAGGTTGCAAACTTTGCCCAGTGGGAATATTTCTCTTCTTTGTGATGTTTTGGTTCGGGAAGTGAGTGAACTCACAGGTTATGATCGGGTAATGGCTTACAAGTTCCATGAGGATGAGCATGGGGAAGTTATAGCTGAGTGTAGGAGGTCAGATTTGGAACCTTATATTGGTTTGCATTATCCAGCTACTGACATCCCACAAGCTTCAAGATTTCTTTTCATGAAGGATAAGGTGAGGATGATATGCGACTGCTCTGCATCTCCAGTTAAAGTCGTCCAGGACAAGAAATTGCCTCAACCTCTGAGTCTCTGTGGATCTACTCTGAGGGCTCCTCATGGATGTCATGCACAGTACATGGCCAATATGGGTTCTATTGCCTCCCTTGTGATGTCAATCACAATCAATGAGGATGATGATGAACCAGGGAGTAGCGATCAGAAAGGAAGGAAGCTATGGGGTTTGGTGGTTTGTCATCATACAACTCCAAGGTTTGTTCCCTTTCCACTTAGATATGCCTGTGAGTTCTTGCTTCAAGTTTTTGGAATTCAGCTAAATAAAGAGGTGGAGCTAGCAGCTCAAGCAAGGGAGAAGCATATCCTCCGTACCCAAACTGTTCTCTGTGACATGCTTCTCAGAGATGCTCCAATTGGCATCTTTACTCAATCTCCTAACGTTATGGACATTGTTAAGTGTGACGGTGCTGCTCTTTATTACAAGAACCAGTTTTGGCTTCTGGGGTCTACGCCTACTGAAGCACAAATTATAGATATCGTTGCGTGGCTGTTAGAGTGCCACGATAGTAGTACAGGCTTAAGTACTGATAGCTTAATGGAAGCAGGTTATCCAGGTGCTTCATCCCTTGGAGATGCAGTTTGTGGGATGGCTGCAATCAAAATTACTGACAAGGACTTCATCTTTTGGTTCCGGGCGCATACATCAAAGGAGATTAAGTGGGGTGGAGCAAAGCATGAACCTGGTGGTAGAGATGATGGAGGCAGAAAATTGCACCCACGATCCTCTTTTAGGGCCTTCCTGGAAGTCGTGAAGTGGAGGAGTCTACCGTGGGAAGATATCGAAATGGATTCAATCCATTCGTTACAGCTCATACTGCGTGGCTCTCTGCAAGACGATAATTTAGTGGACCAATCCAAGGCCTTAGTGAATCCAACCAATGATGACGATGAAAAAAAGATTCAAGGGCTGGATGAATTGCGTACAGTTACAAATGAAATGGTTCGTCTAATCGAAACAGCAACGGTGCCCATTTTGGCTGTTGATGCATTTGGGAATATCAATGGTTGGAATGCTAAAGCAGCAGAACTGACAGGTTTATCGGTGGAAGATGCTATTGGGATGCCTCTAACTGATCTTGTATATGATGATTCTGTTGATGTGACCAAAAGTGTTCTTAACTTTGCGTTGCAAGGTGATAATTTCTCTCTCTGTCTCTTTTTTTCTTCTCTTCGTATTTCTGTTCAATAAGCGTAGGATGTTCATCCTCCTTTTAATAGTCTTCACCTTAACATATTATGGTTCATGAATTTACAAAATGCAGAGTCTGATTATTGTGCATCTATGTGTCTTCTGCTTTCATGGCAGGAAAAGAAGAGCAAAATGTAGAAATCAAACTCAAAACATTTGGTCATCAAGAACGCAATGGGCCAGTCATCTTGATTGTCAATGCATGCAGTAGTCATGACATGAAGGATAATGTTGTGGGGGTTTGCTTTGTAGGACAAGATGTGACAGGCCAAAAAATGGTAATGGATAAGTACACTCGTATTCAAGGCGACTATAACTCGGTTGTAAAGAGCCCAAGTGCACTCATCCCTCCTATATTTATAATTGATGACAATGGCTGCTGTGTCGAGTGGAATTCAGCCATGCAAAAACTGACAGGTTTGAATAGAGAAGATACAATCAGTAAAATGCTTGTGGGGGAGGTGTTTGACCTGCATGGTTTCGGGTGTCAGGTCAAAGATCAGGACACCTTAACCAAACTCAGGATTCTGTTGAATGGTGTAATTGCTGGTGAAGATTCAGAGAAGTTTCTGTTTGGGTTCTTTGATCAAAATGGTAAGTTTGTCGAGGCATTACTGTCAGCAAACAAGAGGACGAATTCTGAGGGTAGAATTACTGGGGTATTGTGCTTTTTGCATGTGGCTAGTGCCGAGCTTCAACATGCTTTGCAAGTGCAGAGAAGGGCTGAAAAGGCGGCAATGAACAGTCTTAAGGAACTAGCACACATTCGCCAGGAAATCAGGAACCCACTTCATGGGATTGTTTTCACTCAAAATTTGATGTCGGCTTCTGCCTTAACCCAGGAGCAAAAGCAACTTGTTCAGACCAGCACGCTGTGTAAGGACCAGTTGACAAGAATCTTAGATGACATGGACATAGAGAGCATCGAGCAGTGGTATGGAAGCACCTTTTATTTTGTAGGACATGCATTTACATTCATTCTTATGATCTTTTTGGGAATCATATTGAAGTTATTGATTTTTAAGGATGACATATTCTCAATCATATGACCTCTTACGATAATATGGGTATTTGCAGAATTAAGTACACAAAATATGGGCACAACTGCAGGTTGATTCCATAAGGAAAATCAGAATAGTACAGGAGGACATGACATACTTATATATGTGCATGAATCTATTTGTGTGCATATAATAAAGATAGCTTTATAAAGATAAAAATACAAAGAAATGCATCGATTATTCTGCCAGTTATCAACATGCAAATAGAACTTAGCTCATGCGCACGACTGTCCTGCCTAGAGCTGGCTATGGGTAGGATAAGGGTCTGTTATACATTTTGAAATACCCTGTCAGAACGGTTAAGGGTAAAATAGTTCATTACCCTGGTATAATAAACAAGTGAAACGGGTAAAGCATTTGTCAGAAAATAGGACTTCAGCTATATTTTTTAAATGTTTTTCTTATAAAATAAAAACTTTTTGGTGCTGGCTTTTCGTATCCGATCGATCGCAACGGGGTTCAATTTTGAGTTGGGAATCGTCAGGGAGTTGTGCTGGCTCTTAATGAATCGTGGCACCCCCCCAGATTTCCTTGATACCTCTTAGAAAGGTATTTGATGGGATTAATTCTTGGTGAAAGCATAGGTACGTGCTGGCACTCAAGTGAAGTAGTAGCGCTGCCATGGTTCCCGCTGTCGATCTGTGCTTGCGTGCCAGCATTACCTTCCCAGCCTTCCTAGTTTGTGTACCCCAGCATAAACAACATATACCTTAACATTAACTAAAAAAATTTTAGTTAATGTTAAGGTATATAAATTTTAATTACAGATAAAATTGAACGAGAAGAAAAAATTACAAATAAAAATAAGATCAATAATCCTCACATTTGGCAAAGCCAGTCTACCTTCAATAACTAATAGTTGCATACACACATTCAAACAAAAAATTGAAGTTGGTAATGCTATTCATATGATATTAATATATTGTGTGTATATAAACCTATACAGCTATTTACATAAACCCTTTAACCTTACCCTACCCAGTTTTTAAACGAGTAAAACACTTCAACCTTCCCCCCACACCTTTTTTTAGATGGGTAAGGAAATTCCACACTTATCCTTACCTACAGCACACAGGGTAAATGGGTACCCATTACCAGCCCTGCGCCTAGTGGGAGGTCTTGGGTCCGAAACTCCTTGTGTGCAGCAATTGTAATGTTTTTTTCTTTTTAAACACAAAATGTTAAGACACCCTATTGACTAGTGACACCCCCCTTCTTCCATCAACTAATTCGCAGCAAAGAAAAAAGAAAACAGATCGTAACAAATAATTTTCTTTTATCTCCAGTGCTTTGTATTTATGCTACAACTAACCGAATGTATGATCTGGTAAGTGTTAAGCTTGGGTCTTCAACTTCACATTGAACAGCTCATTATATGTCACTTCTAATACGGAGAAAGTAACTTTCGTATTTGTAATGACATTCCTTCGCTTTTTCTTTTTTCTTGCTTGGGAGTAGGTAATAGATTATATTATAGCTTAAACTGTTCATTTCATCGGTATAGTTATTGAAGTACTGAATTGAATTGCTTTATTGTCACCCCTCTAGGGCTTTCTTCGTTATTACTAATTACTGTGAACAAAAAGTGCTTTCGGTGAAAAGTGTTGTGAAGAAAAAATATGTTGAAGTTCAAACTTTTCTGGTTGTGTAAAAGCATTTTTTGGAAAAGCTAAAAGCACCTCTTGAGGTGTGGTGAGAAGAAGACCACACTGGATAACACTGCAGTTATGCTGAAGTGCATTTGGACAAACACACTTTTAGTTAAGTTTACCGAACACTTATTTTGAGTCTAAGGGTGCTTCTAGAGCCAAATGGCACTTTCTAGACTCTTCCAAAGCAATAAAAAACGGAGCCTAAATGAGTTGTCATGTGTATGATTCTGTGTAAACTTTCTTGATTCAGCTTTACCACAGTTTTAAGGACAGCAATGTCCTGGTCTGTCAATAACATGAAAATGTCTGGTTCATTAAAATCTTATCCCATGTTGTTTAATTGCTGATATCCTTTAATCTAATAAAGATGTATGATTTATTTCTTCCCCGGCTGGAATTTTTCAACATATATCATTCTTGATTGACCTTCCTTGGTTGTGATATGTAATGAAATTATTTTCCCTAAATATTTTAAAGCATTTTACGCCTTCTTATTTTTCGAACTTCCAAACAGCTACCTGGAGTTGAATGGGGTTGAATTTAACCTGGGGCAAGCTTTAGAGGCAGTTATATCCCAGGGGATGACCTTAAGCAGGGAATGCCAGGTTCCACTTGTTCATGATTCACCTGCAGAAGTGTCCTCCATGCACTTGTATGGTGACAATTTGAGGCTTCAGCAAGTTCTGGCTGACTTCTTAGTGACTGCACTTCACTTCTCACCACCTGCTGAGGGAAATGTTGTACTCCATGTCATCCCTAGGAAACAACGAATAGGGACTGGAGTTCATATTGTTCACCTTGAATTCAGGTAATTTTTGGCTAATTTATTAATTGATAACGAAAAGTTCCATGTTACTATTAAACAAAAGGTTAAAGTTTTATTCCAACATTAAAATTTGATCATGAGGGATACGTATCTGTAGAGTTTCTCTGGTTATCAAAAGAGTGGAGGGAGAAAGAAGAAATAAGGAAAAGTGAAAAAGTGATCAGAGCTTAATATTTCATGACTAGCATCGAGTGTAGCTTCAGTTATCGTCATCATTAAATTCAGGATAGATTTCTATATATAATATTCTTCTTATACACTTTCTGCAGGATCATCCATCCTGCACCGGGTATCCCAGAGGGTTTGGTCCAGGAGATGTTCCACCACCGTCAGGGAATCTCAAGGGAAGGTCTGGGCCTATATATCAGCCAGAAGCTTGTGAAGATCATGAATGGCACTGTTCAATATCTTAGAGAAGCCGAGAGATCATCTTTTATCATACTTGTAGATTTCCCCTTGGTTCACGACAACAAGAGGAGGAGGTGATTCTAAGATATTAAGTATTTTGTCTTATGATCGCTCTCAGTGACTAGCTCATCTACCCTCATCAGATAATCAAATAATTTTACCATAAATCCGGTAACATATGATTGGCCCAGTTGTCCCCAAGAAGCAGTTGAAAGGAACGCTCAGATTCTCTTCAAATATTTTTACTCGGTCTGATTCCTAATGTCAATGCATTAATTGGTGTAGTACTTAACAACAAATAAAGTCTGCCCATGCCTTTTATTCGCATAATATGTTGTAATCTGTTCAGTAGTTTGGCTTGGATATCTTCCTGGAGTTCAGATTTGGCAGAAGTATATATAAAAAACATGGTTTGAGTGGTTCCGATCTATATTTTCCTCTCATTTAATTTACTGGTTTTGCGTGCCATCACCTTAGAACAAAATTTAATGATCAACTCTGACAGAGGTACATGTTATGATTCTGTAGTTTGGCAAATGTGAGGATGTGTAAAATTTAATTGCTTATTCTAATCAAATCTTTGTATCAGGCTGCTGGTGCAGAAATATAAAGCTATCATCCGTTATTTGTTCTTATGTGGTTATAACTGTTGTCTGATATTTGCAAGGTATGTTCGGATTTTCTGTTGCAGTATAATCTTGTTATAGTACTGTCACTGTGAAATGGATATTACCTGCACTAACAGGTCTACTAAACTGACCACATGCTGATTCGGGAAGGTTGGATCTGTTCTCCTTCCATCATTGAGTATAATGAAGATTGAGGTAAGTTATTTTAAATTAATATCTTTCATCTTATATGCTACAAATTACTTCATAATATGCCAAGTTTCCAAATAAGTTACAGATTTTCAATTCTGTATCTGATTCTTACTTTACAACCTTCTTCCAAACTGTGTCCCTAAACTTTACTTTGTCTTTGTTGGAGACTGACATCACCTCACGTCCAGATGCTTGTATGATCCTTCACATCTCTACAAAAATAGTATAGACCAATATTTAATGATAAAATAGTTCAATGCTGTTATTAATCAAGTTCTACACTGGTAGATTTATTTATGCTTTGTATGATCCTTCGGGATTTATATTGATTTTGTGCATACTTCTTAGTAGTAAATGTAGATTTGGAAATATATAATAATCCGTCTTAACTATTTAAAGTAATGAGACTGCAAAGTGGTTAGCTTCCGGCTTGTTGAAACTTTATAAAAGTTTTTCTATTGCTATATGTGATACCAATAAGAATTAATAGATTCCTAGTTGATAGAAACATGGATTGCAAAGGAAAGGTCAGGAATACCATATAGAGACTCTTTAGTCGTCTTCTTTTTCTGTTTACTGTCATCTGGCATAGCCAATATTGCATCTTTTTCTCTAGCCATCACTTCTTTTCTTTTTCTTTTCAACTCCCGTTCCATTGCCTTTGTTAGTGCCTCAACTTTCTTAAGGAGCATCTATGCAGATGTGCAACTAAATCTGAGAAAACTAGTAGAACAAACCATTCTAAGAAGTAAATGTCAGGTGCTGTATTATCACCTTGATTTCATCATCCTTAGCCTTCAGTAGCTCGTCTTTCCTCTGTAATAATTTTCTTAAGTTGACAACCTCCTTCTGCAGCCTATCATACATAAAACCCGAAACAGTATCATTGTCTTCAAGCCTACTAGATTCAACCTGCAGTACGCCATGCTCCTCACTGTTGCCATCAAACCTTTGTCTGGTTGCAGTTGGTGAATTATTTGCAGTCAAAATGTTCACATTTAAACCATCTATTTGTTTAGTAATTCTGTTGGAAAATGAATTTTTTTGGTTACTTTGATGCAATATGGACTCTTTGTTGGTAGAAAAAGTAGTCCTAGTAGGAAATATGGATTGCTTTATTGCTTTATAATTATATGAGCACATTCCTCCCTGTTTAAAACTTTTAGCTTTCATGATTGATGGACCTGAACCTGATGGATTCTTGAGATCTTCTTCCACTGTACTGAGCCTCAATCTTAGTTTTTCCTGAAATTGTTAGAATTTATTGAAACAGGATGCTAGTTTGCAATTTTTTAACTCGGATATGGTGAAGCAATAGGCCATATACATCAATGTTAGCTTTCATTATTAGGTGGTTTTTAATTTAATTTAATTCAATTTTATAAAGATCGCTTCTCATACTTTGAGTTGTGCTTCTGCCTTGGCTGTTCTAATTGATGTAGTGAGCTTTTCCTGCAACCGTGAAATCTCTCCCTGTCAAAGAATTTACTTTTTAAGCTTTAGCTGGCACATAGCATATTCCAAAATTAATCTCATATGTATCCAGCATGAGAGTGTTGGGCAACAAAGAAACAAGTCTAAAAAATGAGTGTAAGATGGTGATGTGGTTATACCAGGAAGGATAGAATTAGATTCAAGCATATACGAGACATGGTAAAGGTAGTTCATATCCAACATAAATTAAGATATATTTGTCTAAGGTGTTTTGGACATGTCACACATAGACTTAGTAGTGTCTTCGTTAGAAAGAGTGATTTGATAAGTATTGAGGGTAGAGTTAGGAGTAGGGGAAGACCTAAACTTAATTGGGCTAAAACAGTGAGAAAAAATATGATAGCTTGTGGCCTTATAGAAGATATTGCGTGAAATCAAGCAGAATGGAAAACTCGGATTCATGTAGCTGATCCCAACTAGTTGGGAAAAATGCTTCTATGTTGTTGTTTCCAGCAACTCACTGTTTTCTGCTGCCCATGTAATAAATATTTTTGCTTGACACTGCAGGTTCCTACTACTAAACACAATTAGTTGTTGCCATACATAATAACTCGGGTATATCCTATGATTCAATTACCAACTATTTTGTATTGGAAATATATAGTTTCGTCAATGCCACCGGCCCCAAAGATTTGGGATAAAGGATTTGCCTTTTTGTTGTTGTAGTGCATTGTCTTGTCCTAAAACTATCATTGTGTCATTTTTTGCTTTTCGTAGTTCCTATGAGTATATGCTAAGAATAATCATTTTTATTTCTTGTTATAGCCTTATACTGTCCTATTTATAACTATTTGTGAGCTGTCATATTTTCATTAAAAAGTTCAGTAATTCAGGAAAATGATGTGAGATATTACAAACATTTTTCAAAGATGGTTGAAAGAGAGGGAGGGGGGGAGGGATGGCAAAAAAATAATGTACTCAAGTGGGGGTACCTGTAAGCATTTCCTCTCTTCTAACCATTTATTGATAGGCTTGACTCCATTTTTTTCGTCCTTCCATTCATTTGCTGCTTGCGCTGCTACCCGATTCAGAGAAACTCTTGCCCTTGCAAGGTCTGTCTCAAGAGCCCTTTTTTCATCCTAGCAAAAATCGACCATAATTTAAAGCATCTATGGATTGGAGAAAGTAAACTGAAAAAGATTAGTTTTCATGGAAGATAAAATGTATAACGTATCCACCAAAACCCTACCACCACAGTTCAGTAAATGAAGTAACTTTGTACAACATACTTGGAGATTAAATGAGGATAGTGTAGGGATTTTAATCTTGCTGCAAGTAAAACTGTAAGACCTTTTGTTACTGCATCAGACTTATTTTGAAGCCATTCCCCATGAAATCAAACAGACCCAATCATCCGAACCATACTAACTAGGACAGTTATTGTATGAGGTCTACTGAAATATTTTTGTTACGGAAACCTTATAGTAATTATCAGTATAATTGACGTCATAAACAAGATTGATGAGCTGAACCATACATTTAACTGAGAGACCTGGCGCTGATAGTCCCGTATAGCATTTTCACTTGCAGCATGAACTAGAATAGATTCTTTGAGATCGTGAATTGTTGTCATAAGCTTCTCTACCTCCACAACTTTCTCACGATGTATTTTATTTAAGAACTTGTTTTCATCCTGCATCACATGATGAAAAGTAGATTAGTTTGTTCATAGGTTGAACACATTTTTGTTTCTTAGTTGAAACTGTGTATAGAATTGACATAAGCTATGTCCTCTTTCTAATGGATAAAGCTTAATTAAATATTTAAATACTTAAATGATACTGATGACCAATCATGAACACAATCTTAATGTGTGCAAGGATGGAATAATCCTATATACACCTCAGAAGCACACACAAAACAAAGGGTATATACTTAGTACTTTATGTTGCTAGTAAGGACTAGACAACCTTTTTATGTTTTGTTGCTTGTACGGAACCTTATTTTGTTTGGTTATCTATTGAGGCTTTCATCTCACTTTTTACTTAAAAGAAAATACCTAGACATAAAACAAAATTGGTAGTCATATGAAAAAATAGGAACAATTAGCACATCAATTATCCTCATAAAATTATTTTCATTAGCTCATGTGTTGTGATTTCTGGAGTAACCTGTACCTGACAAATCTCAATTTGCCTTCTCAACTCCAGATTTTGGTTCTGCACAACCTCAACTATTAATACTCGCTCTAGAGCACTATGCAAAATGTGTTGTGCTTCAATTAATGCCTCCTCTTTTGATTTTATGATCCGCTGTAATACCTTTTTATCTTCCTGTAGTCTCAAATTCTGCAGTTAAAAAAAGTTCTCATAGATTGTTAATTTTCATCTTCCGAAGGTTTTCATTATTGCCTCCGGATATATATATTTCAAAATTCCTCACCTCTTTTTTGTACTTCTTGATCTCAGATACAAGTGGTGCAACAACAGCCTCTATTGGAAGATATTCTTCATCCTTTTGAGATGCATGAACTCTTCTGAGAGTTGCTTCAGCTGCAAATCGTCCATCCAATGCCTCTTTCTTCTCTTTGCTTAGTCTCTTGATAACAAGATTCTGCAGTATCTCAGATCCAATGTTGTGAGAAGAATGATCGTCTACCCAAAGCAATAGAGATTCTTAATCACTGGAAAATATTTGAAGGTACCTTCGACTCAGTATTTTTCTCTGCAGTTGTTAACTTCTCATCCATCTTTTTCAGTTTGTTGCTTAACTGAATGTAAGAATAGACAAAATGTTATTTAAAGAAAACCTCATAGTCAATTCATTGTTTATGCAAGTCTTTACCTCAGTTAGGGCTCTATCTTTTCGAAAGTCTGCTTGTTTCATCGCCTTAATTTCATTATGAGCCGATCCAAGCTCCCTTTCCTTGTCTGCAGGTTTAGGTTGATGAAAATTAGTAAACCGAAGATTTAAAGAGAGTTCCTTTTAGGGCCTGTTTGGTTGGAGGGGAATGGAGGGGAGGGGAGGGATTTTTTAAAACATTTCTTGTTTGGTTCATTTTTTAGGAGGGGAAGGGAGGGGGGGGAGGGGAATGGAGGGGTGCAAAATTCCTCCTGAGCCAATTTTGGCTCCTCTCCAATATGGGGGGGATTTGGAGGGAAGAGAAAGTATGTCTAATTTTTTTAAGTGATTGGACTAAATTGTCCTTTTTAGATATAAATCTCTAAAATAAAAAACAGATCCTCTCTCTCCCAACTCTCTCTCTCCCACTCGCGCTCTCTCTTTCTCCCCCTCATCGCCTCCTCTCTCGTCTCCGTCCATCGTCCCGCAGTCGCCCTCGTCTCCGTCCATCGAACTGCCATCCCGCCGAACCGCCAATCTGCTATCCTGCCCGCTTAAGTTTGTAAGAACTATTTACACCTTATCAAATGCCCACAATTATATCCACAAAACCACAAATCATGACTGTGTTTATCTCATCAATAATTGATCAAACCATCCCTTCAATCATACTATAAACACTACAACAACAGAAAAACAAGCTACATCTTAAATTAACACCACCAAAAAAATACTTGGAACCTTAGGTAATATACCACATTATAACTTAGAAATTCTTTCAACAAGAAAAAAGAGGAATAAAATTAACACAATCAAACTAGAATTAGAAACAATAATACATAGGCTCTCATAAAATGTAAAAGGTATAAAAGTAATTTAATTATAAAATTCCTTCTCTCTCCTTGTGAACTAAACAAGAAGATAATTATTTTTTCCTATCTCCCCTCCCCTCCCCTCCCCTGAACCAAACAGAGTTTTGATTAAAATTTCTCCCCTCCATTAAAATCCCTCCCCTCCCTACAAAAAGTACATATTGAAAGGAGATCAGGAAGAGTCAATCATATGGAAACTTTGTATACCTTTAAGCTGGTCCTCCCATTGCTGTAGTTGTATCATGACTGTCTGAAGGGATGAGGCAATTGTTGCCAACTTATTGCATGCTTCCCAGCGTCTTCAGAATTTCTCCACCTCCCAATTCCAACAAACAGAGAAGAGTTGAGCAATTATATAGTGGTGGGCATCGGTATGGTTTACAATATCTTTCCTAATTAACACTCCATTCTAATGAAAGGCTTGAGAGTTGGTAGTATAGTTATTAGCAGGAAAGCAAGCTTATGCCTATTTTTATTAGTATTTGAAAGTGACCCAGAACAGAACAAACCATATATGGATATATAGTGTACTTGTGTTCATAAGAACTTGTTAGAAATTTGGCGCAGCGGAGTTGGAGCTTTGGTAGTGAGAAGCGATAACTGATCTGATGAACAACCAAACAAGCAGATCAAAGCACACAAAGATTTGGCCCAGTTTGGGCGAGCCATAATCCGGGAAAAACTAAAGGAGATATTATTCAATTAGAGAAGATTACAATAGTTACAAACTCTCACCAAGAAGCTATCTATCTCTCGAGCATCATTAGAAGATAAATTTATTATTTACAATGGAGAATTCTCAATTATTGTTCTTACAAAAGAGCCCATAACAATATCTAATGATGTGGAGTAACCAAGGTTCTAGTCTTGATACAATAGTCAGTTGATATATCATGAAGAAGAAGAAACACGATAGGAGTCGTCTGTTCGAACTTGGAGTAGAACATGGACTTGAAAGATTCTCTTAGAATCAGCCCGAATAAGCTGGTGCACGCCGCCGACGGTTGACCGTGTTCCTAGGGCAGTCGACCGCAATTGATGGACTCCCAAACAGAGAGTTTGAACAGTTGACTGCCCTTGCGGGAGGGCCGTCGACTATCAATTTTTTGTTTCTTCTCCCTTTCAACGATGCTTTGACCTTTTTTCGTTTCACTGTCTTCTCTTCACATCAACCAAAGTGTGCAAGAAATACACCCAACAGAACATCCCAGCAATGAATGCCTAATGATTTTGTTGTTAGTAGACAACACCTGGTCACATAAACTAGGATGGTTGGGCACGAAATGTCTTTGGACTTTTTGCTTTGTATTGTACATTCGACAGCTGCCATATAGAAATAATAATGGTACAGAATCACCATTAGCTTTGGATTAAGAAGATGTTTTAGGATTCGTAGTCTTCTTGTAGCCATCTCGGTTAGATTTTAATTATTATTCATATTTATCCATGCTATTATCATTTCTGTTCCTCGTTCTCAAATAAAATTCACGAAAATTCTATGATTTTCCAGTCTTTAAGTTAAGGTCCTTTAAGATAGACGTTAACGCATTAATTTACTCAGTGAAATGAAGGAGAGATTATAGGATGAAGTGGCTTGAAAGAAAATAATCAAGAATTAAGTTTGAATGGCCCTGCCTTGGCTTGTAAGAGTGTGCAATTATAACTAGTATATTTATAGGATTATATTCTTATAATGTCTGATACCTTGCTATGTAAATCCGATTTGGTTTTACTCATACTCCTGCTACTTGATATTATCATATTAATTAACGAAACAAAGGAACACCTACCTACCAACTACAGAGAACACTTGCCAATTTCGACAAGTGCTTATAGTAATTGTACTACAGTAATGTTGAAGATTAATTACTGATTTGGAAAAGAGAATGAGAATAGTGTGTGTTCACATACATTGACATTATTAGATTGAGTAGTGATTCCGAATATACTGCTTATTTTTTTTGTTGGTAGTTTTGTAAATATCTCATTGGGATCATGACGAGCATAGGTTCATCAAAATGTGACCTTGTTATTTCTTTTACATGCTGGAGCTGGTGGGTTCGTGAGGGCTGAGTTGATAAAGGCACTTCGAATTGACAATGGCACTTCACTGTTAGGTTTTGCTCCATAATTTTTGATTAGGGGGTTCAGCGGTGGGCTTAAAATCGGTGTCTGGAATCTGAATAATCTGGCTCTACCTTTTGTTTGGGCCTATATTTATTGCAATATATCCCCCTTTTTACTTGAGCCTCACTGCTGTTAGGTTCGGCCTTTTTTGTAAATGCCAATTTTTGAAAATATTTGCAAAAAGAGGACAGTTGCCAAATAATTCGTGCTCGTGGACTCAACAACTAAATTTGTCGTTCCCAACGGCAAGTTTAGTTGTTTCATTCTCGCCGCTGCTGGGACACGGTGAGTTTAGTGCTAATTTTTTTAGAAACTCGTCGTTCCCAACGGCTAGTTCAGTTCAAAATTTTCAGTGAATATTTACATTAGACTCGCTGTTGGGAATTTCGTCGTTCCCAACGTCGTTCTCAACGGCGATGATATTTACATTTGACTCGCTGTTGGGAATTGCGAGTTTAGTTTAAATTTTTCAATAAAGACTCGCCGTTCCCAACGGAGAGGACATTTACTAAACTCGCTATTGGGAACAGCGAGGATGTAGGAAATTTCATAGAGTGAAACAACTTGAACTTGGTAAATTTTTGGGAAAAAAACTTCATAGTTCTAATTTTATTAGCTACTCGATGTTCTCAACGGCGAGTTTTTTTCGAATATTCACCAAGTCCAATAGTGATTCACTCTCTGTGAAATTTCTTACATCCTTGTTGTTCCTAACAGCGAGTTTAGTATAAATGTATTCGCCGTTGGGAACGGTGAGCTTTTATTGAAAATTTTGAACTAAACTTGTCGTTGAGAACAGCGAGTTTATCAAATAATCAATACTAAACTCACCGTGTCCCAACGACAAGCATGAAACAACTAAACTCGCCGTTGGGAACAGCGAGTTTAGTTATTGAGTTCCCCCCCTTTCCTGCTCCACAAGGTTACATACGAATTGTTCGCTAAACGTGGTAGTACTACGAGTTCGTTATAATTGCATCATGCAATCAAGGTGGAATTGTTTGGCGGAGAATCAATCGTACGGTGGAGAATCTTATAGAAATTGAGTGAAATGTCCTTTATCCAATCAGACATGCCCATGCCTACAAATTGGCCACGGCCTTCAAAACAAAAATAATACTCCTTCAAGAATTGTGGAACGACTAGATTTGACCGTGGGCACATGCTTACGGCATGTTTTTGGAACAATACATCATATGAAAGTCTTGTAAACAGTAAAATAACAATTATGTAGTTCAAGTTTGAATAGTAAAATAATAATTAGTTGTAAATAAAAGTCCATGTTTCCATTAGTATATGTTGAAAAATAATTATAAATGAGAGTGTTAAATCCAACTTCTTAGAACTTTGAGTATGAAAAATGATGAAATTTAACTATTGATGAGATATTTGCTATTTTCAATGTAATATGAGCAATAAAAAAAATGCATAAAAAATCTGAAAATTTACAAATCAGAAATCTGAAAATATAAATTTCTGAGAAAATATAGAGAGAGAGAGAGAGAGAAATAAATAAATAAATGAGTTGTTTTGGGGGAATTTGAATTTGAGTTTTAGGGGGGGAACTTTTGGGCGGGAAAATATGTTTTGTGAGGTTAGATCTGGACCATTGATTTCAACCCTATTGAATGAGAGCCACCTGATAGCTTTCTTTGTGTTTTATTATATAGATATATGCTACAAATTATTGTTACTGGGCATTTGGATTGATGTAAAATATATATAAAATGTGGGAAATGAGTTTTCATGCATTTTTGTGTATGGATAGAAAGAGAGAATAGTAGAATTTTTTTCCACACCACCCATATGACCTAGTATATATTACTTTGCTCAAACGTTTTCTCCTTAAAAAAACATGGAATACGGGGAAAAATTCGTTTAATATCTTCTTATTTGTTATTTTTAGTTTATCTTTTATTTTTTTTGTTTTTCCAACATACTTTTATATTTCATTCAACCATAAGTATTTTTTTCAGTGCTAGCAAGCAACTCTTACATCAATAGTGTACAATGCACATTACACCGATTTTTTCCCGAAATAGACCATCTTTTGAAACTAATTTTCAAAACAGGCCACTTTCCAAACTAATTATCAAAATAGACCACTCGCAGTACCGAACTGCGGTCTCTTTTGTAACAAGGTTGCATGCGAAAAAAGTCTAGATTTCAAAACTTTGTTTAAAATTTCTCAAGTCCAAAGAAGTCCAAGAGAGAGATAACTGAGGTCGCAGTTGGGTACTACGGCCTTGATAATACGTAGGCCGTAGTTGACAACTGCAGCCTCCGTTATTTTAATTTTTATAAATGTTGGAAACTGATTACATACTGATTACATTACAAACTGATTACATTAATTCAATTGAAATTACAGTATTGCATACATTACAAACTGATTACATATAGATTTGATTAGAGACAACAACCACTTTAGTATACAAGTATATGCTGAGTTTCTTCTCAAACGGGTAGGAAGGACTACTGATTCTGCATTTTTTTTCAATGCAGAAGTAGCAGTTGTACTCCCTGCATACATTTCCATGCACCTAGGGATGGCAAACGGGTCAACCCGCGATCCGCCCGCGGCCCGCCCACCTAACCCGGCCCGCAAATGACGGTTCGGGTTCGGGTCGAACCAGTTAATGGAAACGGGTCGACCCGAGTCTTAAAAAGAACGAATTGAACTCGTCGAACTCAACCCTTTAACCCGCGCTACATACTTGACCCGCCTGCCTAACCTGCGGGTCGACCCGCAGGTTGAAGACCGTTCGACCCGTATGGGTCAAACGTTCGACCTGCGGGTCCAACAGGTCTGCACCCCTGCCGAGTCGCCGAGAGCAGAGCTCAACGGCTCTTTTGGCCGTTAATTTGGTTTTTTTTTTGTTTTTTGTTTTATTTTAATTTTCCCCCTAAAAATACCCTTAAAACCCACACTAAAAATTCACACTTTACTCTCTTATGCTCTACTATTATTACTCAATTATTTCAATTTTTGTGAACAAAGTGGACAAATAAGGTAGCAAGACATATACACGATCAAACGACAAATTTCGATCGTATCGAACTCAAAATTCAACTACGTCTTCAAGTCTTCAAATCTCCTCCAAGTGATCAAGTCATCAACTCTCCTCCAAGCTCTCTTCAAGTCTTCAATTTCGGACTTCTACTTCTATTCTTATTTTTACGGGTTTTTTTATATACGAGTATCCACGATGAACGGTATCAAAATTTTATATCCCTCTTCTTATATTTTTATTTTTTTGTAGTTATAATTTTTTGTATCATATTTGTTTGTTGGTTTTTTGATCTTCTATCTCACAACCCTCTTGTTTTCTAGATTTTTTTTGTAACTTATCGTGCCTACATTGGTTTAATTTTTTTACATACACTACTACATATCAACATGTTTAGATCACGCGGTAGTGGCCGTAGGCATAGTGGAGAAGATTCCACCGGCATTTTTCGTAGGCCTCCAATTTCCCAAAAAATGACCCCGCCGAAGATTACCCTAATCCTCCTCCCCAACAATGGGGTACACACGATGAGTTTGTAGGAGACATAGAATTAGAAGAAGAACCACAACAACACGCCACCGAAACAACACAACCGGCTAGTTGCAGGAAAACTAGAGGGGAAAGTAGTGATTGGCACAAATTTTATGATTATATTCCGGACGAAAATGTACCAGGTGTAGATTTAAAAGTGTGCAAAACATGTTCGAAGCCATACAAATGGAAGATGGGTGAGGGCACGGGTACAATTAGGCGACACATCCAAAATGTGTATAAAGAACTTCTTGTTGACCTACCCGGCCAACAAAAAATTCACCCTAGGACCGGTCTAGTTGATAGCCACTCTTATGATCCCGAATTTGTTCGTCCGGAAATGGCCCGACTAGTAATCAAGGAAGAGTTACCATTTTCCTATCCCGAGAGTAGGGACTTGAAAAATTGTAATCAAACCGCCTTAAACCCTCATTTTAGAAGAATCCCTGGGAATGCTTGCAAATCAAATTGTTTTAAAATGTACAATGAAATGAGGAAAACTTTGATTGCAATTTTATGGAGTTTAACGTATATAGTTAGTTTAACTTCCGATTATTGGATGGGTTGCAACAATATTCCAATGATAGGAATAACCTGTCATTGGATCGACCGTGATTGAATTCTTCAAAAAAGAATCATATCACTTGTCGTGTTGCCTTATCTCCATAGTGGCAATGAAATTGCAAACCGTATTTTAGAAATTTGTGATGTTTTTCATATTCGAGATAAAATTATGTGTATAAGTTTTGATAAGCATCTAACAACAATGCATCAATTAGTATTTTAAAAACCGCATTAAACCCTCCATCTGACAATATTTTTCATGTTAGATGTGCATGTCATATTTTAAATTTATGTGTTAAAGATACATTAAAAATAGCCAAACCATATATAGTTAAAATTAGAAATTGATATTGCATTAAGTGGCACCATATTTCAAGAATAGAAAGCTTGGTGTAGGCTTAAAAATGTACCTTTTAGAAAATTTCCAAAGGATGTTAAACACCAATGGAATTCTACTTCTGATTTGCTACATGTTGTTACTGAATATAAAGCATGTATAAATAATTTTTGTATTGCAAAAAATATGCCTAATTTTTAAATGACTCCCATCGATTGGTTTTATGCCGAATCTTTGATGAAATTTTTAGAACCTGTTAAAACCGCAGCTTTCAAATTTTCAAAATCTTATGGATCTACTTCTAGTAGCATTTTTATTTCAATTGTTACTATGATGCAAACTTTTAAAAAAATAATTGATGATGCTTTTGTTGGTGATATTGTAAAACCTGCATACACAAAAATTTTGAAGTATTTTAACCCTCCTACTATGTTGTATTGTGTTGCTACTGTAATGGATCCTCATATCAAATTAGAAGGTACGAAGAGTTTAATTGAAATATTTTTTAATTTACTTGGGGATGATGATAATGAAATTGATTGCACTTTTTTTTAAAGTTAAATTTGAATCGACATTAAATAATTTGTATGATTATTATGATAGATGTTTTGCTTCTAGTAGTACAACTTCTTTAGTTAGTTCTATATCTGCTACTTTTAAAGGTAAGGGTAAGAGTAAATTTAATGATAGAACATTTAATTTACTTGCTCAAATTCAATCATAAAAAATTTAGGACTAATCAACCAAATGAATTACATTGGTATAACCAACACGATTCTGAGTTTTTTAGTTCTTCACTAGATATTTTACAATGGTGGAAAGACCATGAACGCACTTATAGTATTCTTAAATATATGGCTAAAGATCTACTAACTCCTCATGTCTCTATAGTTGCTTCTGAAAGTGCATTTTCTACAAGTGGCAGGGTTCTAACTGATTACAGGAATCGCTTGAAGCCCCAATCGTTAGAGATGCTCGTCTGCACAGAAGACTGGCTAAATGCTGAAGATAGGATCCAAGGAAAAGCATTCGATACGTCTACAAGTGGGAGCAACTCGCCGGAAGAAGAAGAAGAAGAAGAAGAAGAAGAAGAAGAATAGCAACAACAACAACAATAGCAACCAAAATGAAGAATTCAAGACCAACAACAAGTCAACACCAACAAATTGAACACCATCAAATTGAAGACAATTGTAAATGGATAAAAAATTGTATTAAATCTTTGCTTGTTATTTAAAATTAGAAAAATTGAAGTAAATTGAAATTGTATGTAAGAAATTTGTTATTGTATAAAACAAATTTGTAGAAAATCTTTATTTCTTATTACAAATTGTGAAACTTGTATAAGTTAAAATCATATGAATAATATATCCTTTTTTTTGGCAATTTCACTCTTTCAATCTTATTATTATTATTACAATTTTTTATGTTTATTATTAAAATTACAATATTTTTTTAAGTAAAAAAAAAAAGTTAACTCTAACCGGGCTAACTCGCGACCCGACCCGACCCGACCCAGGTTGAACCCGAAAGGATTCACGGGTTGGGCGGGTCGCGAATTTACGCATTCGACCCGGCCCGTTTAACCCACTGACCCGACCCGAACCCGCCCAAGTTGGGTGCAAACTCGGGCGGGTTCGACCCGACCCGGCTCGCCAGACCCGTTTGCCAACCCTACATGCACCACCATTAGACAGAGACAGCAATTCTCTGGTTAGGAGGTTAAAGTAGTGGTGGGTGTAGCAGTGTATTTATAGTATTTTACAACTTCTTGACATGCTTTCATCCAAAAAAAAAAAAAAAAAAAATTCTTGACAAGCACTCCTCCTATTCATGCTATTTGGTGCATGAATATGAGGTGTGCATGTCAAGAAGTTGTAAAGTAGCATGAAAATATTGTGACGCCCTCTACTACTCCATCCTCCAAACCAGAGAATTTCTGCACTGTCTAATGATGGTGCATTGAAGTGTATGAAGGGAGAATAAGCTGCTACTCATGCATTTACAAAAGAAAGAAAATCGACAGAATGAGAAGTCTTCCCTACCCATTGAGGGAAACCCAGCATGTACTAGTATACTAGTATGAACGTGCATCTATCTTCCTCCTTAAACTCACATAAACTCAACATAATCTCACATATTTGAATACATGAACCATTACTACTCACAATTTTTTTTTCATCTTCGAAATTTTTCTCTTTTTTCATCTTTTTTTCATCACGCCCCCCCCCCCCCCCCCAACCCCCCCCCCCCCCCCCCCCCCCCCCCCCCCCCCCCCCGCGCGATCATGTTCAAGAGAATACTTCACTCTTGTATATGTAGGAGTTAAAGTTAAATTAAAATTGATTTGGCATTGTTCATTGATTTGACATGTGAATCATTGATACACATTCCAACAAAATACTATTTTGGAAGTTTGGATTGATTTTTCATAAACATCATTGATACACATTCCTAAATGCCAATATTAGCACATAAAAAGTATTAGCAGAAGCCAATATCAGCGGCTCCGCAGTTGGCAACTGCGTCCTCGACAATACTGAGGCCTTATTTTAATTTTTTTATATATAAAATAATATGTTTGGCAGTGTGCATTGATTTGACATAAACATCATTGATACACATTCCAACAAGTCAGGTTTGGCAGTTTGCATTGATTTGGCATTGATACACATTCCAAAATAGACCACTTTTGGCATTTTGCATTGATTTGGCATTGATACACATTTCAACATAAACAACTTTCAACACATTAAAAACATCATCACAAATAGCCAAAATAGGACCGAATTTTTACTGAGGCCGCAGTTGGCAACTGCGATTGTGAAACTTTAAAGTTTCCAGTCAGTAGACAACTCTCTGGACATTTGGAAGTTTCACAGTCGCAGTTTCCAACTGCGACCAAGTTTTTACTGAGGCCGCAGTTGGCAACTGCGTCTGTGGAAACTTCCAAATGTCCAAAGAGTTGAATCTTTGATCTGTAATGTGCAAGAAATCTAAAACTTCCAAAAAAAAAATTTAACGTAGGCCGCAGTTGTCAACTACGACCTACGTATTATTGAGCCTGCAGTACCCAACTGCGGTCTAAGATATATCTCTCTTGGACTTCTTTGGACTTGAGAAATTTTAAACCAAGTTTTAGAATATGGATTTTTTTTGTATGTATGTAGGCTGTAGTAGGGAACTGCGACCATGTTACAGAAGAGGTCTCAGTTCAGTACTGTAAGTGGTCTATTTTGGAAAATGGTCTATTTTAGAAATTAGTTTCAAAAAGCGATTTATTTCGGGGAAAAAATCCATTATACCTGTGGCTAACCAAACTGGGTTAAGTTTCCACCAACAACATTATTTTACAACTTTTTTCTTTACAAACTTAGATGGCACAATCTCATTGAAAATGTCTTTGTAGAGTAGGTTGTAGACATCTCTAATGAGATTGTGTCACATAATATTGTAAAGTTGTAGGTGTAGCATAGTTGAACCAAAATAGCTAGCATGGTTGGAGTGTAGACTTTTTTTTGTTAATCAAATCATTCAATTGTTCTTCATTTTGTCTATTCTAGCGAGCTAAACTAGCTAGCGTGGTTAGAGATGCCCTTATAACCCCCCCCCCCCTTCAGATACGAATTTTCCCCTAAAATAGGTCACCTTTTCAAACTAATTCCCAAAATAAACTACTTTCGAAAGTAATTTCCAAAATAGACCACTCGCAGTTCCCAACTGCGTCATATTCTATTTTGTTAACGCAGTTGGCAACTGCGGTTTAAGTATATGCCACAATAATCCAACTCCAACACTTGTGTCAAAATAGTGTTAAGGAGAAAACTATGTTCACCTTAGACCGCAATTGCAACTGCGTTCTTGATTGCACTAAGCTCGCAGTTCCCATCTGCATTCCTAATTCAATCTCCTTCACCCCACTTAATTGAGTATTTGAACTGCATTTAATTGTGGCTAACTGAGACTGCAGTTGGCTACTGCGGTTTCAATATTATTTATAATGCAGTTCACAACTGCGTGTTTATTTAAATCCCCTTTAAAACTCCAGAAACCCACTATTCTTATAACTTCATCATTTTTCCCAATTCATTGCTTCTACTCCGAAACCCATCGAAACCCAAACTCTTTAAAAACCCTATTACCATAATCTGTCGCAGTTGGCAACTGCGCTCCTGGTATTAACTTAGCGCAGTTCCCAACCGCGCTCGACGTTAATACCAATTTTTCAGAGAGTTGCCAACTCTCTGAAAGTTTGGAGAGTTGACAGTCGCAGTTGGCAACTGCGCTCCTGGTATTAACTTTAGCGCAGTTGCCGACTGCGCTCGACGTTAATACCAATTTTCCAGAAGTTTGGCAAACGATTAAATGCAGTTTGGTGGATTAGGAATGCAGTTGGGAACTGCGAGTTTACTGCGATCAAGAACGCAGTTGCCAACTGTTGTCTAAGGTGAACAAAGTTTTCTCCTTAACACTATTTTGACACAAGTATTGGAGTTGGATTATTGTGGCATATACTTAGATTGCAGTTGCCAACTGCGTCAACAAAATAGAATAGAATGCAGTTGGGAACTGTAAGTGGTCTATTATAGGAATTAGTTACGAAAGTGGTCTAGTGGTCTATTTTGAGAATTAGTTTTAAAAAGAGGGCTATTTTGGAAAAAATCCAACTATACTATACGTCAGCTCATCATCCTAAAATTGAAAGAACGAAAGAAAGAAACGGTTTGTGGACGGTGACACCTCATCCTCCATTCTATCTTTCCTCAACATCCTCACTCACACTCTAGTAACCCCCCCCCCCCCCCCCCCCCCCCCCCCCCCCCTTCCACGGCAGGGCGAAAAATAAAATTGAGGCCCTTTATAGACATGCAAGTATTTTTATATATATTAATAAAATATAATATAAAGGCGGGGAACATAAAAATAATACTCAGAAAAATAAAGATTATTTTACTTTATGACATCAAATACTCCATAATTTTCATTAAGCATAGTAACAACGACTCTTGCACCTGCAACAAAATAAAAAATAAAAAAAATCAATCACATTTCATCTAAAATGTTTTCTTCTTGCATTTTTAGAAGCAAAATCATCAATTATAGTTCAACCTCAATATTTTTCAACATAATTTTTTCAATACTCAAAATAGCTAATCCATTTAACTGATCTTGTGTCATAGTTGTTCGTAAATAAGATTTTAATAATTTTAATTTTGAAAAGCTTCTCTCTGCAGATGCCACGGTAACAGGTACAGTCAACAAAATTCTATAAGCAACCAAAATATTTGGAAACATATCCAATTTTTTTTTTTTTGAAAACTCTATAATTTTAATTGAATGTCATGGTTTATCTGTTTCATATGCTTCATTTGGTAGCATTTCTTGCAATATTTGTAATTCTGAAAGTAAATAATTTGCATCAATATCAGACACATACCATGTTTCAAAGCAATTTCAAGTTGCAAACAACAATATTTCATTTCATCATCATCCAATGAAGCTAACCGTGATGCATCAAATAAGAAGCCAAATATAGATTCAAACATTTGCATTTGTTCAAATCTACTCTTCAATTGAGAAAGAGCCATATCAACTAAAAAAAGAAAATAATCAGTTCTAAAATTTTCTTGAGCAGATTGTTGTTCTCTATCCGTATCAGGAATTTCATCAAAATGTCTCTTTCTAAAAATTCTACGTTTTACAGAAAATAATGGCTCAATTTTCATTTCAGATGCAATTTCTTTAGCTTCAATCATAGCAGAATTAAATCTATTTTCTCTATATTTTTCAAAAAATGAAACCAATCCTTCCAAGTTTTTAATTGCAACATCAAGAAGCATATCTTCAGTATGCAACTTTTTACTCACTAAGTTTATTTTATACAAAATTTCATTCCAAATAACCAAACTTAAAATAAAATCAAAACTTGAAAATTCACCTGATGCTAATTTCTCAGCATCCCAACTCACTTTAGAATCATCAGAAATTTCTGCTAATTTAATTAAAGTTTGTTTTATTTTGGGAGCTTGACTTTTTATTGCTTTTACGCTTTCAATGTGACTTTCCCAGCGTGTAGTTGATAAAGATTTCAGAGTTAATTCATCTACATATTCAAGTAAAAGATTTCATCGCTTTGTTGAATTTAAAAACACATTATAAATGGCTTGGCATGCTCTAAAAAAAGATTTTCCTTTTAAACAAGAGTTTGCCATATCACAAAGTACTAAATTGAGAGAATGACAACCACATGACATATAAAAAGCTCTGGGATTTATGTCAAGTAACCTTTTCTGAACACCTTGGTGTTTTCCTTATATATTAGAACCATTATCATAACCTTGTCCCCTCACATTGTCAATATCTAAATCAAGAGAGTTTAGAGCAGCTTGTAATTTATTAAAAAGACCCAATCCAGATGTATCTTCCACATTTAGAAACTCTAAAACAAATTCTTCTATTTTTATTGGGTAACTTGCGATATCGGCACTTCGTATAATCAGAGTCCTTTGTCTTTGTGACTAGCATCAGGAGTGCAATCAAGAATCACAGAAAAATATTTGGCATCTTTAATTTTTTTTATAATTGCACTCTTGACACTTGATGCTAACATTGCTATCAATTCATTTTGTATTTTATGACTAAGATAATGATAATGAATATTTTTATCTTGAATTAGTCGAAAATGTTGCATCTACTATTGATTCAAGAAAGCCTAAGAAATTTCCATTAGAATCGTCATAGATTTTTTCATTTGTTCCACGAAATGCCAAATTATTCATAGCAAAATGTTTTACAACAGCAATGATTCTGATCATAACTTGTTTCCAATGGTTTGTATCTTTCTTGATTTGCTCTTGTAATTCTTTATCATTTGTTTGATTTGTGTTCAATCTGACTCACAGTTCAATGAAAGCTCTAAGGTTAATAAGGTGTTCATGACTATTTTCATGTTGTTTACGCTTATCCCCAAGATGTTTCCAATCATTAATTCCTTCATCTGCTAAATTACTCCTAGTATGAACTTTTCTTACCACTTTACAACAAAAACAAAACACTCTATCCAAATCTTTTGAGTAAACCAACCATTTTCTATCTGAAAGTTTTCCGTTTGTTAATTTTCGATAATAAAAATCATAAGAAAACCCCCTATTTTGATTATCCTTAGGAAAATTAATATTGGTCTCTCTAATAGGACCTTTTTCTAAAAGAAAATCTCTCATTTTTCCATGTAAACTATCCCAAACTCTAGGATCATATACATTCAAAGATGTTGTAACTTCTGAACATTCAAGCATATTGTTTATTTCTATATTATTTTCAGTGTTCTCATTTTCAGTAACATTTGTTGTTTCTTCAATATTTTTGGTTTTTTCATTTTTATTTTGAACCAAATCTTGAACTTCTTCGTTTACCTCATTTTCAGTTTCATCTAAATCTTGAACTCCTTCGTTTACCACATTTTCAACTTGGTTTTCTAAAGAAACATTTATTTTCTTCAAAAATTTATCTAAAGAACCGCTTTGAGCTTTTATAATATCTTCTTTTTTTTTACTGGTAAAAGGTAAGGTAATCCCCTACCTCACAAAAAACTATATTAGAAAATAGTAATAACAGTACATATTACAAAATGTGACCAAGTGTAACCGGCACAGCTGCCAACACTTGATCCCCCAAAAAATCACAGTATCATCATGAGGAAATGGTGGACTTATAACTGTGTCCCAAAACAGCATACAATTTTCTAATCAAAAGAAGAGAATTCTACGGTACCCTCAGCCAGAGCAGCTGTCTTCTCCACTCTCAGCTTGGCCAACGCTTATTTGAGCAAGATATCCTGTGCATCTGCCTGCTCATTTTCCTTGATCAGTGCCTGCTTCTTCTTCCTTCCATCCACTCCATCTAGTCAGGATCGAAACCAAAATAATGCATTAGAAATGATTTGTTGCGATGAGAGGGATTTAGCAGAAAAAACAAGCTCATTTCTAGTAAGCCATATACTCTAGCAAATGGAAATAGTGAGGAGATGCCAAGTGTGTCTTTGTGCATGTGTACCAAAACACCACGAAGTAAAGCATTCATGCAGGTCATTGGGCAGTGAGTGTATATTGAAGAGTGTGGTGAAGAAATTCCATGTTGTAATTGCCATAGGGCATGCAAAGAAAATGTGGTTGGCAGTTTCGACAGAACGCACAAGCTGTGCATGTTGTGTCTCCTGGCCAACCTTTAGAGCGGAGAAAACCTTTGGAATTGAGTCTGTCCCAACTCAATAGCCAGATGAAGATCTTGCATTTCAGAGGTGCCGCCGAAGACCACGTTGCCACGTAGTAGGGTGACCGTAGGCCAGAGGTGACGAAGAAGTTGTAAGCAGATTTGACGGTGAAGGCTCCTATTGCTGTGAGACGCCAAGAGGGTTGATCAGATGAGGTGGAGAGTTTGTGTTCTGCTAACAGAGCCATGAGCATCTGCTTTTCTTCTCGAATTTGTGGTGTTGAGATGCAGCTTAGTTGCGGTTGCCAATGCCATACGCCATTTAGCCAAGATCCTTGGGAGAGCACCTCAGCTTGCGGGTTCCAAGCGGCAGCAGCAAGAGAGGGACAGAGGGTGACGATGTTGTTGCCATTGAGCCAATGGGACGTCCAAAATTTGATGTGGTTGCCATTGCCTAATTGCCAGTGAACATTGATCAGGAATTGTTCTTTGAGGGAGTAAATCCCTTTCCAGAAGCTGGAAGCCGTTAGGGGGCAAGTTAGACTGTTTTTTGAACTTTTGTAGTACAGACTCGTTAGAGTTTGGCTAGCTAATGGGTATGAGGAGAATACGTTACACCACCACTTCAACAATAGTTCTTCATTGAAGACTTTCAAGTCTAGGACACCCAAACCACCCTGCACCTTTGGTTGGCAGATGGCCTTCCAGTTCTTGCAAGCCACGCCTCTTGCATCCTTATCTGAGCTACTCCAAAAGAATCGACTACGAATTTGGTCAATCCGCTTTATCACCTAGAGGGGAAGTCAAAAGAAGGATGCAAAATATACTGGTAAGGCATTAAGAACCGCATTAATGAGCACCAACCTTCCCCCTCTTGAAAGCATCCTGCTTTTCCACACCGACAGTCTTCTCTCAATCTTTACGATTAGGGGGTGCCAACTTCTTTTGCTAAGTTTACCCTTGGAGAGTGGCATTCCCAGGTAGCTGAAAGGTAGACATTCTTCTTTGCACTCCAGAATAATTGCAAAGGCATGAAACTTGGCTTGTGATTTACCAAAATAGATGATTGAAGGCTTTTTGAAGTTAATGTCGAGGCCTGAGACATTGGCAAAGAGTTTCAGAGTCACCTTGAGGTTAAGTATCTCCTGCTCTTCACCACGACAAAAGATTAGAGTATCATCTGCAAACTGAAGGACGGACAGGTTTGCTAGAGCGCCTCTGATAGGAAGTTGAGAGAATACTCCATTTCTTCGACCACTGAAGAGCATCTGAGCTAGCACATCAACCACTAATATAAATAGCATCGGGGAAAGAGGATCCCCTTACTTAAGACCTCTCTTAGAGTTAATTTGTCTCCCCCCTCACCATTGATGATGACAGATGATTTTGCCGTTCTAAAGATCATATCAATCTATCTGCACCAAGCCGGACCAAACCCTCTAGCGATAAGAAGTTGGTCAAGAAATTCCCAACTGATAGTGTCAAAAGCTTTGGTGAAGTCTATCTTGAACAAGAGCGTATCTGAGCTCCTGCGGCTGCAGAGGTTTATAGCTTCATGGGCCACCATAAAACAGTCCACCGTTGATTTTCCTTTAAGAAAAGCGCTTTGAGAAGATGACACTAGGGAGTGAAGGACGGGACTGAGTCTGTTGGCGAGGATTTTGGTAAAGATTTTGAATGGACAATTAAGCAAGCAGATTGGTCTGAAGTCCGTTACAGAGTTGGCACCTTCACATTTTGGGATAAGAATAATGCTAGAATAATTCATTCTCTTAAGGTACGCTTTTCCCCTTTGCACAGATTGCAACATAGCAAGTAAATCTTCCTTGAATGTGTCCCAGAAAGTGTGGTAGAAGCACATAGAGAAACCATCAGGACAAGGGGCCTTGTCGCTGCTCATATCAAACACTGCCTTTCTAATTTCCTCGATAGTGAACGGATTATCTAGGTGCTTCAAATTGACTTCATTTGAAGGATAGAGGAATTGCCAGTCAATACGAAAATCAGATGTCGTAGCAGTGCCACAAATCTCCTGAAAGTGATTCTCGAAAGCTGATCTAATAATAGAGGGAGAGGTTGTTAGAGTGTTACCAATATTGAGGCTATGGATGAAGTTTCGCCTCCTTCGACCATTAGCAATTGAGTGGAAGAATTTGGAGTTGGCATCCCCCTCTTTGATCCATTGCACTCTTGAACTTTGTCTCCAATACACTGCCTCTGCTTTGATGAGATCCTGGAGCTCTAGTTGAGTAGCCTTTAGGGAGTCTGGTGGAGCAGGAAACTGCTCTGCTTCAATCTCCAACTTGAGGAATTTATCATGAAGTTGCTTCTTTCGGGTTGGACTGTGGCCAAAAGTATCATTCATCCACCGTCGAACCTCCTAAGAAGCTTCAACTTGCATGCAAAGATGTCTACCGGGTTGCCAGCACATGAGAAGTTTTTCCACCACTCTTGAACCTCAGGAATAAAAGAGGAGTTTGCAAACCAAACTTTCTCAAACCTGAAGTAATGTGCCTGTCTTGGAATGATCTGAGAATCCAAAATAATAAGACAATGATCAGATGAATAACGGGGTAGGGTGTACTGAATGCAATTAGGAAAACAGAGGTCCCAAGCTGAAGTGATTAAGAATCTATCAAGCCTGGCCATAGCAGGGGAAGATATGAGGTTGGACCAGGTGTACTTCCTACCGAAGAGCGGCCCCTTTTCTTTCTTTTCTTTTTTCATACCCAGAAGCGTGTTTCTTAGGAAACATTCCTTTTAATCTAGAAATTAAAATAAAATTAATAAAGCATAAAAATATAGAACAATAGAACCTGGAGAGTGAATGTAGAATTGCAATTCGAAAATTCTCAACTCCGCATTCAAATCAATTGGAAAATCTGAAAAATATAAAAAGCTTGTGTTAGTGTCAATTCAATTGCAGCCAAAAATTTGAAGAACTAAACCTAAATAAAAGATAAACTACTAGCTAGATCAGGTTGTAGGACTTTCTTGAAGACATAAACACCGTGACAACAAACAACGAATATACAATCAGGGTCGGTCCTATTCAAGACATGTAATTTACTAATACACTCTTTTCTTGTTACTGGAAATTGGACATTGAAATCCTATTTAGTCTGAAAAACAATATACCCAAAATGAGACTTTGAGTTTCCATCTTTCTACTTCCAACTTCTAAGTTCTAATCACATCAAATTTTCATTTTTTGTCTTCTAATCACATCAACATTCAAGTAAGATGGCTTATTGAGACTTGAGAGTCAGTTTAGTCTTAACAACAATCTATGCAAAAAAATACTTCAAGTTACGAAATGCATATCAAAATGACACCAATTCTAATCCAGATTCCATCTTTCGACTTCTAATCACAACAAAATTCACGAAATTGAACTTACTGGGATACAATACTTGAATAAACCAAGCGCATGCCAATCTCAATCACAAACTCAGATACTTAAAAACATAAGCAACCAAGTGACCAACATTAACATATACATTTGCAGGCATACATGCACACATCTAAATTGTTGATGGTATCATTAAAAAAAAACAAGAAAAAAATCATGCCAAAGAGTAAGTACCTAAGATGTAACTTCAGGAAACAGGAATGAGGCTGCAGTAGAAACTAGAAAGGCTCAAAGGCGCAGAAAGCAGAGAGAAGAGGCGCATGAAGATGAACAGGCGCATGCTTTTTGCATTGAAAAGGCGCATGCCATCTGTTTAGATGTTTATTTTTTTTTTGAAGATGAAGAGGCGCAGGAAGTAAAGAGTGAAGGAGAGAAAGAGATCTGCACCTACTGCATGCCATCTGCATTGGGCCCTCCCCTAATATTAATTACAAACTCATTAATTTATGATATTAATTACAGATCCATTAATAACATTTATACTTAAAAACAATTGGGCCCCTCCCTAAAGTTGGGCCCTGGGTGGTCGCCCAGCCAGATCTTGGCCAAGGCCGGCCCTGACTCCACGGGGTCCCCATCTCCCTTGCATCTCGGCCACTCAATTTCCAGCCAACTGCCGCAAAAAGACTACACCATGTATTTTAACAATAATACAAAATCTGATTGGATGTCCGATCTGTGAATCAGGCGGAGATCAAATTTGGTGTGTCGGCCCGCTGCAATTTGCATTTTCTCTATATAAAAAAATTCCACTTTTTCCACTCTCCGAAATCCCCATTCTGCCCCTAATCCCACTCTAACCATTTTGGGGTATTACAGAACTTCCAACGCACCCTTTCTGATTCCACAAGCACAAGCACAAGCACAAGCACAAGCAAGAACCCAGAACAAAACAAGACAAACCGTCTTAAAAAAAAACAAAAACAAAAACAAAAAAAAACAAACAAACAAACAAACTCCACTATTAATTAGAGCATCCACAGTCGTTTGAGGTATAATATGCATATATGCATATTATACCTTAGCAATTTGAAGGTTTGCTGCAATCGTCAAAAGGTAAAAAAATGCATAATTTCGTCAAAAATGAGACGGACGAAACATGATGTTTCTTCTGTCGTTTTTTATTTTTTTGAGAATTTTTGGTATTTTTGGAAGTTTTTGAAGTGTTATTTTAAAAATAAAAAAAATTTGGTGTGGGCCCCACATGAGACAAAATATCATGTTTCGTCCTAGTGGATCTTAACTTAATTAAAGCTTTAATCAACTTAATTAATTTACTAAAATTACTTAATTAACTAATTAATTAACTAAATTAAACTAATGAACTACTAATTAAGAGGTTAAGATTATATATATATATATATATATATATATATATATATATATATATATATATATATATATATATATATATATAGGAAATGCTCTATTAAAAACGGGTTTGTTTTCACGGATTGGAAAACACCAATCTGAGCCGTTGGATCACTTTTGATCGTGATCAGCGGCTCAGATCGCATCCACCCATCACCCAATATCACTTAAGTGGCGGAGGGTTATTTTGGGAATTTCGTCCCAAATAACTCTTCGCCTGATTCGCTCTGAAGAAATGAATATAACCTAGGCCGTTGTTGGGAACAACGGCCTAGGTTATAAAAAATTGAATTATAGGCTGTTGTTTGGAACAACGGCCTTGTCGTTGTTCCAGCAACGGCCTAAGTTATAAAAATTTAGAACAAGGTCGTTGTTCCAAACAACGGCCTATAATTTAATTTTTTATAACCTAGGCCGTTGTTCCCAACAACGGCCTAGGTTATATCAATTTTTTTAGAATGTGTTCAGCGAAGAGTTATTTGGAACGAAATTCCCAAAATAACCCTCCGCTGATCAATTGAAACGGGTTATGGGGAGCTCGATCTGAGTCGTTGATCACGATCATGAACGATCCAACGGCTCAGATTGGTGTTTTCCAACCCGTGAAAACTATACCCGTTTTCAATGGAGCATTTCCCTATATAGGGAAGTCTTCCGTTGTGCACCACCTATGGTGCACACGGCATATGCACTCGACCTTCCCGCCTTCGTATCGACAATCCGAACCGTTCACATTGATCTACACATCTAAATTAATCTAAATATATAAAATCAAATCATTTGAAATTCATTTGTCCATCCATTGAAGTGTTACAAAATTGTATGGTTGAAAATCATTATTTTTTATAGTCACATGATGGATGGGCAAATGAATTTCAAACGATTTGATTTTACTTATTTAGACTAATTTAGATGTGTAGATCAATGTGAATGGTTCGGATCGTCGATACGAAAACAGGAAGTTTGAGTGCACACGGAGGGGTGGTGCACAATGGAAGATTTTTCTATATATATATATATATATATACATATATATATATATATATATATTTACTTTTCTTCGGACAAAACATCAATGTGCATATTGCTATATCTCGTGGTATCTTTAGCTTTTTACTGTAGCGAAAATGGGGGGAAAAATGACAGAATGCCTAACAAGTGCAGCGTCTACATTGCGAAAATATGCATAAATTTGATTTTTAGCTAACGACTGTGGATGCTCTTACAAAATCTTTTTGCAAGAAAAAGATAACCAAACCTAGCATTGGTATCGGGTCGGGTCGTTTCCTTCACTACCAAGACCCGGACCCGGTCCCCTACAGGTCCAAAAATTAGACCCGAACCCGTGAGGACCGGTCGGGTCCTATTAAAATATTCCTACCCTTCAGGTAGGAGCGGGAGTGTGAGCGGCGAGCGGAGGCGGCGAGTGGAGGATTTAGAATAGAGGAGAGAAGAAAAATGCATGAGTTTTGTTGGAAGAGGAAGATTTAGAATTGAGGAGGAAGGAAGGGAGGGATGAGGATAGAATATTTATTTTTATGTTGATTTCTTGGGGGTTTTTTAATGGGTCCGGGTCCGGGTAGGGTTGGTAAACGGGTCTGGCGGGCGGGGTCTAGTCAAACCCGCCCGGGTTTGCACCCAACTTGGGCGGGCCCGGGTCGGGTCGTTAGGTTGAACGGACCAGGCCGGGCCGGGTCGAAGGCGTCAATTCGCGACCCGCCCAACCCGTGAACCCTTTCGGGTCCAACCCGGGTCGGGTCGGGTCAGGTCGTGGGTTGGCCCAGTTAGAGTTAATTATTTTTTACTTAAAAAAAGTAATGTAATTTTAATAATGAACATGAAAAATTGTAATAATAATAATAAGATTGAAAGAGTGAAATTGCCAAAAAAAATTGATATATTATTAATATGATTTCAACTTATATAAGTTTCACAATTTGTAATAAGAAATAAAGATTTTCTAGAAATTTGTTTTATACAATAACAAATTTCTTATATACAATTTCAATTTACTTCAATTTTTCTAATTTTAGATAACAGGCAAAGATTTAATACAATTTTTTATCTATTTACAATTATCTTCAATTTGATGGCCTTCAATTTGTTGTTGTTGACTTGTTGTTGTTGGTCTTAAATTCTTCATTTTGGTTGCTATTGTTGTTGTTGTTCTGGCGAGTTGCTCCCACTTGTGGACGTATCAAATGCTTTTTCTTGGGTCCTATCTTCAGCCTTCAACCAGTCTTCTGTGCAGACGAGCATTTCTATCGATTGGGACTTCAAGCGATTCCTGTAATCAGTTAGAACCCTGCCACTTGTAGAAAATGCACTTTCAGAAGCAACTGTAGAGACAGAATGAGTTAGTAGATCTTTAGCCATATATTTAAGAATACTATAAGTGTGTTCATGGTCTTTCCACCATTGTAAAATATCTAGTGAAGAACTAAAAGACTCAGACGTTTGTTGGTTATACCAATGTAATTCAATTGGTTGGTTAGTCCTAGGTTTTTTTGCTTGAATTTGTGCAAGTAAATTAAACGTTCTATCATCAATTTTACTCTTACCCTTACCTTTAGAAGTAGCAGAAGAAGAACTAACTAAAGAAGTTGTACTACTAGAAGCAAAACATCTATCATAATAATCATACAAGTTATTTAATGTCGATTCAAATTTAACTAAAAAAGAAGCGCAATCAATTTCATTATCATCATTCCCAAGTAAATTAAAAAATATTTCAATTAAACTCTTCGTACGATATGAGGATCCATCACAGTAGCAACACAATACAACATAGGAGTAGGTTTAAAATACTTCAAAAATTTTGTGTATGCAGGTTTTACAATATCACCAACAAAAGCATCATCGATCATTTCTTTAAAAGTTTGCATCATAGTAACTATTGAAATAAAAATGCTACTAGAAGTAGATTCATAAGATTTTGAAAATTTGAAAGTTGCAGTTAAAAAGCTTCTATAAATTTCAACGAAGATTCGGCATAAAACCAATCGACGGGACTCATTTCAAAATTTGCCATATTTTTTGCAATACAAAAACCATTTATACATGTTTTATATTTAGTAACAACATGTAGCAAATCAAAAGTAGAGTTTCATCGGTGTTTAACATCCTTTGGAAATTTTTCAAAAGGTATATTTTTAAGCCTACACCAAGCTTTCCATTCTTGAAATATGGTGCCACTTAATGCAATAAAATGTACATAATTTCTAATTTTAACTATATATGGTTCGACTATTTTTAATGCATCTTGAACAAATAAATTTAAAATATGACATGCACATCTAACATGAAAAATATTGTCAGATGGAGGGTTTAATGCAGTTTTTAAAATACTAATGTAACCCCTGTTTTCCCAAAAATGTATTTTCTGTATATTTTCGGTATTTCAAATGTTTGTAAATTAGTTTTTCCGCTTTCGAACTATTTTGTTATAATGTATTATTGGACTTTTTATTAAAGTCTGTTTTAATTAATGGTTTTATTTGTTACTATTTTCCAACAAATTTATATTATAATACCAATTTTATTATTATTATTACTAATATTTTTATTTTTATTACTATTATGATTGTTGTTATTATTTTTTTATTGTTATTTTTTTTCCTTTTATTATCCTCGTTTGTTAATTTAAAAACCTATTTCTATATATTAATTATATTTGTACTTATTTCAAATAAATTCTATATTTTAATGCAAATTATATTTTGTTATAAACCCTATTTTTCCTAATGGATTTTAAACCCATTATCCCAAAACCCCATTCTTATTGGATCTTTAAAAACCCGTTAACCCAAGTACCCATTATATCTAACCCATTTACCTATACTGCCTGCCCCATACCCATTTATAATCTACCCATACCCATGTATCCAATAAACCATCTCATACCCAAACCCAATTAACTTAAACCCAATAACCCTTTCAGCCAAAACCCCTACCAACTTAAACTCAAAACCCGGTTTACCCCTACCCTGTTCCGCTGTCAACTTCACTACCCCTAACCCTATATCCAACTTACCTATATATTAACCCATCTGTTTTCTCCCCCTAACCCATGCGCCGTCTCTTCATCTTCCTCTTTCTCTCTCTCCCCGGTGCTCCTCTTCCCTCCCTCCGTCGACAACAGCGTCGACCACAGCCCTATGCCTCACCCCATCGCGCCGCCTGTGCCCCAGTCAACCCTCCTGTCTTCCTGCCCTGCCTCGTTCTGACTTTAGCTAGTGCCAGCCCCCTGGTCGCCTGTTGCAGCGCCAGCACCCCAGGCCGTCGTAACCATCCCAGCGACTGCTCCTCCCTGACCCCCTCGTTCCTGTGTCGCATCGCGAGCTCCCCTCGATGCCCTGTCCCCTGCGTTGCTCTTCTCCGACGCCAGCAACGTGCCAGCCCTCGCTCATCGTCCTCCTGCTCTCTCCCGGCGTCGGCGTCTCCGCGACACAGCAGAGCCACCGCAGCTTCGCCCCCTGTGCCCTGCCTCCCGGTGACGAGGCAACAGCATTATCGCTGTGCTTTCCCCGGCCACCGCCGTTCACCTGTGCTCCTCCGACTACCGCAGCAAGCAGCCATAGCGCCAGCCTTCCGTCGCTTTGGTTGCGGTTGCTCTTGCTATTGTGGTTGCATTCGGTCTTGCTGTTGCTTTTGTTGTTGTGTTCGTGGTGTGCACGTGCATCTCTGTGCAAGTGCTTTGGAAAGTTCGTTATTGAAGTGTTTTGTTCTCGTTCGTGTTCGTTTGATCGTGTTCGTGCCTCGGGAATCCGTTCCCGTTATTCTTGCTTTTGCTCGTCGCCATTTTCGTCTTCGATTAAGGCAAGTAACTTGTACTTAAATTTCTTTGTATGATACAAGCCAAAAATACCGCTTATAGTGTTATTGTGTTTTAAAGACAATTCGTGTGTGAAATTTCTTGTTGATATTGTCTCTTTAGTGATTTGACCATAGTTTCCTTACGACACAATATTGACATGAAATAACTTAGGTTTTGCCCGTTCTTGATTTGATCATGTATGAGGGATTTTGTGAGAATTTGGGTATTTGTGGAGAACCATGTGATAGAATTGTTTTAGATATATTAATTATCCTATTTAATGATGTTTGGACACTTAGTAGACTCTAATTCATGTTTAGTTATGTTTCAATCAAGTTTCGTGTGATTCATTTTGGTTTTGTTCCTAAAGGAAATTCTGTGTTTTGTTGATAATCTATCTTGATCAGTCATTTAGACCATATTAAGGTCAAAATCTTAATTTCAGTTTAAAACATGATTTGTAGAGAAATTCATCTTCTTTCCGAACCCTCTGTCCTTGCTCAATTTCGTTTTCGTATGTGTGAGATATGACTGTTTTACTACAGAGATGTAGATCTTTTCCATATTTCGTTTCTTGGTGATTTTGATGACTAAATTATTTTGATACTTGTGCTACACATATTATTTTGATCTAGAACATTGGTCAGTTTTTCTATACTTATTTAGGGATAACCCAAAATTTTGGTGGATTTTATTGATGAGTTTTATGCACCGTTTCATGCTTGTTTATGAAAGTTATACTTGCTGAATTTTGCTCGTTGTTCCGTAAAGAATCGTATTTTTACCCTATTTCCGTCTACTGTATGGAAAATATTTATGAAATATGAAAGTTATACTATTTTGTCTATTTTCACCTCCCTTTGGCGAATTTGGATTTCGTTTCACAGTTTGCGAAATATTACTGTTCTCGTATAGCAGTGTTGGGAATTCCAGATTTGCCAAACTATCGTTTTTGAGGTTTTCCAATTTTTTGTTGACTGAACTAATTTTACTAGAACTTTACGAAACTTTATACTGTGATATTAGACATATAGGGAATTACCCCATATTTTTCCTGGATTTATTTGAGATATTTTAATGCTTTTTTCCTGTTCTTGAATACGATTTCCTGATTTCTGACTGAACGTATTTTCTGGATTCAAATCAGTTTTATGTTATGTTTTTCTGAAACACTATATGACTTATATGTATCTAATGGATTCGGTTGGAAGTCTATTTTCCAGATTCTCCGACGGATTCAGGTTTTGATATTTGTGGTAGCGGGAATCTCAGTTTTGGTACAGCAACGTCTTGCTGTCCCGAATTGATATTTTGCCATGTTTGAATACTTGCATGTTGTTTCTGGCATTGTGTGATTTTAGAACGTGTTCCTTGCATCATATGAGATCTTGATACATCCTTGTCCCATCCCGATTTTGTCTCCTTATCACGTGATCATGTGTATTTTGTAATAAAAAGTAACAAGCCGGGGTTAAGGGAAAGATTTAGTAATGGACAATATAGAAAAGTGTGCTCGGAAGGGGGCCCGTATTTTCCGCATTTGGAATTTGGTATATGATTTGGATTATTTGGAATTTGGTATATGATTTGGATTACTTGGAATTTGGTATATGATTTGGATTACTTATCCCTGAGTACATGGTGCTATAGAATTCCCTACGAAATCTAAACGAAACTGTGTTGACTGTAGCAACCATGTAGTAAATATATGGATGCATGAAGTGCTACCTAGATAGTAATAACTATAAGACCTGATACATGATACTTGAACTTGATACATGAGACTTGATACTTGACGCTTGGTTACTTGATACCTGATCCTTCACACATGTTTACATGATACTTGTTACCGCTGATTTCGGTGTGGGGGTAAACAGATAGAATTTGTGAGTCCGAGAACAACCTGAACAGTTGACTCAAGCCTTCTTGCTCCTGGCGCAACCTGCAAGGAAGTGCGAGACACCGGGGTTGATTCTGGCGACGCACCCTCCGACGCTCTTGTCAGTAATCAGAAGAGATTAAGAAAGAGCTTAAAAGTGGTGAAAGAGTGATTAACCTGTAACAGAGGTAGAGGGGAGGTATTTATAGTCGCCAGGGGAGTTGTTTAAGGGTCTGATTTCCTGTGTAACAGCCGGGAGCAAAATCCTCAGTCTGTTTAGGAAATCTTTCCTTGATTCCCGGTGAGAGCAAATCAGGCCCGTTGATCGGGTCAAATCAGTGACCCTGATTTGTCTCTTGCTAGTCTGGGCTCACCTCGGGTCGGGACCCGTGCCCAATTGGAGCGGACCCATTGGTGGGTTATTGGATCTGTGAGAAGGAGATTCAGAACCCGCTTTGGACCCGCTTGTATGTGAAATTACCTTTTTACCCCCGAGCTTCGAGATTCGTGCCCAATCTGGACGGTTCCGATTTAACCCCATTTTTAGCCATATCACGAGCCCCCCACTCCTAAAGACTGAGCGTGATCAGCCTTTGAGGAATAGTTTGACTGTTTTGGTGGCTAGCGGAGTTGTATCGGAGTCCATATGGAGGACTTAGGATCTTGAAGGGGGTAGTGAGGTAACTTTTTGACGCCATGCGCCATTTCCTAGCCATATCGAGTATTTGGCATCTTTCATCTATTTTTTTCGGATTATTTATTTAATTTTGCGATGTGTTTACTAATCGTTCGGGGGGCCTTAACAGTGCATTCCGGGCAATAATTGTTCGTTCAGGGACCCAAAAATATACCCCCGAATTTTCAATTATTTTCTAGAATTTTTAGTTAAATTTCCCGAATTTTTAGCAATTTTTCGCAATTTTTAAACAAATAAAGCGATTTAAATAAATAAAAAACGATTTTTAATACTGATTTATGGCGTGGCACAATCTGGACCTTTGATCATCGTCGAGCGTGATTTTCTGAGAGATCTGACGGTCTCCATCGCTCGGCATCTTTTTTCTCCGTTTACGAGCTCGGAATGGCACTTGCTCGGCTGCCGACCGGAGACTAGGGGGTTCGGCGCTCCGAGCGACGTTGCGCAATCTAAGCCATCGGATGGCGGCACGTTTCCCAAGAAAATGCTATCTTGTCTTTTAGCGCACGTGGCGCAATCTGAGCCGTTCATCATTAGAAGCACGAATTTCTGAGAGATCCAACGGTCGTAGTAGCTCGGTGTCTTTTTTCTCCGTTTACGAGCTCGGAATGGCACTTGCTCGGCTGCCGACCGGAGGTATGGGGTTTCGGCAGTCCGAGCGACGTTGCGCAATCTGAACCGTTGGATGACGACGCGCATTTCGAGACGGGCACATTTCTCAAAAAAACACTATCTTGTCGTTTAGTGCTCTCGGCGAGATCTGGGCCGTCTGATTGAGATCATGCGCGAAAGTTGAGGAGAAAGTGTGTTTTCCCCGTTTGCGAGCTCGGAAAGGCACTTGCTCAGAATCCGACCGGAGACAGGGGGTTTCGGTAGGACGAGCGACGTGGCGCAGTCTGAGCCATTGGATGACGACGCGCATCTCAAGACGAGCACATTTCTCAAGAAAACACTATCTTGTCGTTTAGTGCCCTCGGCGAGATCTGGGCCGTCTGATTGAGATCATGCGCGAAAGTTGAGGAGAAAGTGTGTTTTCCCCGTTTGCGAGCTCGGAAAGGCACTTGCTCGGAATCCGACCGGAGACAGGGGGTTTCGGCAGGACGAGCGACGTGGCGCAATCTGAGCCATTGGATGACGACGCGCATCTCAAGACGGGCACATTTCTCAAGAAAACACTATCTTGTCGTTTAGTGCCCTCGGCGAGATCTGGGCCGTCTGATTGAGATCATGCGCGAAAGTTGAGGAGAAAGTGTGTTTTCCCCGTTTGCGAGCTCGGAAAGGCACTTGCTCGGAATCCGTCCGGAGACAGGGGGTCTCGGCAGGACGAGCGACGTGGCACAACCCGTCTCGAGACGATCCTGTTCCCAAGGACATTAATGGTGCTCCGGGGTTTGTGCGGCGTTCCACCTTCTTCAGGTCATTAAGGATAACTCCTTCAATTAATTCGTGGCGTTTCGACTTCCGATGGTCATAATGGCTGGTTCTTGGAGGTTAGGCTAAAAGTAATCCATTCCCCTTATCATTTTCAGTCGCAGTAATGTTGAGTTTTAGACCTCGGTGGTGTCTGCCTCTGGCGGACGCCAGTCTTGTGGGGTCTCGACCTTGATAGGTTCGGAGGGGTGGTCACTCTACTGTCTTCTTCTTCTCCCGTTCCTGACGGCCCTCATTGTGGGTGTCAGGGTCGGGGGAGAACGAGGCAGGAGTAGTGACGACTGTGATCCGAACCCGAGGTAAGAGTCGCTCCGGGATGATGGGTGGTCGTTCTTCCACCAAGGTCTTCTGCCGACTCCGGCTGTCCCGAGGTGGATGGCGGGGTCGGAGGAGATCATGGTGGAAGAGGTGACGATCCAAATTCGGAACCGGGGGCCAAGTCGCTTCGGAAGGACGAGCGGTCGTTCTTTCGCCATGATCTTCGGCGTTCCGAGCTTGTTTGTTTGCAACTGTGAAGGCTCTGTTGCCAGAGTCCTCTATCAGGCCGAACCTTCACAGTTACAACCAACTAGCTCGGAATGGTGCGTTCCTCACAATCGCTGAGTGTTGATTTGCTTTCGACCCGGGCCCGTGGGTCGGCGGAATACCGACCGAGACCCGGGGCCTGGGGGGCGCTCGCCGAGGGCGGTGCCTTAAAACTTTGAATCGAAACTTTCTCTGGTTTCTCTAGTCGTAGGTGGGGTGTGGAGCAGGTATAGGCAATCCGAGCAAGTTGGCGCAATCCAAACCGTTGGATGGCGGCTCGCATCTCGAGACGGGCACATTTCTCAAGAAAATACTATCTTGTCGTTTAGTGTTCTCGGCGAGATCTGGGCCGTCTGATCGAGATCAGGCACGAAAGTTGAGGAGAAAGTGCATTTTCTCCGTTTGCAGGCTCGGAAAGGCACTTGCTCGGAGACTGACCGGAGTCTTTGCAATCTGGCTCGGATTGCGTGCGGCTTGGATTCAGATCCCATTGCGCCGAGCTGGTTGACTTGGTGAGGAAGGCAGTTGTGTTGGGCCTTCGCGACGTTTCGAGAGCAGCCCAAAAGTCGCACTTATTCGTTTGGAAGTCCAAGGGACGTTCCAGTTTACTATAAATCTTCACCTCCCCCTTAGACCAAGTATCATTTTTTACTTTTACTCTCTCTCTTCAGTTTTTACTTTGCCTTCGAAGTTTTCAGCTCTCTGGTGGCGTTGCTAGCTGTCGCGATAGCGTTCCTTGTCTCCGGCGAACTTTCCGACCGTACCTATCACTTCAAGGTCAGTCTCTTTCCCTTCTCTTTTAGAAAAAATGGTTAAGATCACGGATGAGACCCCCGCCTCGGAGCAAGCCGTTGGCCGAGGGGATAAAGGGAAGGAGGTAGTGGAGCCGAGCGATCAGAATGTCATTCGTCCGGACAGAGAGGGCGAAGTGGCCAAGCTGCCTAAAGAGGTTGCGGCGGTGTCCCGGGAGGGGAAGGCCGTGGTCACGATCGTGGAAACGCCGAAGACGGCGGGAGCGTTCGGTCGGCAACCCATCTCTCTGTCGAGCGTGGGAGGCGTACGGGACTACGCCGAGGACACCTTGGAGAGAGTAACCCAAGGCACGGCTAAGTTGGTGGAGGAGAACGAGCCGAGGGAGCTGTCCGAGGTGGATCATACCATCTCGTCTCTCACCGAGGGGGACCTTCACCTGATCCGAGAAGGCTTTCGGATCCCTGCCGACTATGGACTGCTCCTCCCCGGGCCGGGTTTCCGAGCCAACACAAAGTCCTCGTCGGACGTGTGCATCTTTCCGGTCGACTCCCTTATTGCCGGACTCCGCTTTCCCCTCCACCCGTTCGTGGTTGATGTTCTGACATGGTATGGTTTGAGCCCCGCCCAGCTGATGCCGAACACATGGAGGCACGTCATGGCTTTCGTCCTCCGATGCCAAGAGGTCGGCGGTAAGCCGAGTATGTTCCTCTTTCGGAGTCTCTATCGACCCTGTCAGCCAAGGAGAGACGAACAGAGGTTCTATCTTTCGCCCCGGACGGGCGTGAAGCTGATCGAGAATCCGGACTCGATCAAACATTGGAAGGAGAAGTACTTCCTCATCCGAGCTCCGGCGCCGTGGGTGATACCGACGGTTTGGGCAAAGGAGGGTCTGCCCAAGCGGACCAAGAAGGAGGCGGCGCTGAGTGATGAGGAGGCGGAGGTCCAGAGGCAGCTCCTCGCCCTGCCAGCGCTAAGCTGGAAAGATATTACCGAGGAGGATCTGTTCCGTGGGGGTCTCAGTCCGATCGACCCTAGTATGCTTCTGGTATTTATACTCTTTGTTTAAATTTCATGAAAATTTTTCTAAGTTTTTTCATTCGGCTTTTGCAGAGACGATGAAGCTGGATTACAAAGCTCTGGTGGCGAAGGGCCGGTCGGAGCAGGAGGCGAAGAAGAAGAGGCCTTCGGCAGGGCCTCAGGACAGCCGAGCCCCGAAGAAGCCTTCGGTCGAGAAGACTGCCGACCAACCGAAGGTCGCGGTCCTCGAGCAGGGGGAGATTAGGGTTCTCGACCCCCCTGCTTCGGAGGTGCCGACTCCGACCCCGAAGGTGGATGCTCCCGGTTCGTCGAGCGGTACGTTCAGCGTGAAGGAGGTGTTGTCCCTCCAAGTTCCACCCCTTACTGCCGATGCGGAGAAGATCTTAACCGAGCGCCACAAGCAGATCTTCGTCCCTGACTGGCAGGTGATGAACGTCGACGGCTTCTTGGGCGACGGCAACATCTGCATGGAGGCGGTAAGGCACCTGCCGACCCCGAAAGACCGAGCGACCCTGAAGGCTGGGCTAGCGGGGGACGCCGTGATGCAGATTGCCCAGAATACTATGTCGGTAAGTAGGCGGAGCTCTCCCTTATGAAAGTTTCTTTCTGAGAATTTTTCCAAGTCCCTGGGTTCGGATTTTAATGGGCTGTCCTTTTTCAGACCCTCTGCCACTTCAATTTCCTGGTCGAGGAGTTTGCAAACAAGGAACAGGAGATGGAGCGGGAGAGGGCGGAGCGCGTTAAGGCCACGCAGCGGCTTGATGCCGAGCATCTCCTCTCGACGAAGAGGGCTGCCGAAGTGGCGGGGTTGGAGAAGCAGCTGGCCGACGCCATTCAGCTGTCGAAGGACACGGCGGCCAAGCTTGAGGCGTCGGAGAAAGAGGCAGCCGAGCTGAAGGACACGGCGGCCAAGCTTGAGGCGTCGGAGAAGGAGGCAGCCGAGCTGAAGGAGGAGCTGGCCAAGGCTCGGTCGGAAGCGGAGAAGGCTCGGAAGAGGGCCGAGAGGATCATGGCCAAGCACCAGAAGAAGGTGAAGAAGGTGAGAAAGGCCGTGCAGGAGGAGGCCGCGCAGCACATGCTCCAGAACATGGAGGAAGCCTACGGTCGAGCCCTGCTCCACGTAGCCGCTAAGAACCCGGGCTTCGACACGTCCTCCTACCACTTTTACGACCTCGTGGAAGGGGAGGAGGGTGTTCCCGAGGGGTTGCTCGGTCCCGAGGGAGAAACGGAACACGTCGAAGGCCCAGGGGAGACCGAAGCCGAGGACGAGGAGGAGGACGACTCCGAGGAGGAGAGCGGGAGCGAGGACGGAGGCGAGGGCGGTGGCGAGGACAAGGCCGGGGGGTCGACGGACCCTAACGAAGGTCGACCCCTGACTCGGTTGTCTTTTTTAGTCTTTTTTATTTTGTAAGCCTAACTGCGGACTGGCCCCCGCTTGTGTAAAACTTTCACCTCGATTTTGAATGAAAATATTTTGTTTGGCAAAAATTTATCCAAGTGTTGAGCCTCGGATTTGCGTATGACTAGTTGTAGATGTTTTCGTGTATTGTCCCATCGGATTTATCTCCGCTTTTCAGGTGAAGTTCGGTCCGATCACGGAGGTTGTATACCTTCGGAAGGAGCTGGCAAAAACGAAGGGCGAGCTCTCGCAGAGCCGACAGAATAGGTTTCTCCTGCTCGGCAAGCTGGAGGAGACGAAGGCAGCTGTGCGGAGATACTGTCGCGAGCTGTGGCAATTGCGGAAGTACCCCCAAGCTCCTTGTCCCGAAGGGGAAGTCGAGCGGCTCCGTAGAGAGCTTACTGTCGCCGAGCAGAAGAATGACGACCTTTTGGCTGAGGTTCAACACTTGGAATTAGCGGAGAAAGAACACTCGGCGGAGGAAGAGAAGCTGACCTCCGAGCTGGAGAAGGCGTCGGCCGAGCGCAAGAGGTTATTGGCCGAAGTCGACAGGCTCAGAAGGATCACGATAGATAGGGGAATCGAGGTCACCCACTTCCGCCGGCTCGCGGCCGATGGTGCCAACGCCTCTGGCTCGTCGAGGCCTTTTCGTTCGAAGAAGTCGGCGAAGGACGACGCTCTGAGAGACAGAATCATTGAACTGGAGGAAGAGATCGCGTCGCTCAAGCCTGTGCCGGAGAGGGCTAACGTTCGCAGTACGTCGTGTACTCGCAAAGAGAGCGAGAGGGGGATTATGTTTTACGAACTTGCGACACGCTCGCCTATGACCAGGCGGAGTCCAGCCGACGCTCAGAGCAGTGCGGCCGTCTCGGCGAGCGGGGCCTCGGCCGGCGCCGCAGTTAGAGCCAGCAGCGAAGGGGGGTCGCGCTTCGTTGGTTTAGGATCGAGCTCGGAGGGCAGGCCTCGTCGTCCTCGCGTTTCCCTAAACCGAAGCATTCCCCTTCCGAAGAGGCCCTGATCATGTCGTTTTTCATCCCCTTTGACTTGTTGTAAAACATTGTAGTAGAGTCGGTCTTGATGTATGTGAAGCCACTATATATATATGAAATGCAAATCTGAAAGTTTCTTCAGAGAATTTCCAAGTGTTGGACTTCGGCAGTGCATTGAAATTTTGTTATTTGCTTTCCCCTTTTTTCAGCTCGAGGCGGCCGATTCGTATGCTGATCTCCACGGCTCGGATGATGACTCTGAATCTGAAGCCACTTCTGGGACGGCGGCTCTGAGTCCTAGAAGCGTCGAGCTGGAGTTACGCCGAGCTGAGGGTGAGCGGGCTCACCTTTTGTCCGTCCTCGACCTACGGGAAGCGGAGATTCAACGTCTGGAGAATAGGATCGCCGAGTTGACCCCTGCAGAAGGGGACGAGGATTCGCAAACCGCGTTCAGCAACGCTCTTCGGGTCAAGTGTATTCGGCACAACCAGTCGAAGATCATAGCCGAGCGGGATGATTTGCTCTCGGAGATTCGACACTTGCAGACTGTGGTAGCGAAGCTCCGGAACGATGCAGGGGAGCTACCAGCCGAGGAGGACGAACAGTCGGCCGAACAGTCTAGTGAGGATATTTCCATATGAGAGCCAAGTGTAGTAGGTCGGTGGCGTGTATTTTGTTTGCAAACACTTTGTAACCATGGAAAAGATGTGTTTCGTATTACAGCCTGGCTGTTTAATAAAATATCTTTCATTGCTCTCCACTTTTGTCTTGCTTATAACTGTGTTGGTCGCGCCGAGGTCTTTGAACTGAGCGTGTTAGTTCCGTCGGCGAGAGCGTTGAACCGAACAGGTTCCTATATGTACGGTATTTTGTCGTTTAGTGACTTTGACAGGGTACGACGCGAGTTCCTAGGCGGCTCTGTCCCCGAGAAAGCGCTATCTTGTCGTTTAGCGCAGGCGGCAAGATCTGAGCCGTTGAACGTAGGCACGAATCTCGAGGCGGCTCAGTTCCCAAGAAAACGTTATCTTGTCGTTTAGCGCAGGTGGCAAGATCTGAGCCGTCTGATCGAGATCAGGCGCGAAAGTTGAGGAGAAAGTGACTTTTCTCCGTTTGCGAGCTCGGGAAGGCACTTGCTCGGTAGCCGACCGAGGGCGTAGGGCTTCGGGCTTCGGCTATTAGGTAGGAGAGCTCGGATTATGTGGCCGAACGTAGCTTCGATGTCCCTTCGCTGACGGAGCAGAGGGGCGGACCATTCCCGGTTTGCCGCGAAGCAAGCTTGGGGGGACTAGGAGCTAAGTGCTGGACTCTGGGTCCATCGTTGCGGCTCGACGGTTTGTAGGAGCAATTCCGAACGGCGATCTACCCCTGGCTCGCTCGGAAGAGAGCCGAGGAGGTAAAGTCGAGCCGAGTGTTGGACTCCGAACCATCGGTGTAGTTCAACGGTTGTGGGAGCAATTCCGAACGGCGATCTACCCCTGGCTTGCTCGGAAGCGAGCCGAGGAGGTAAAGTCGAGCCGAGTGTTGGACTCCGAACCATCGGTGTAGTTCAACGGTTGTGGGAGCAATTCCGAACGGTGATCTACCCCTGGCTTGCTCGGAAGCGAGCCGAGGAGGTAAAGTCGAGCCGAGTGTTGGACTCCGAACCATCGGTTTAGTTCAACGGTTATGGGAGCAGTTCCGAACGACGGTCTACCCCTGGTTCGTCCGGGGACGAGCCGAGGAGATGAGGTCATGCCGAACGTGGACTCCGAACCATTGGTTGAAATCACAATTTAAAAAGCAGGCGATAAGAGGGGAGAGAAACATGCGAATTCACAAACATGAAAAAGCTTTCTTTATTGATAATCGACGGCGAACCGTTTTACATAGTACAATTTATGAAATTAGGTTACAAGTCGGAGGACTGGAATGGCTCGATACCCTATGATACTTAGAGCGGCGCCAGAGCGCTTTCTTGGTATTTTAGGAGGTGGTCGGCATTCCAGGTCCTCGGAAGCTCTCTGCCCTCTAGGTCTTCAAGGCGATATGTTCCAGGCCGAACTACTTTTGTGATCCTGTACGGCCCTTCCCAGTTCGGAGCCAGCTTGCTCTTCTGACTGGGGAAAGATATGGCTAGCTTTCTCAAGACCAAATCTCCTTGCTTAAGGTTGGCGGGTCAGACCTTTTTGTTGTACGCCAGTTCAACCCTCCTTCGATAACTTTGCTGCCGAATCGCCGCTCTTTCCCTCAGTTCATCTATCAGGTCTAAGTCTGCTCTGAGGTCTCTGGCATTCTGTGCTTCGTCATAGGCTGTCAGCCGAGGGGAAGGTATTCCGACCTCGAGAGGTATCACGGCCTCGGACCCATAGGTGAGGTTGAAAGGGGACTCGCCTGTGGGGGTCCGCTTGCTCGTGCGGTAGTTCCATAGGACGTTGGGTAGTTGGTCGACCCATAAGCCCTTGGAACTTTTGTCCAGCCTTTTCTTGATACCTGCGAGGATCTGCCGATTAGCATTTTCTTCCTGCCCGTTCGACTGAGGGTGGGAAACGGACGAGAAGCGCTGCTGGATGGCAAGGTCGTCGCACAGAGCTCGGAATGCCGCGCCAGTGAACTGAGTCCCGTTGTCCGTTACGAGGACACGGGGGATGCCGAACCTGCATATGATGCTCTTCCAGAAGAACTGTACCACTTTGTTCTCGGTTATAGTGGTAAGGGGCTCGGCCTCGACCCACTTCGAGAAGTAGTCGATGGCTACGACCAAGAACCTGAACTGACCTGGCGCCGGAGGGAAGGGCCCTAGTAAATCCATGCCCCACATTGCGAAGGGGATGGGACTTGATAGGGAGGCAAGGTTGGCCTGAGGGAGGCGTCGGATGCTGGAGTGTCTCTGACAAGAGCTGCATTGCCGAACGTGTCGCTCGGCGTCTTGAAGGAGGGTCGGCCAGAAGTACCCATAATTCAAAGCTTTCCGGGCCAAGGCCCTAAACCCTGAGTGTGCCCCTCCGATGCCTTCATGGAGCTCTTGTAGGGCATATTCTGCCTGATCCGGGGAGAGGCACCTTAGGTACGGTCGATCGTCTATTTGAGAGAAAGAGCGTTTGTATAGGATGCCCTCGATCAAGACATACCGCTCGGCCCGGGTTCTGACTCGGCGAGCCTCTTTGGGGTCTTCGGGTAGGAGCCCGTCCCTTAAAAATTCCACTAAAGGCTTCATCCAATTATCTTGTAACATGACCGGCAACGATTCCGCCGAGCCAGGTATCTCGTCTTCGATGCTCGGCTTAGAGAGGACTTCGATCAGTACGTTCTGTTCGAGACCTTGCAGTGAGGACGAAGCCAATTTGGAGAGGGCATCGGCCTGTGAGTTCTCTTCACGAGCGACCCGCCGAATGAGCGCCTCCTCGAACCGGTCCATGAAGGCCCGAACCTTAGCAAGGTACTTCGCCATCCGCTCGTCTCGGGCCTCGTATTCGCCCAAGACCTGATTTACGACGAGCTGGGAATCGCTGTGGATTCGGAGGCGCTGCGCCCCAGCGCTTCGTGCAAGTCCGAGGCCAGCAATGAGTGCTTTGTACTCTGCCTCGTTGTTCGAGGCCTTGAAGTTCATGCGGATCGCGTACTGGAGGACGAAGTCGTCAGGGCCGTTGAGAATGATGCCGGCGCCGCTCCCTTCATTACAGGAGGATCCGTCCACGAAGACTGTCCAAATGGGGGGTCCATTCGGGACGTAGCCGATCTCAGGGATAGTGGACTCTACGATGAAGTCGGCGAGGGCCTGTGCCTTAATTGCCGTCCGAGGCTGGTAAGAGATGTCATGCTGACTCAGCTCTATGGACCACTTCATCAGCCGACCCGAGGTCTCAGGCTTGTGGAGGATCTGCTTTAGGGGTTGGTCGGTGAGGACGACGATCGAGTGGGACTGAAAGTATGGCCGAAGCTTCCTCGCCGCCGTGACTAGAGCATAGGCCATCTTCTCTATCTTCGGATAGCGGAGCTCGGCGTCCCGAAGCACCTTGCTCACGTAGTAGATCGGCCTTTGGGTTCGGTCCTCTTCTCTCACCAAGACAGCGCTCAAGGTCTGCTCGGAAGCGGCCAAGTAGACGAAAAGAGTCTCGCCCGGGACCGGTTTGCTGAGCAGAGGGGGGTTCACCAAGTAGGCCTTCAGCTGGTCGAACGACTCCTGTTGTGGCTGGCCCCATTCAAAACCCTTAGCCCCCCTGAGTGCTTTGAAGAAGGGGAGGCACTTTTCCCCTGACTTCGAGAGGAACCGACCGATAGCGGCGAGCCGACCGGTAAGCTTCTGCACCTCCTTGATGTTCTGAGGCGAGGCTATGTCTAATATGGCCTTAATCTTCTCGGGATTAGCTTCGATCCCTCGTTGGCTTACCATGAAGCCGAGGAATTTTCCCGAGGAGACCCCGAACGCACACTTGTTCGGGTTCAACCGCATGCTGTGCCTTCTCAACACGCCGAAGGCCTCCTGGAGGTCGGCCACGTGATCTGTGCCTTGGACGCTCTTGACGAGCATGTCGTCAACGTACACCTCCATATTCCGGCCTATCTGGTTCTGGAAAACCTTATTGACGAGGCGCTGATAGGTGGCGCCCACGTTCTTCAAGTCGAACGGCATGACCCGATAGCAGTAGAGGCCCTGGTCGGTGATGAAGGACGTCTTTGGAATATCCGGAGGGAACATTCGGATCTGATTGTACCCCGAGAAGGCGTCCATGAAGCTGAGGAGCTCATGGCCCGAGGTGGCATCAATAAGGGTGTCGATGTTCGGGAGAGGGAATGGGTGTTTGGGACACGTCTTGTTCAGGTCGGTGAAGTCAATGCATATCCTCCACGAACCATTGGACTTCTTGACCATTACAACATTCGACAGCCACTCGGGGTAGTTTACCTCCTGTATGAACTTGGCCTTTAGAAGTTTATCGACCTCCTCCTTGATGGCCTGCTGTCGCTCGGGAGCAAACTTTCGCCTCTTCTGCTGAACCGGTTTGCACCCCGGTTCGACACTTAGGCGATGGACGAGCAGCTCCTCGGAAATGCCGGGCATGTCTGCGGCCGACCATGCAAACAGGTCACGGTTATCCCGGATGCATTTAATCAGGTCCGAGCACAGTGCGGTCGGCAAGGATTTGCTGATGAGGAACTTCCGGCTCGGATCCTCGTCCGAGAAGAGCACTTCTTCTAACTCGTCCGCTGGCTCGGACGTTGGCCGAGCTTTCGGCTCGGGAATTTCTAGTGTCTCGAGCGAGAGCACTGGTCCCCCGGTGGAAGTCATGTAGCACTTCCGGGCTGTTTCTTGGCTTCCTCTGACTTCCCCTACTCCTGATCGAGTGGGGAACTTCATTTTCAAATGGTACGCCGAGGGGACAGCTTCCAGGGCGGCTAGGCCGGGTCGGCCTAGAATGACATTGTACGCTGCCGGGACGTCGACGACCATGAAGTCCATCGGCTCGGTCCGGGTAGTAGGGGTGCTTCCCGCGGTAACGTCTAGGGTTATCACCCCCTCGACGGTTACGGGGACCCCCGTGAACCCGTGGAGTGTGTAACCGGCCGGCTTGAGACGGTCTCGGGATAGCTGCAGGCCTCAGAAGGCCGAGAGGAAGAGGATATTGACCGAACTCCCATTGTCTACTAAAATCCTCTGCACCTTGAAGTTGGCCATGCGGAGGTCGATGACGAGGGCATCACAGTGTGGGGTTCGGACCCCTTCGAGGTCGGCATCGGAGAAAGACACAGGGATGCCGAGACCTTTGGGGGGAGGGGCACTGTGGATCGAGTTGACCTCTCGGACGAAGGCCTTCCGGGAGGAATTAGAGGAGCCCCCCATGGGGCCTCCGTGGACCAGGTGCAGAATCTGTTCCTCCTCGAACTCGGGTGTCTCCTCGCGCCGCTCGGAGCGCTTGTTAGCCCCCCGAGGTGGAGGAGAGTTGCGATCCGTCCGATCGTTAGCCTTCACGAATTTGGCCAACTGCCCCCTCCGGATGAGGGCTTCAATCACATCTCTCAAAGCCCGGCAGTCGTTCGTGTCGTGGCCGTGGTCTCGGTGGTAGCGACACCACTTATCTTTGTTCCTCCTCTTCGCTGGGGTGTGCATCCTCGGAGCTGGAGGGATGACCCCCTCCTTCTCCACTTCCATTAGGATAGTAGAGACGTTAGTGGTGAGGGGAGTGAACTTCTCGAACCTGGGGGGAGGGCGACGCTGACCGCCATTGTCCTTCTGAGCCTTCTTGGACCCCTCTTCCCCCGTCGCCTTCCTCTTCGACCCTGTGGAGGGTCCCCCGAAGCTCGGAAGGGCTTCAGCCTCCTCCGCTCGGATGTACTTCTTGCACCTCAGGAGGAGGTCGGTGAAGTCATGCAGGGGCTTCTTGGCTAGGGACGATCGGAGGTTGGCGTTGAGAACGTTCGACTGGAACGCCGCGGTCGCCACTGACTGGTCTAAGGAGGCGATAGACCTAACCTCTGCGGTGAATCTTTTCACATAGTCCCGCAGCTTCTCTTCCCTTTCCTGCCGCAGGTTCAGCAGGGAGAGACTTGTCTTCTCGGCTCGCCTGCTACTCACGAAGTGAGTTATGAACAGTGTTTCAAACTGCTCGAACGAGAAGATGGAGGAGGGGGCGAGTCTGGAATACCATTCCCGAGCCAACCCCCTGAGGGTGGCAGGGAAGGTCCTGCAGAGCACGGCGTCGGAAGCTTGATGGATCAGCATCAGGGTCTTGAAGCTTTCGACGTGATCGACCGGGTCGGATTCCCCTGAGTACGTTTCAAACTGCGGAGGTTTGAAACCCCTCGGTATGTGGGCCTCCATGATCGACCGCGAGAAAGGGGGTCGGCTGGGACGGACGGTTCCTGCTCGGGACTCCTCCTCCCTGTCCATGCGGCCGATACGCCTTTCCACCTCATGGAGACGGCGGATGAGGGCGTCGTCCCTCCGCTGGTAATCGTATGACCCCCCGGACTCCTCTTCATAGGAGGGGGAGCGCGGACTGCGGCGCCGGTAGTCCTGGGATCGGCGAGGACTATATTGCTGCCGCTGGCGGCTGGGAGCCGGGGAAGGACTTCGGGTTTGGCGGCGAGGACTGGGATCCCTCGGGGGCGTCGGAGCCCTCTGAGCATTTTGGACGTTCTGCCGAAGGTTGAGAGCCTGCAGAACGGTATCTTGGAATTGTAGGAACTCGGCACGAGTGATCAGTGCGTCACTGTTCCTCCGAGGATGCCGATCCGCGGGGGAATGCGGCCTCCTCCTCCTGCGTTCGGGAGACATTGCCCGGCCCGTGCGGTCCGGGGACCTCCTACCGTCTCAGCGACGAGGAGACCGCTTACCCCGACGCTGGCGGGAGCCTCCCTCTCGGGCCCGCCTCTCGTCAAGGTGGGTGCGGAGGTCGTCATCCTTCTGGCGGTTCAGGAGCGTGTTGCGGAGGTCGGGATGATGAGAAGCCATCGAGTCCGAGGACCCATTATGGACCGAAACATGGTCCTGATGGAGGGGCTGCTTCTGCTTCCGGCCGTTATGATCGGAAGGGCCATTGTTGGGTTGCTGCTTGGGATGAGGAGGTGGGACCTGCTGGGCGGGTGGAGGAAGATCGGACTGTGGAATAGGGTTGACAGGGGCTTCCTCCGTAGGGTCGGCGGGATTGGCCACACGGTTCGACCCTCTAGATCTGACCTTCTTCGGAGGCATGGCTGCAGAGGACGACGGAGAAGAAGTTGAGGCTGTTCGTGCGGTTCTTCCCACAGACGGCGCCAATCTGTTACCGCTGATTTCGGTGTGGGGGTAAACAGATAGAATTTGTGAGTCCGAGAACAACCTGAACAGTTGACTCAAGCCTTCTTGCTCCTGGCACAACCTGCAAGGAAGTGCGAGACACCGGGGTTGATTCCGGTGACGTACCCTCCGCGCTCTTGTCAGTAATCAGAAGAGATTAAGAAAGAGCTTAAAAGTGGTGAAAGAGTGATTAACCTGTAACAGAGGTAGAGGGGAGGTATTTATAGTCGCCAGGGGAGTTGTTTAAGGGTCTGATTTCCTGTGTAACAGCCGGGAGCAAAATCCTCAGTCTGTTTAGGAAATCTTTCCTTGATTCCCGGTGAGAGCAAATCAGGCTCGTTGATCGGGTCAAATCAGTGGCCCTGATTTGTCTCTTGCTAGTCTGGGCTCACCTCGGGTCGGGACCCGTGCCCAATTGGAGCGGACCCATTGGTGGGTTATTGGATCTGTGAGAAGGAGATTCAGAACCCGCTTTGGACCCGCTTGTATGTGAAATTACCTTTTTACCCCCGAGCTTCGAGATTCGTGCCCAATCTGGACGGTTCCGATTTAACCCCATTTTTAGCCATATCAATACTTGTTCACTTGACTCTTGATATATGCCACTTGTACTTATTTACCTTACCATGCTAGTTGTTATACATTATTATCATGCTTATTCCATGTTATTTGTTAGTTTTTCCCATGTATTTATATCCTGCATTGCAAGCGGCCTGTAACTTGCAATTGACGGGTAGTTGTTTTCTCTTTTCCTCTTCCCTGCAATTATTAAATTGTAGATTTTGGAGAACAGTGTCCCGACGATATTGGTGAGATGAAGTATTAGTGCTGGATCTTGTTTCTTGTAGTAATTGGAACAATATTGTATTTTGATACTTGAATTTATTCTTGTATTTGGGCAATGTGACCCAGGATTTTGACTTATTCAGATCATGACTATTTGAGATTTATATATTTGGTTTCAAGTATTCTTGTTGGTATTTCAGTTCATATGTACATGTTGGTTGATACTTTTGCTTCTGGCTCTGATTATTCTGTGAGATGTTGTAAAGATTCTTGAACAGCTTATGGATGATGAAATCATTCGCTGGGCTTTTGTCATGTATCCGTATTCCGTATTCTCTTTTGGAAAGCGGGGCGTGACAGGGTTTTTAGTGGTATCAGAGCCAAATTTGGCTAATGTATTAGTTTGACTGATATATTAGACAAGCTTGGCTCGAACTGGGATCTGCTCAACATTTCACCAACCATGCATGCATGAATGAATCATAATCAACATTGATCTGGATACTAGTCTTATTCCTTTCTTTTTGATCTCTTCTTATTCAATCCCTTGATTCCTTGATTCTTCTATCTTTTTCAGTCGTCCTCTTTGATTGATTTCTTTTTGAGTATGAATTCATTCTTTCGTACCCCTATTCTTTGATTCTGGTGTCATCCATCCTTTTCTTTCTGCTTGGTTCGTCGGATGGCATCACTGGATGCTAGTGGCAGAGTCTTCCCGATCAGAGTGGCACAGCGGAAGCGTTATGGGCCCATAACCCACATGTCCTAATATCCTCTTGTTGCTTCTCCTCCTTTGTATTGTTTGCTTCTTTTCATCCCTTGTACTCGTCTTCGTCAGGTGACATTTCTTGGTTCATCTCTTCTTTGTCTATCATTTCTTCGATTCCAGCTCTATCTATTTCTTTATCTTTTTGCTTTGTTATCTTGCAAGTCTTGTGTTGTTTCTTCTTTATTTTTTATTCCGGTTACTTCTTTCTTGCATTCCATTTTGCCATCGTGCACCCATTCATTGTTTGATTCAATTCTTCCTTGTCATTTCTCTCTTTGATTCCAGTTCTGCCTTTTTCCTATCTTGCTTTGTTATCTTGTGCTGTTTCTCTCCTTTTGATACCGTTTACTTCTTTTCTTGCATTCCATTTGACATTATTGTTAGCCATCTTCCTTCTTTTTCTGGTGTTTGTCACTGCTTTGTTTCTTTCCCTTTAGCCCTCTGTTTTGTTGCCCTTCTCCAGTTTGTTTTTGCCTTGTCCTATGTACCGCCTAAGCAAATTTCGAGGACGAAATTTTGTTGTAAGGTGGGTAGGATTTGTAATCCCTGTTTCCCCAAAAATGTGTTTTCTGTGTATTTTCGGTATTTCAAATTTTTATAAATTAGTTTTTCCGCTTTCGAACTATTTTGTTAAAATGTATTATTGGACTTTCTATTAAAGTCAATTTTAATCAATGGTTTTATTTGTTACTATTTTCCAACGAATTTATATTATAATACCAATCTTATTATTATTATTACTGATATTTTTATTTTTATTACTATTATGATTGTTGTTATTATTTTTTTTCCCTTTTATTATCCTCGTTTGTTAATTTAAAAACCTATTTCTATGTATTAATTATATTTGTACTTATTTTAAATAAATTCTATATTTTAATGCAAATTATATTTTGTTATAAACTCTATTTTTCCTAATGGATTTTAAACCCATTATCCTAAAACCCCATTCTTATTGGATCTTTAAAAACTCGTTAACCCAAGTAACCATTATATCTAACCCATTTACTTATACTGCCTACCCCATACCCATTTATAATCTACCCATACCCATGTATCCAATAAACCATCTCATACCCAAACCCAATAACCCTTTCAGCCAAAACCCCTACCAACTTAAACCCAAAACCCGGTTTACCCCTACCCTGTTCCGCCATCAACTTCACTACCCCTAACCCTAACTCTAACCCTAACCCTAACCCATCTGTTTTCTCCCCCTAACCCATGCGCTGTCTCTTCATCTTCCTCTCTCTCTCTCTCTCCCCCCGGTGCTCCTCCTCCCTTCCTCCGTCGACAACAGCGTCGACCACAGCCCTGTGCCACACCCCGTCGCGCCGCTTGTGCCCCAACCAACCCTCCTGTCTTCCTGCCCTGCCTCGTCCCGACTTCAGCCAGTGCCAGCCCCCTGGTCGCCTGCTGCAGCGCCAGCACCCAGGCCGCCGTGACCATCCCAGCGACTGCTCCTCCCTGACCCTCGCGTTCCTGTGTCGCGTCGCGAGCTCCCCTCGACGCCCTGTCCCCTGCGTTGCTCTTCTCCGACGCCAGCAACGTGCCAGCCCTCGACCCCATACCCATTTTTTTTTTCTTACATAGGACTTGCTCAGGTTTGTGTTCTTGATAGAAATCCACTAACTCAGTCATGGCTCACGACTTATTACTATATATGATACAGGACCTTCAACCACAGTCTAGTGTCTAGCCTTCAACTGCAGCATATGTATCAGCTCCAGTATCAGTGTATATCAGCTCATCTTCAATATCGGAGTGTATCAGCTTCCGTATCAGTGTCTATTAGCTTCTCAGCTTCAGTATCAGCTTCGTATCAGTGTCTATTAGCTTTTCAGCTCCAGTATCAGTTTCGTATCAGTTCTAACAGCTCCTATCAATAACGTATCAGTCCCTCAGCGAATTTCTTTCTCTGAAGGACTTATCCGAATAAAGACTGCCAGCATGATTGGTGGGTACTAGAGCCGTTAGACTGGAAGCTTCTCTTTTTTACTTTGTTGCTTTTACTAGCTGTAAACAGCCTCCTGCTATTGTGAGCTGTAAACAGCACCACCCCCTGTGTCGTTATAAACAGGGGGATGAATGTAAATGAAATATGAATGAATAGATTCCTATCTTCTCTAATCCTCTGCTTTCACTCTTCTTCTTCCTTTTTTCTTAGTCTTCTATCCAATTCTCTATTTTAGTATAGCACAGTCATGGTTGCCACTCGATCTGCTAGAGACCCTCCTCCACCAGCAGATAGAGCTCCTGTTGGTCATGCAACATTGGTATCAGAGCCAATGCTTCCCCCGAACACTGACCCCCTAGTCGAGCGCCGACCGATCCTTGACTCCGGGGGTAACTCTGGAGTCGGATCCCCAGGCCAGGCAGTGCGAGATTCCCCCCATAGGGAGGTCGAATCTCATCAACTGCCCGACCAGAGTCAGAGATTAGAGAGTTTAGAGATTGCGATGGGAAGCATGCAGCATCAGATCACCGGATTGCAACTACAAAATGACGATATCCGTAGCTTATTGCGCCGTCTAGCTGATAGAGACTCGCGCAATCGAGACGATGTGGCCTTTACTTCTTCGCATCCACCACCTGGCACCCTTCCCCCACTCCTCCCTCTCCCGGCTTGGGCTCAAAGCTCCCATCCTCCTCCTCCATGGCAGAGAGTGGAAGAATCGTCATACACTCAGATCCCCAACTCAAGACACCTCCCAAACCCCCCTGGACCCGATTGGAGTCTCAATTCTCCATGGCACCATCCTGCATTCCCCAAGCATACCAAGCTAGAGATACCCCTGTTCGATGGTACGGGAGACATCTGCAATTGGTTTTTTCACCTCGAACACCACTTCGACACTCATGGGATTGAAGAGAGGCATCAAGTTAACTTCAGTGTCTATTTTTTGAGGAACGACGCCTTGATGTGGTGGCGATGGTTTAAGAGACAGACTTCCGGTGAAGTTAACTGGGAAATATTCAAGAGGGAGATGTTGTTACAATTTGGGCCAGCGGAGTTGCACAACCCTACAGCTACTCTCATGAAGCTGCAACAGACGGGTACGGTGATGGATTACCATCGAGAGTTTCTCAAATACAGTCACCTCAGTAGGCCTATGGATATGGCGGTGCTAGTGGATTGTTTTGTGTCGGGATTGAAGGAAGAGATCCAACAAGAAGTTCTGTTGAAACACCCCCGTACGATAACCGCTGCATATAGAGAGGCTGTAGCTCGAGAAACTATAGCCGTGTGCCAGCGCAAGGCGGCCAAGCACTTCAGTAACCTCCCCAAATCGACCATCACCACAAACCCCAATCTTCCCAAAACACCGCAGACCACCCTCACACCCTGGGAACCGAGAAAACCCATCACAGATGCTTTGAAGCAAACACAATTTGATCGGATGATTGCGGAGAAGAGAGCTCAAAACTTGTGTTTCCGCTGTGACGAGAAATGGAGCAGGGGACACAGGTGTAAAGGGAGAACCCTTATGCAGATTGAGGGAGAGCTGGAAGCCGATGAAGAGGATACTAGTCATGATCCTGATTTGAACTCTCCCAATATCCTCGAGCCACTTAACTCTGAAGACAAGCTGGAAAGCCACTTGAATTGCTTGCAGGTAGTGCTACCAACCTCATCTCCTCCCACCATCTCCCTTGGCGCGATTATTGGGATCGAAGAGCCACAAACCTTGCGACTGAAGGGTACGATAGAAGGCGAGGAAGTGTATGCTCTCTTTGACACCGGCTCAACCCACAACTTTGTGGACTCTCAAGTAGTTAAAAAGGCGAAGCTACCAGTTGATGACCGTAGTCGCCTCTCAGTCACCATTGCAGGAGGGAGTAAATTACACTGTGAAGGTGTTTGTGAAGAATTAGAATTTGTGTGCCAGGGAACCACAATTCGGGGGTCATTCTACATTCTTCCCCTGAGGACCAATCAAATGATCCTAGGAGCACAATGGATGAGAACCAAAGACGACATCTGGCTCAGCTTCAAGAGTCTTACAGTGAGCTATGAAGAAGAAGGGAAGCTGATCACCTTGAAGGGAGTTCAAAACGGCCATCTGCAATTGACCGAACCTAAGGATATGCAAAAAGCTATCGCTCATGCCAAAGGAGGCCTCCTACTCCACATCGCAGCTGCTCCTTCCTCCGACAGAGAAGCCGAATCCACACCACCATGCTCACCCGACCTCTCCAAACTTCTCCAGAATTTTGAAATAGTGTTCCGGGAGAACACTGCCCTACCCCCCGTAAGACCACAAGACCACCGTATACCACTCTTACCCAACTCTCAACCCGTCAATCTGCGCCCCTACAAACATCCTTGGAGTCAGAAAAACGAAATGGAGAAGTTAATAGCTGAAATGCTTCAAACTGGCGTGATACGACCGAGCTGCAGCTCCTACGCCTCTCCTGTGGTGATGGTGAAGAAATCCGATGGATCGTGGCGCCTTTGTGTTGATTATAGAGCATTGAACAAGGTCACCGTCAAAGATAAGTATCCTATACCAGTGATTGATGAGTTGCTAGACGAGCTTCATGGTTCGAAGATATTCAGTAAGCTGGATCTCCGCAGCGGATACCACCAAATACGAATGAAGCCCGAAGACATTCACAAGACCGCGTTCAAAACTCATGAAGGGCACTACGAATATGTTGTGATGCCTTTTGGCCTCACCAATGCGCCGTCAACCTTCCAATCACTGATGAATGAAGTGTTTAAGCCGCACCTAAGGAAATTTGTACTCGTCTTCTTCGACGACATCCTCGTTTACAGTAAATCCAGTCAAGAACACATTCGGCATCTGGAGTTGGTGCTGTAGGCCCTCCGTGACCATTCCCTCAGTGCTAAGAGAAGCAAATGTGTATTTGGAGTGCGCTCCGTGGCTTATTTGGGGCATATTATATCCGACACCGGAGTCGCGGTGGATCCTGGCAAGGTGGAAGCAATTACTAGCTGGCCACCCCCCAAATCTATTAGGGCGTTGAGGGGTTTCTTGGGATTATCGGGCTACTACCGTAAATTTATCAAAGGGTATGCATCCATAGCAGCCCCGATGGTGGCTCTCACCAAAAAGGGGGAATTTCGGTGGACTCCAGAAGCTCAGGCATCGTTCGAAGCCTTGAAGCAGGCGCTGACCTCTCCTCCAGTCTTGGCGTTGCCCAATTTCGCCGAAAAATTTACACTGGAGTGCGACGCGGCTGGCACCGGGATTGGCGCTATCCTGATGCAAAATCGCCATCCCATCGCGTTCCTCAGTCGAGAGCTAAAGGGGAGAAATAGATTCATATCTACTTATGAAAAGGAAATGTTGGCGATTCTTCTCGCGGTTAAAAAATGGAGACATTATCTTCTAGGCGGAGAGTTCCTGATTAAAACAGACCACAAGCCGCTTAAGCATTTGCTCGAGCAACGCTTGGAGACGGAGGCGCAACACACTTGGCTTTGGAAACTTCACGGCTACCAATTCTCGGTTGAATATAAGAAGGGAAAGGAGAACCTGGGTGCCGATGGGCTCTCCCGAGCTTTTGAAGAGGCTCAGCTGCAGGCTATTACAATAGTTCAGCCAACTTGGCTCACCGAGTTGAAGAAAGAGGTGCAGGAGGATCCCTATTATGCCGATATCAAGACCAAATTGTCAGTTGGCGAGGCCCCCAGTTACAGCTTCCAACATGGGGTATATTTCTATAAGGGAAGAGTTGCCCTCAATCCAACCTCACCGTTGATTCCGCAACTATTACATCTCTACCACGACTCCCCACAAGGCGGACACTCCGGCTACGAGAAGACATGGCTAAGGTTGAAACCAGTGGCTTATTGGCCAGGTATGAAGAGTAGGTTGAAATCCTACATCAGGGCATGCGATACTTGTCAACGTTGCAAATATAACAACCAAGCACCTTCGGGCTTGCTGCAACCTCTCCCTATTCCCACCGAAGTTTGGAAAGATGTTAGCATGGACTTCATCGAAGGCCTCCCTCTCAGCTGGGGAAAATCCACCATCCTTGTAGTAGTTGATCGACTCTCCAAGTACGCCCACTTCATTCCCGTCGCTCATCCCTACAATGCCAAGAGCATAGCGGAGGTTTTCATCCACAACATCATCAAACTCTATGGAGTGCCATCGACTATAGTTAGTGATCGCGACCCAATTTTCACAAGCACTTTTTGGCATGACATCTTCACCGCGCAAGGAACCCAACTTTGCTTGAGCACTTCGTTCCATCCCCAAACTGACGGTCAGTCGGAAGTGGTAAACCGTACTTTGGAGACTTACTTGCGCTGTTTTTGTGCTTACAAACCCTCCAGTTGGGTTAACGCCTTACCATGGGCAGAGTATTGGTACAATACAAGCGTCCATAGTGCTACTAAGCTGTCACCATATCAAGTGTTGTATGGCAAAGTGCCTCCGACCCTAATCAGCTACATTCCCCACACGGTTGACTCCCCAGAAGTGGAGGAAAGCCTAAAGGATCGAGATGTGACCCTGCGATTGCTTCGTGACAACCTCAAGAAGGCTCAAAACCGGATGAAGACTTACTCTGACAAGAAGCGCACTGAAAAGGCGTTCGAAGTGGGTGATTGGGTCTATCTCAAGTTGCAACCGTATAGGCAAATCACTGTGGGAGGTCGGCGCATTCATAAGCTTTCTCACCTCTACTACGGCCCCTACACAGTTATAGAGAAAGTTGGGAAGGTCGCCTACAAACTTCTCCTTCCACCTCAAGCTAAAATCCACAATGTGTTCCATGTGTCGCAACTTCGACGCCATTTGGGAAATCAGCATACCCTCACTTCTGACCCCCCGACCTATTTCCAGGAAGCCGAACTCCTACCCGCACACGTCCTCGATAGAAGAATGGTAGGAAGGGGAGGAGTCGCGGTGGCGGAGGTTTTAATCCAATGGAGAGGGCAGCCCAAGGAAAAAGCGACGTGGGAAGAGTTTTGGAGCATACATCGTCGCTTCCCCAAGTTTCGTGAAACTTTGGAAGCTCCTCATCAAGGGGGGAGGAATGATACAGGACCTTCAACCACAGTCTAGTGTCTAGCCTTCAACTGCAGCATATGTATCAGCTCCAGTATCAGTGTATATCAGCTCATATTCAATATCGGAGTGTATCAGCTTCCGTATCAGTGTCTATTAGCTTCTCAGCTTCAGTATCAGCTTCGTATCAGTGTCTATTAGCTTTTCAGCTCCAGTATCAGTTTCGTATCAGTTCTAACAGCTCCTATCAATAACGTATCAGTCCCTCAGCGAATTTCTTTCTCTGAAGGACTTATCCGAATAAAGACTACCAGCATGATTGGTGGGTACTAGAGCCGTTAGACTGGAAGCTTCTCTTTTTTACTTTGTTGCTTTTACTAGCTGTAAACAGCCTCCTGCTATTGTGAGCTGTAAACAGCACCACCCCCTGTGTCGTTATAAACAGGGGGATGAATGTAAATGAAATATGAATGAATAGATTCCTATCTTCTCTAATCCTCTGCTCTCACTCTTCTTCTTCCTTTTTTCTTAGTCTTCTATCCAATTCTCTATTTTAGTATAGCACAGTCATGGTTGCCACTCGGTCTGCTAGAGACCCTCCTCCACCAGCAGATAGAGCTCCTGTTGGTCATGCAACAATATATGCCTCTGGAATCATGAATATCAGTATTTTTGGTGAGCGAAAATGACGTAACTTTGTCCAATTAGATTTGCACCAAAATTCCTTCAAATTTTATCCTTTTGTATGTATTCCATCCGTCATGACATAGCAAGTATTACATGATCTCCTGCGACTTGTTTAACGGTTTTCTTCCCCCCGCTCTTTCTGCCAGACGTCTTTTGCAAAGATAATAAACTTTGATCTTAGTATGTGCAGAAGAAGCTATGTTGATCAAAGTTGGATGATTTTTGTGAAAGCTAATCCATGACTGTCTTAAGTGCAATTTAAGCTCGAGAATCTTGTTTAATGAATCTTGTAATGATGGTACACAAGGTATGGATTTTGACCTGACAAAAATGATACAGGGAATGCGGTACACCGTACACTTGAGTACACAAATGGAGCATACACCGACCAGTCACGTTTATGAGTCCATGTTGCTTGAACTGAGGGTGGGCCAATGTTGTCCACTTTGCTTAATAAACTCAAATTAGATTAAGGATAAATTTTAGTTACCCCTGCCGAGGTTTCACCACTTAATTCTACTCGGTTTAGAGCATCTGTAGTCGTTCAAATCCAAATTTTAGGTTTTTCAAACTTTAAAATCGACAGACGATAGATAATTTCTCGTCCAAAAAAAATAATAAAAAATTTAAAATTAGAAATTGAACGGACAATATATGATTTCTCATCTGTTGAATTTTTTAAAAAAATAATTAAAAAACACACAATTTTTTTTAAAAAAATTTCAAACGGACGGGAAATGATTTCTCGTTCTTCGAATTTTTTTTAAAGAAAAAAAAAATCGAAGGGACGGGGAAAGATTTCCTTTTCCGTCCTTCGATTTTATAAATAAAAAAAGGGGGGACGGGAAATCATCCCTCATCCCATGCTTTTCGCCAATTTTTTTTAAAAGGACGAAAGATCATATTTCGTTATCTATTTTTACAAAATCATTTATCTTCTGCCAAATATAGCAGACAACTGTTCACCCAAAACCCAAATTTTGGGTATATAGCCTAGGGGTGTCAAAAAATACCATATTACCGTATCATACCGTACCATACCATTACCATACCAAAAAATACCGAAACTTGGTAATACCGTACCAAATTTTCGGTATTGTACCATACCAATTTTTTATGGTACGGTACTGGTACAAAATGTTTATACCGTTGGGATACCGTACCGTACCGAATATATTTAATATATATTTAATCTAATATATTTATTTTAAAATCCAGGCCCAGAAAAGTTTCAGGCCCAGCCCAGTCTTTCTTTCATTTTTTTTCTACCCTAGTCGGCCACTCTTCTCCAAACTCTTCATTGTGAATTCAATCAGATATCAAATTAGTAATTAGTAATTACCCAATCACCGACGCACCAAATAGATTTTCCTCTTCCCTTTTTTAGTTTTTTTCTGCTTTGAACCTAGGGCTCACGCACGACGTCCGACTGATCGCTCGACTGAACGACTGATCACTCCTCGTTCACTTTTTGGTATTGATTTTGATTCTGATTGTCCCCTTTTTTAGTAAATTTTTGTTCTGGTTTCTTAACAGTATCCATGTTTTAATTTGTAACCACATCTGTTTTGGACAGAATTGAGGTCATAAGGTAACCTAGGAATTACAAATTATATTTCAACTTTAAAGGAACTGAGGTTACCATTCAATGAGAAGACCTGTGGGAGAGTCGAGAGACTAGTCTATTTGACCTTCAATAGAAATCAATATTTGATAGTTGATAGTTAATGCAAGTCTGTTAGTAGCTATATTCATTAAGCTAAGCAATATTTGGTACTATATGATAAAACTATGTGATTTGTATGCATAGGTTTTTCCGTTAAACAAAAATGTATATAAAGATTGCTACCATTCAATTGAACAGGTTCTATTATGAATGTAGGAACTGAGGTTACCATTCAATTGAAGAGTTCATACATTCATAATAGAAATTGAAGAGTTCATACATTCAAAACATATAAATAGTTTTTAGAGAAACAGAAATTGAAATAGCAAATAAAATAGTTTCAAAAATTGAAAGTATTGAATGGCATTCTCCCAGTTCTCAGTGACAGCAAGAAGGGACCAACAACAAAACTAGATTGAACATAGCTAGGGTTCTTGATGTCTGGTACTACCATGGTACTACCATTACCATACCGATATTTTGGTATTACCGAACTCGGTAGTACCAAAATTTTGGTACGGTAATGGTAGAAAATTTTGTGTACCAAGTACTCAGGTACGGTAGACGGTAGAGTAATTTTTGTACGGTACGGTACGGTATACCACCCCTAATATAGCCAACGACTGCAATTTTTTTTCTTCCAAAATTTTGGTAAATAGCCAACGACTACCGATGCACTTATTTCTTAGCAGTTAGTCCTAATGATGGCATGCTCAAATGAAAAGTAGGGTTTTTGATTATGTAATAATAGATGGGGCTACTTTTTTTGTTCCAACCATATAAATCACTCATATTTTTATCCGTTTACTCTGTTGTAGGATGGCTAGTTCAAACTCAAACTGCAACAAAAATTTGTTCTCCTACCGCACTCTTTCAAAGAATTCAGGGGAGGTTAACCATTTTCTTGCCCACACCTGCTTGCAACTGCAATCTGCTCACACGGGTGAAATACTCCAACTTGGTAGCTAATTTGGGAGGTAGATAATTTGGGTGGATCCCACATCAATTGTCCTAATTTTTCAAAGGGTTGCCAATTCTTTATGTGGTACTCGGAGTACAAGACAATTTTTAAGTGTGTTGCAAATTATCACAATATCGGTAGTCCAACAGGCAGTGAAATGCTATACAATCACATTGATTTCCTGACCGAGGAGCTGAACATGGCAAGGCAGGAGCTGAGTGTAACTCCCGTTTTCATTTTTCGTTTTTCTATTATTGATCCCAATTGTAATCTTCATTGCAATTGTAATTCAATTCATTTGTCGCATTTTGTGTTGAATAATATTTATCCTAATGTTATTTTTAATCTAATCCTGATCCCAGTTGATTATTTTTAAAATCTACTCCTTGTATTTGAATTCGGATTTAATTTTAGAATATTTGTCTTGTCTACTTGGGTTGTGAATTGTCGTCAATTTGACCCACTTTGTACCCAAAGCCCAATATCCACCTTCTATTGGATCTCTCACCCAAACCCAATAACCCAAACTACCCCCAATATCTCCCTAGGACTAATCCCTATGATTTCTCCTAATCACTCCCCCACAATCTCCACAATCTGTAACTCCCAAAAATTTGATAACTAAATCCCTACTATTAAGCCCTCAATAACCCCCACCGTTACTGTGCTCACACCTTCCTCTCCCGCTCACCTTCCTCTCCCTCTTCCATGTTTCCTTCATCGAAAACCATCGAACCCATCAACCACCGCCCTAGCCACCTCCGACCACCATTCTTCCACCATCGCACTCGCCTCGCCATCGACCCCAGACCCTCGTCGACCTCCTCATCGCCTTCAACCCCACCACAGCCGAAACCCACCATCAAACCCATCGACAACTCCTCCTCGATCGCAAGCCTTGCTCCTCCTCAACGTCATTTGCCAAACTCGGAACTCCTTCATCATCCTCTCCTCCGTCGGAAGCCCCCAGTCTTCGACGCCGCACCCCAAGCTTCGCCCGTCGTCTTCTCCGCCGAGTTTCTCCCCTCCTCTGTTTTTCGTCCGAAACAGAGTGCCGCTCCAGTCTCCTTCCCATCCTCTGCAACTGCCACCTGCAGTCGCTGTCGAGCTCCGCCGGCAACAAGACCACCCCGTTGTCCCTCCGTCGAGCCAGAACCGAAGTCCCCATCCGCGCGCTATCTTTCTCTGTGGCGCGTTCGGGGAAGAAGACGAGACAGGAGTGGGTGTGGGAATTGCTGTTCGGTGTTTGGGTGTAGCAGATCGGAGTCGGTGTGTGCTGTTGTGTGGGGGATCCGGTGTGGAATTGGAGTGTGATTGGTTCGATTCGGTGTCATGTGTTTTGGCGCATCTAATCCAGAATAGTTGTCCCGTATTCTGGCCAGATCTGAGAGTGTTGTTGTGCTCTTGCTGATTGGTATATCGCCGTTCGGTGTTGCACGTATTTTGCACGTAGTTTTCGGAATTCGCCGGATTATTCTCTTTCGGATCTAATCGTCAAAAAGGCAAGTCATTTCTTATCGAATATTTATTGTATCATATTCGATATTTTTATTGAATTCCGCAAGTGGATCCTATTGAATATTATAAAATGTTATTGTATCTATCGTTGAGATTCCACGGATTTACACAAGCGAATCCAAGTGGTAATCTCGACTTCGTGCCTTCTTTTTGCCTCTAATGTATAAGGATCTTACATACACCCATGTAGTTATAGTTATTGAATATAAAAATAGAGAATTATTGACACATTTCATATCATGACATTAATGACAACTAGCTATAGTAGATTGTATAAATTAGTTGATTGTTGATGTGATTGCGATTGATAAATTAGTTGAGTCGTAATTATTAGAATTATGGACATCATCTACCTTAATACTATGTTTACATAGGATTGGATCGCTGTGATTTATAATTATTAAACTCCAATTTATCATTCTTCAATTTTAACCGTTTTATTCAAAATGAACATGTTGACTATTCTGGAAATTACGCCAACCTGAATCTTATTGTGCTGTTTCGATCTAGATAACTTCATTAAAATCAGAAACTCCCTAAAAATGAAACGTAGCCCTAAGTGTCTAGATGTCAATATCCTCCGGAATTTTTGAATTCCAACTTATATAGCCCGAGTTATGCCCCTTTTCCTACTGCTGCGCTGAAATTTCAGATTCATGTATATAACATGTTAGGCTGATAAATTAAGTGGACTAATGATTATATATGGCCAAGATAAATTCCAGATTTGTAGATAACATGCTTTGGGTGATAAAAATTATTTTTACTGATTTTTGTGATGATTATTTACTCCCCTTACAACTGAAATTAGGCAACATCGACACCCAGCCAGAAACTAAAATCTATAAAGATTACTGAATTTCGCCTAGTTATCGTATTCGGAATGTAGACTTTAAGTATGCGTTGGAACCGGGCAGGAATCTAGTTTCTAGAACACCTGACGGATCCACATTTTCTATCCTGTAGCAACGGGAATTCTGATTTTGGTGCAGCAACCTACTGCTGTCCAGAATTGGGTTCTTATATTTTATAATATATAATTATATCTATAATGTTATTTTAAGTGTATTTAATTGTATATAGTGTATTCCATGATCTTAGGGTTGTTTTGTCATCTTTACTAGTGTCCCTTATTAACTGCATTATTGTATGTTTATTGAATAAAGAAAGTAAATCAAGCCAGAGTTAAGGGTTGATTAATGTAGTTGATGACATAGTGACTGTACTCGGAAGAGGAGCCCGTGTTTCCTTAATTATTGGTATATCGGTTATTGGTTATTGGTTATATGGCGTGACAAGGTTTTTAGTGGTATCGGAGCCAGGTTTGGCTAATGTGTTAGTTTGACTAATACATTAGACAGGCTTGACTCAGTCAGGATTAACTCAACATTTAACAGGCCATGCAACCACATGAATAATTTGATAATCAACTCGATCTGGACACAAGTCTTATCCCATCCATTTTGATCCCTTCCTATTCGATTCTTTGATTCCTTGTTTCCTTCTATCTCTTACAGTCGCCCTGATTTGTTGATTCTTTATTGGGTACAATTCATTCTTTTCGTACCCATGTTATTTGGCTTCCGGTGCAAGCAATCTCTGATTTTCTGTTGGCCTCGTGGATCCCTTCTTATCTCAGCTCGTGTGTCGTTCATTACTTTCTCTGCCTTGCATTCATTTTCATTTGTTGATTCATATTGAGTATCATGTTGGTTGTTTCTTCCCTGCCATATTCTCTTCAATTCCGATTTTGTCCCTCGTCTTTCTTCCTTCGTATTCAATTCCTTAACTTTCTTTTGTCACTTCTAGTCATCCTCCTCTTTAACTATTTATTGGGTGTAGATTTATTTTTCTCCTACCTATTTTTCTCCTTATAATTATTTTTCCGAATACTTTCTATATATTTCGATTATTATTTGTTATATTTATTTTCGATCTTCTATAAAAATATTTCTCAACAAAGACTTTGTTATTTCGAACAATGGTGTATTTTAACTTCACTTTTCATTTTTGATCGATTATATATTTCTACTGGATTACTTTGATAAGACAAATTCCTATTTTGTTGTATAATGCTATTATTACTACTATCATTATTATTGATATTATTTCATTATCATTGTTAGTATTATTATTATTGTTACTACTATTGATATTCTTATTGTTGTTTTCATTATTTTATTATTATTGTTAATATTAAATTACTTCCACAAAAATGTTGGGCACAAACTATATCTTGTCTTGATTATTATTTTTACTACTGTTGTTGATATTTTAATATTATTGCTATTATCATTATTATTGTTATCATTCTTTTTGCGATTACTGTTATTATCATTGTTATTCTTATTGCTATTAGTATCGATATTTTGTTATTATTATTGTTATTGGTATTATTATTTTTATCGTTACTATTATTATTATTATTAACTTATTTTGAGCCTGAGCATGCTCTATTTTATATACATTTCACCAAATCAGTGCAACCTAATGTCGAGATGGCAAATATACAACTCGATGTTAATGGAGGCAAATTGCAACTGGATATCGGCGAGGCAAAATGTGCGGCCGAATATCTAGACGGCAACCTGCAACCTGATGTCGTGAAGGCAAACATGCAACTTGATGTTAGGGAGGCAAGATTTTCTACCTATTACTAATTGATATTTCAAGACTCGTTACTTATATAATGAAACCGATGGTAAATAAATATTTCCTTTATGACATTTTGATAATACAATTACACTTCACGTTTTCATACAACTTGAACTAGTATAGGTGATTTATTTATAAAGTTGATAAGCCAATTCTTAATTTTGTTTTATAATGCTATTTTTAGTATTACTAATGTTTTCATTATTATTATTATTGTTATCTCTATTGCTGTTATTATTATTGTTTTCATTATTTTTATTGCTGTTATTATTATTATTATTATTATTATTATTATTATTATTATTATTATTATTATTATTATTACTACTACTGTTGCTCTATTATTATTGGTATTATTGTTATTATTGCTATTATCATTAATATTGTTATCATTATTGATATTATTTTTAATGCTATCATTATTATTATTATTACATTATTTTCATGGATGTGTTGGATTCTATTATGTCATGTATGTATTACCATTATTATTAGTATTGTTGATATTTTTATTTTATTATATTATTATTGCCTGTATGATTATGATGATTTTGATTACTGTTACTATTGTTGTTATTATTTTTGTTATTATTATTATTTATATTATGTTCATTATTACTTGTATCATTGTTGTTATTAATATTTTAGTATTATTGTTATTATTATTACATATTGATTATTATCATTGTTATATTTATTTTTATTGTTATTATTATTATTCTACTACTATTGATATTATTATCATTGATATTTGTTGCTGTTATTATTTCTGTTAAAGCCATTAGTTTTGATTTGTATTATATCTTTTAATTATTTAGATTGAAGCTAAAGCCTTACATTCACCTTGCATCATTGCTTATCTTAATTGGAACCCATATTCTCTTTGATCTTGGTGTCTTATTCTTTTCTTTCTGCTCGGATCGTTGCTTGGTGTCACGTGGTCTACAACGACATGTCTGGAGCTTGGGACGTCGCCATCAGAGTAGCGCAGCGAAAGCGTGGTGGGCCCTATAATCCACAGGTCCCAGAATTTTCCTTATTGCTTTCCCTTCCTTGCACTGCTTGCTTTTCCTTCACACATATGCATTGTCTTCATTCATTGAATCTCTAGTGGACATCATTCTAGATCACCACATTCTTATCTATGATTTTCTTATTCTAGTATTGCCACCCTCTTGACATTTCTTTGAATCCCTTGTTTTGTTATTCCCCATAAGAGTTTGCTTTGCCTTGTTCTCTATACCGCCTAAGCAAATTTCGAGGACGAAATTTTGTTGTAAGGTGGGCAGGATTGTAACTCCCGTTTTCATTTTTCGTTTTTCTGTTATTAATCCCAATTGTAATCTTCATTGCAACTGTAATTCAATTCATTAGTCGCATTTTGTGTTGAATAATATTTATCCTAATGTTATTTTTAATCTAATCCTGATCCCAGCTGATTATTTTTAAAATCTACTCCTTGTATTTTAATTCGGATTTAATTTTAGAGTATTTGTCATGTCTCCTTGGGTTGTGAATTTTCCTCAATTTGACCCACTTTGTACCCAAAGCCCAATATCCACCTTCTATTGGATCTCTCACACAAACCCAATAACCCAAACTACCCCCAATCTCTCCCTAACGGACTAATCCCTATGATTTCTCCTAATCACTCCCCCACAATCTCCACAATCTGTAACTCCCAAAAATTTGATAACTAAATCCCTACTATTAAGCCCTCAATAACCCCCACCGTTACTGTGCTCACACCTTCCTCTCCCACTCACCTTCCTCCCTTCTTCCCTGTTTCCTTCACCGAAAACCATCGAACCCATCAACCATCGCCCTAGCCACCTCCGACCACCATTCCTCCACCATTGCACTCACCTCGCCATTGACCCCAGACCCTCGTCGACCTCCTCATAACCTTCAACCCCATCACAGCCGAAACCCACCATCTAACCCATCGACAACTCCTCCTCGATCGCAAGCCTTGCTCCTCCTCAACGTCATTTGCCGAACTCGGAACTCCTTCATCATCCTCTCCTCCGTCGGAAGCCCCCAGTCTTCGACGCCGCACCCCGAGCTTCGCCCGTCATCTTCTCCGCCGAGTTTCTCCCGTCCTCTGTTTTTCGTCCGAAACAGAGTGCCGCTCCAGTCACCTTCCCATCCTCTGCAACTACCGCCTGCAGTCGCTGTCAAGCTCTGCTGCCAACAAGACCACCCCGCTGTCCCTCCGTCGAGCCAGAACCGAAGTCCCCATCTGCGCACGCGCTCTCTCTCTCTGTGGCGCGTTCAGGGAAGAAGACGAGACAGGAGTGGGTGGGAATTGCTATTCAGTGTTTGGGTGTAGCAGATCGGAGTCGGTGTGTGCTGTTGTGTGGGGGATCCGGTGTGGAATTGGACTGTGATTGGTTCGATTCGGTGTCCCGTGTTTTGGCGCATCGGATCCAGAATAGTTGTCCCGTGTTCTGGCCAGATCTGAGAGTGTTGATGTGCTCTTGCTGATTGGTATATCGCCGTTTGGCGTTGCACGTATTTTGCACGTAGTTTTCGGAATTCGCCGGATTATTCTCTTTCGGATCTAATCGTCAAAAAGGCAAGTCATTTCTTATCGAATATTTATTGTATCATATTCGATATTTTTATTGAATTCCGCAAGTGGATCCTATTGAATATTATAAAATGTTATTGTATCTATCGTTGAGATTCCACAGATTTACATGAGTGAATCCAAGTGGTAATCTCGACTTCGTGCATTCTTTTTGCCTCTAATGTATAAGGATCTTACATATACCCATGTAGTTATAGTTATTGAATATAAAAATAGGGAATTATTGACACATTTTATATTATGACATTAATGACAACTAGCTATAGTAGATTGTATAAATTAGTTGATTGTTGATGTGATTGCTATTGATAAATTAGTTGAGTCGTAATTATTAGAATTATGGACATCATCTACCTTAATACTATGTTCACATAGGATTGGCTCGCTATGATTTATGATTATTAAACTCCAATTTATCATTCTTCACTTATAACCGTTTTATACAAAATGAACATATTGACTATTCTGGAAATTACGCCAACCTGAATCTTATTGTGCTGTTTCGACCTAGATAACTCCATTAAAATCAGAAACTCCCTGAAAATGAAACATAGCCCTAAGTATCTAGATGGCGGAATTTTTTATTTCCGACTTATATCGCCCGAGTTATGCCCTTTTTCCTACTGCTGCGCTGAAATTTCAGATTCATGTATATAACATGTTAGTCTGATAAATTAAGTGGACTAATGATTATATATGGCCAAGATAAATTTCAGATTTGTAGATAACATGCTTTGGGTGATAAAAATTATTTTTACTGATTTTTGTGATGATTATTTACTGCCTTTACAACTGAAATTAGGCAACATCGACACCCAGCCAGAAACTAAAATCTATAAAGATTACTGAATTTCGCCTAGTTATCGTTGTCGGAATGTAGACTTTAAGTATGCGTTGAAACCGGGCAGAAGTCTAGTTTCTAGACCACCTGACGGATCCACATTTTCTGTCCTGTAGCAACGGAAATTCTGATTTTGGTACAGCAACCTATTGCTGTCCAGAATTGGGTTCCTATGTTTTATAATATATAATTATATCTATAATGTTATTTTAAGTTTATTTAATTGTATATAGTGTATTGCATGATCTTAGGGTTGTTTTGTCACCTTTACTAGTGTCCCTTATTAACCGCATTATTGTATGTTTATTGAATAAAGAAAGTAAATCAAGCCGGGGTTAAGGGTTGATTAAGGTAGTTGATGACATAGTGACTGTACTTGGAAGAGGGGCCCGTGTTTCCCTAATTATCGGTCTATCGGTCTATCGGTCATCGGTTAATTGCAGATTACTGACTTCAGTATCTCGATTGATTCGGTCATCGGTCATTATTGAATATTGTTCCCGAGTACATGAACTATAGAATCTACCACCTTAATCTAAGTAAAATTGATTGTATGCATCGAACCTGTGGTACGGCATACATGGGACACAGTAGTACGTGCATTAGTTAGGATTAAAAATGAATAATAGACCTAAGGCTCTCATCACATTATCATTGCATATTGTTATCTTTATCGAACAGTGTTATCGTTATTATTGCCATTATTGATATTGTTCATCGTTACCGTGATAAATCATAGTTATTGCATATTGTACTATTATTACTTTGTCATCGTTCAACACTATTGATTTCATCGTTTATTGAATTCATTACTATACCACTATTGCCATTGTTTCTTTGTTTCTCCACTTGCATGTCCACGACTTGCTCTAAGGACTTTCTTTTTCCTCTCTTTAGATGAGCAACTTACAGGTATCCAACGAGATTTACCTGACGGAATCGGTGAGCAGACGTTTTAGGCCTTGCTTGGGAAAATCTTACTTTAATCATTTTGTTTTGTAATTGGGTTATTTCATTTGTTATTGCTTAAGACTTGTAACGGGCTGATGTTCCCGAGTTTTACCTTTTGTTCTAGACATTGAAAATATTTTGGATATTATTAATGTTTAAATTATTTTCTGTTGCTTAATAAATTATTCATGCATGCTTGGTTGTATATATATCTTGTTATATCCTTGTTGTGATGCTGAGTCGATCCTACAGCTTATGGATGATGTTAAAATCATTCGCTTGGCTTCGTCACGCGCTCGTATTCCATGTTTTTTGGGAAGCGGGGCGTGCCACTGAGGGAGGACTGTGTGACTTTTAGGAATAAGGGTTGGAAAGAAGGGTTTGTTGCTGCTATGATTGTTGATGTGTTTCTGTTTATTGTGTTTTATGGGTTCATGAAGAAGTAAAATAGTGTGGAAATTTGAAGGAGATGGTATTTTGAGTATTTTGGGTTAATGTTGAAGAAATCTAGTTGGTTATAACTTTTTATGAATTTATTATGACTAGTAATTTACACGTGCGATGCACGTTTTAATAATTTCAAAAAATAAAAATAAAAATGCTGAAGTAGGGAGGATTTGAACCGAAAACCTCCTTTATATTAGTTATGTACGTGTGTTACACATGTTGGTAGAATGAAAAAATGACAAATGACACTTACGCCTTCTCCCATTATAATATTAGAGAATAGAGATTAGAGATGAATGAGATTGGAATGTGAATATTTTGTAGTTTGTTGTATAATTTTGGTGCAGAATTTTGGGTTAATGTTGAGAAGTATGTTCAGAGAGATGTGTACATGATGCATGATATATATATATATATATATATATATATATATATATATATATATATATATATACTAGATTTGCCTGTGGACACGTGCCTACGACACGTCTTCAGAATGATACAACACACGAAAAGCCTATAAACAGTAAAACAACAATTATGTAGTTCAAGTTTGAATAGTATGACAATAAGTTGTAAATAAAAGTCCATGTTTCTATTAGTATATGTTGAAAAATAATTATAAATGAGGGTATAAAATTCAACTTTTTAGAATTTTAAGGGTGGAAAATGATGAAATTTAACCGTTGAAGAGATATTTGCTATTTTCAATATAATATGTGCAATAAAAAAAACATAAAAATTCTGAAAATTTTACAAACCTGAAATTTTTAAATCTAAATTTCTAAGTAAGTTAAGAAAGAATGGGAGAGAGAGAGGGAGAGAGAGAGAAATAGAGAAATATGAAAAAGTGGAGAGAGAAGAGAGAGATAGTAATAAAGTAATGAGTTTTTTAGTTTTGGGGGGAAAAAATTTAATTTTGAGGTTTGAAATTTTGGGCGGAAAAATATGTTTTGTGAGAATCAATATAGGCCATTGGTTTTAGAGAAGATTGAATAAGAGCCACTTGATAGCTTTCTTTGTAATTTATTATATAGATATATATGTATATTTTAGAAACTGTATGATTCACTAATGTGAAATTTTGTGTTTATGTTGAAGGAGATGGAAATTTTAATGGGAAATTTTAATGGAAGAGTTTGTCACCAAACAAACTCCATTTATAAACAAACACGTGTAATGCACATGCAGTTGTCAAAAAAATTTCTTTTAAAAAAATATCTCTATCTCTATCTCTATCTTCTCTATATATAATGGGAGAGTTGGAGTTGTAATTTGTCAACATACATACCCGTGCATTGTACATGCAACTCAAACTCTCTCATTAATTACAACAAAACTAAAAAACAAACAAAATTTCACCTATTTAAAACGTGCAAAATAAATTTTCAATATTTTTTAACACCAAACATACACATATGTTGAACGTACAACTCAAATTCTACTTATAAACACGTGCACTGCACGTACAAATTGTAGTTTTTTCTTCAAAATATTTTTTCCAATTACATACAACGCACGTCCAATTCCAAAACTATTTCTTAACACTTATATCGCACATGAAAATCCACCAACTCTTATCAAAACGTGCATCGCACGTGAAAAATACTAGTGATATATAGTGTAGAAACTGTATATATGTTTCACTGGATTGACTAAGAAACTGATTTCATCTGAATCCACTAAACTAATTAACAAACTAACATACTGACAAACTGTATAATTAACTGGATTCACTATTTTTCATTTGATACATACACTGATCTCATCTGATACATACACATCTCTTCTGATTCACATCATGTTTACACATATATCATCTGAAATACAAATATGACACAAAATCTAAACATTTGCAGTGAAAATCTGATATTCAAACCAAGAAACTTGAAGTTTGAATAAACAAACACACAAACTTGTGGCTCTCTGCATTGATGCATAAGTGAATTTTATTGAATGGCTTGCACACCTTAAACAGGTGATGCTAATGATTTATATATAGTGTTTTTACAAATCAAATCAGATCAAATCAGATCTTTATTGATTACAGATCCTATCCTTTAGGGATACAAACAATTGCTGTTGCAGACCTATTCTTCTGGAGATCGGTTGTTGACACGGTTACATATCTGCAGATCTTTAGGGATTGTAACGGATTGGGTACAGTCGACTGTAGGGTACTACCAGTCGACTGTGCCGAGAGTTTTGTTGCAAATGGTTGCAGTCATATCCAGTCGACTGTTGATGAGATACAGTCGACTTATTGGTAGACTAGTCGACTGATGAAGGATTAGTCGACTTAGTCTTTACACTCCCCTGCAAGTTGAACGGCCAAGGTTGGATGGACAACTTGTTTCTTAGCTCCTGAAACCTGTTACTGCTGAGACCTTTGGTGAAGATGTCGGCCAGCTGATCTTTGGTGGAGATAAATCGAACACTGAGTTGTTTGGAAGCAACACGTTCACGGATAAAATGGTAATCTATTTCGATATGCTTTGTGCGAGCATGGAAGATAGGATTTACCGTGAGATACGTAGCCCCTAAGTTGTCACACCAGAGAGTTGGCGACAAAAGTGTGGAGTAACCAAGCTCCTTTAGGAGAGATTGAATCCACATAACTTCTGCGGTAGCAATTGCGACGCCCCTGTATTCAGCTTCCATGCTTGAACGGAAAACTGTCTTTTGCTTCCTTGCACTCCATGAGATGAGGTTGCCACCAAAGAAGATACAATAGCCGCTTGTAGACCTATGATCATCAGGACATCCTGCCCAGTCCGAGTCCGAATATGCATGAATTGTGGAAGTTGTTGGTGTAGACAACTGCAAGCCAAAGTTGATGGTGTGTTTGAGATAACGAAGAATTCGCTTGACAGCAGACCAATGGACATCTCGAGGGTTATGCATGAACTGACATACTTTGTTGACAGGGAATGCAATGTCAGGTCTAGTGAAAGATAGATACTGCAAAGATCCCACAATACTCCTATATTGGGTAGGATCATTGTGAGTTGGCCCATCATGTTTAGAGAGTGGAGTATTGGCTGCCAGGGGTGTGGTGATAGGCTTGACACCATCGAACTTAGAGCTTAGTAATAGATCCAGAATATATTTGCGCTGAGATAGAAAAAGGCCATTGCGATTTGGAAGAACTTCGATGCCCAAAAAGTAACTTAATGGGCCCAGGTCCTTGATTGCAAATGTAGATTGGAGCTGGGATATGAGTGTATTGATATGATTCTCCGGTGTGCCTGTGATAATAATGTCATCAACATATATTAAAATAAATAGAGTAGAGTCACCAGTTTGTCTTATGAGCAGAGATGAGTCGGCCTTGGAACTGACAAAACCAAGAGAGCAAAGATACCCAGTGAGTCTCGAGTACCAAGCTCTAGGGGCTTGCTTGAGCCCATAGAGAGATTTCCGTAGGCGACAAACATGCTTTGAAAATCTGGAATCTACATACCCTGGTGGTTGTTTCATGTAAACTTCTTCTGTGAGATGGCCATGAAGAAAGTCATTTTGAACATCTAATTGACGGAGTGCCCATTTGTTCATTAGTGCGATGGTAATGACAAGCCTAATTGTGCAGGGTTTAATCACAGGGCTGAAAGTTTCTCCATAATCAATACCTGCTTGTAGATGAAATCCTTTTGTGACAAGACGAGCTTTGTAGCGTTCGATAGTGCCATCGGATTTTCGTTTGATACGAAAGACCCATTTGCATCCCACAATGTTCTGATTGCTTTGAGCAGGGGTGAGGGTCCATGTGCCATTTCGTAGTAGGGCATTGATCTCATCATCCATAGCACTACGCCATTGGGGATGGCTCTGTGCTTGTGTGAAGCAGGTTGGTTCCTCTAATTCTGCATCCTGCAAAGGGTGTTTAGTGGCATGCAAACATAATCTATTAACAGGTTTACGTATACCACCTTTTGCCCTAGTAATCATATGGTGTTGGGGTAAGGGTTCTTGTGTAAGGGCTGTAGCAGTAGGTACAGTCGACTGTAGGGTACTACCAGTCGATTGTACCGAGAGTGGTGGTGCAGTAGGTGCAGTCGACTGTATTGTGCTATCAGTCGACTGTACCGAGGGAGGTTGAGGGGCAGGTTGAAGTGGGTTAATGGTAGGGGGTTATTTGGTATAGGGGGTATGTGAGATGCTTGTAGAGTGGGTAAAATTGATGTGGTTTGTAAAGGTGCAGAGGATGCAGAAGTAGTACTTACATTGGTGGGGTTGCTTTGCACTGCCGAATAGGGAAAGATTGTTTCTTCAAAGTCGACGTGACGAGAGATGTATATCCTTTGGGATGGTCGATGATAGCATATGTATCCTTTTTGAGTGCTGGAATAGCCAATAAAGACACAGTCAAGGGATCTTTTATCTAATTTATTTGATGCATAGGGTCTGAGATATGGGTAGCAAAGACACCCAAAGGATTTTAAGGCTTTGTAGTCTGGAGTGGAACCAAAAAACAATTCAAGGGGAGTTTGACCTTTTAGTGGGGAGGATGGTAGGCGATTTATGAGGTAGCAACTGGTGACAAAGGCATCAGCCCAAAATGTTAAGGGCATGGATGCATGGTTTAAGAGAGAGAGACCAGACTCAACAACATGTCTATGGCGTCTCTCTGCTAATCCATTTTGAGCTGAGGTGTGTGGACATGTAAAGCGATGGACAACACCACTTTGGAGAAGAAAGGGAGTGAATTTCTTGAACTCAGTTCCATTGTCAGTTTGAAAAATTTTTATCTGTTTGCCAGTGAGATTTTCAATTTGTAACTTAAACTGTTTGAAGACAGTAAAAGCATCACTTTTGTGAGATAGGGGATAGACCCATGTGTACCTACTGAATGCATCCATTAACAATAAATAATATCGAGAACCATTTCTAGAAAGCATTGGAGCAGGACCCCACAAATCTGATACAATCAGTTGTAATGGTTCTTTATAAATTGTGGAACTCAATGAAAAAGGCAATTTATGACTCTTGCTAACACGACAAGCATGACAAAACAAAGAGGATTTATTATCTACTGGCAATGAGTAGTTTGACACAATTTTATTGACAGTTTTTAGCATCGGATGGCCAAGCCGGTGATGCCACAAAGAAAATGACACGGATTGAAAAGCAAAAGGAGAACAAGCTGGCTTGTCGACAAAGTGATACAATCCTCCTCTATTCGTGCCGTGCAACAGCGGTGTCCCCGTTTCCTGATCCTTCACAACAAAAGAGAATGGGTGAAATTCAAAAAATACGTTGTTGTCAATGCAAAATTTGGATACAGATAATAGATTAGTAGAGATAGATGGTACGTGGTAAATCTGATTGAAATGGAAAGTTCGATTATTAAGGCAAAAGGATGATTTACCAACATGTTTAATAGAAAGTGTATTACCATTGCCAACTTTGATTTGATCAGGACCATCATATTGTGACTGGATGTGAAGATTGTTCAGATCAGGGGTTAAGTGGTGTGTAGCACCACTATCTGGGCACCAATTACCATCAAGGAGTGATCCAGGGGCAGCAACATATGCAGCTGGGGGGGCGGATGAAGAGGCGGCAGTGAAATTGCGATCAAAGCAATACCAACATTCCATAGCAGTGTGGTTCTTCCTGCCACAGAGCTGGCATGGTCCTTGGGGATTGCAATTTGGTTGAGGGCGGCCTTGGGCTCTGTTGGAAGGCCGATTATTCTGACCCTGAGAGTCGAACCTTGAGTTGTTGAAGCGATTGTTGGGACGGGAAAGGGCCATGATGGGCAATGTTTGCCATGGGCTGAGGGGAGGTTGCATGTTGAGCTTCCCAGCGCATCTCATAGGCTAACAGATTTGAGTAGAAGTCATCAATATGTAGATCGGCGGCGGTTGCAGTAAGCACCGTCACAATGGGATCATAGGATGAGTCAAGACCACTTAGCATCATGTGCTGGAGATCAGTGTTTGAGATGGCATTGCCAGAAGCGGCAAGATTGTCAGCGAGTTGTTTCGCATGGAGGTAATATTCAGCCATTGTCTTGTTTCCCTTACGCATATTTTGTAGTTCACGTTTGAGATATAAGACCCTGGACTGAGATTGGGAGGAGAAGTGTTTGCGGAGTGATTCCCAGACATCTTGAGACGTGCTAAGGCCAACTACTTGAGCCAGCACTGACTCGGAGAGGGATGATAATAACCATCCTAGGAGAATTTGATCTTGTTTCTTCCAGGTGGTATAAGCTGGATTAATCTCTGTGGATTGGGGGAGAAGACGTGTGGGGCAAGGGAAGCTCCCATCGACGTATCCTTCGAGGTCGTACCCCTTTAGAAGAGGTCGAAATTGGGTGAGCCAGAGAAGATAGTTGTTGTTGTCGAGCTTAACGGAGATTAGATGGTGAACTTGAATTGGTGGGAGTGTAGATGGTGTTGTGGATACAATGTTGGTTGCAGCGGATTGAGGGGTGGCCATGATTGGAATAAGTTAAGCTGGGTTTAGGATCAGATCTGCTCTGATACCAAGTGAATTTTATTGAATGGCTTGCACACCTTAAACAGGTGATGCTAATGATTTATATATAGTGTTTTTACAAATCAAATCAGATCAAATCAGATCTTTATTGGTTACAGATCCTATCCTTTAGGGATACAAACAATTGCTGTTGCAGACCTATTCTTCTGGAGATCGGTTGTTGACACGGTTGCATATCTGCAGATCTTTAGGGATTGTAACGGATTGGGTACAGTCGACTGTAGGGTACTACCAGTCGACTGTGCCGAGAGTTTTGTTGCAAATGGTTGCAGTCATATCCAGTCGACTGCTGATGAGATACAGTCGACTTATTGGTAGACTAGTCGACTGATGAAGGATTAGTCGACTTAGTCTTTACAGCATATAAAAACACCAACATAAACACAAAAACTGAACATTGATCTCATCTGTTACATACACATATCTCTTCTGATTCACATCATGTTTACACATATATCATCTGAAATACAAATATGACACAAAATCTAAACATTTGCAATGAAACTCTGCTTAAAGTTACCCACAAGATCTTATATACAAACCAAGAAACATGAAGTTGAATAAACAAACACACAAATTTGTAGCTCACTGCATTGATGCATATAAAAAACACTAACATAAACACAAAAGGGTCTGAGAGAGGTTTTGAAACATGGAAGAGCAAGGGTCGAGAGCCATTCAAATACACTGGAGTGCGATCTGATCAGAGAGATCGATCAAGAGAGCCAGAGAGGGAGACTGTGGAAAAGAAGCAGTCCCGATACCAGTTGGAGCATAAGGAAAGATCTTATGCTGAGGTTGCAAGAGGAGACTTTCGCAGGGAGGAAGAGCAGAGAGCTCACAGGCAATACAAGTCATCGGAGACGGCAACCATAACAAAGAAAGAAGATGAGGAGGGGGAATGGGTTCTCGTCAAGACCAAGAAGCGGAGTTCGCGAGACAAACCAGAGGGGAGTTGGAGAAGCTCCGGTTCATCGGGCGGCAATGGGGATGGAAGGAGGCAAATGTGTCATAAGTGTGCGCAAAGGGGACATTCCATTAACCAATGCCCGAATGATTGGTTCTGTTTTAGATGTAAGCGATCGGGACACATCTCCACGGCATGCACAAGCTTTAAGAGTAACAGTCCACATCCTCGCATAGAGACCATCCCCACGATGATCATTTCCGGCAGTAGTAAAACAGAGGAAAGCGAGGCCGGACGTAGAAAGGTCGTTCTAGCTAAGATTTCTCCGACTCCTATTATGGCTGAGTTTGAAAAACGATATAAAAACAGCGTGGTGATTAAAGCTCACACCGGTAACCCGAAGAGCATTGATATTGAAGAACTTCTCCAGGCTGTTACTGAGATCAAACCCAATTGGAAATGGGAAGCAATGCCTAAGGCTGAGAGTTACTTCCTTGTTCACTGCGAAAACGAGGAACGCGTCGCTGAATTGGTGCTCTTGAAAGGAATAGAGGGGAGAGCAAGAGACGGGATGGAATTCTATATAACTTTCAAACGATGGTCACGCGAGTTGGGTGCCTTGAAAGACGAATCGCTCTTTTCAGTGTGGCTACGCCTTTATAACCTGCCCTACCAGTGCTGGGTTCGCACGGGGTTTCAAGACGTGGTCAGGAGCTTTGGAAGGGTGATCGACATTGACAGAGGTACTCTCGTCCACTCCAATCTGAAATTCGCTCGAATTCGCGTCGGAGTCACTAGTAAAGCTGATATTCCATCGATGATTAGTGTCGACTTTGAGGAGGAAAGATTTGAGGTGAAAGTCATAACTGAAGCTAGGAAATCCGTCTCGTTTCTTGGGGATGCGAGGAGAGAGGAAGGCGAGACTGATCTGGAGGTTGAAGATGTTCATGGGCCGTCGGATTGGGAGAAGGCTAATCCGAGCCGTCCAGCTAGGAAGATGAAAGAGATAACTCGCCAACCACTCGATCTAATCAAATCGAATCAAAGCCGCCCATTCAACTCAGCACATGTCTTCGACCCAACAGCGGATCCAGCTGAGGAGAACAAAATATCTTCGTTGAGGGGAAAGAGGGATGAGACCAACCGATGGGACGGTTCCTTAAATCCAGGGATTTTAAAAAGGGATGGGACTTATATGCGGCGAGAGGGTCAGATCAGAGCAGACGACAACACTGAAGTGGTGCATTTTTCAAGAGAGGAGGTGGAGTGTTCCATCCGTTTGGCAGTGAAGGCTTTAATGTCGACCAAATCCAAGACTGGGCCTGATGGGCCGGGGAAGATGGGCGGGCTTGATTCAAATCTCGGAAATGAAGATGGGCCTCCCAAAATGGTTTCGAAAGGGATTAAAAGTCTGGAGATGAATCTGGAGGAGGGGACACGGTACGACTTCGAATATGGGGAGGGCGAAAATTCAATTGCTGCTGCTGAGGAACCGAAGCATTGTTCTCCAATTAATCAGCTTCATCCAGCTCAGAAAATCAGTTCCTCACTTATCCACTCACACCCTGAGGATGAAATCATAGGGGCATTAGACGGGATTGGAGAGGACAATTTCATATCCGAAACTGACATGGAGACTGGAGGAAAAGATGATGCGATACCTGAATTGGGGAGCACCGAAAAAAAAATAATAATAATAACGGAAGCTCCTAGGAAAAGCAAAAGACAGTTAGACATGTGGGGAAAGGAAGGACCAAGCGAGGAGGATCTTATTAGGGCAGCGGCAAAAGGAAAGGAACCTGCATCTGCGTGCGGAGGTAATCATGTTAAGATTTATTCAGTTTTAAATTTGCTTAACGATGAATCGCTTATATATTTTGCTAGTCTATACGGTTTGGATATGGGAAGCACCAAGGTAGAACAAGAATTAAATGCCAATAGAATTAGGCAAGACATCAACTGGGTTAAGACTTAGGAGATTGAGACAGTCTAGAGGGTACTTGTAGATCGAGTTTTTTATACTTTTAATGTCGTACATCTTTTGGAATGTGAGGGGTATGCGTCAAAAGGGTAAAAAGAGATTGATTAATGACACTATTGCAAGATTTAAGCCATGTGTTTGTGGCCTACAAGAAACTAGGATTGAGAACCCAACGGTTGACGAATTTCAAAAGCCTCTTTGGGCTAAAGACTTCGATTGGCGATTTAAGGCGTCAGTGGGATATTCGGGGGGGATTGCGCTGGGGGTGGACAATACCATGTTCGATGTAATAGATCACAAGATAGGTGTTTTTTTCGGTTACTATCATAATTAGGAGGAGAAGCGATGACTGGGTTCAAGCTGTTACTACTGTCTACGGACCGTATGACTCTAGAAAGAGAGAGCAATTCTGGGTTGAACTTAGAGAAATTAAGACCCTATGGACAGGACCGTGGGTTATAGGTGGAGATTTTAACATTACTAGGTTCCGTCACGAACACGAAGGGAGAGGACCGAGTCGTCTTGACCAAGATAAGTTCAATTTAACTATTGAAGACTTAGAGCTAATGGAGATGGAGCAGGCGGATAGAAAGTTTACCTGGTCTAATATGCAGTCTACCCCAATATTAGCCAAATTGGACAGGATTTTGGTATCTACAGATTGGGAGGATGCCAATCCATTGGCTAGGGTTAAGGCTATCATGAGATATACTTCGGATCATCTACCACTTTTATTAGAATGTGGTAATGACTACGTTAAGAAACCCTACCCCTTTAGATTTGAGAAAGCGTGGACTTTGTCTACAAATACTAGACAGATAATAGAAGAATCCTGGAAGGCCGATACTATTGAGGTATCTGCAATAGGAATTTGGAGCGAAAAGACGAGAAGATTGAGAAAGCACATCAAAACGTGGGCAAGGAAGGAATTTGGGACGGACAAGAGGAGAATGCTGGAGTTGGGCACTAGGGCAACAGAACTGGAAGTGATCCAGGAGGGGAGAGAGTTACTGGAAGCAGAGTTCGATGAGCTACGCAAAATTAGAGTTGAGATTCAGAATATAAGTGATAGGGAAGAACAATATTGGAAACAGCGATCAAGGGTGCAATGGCTCAAAGAGGGCGACGCAAATACCAAGTATTTCCATAAGGTGGCCAATGGAAGGAAGAGACAAAATCACATTGGCAGACTGATGATAGATGGATCCTGGTCGGAGAACGAAGGTCAAATTAGGCAAGAAGTCGACAGAAGCTTTAAGGAATTGCTTGGGAGAAAAAAGGAGTTCAGATGCAACATGAACAATGACATGTGGAGTTCTTCCAGAATTGAGGGAAGTGAAGGCATTGAAGGCGTGTTTGAGGAGGAAGAGGTTATGCAAGCAATAAAGTCATTGGGACAGGACAAAGCGCCGGGACCAGATGGTCTGCCACTCTTCTTTTACAGGATCTATTGGGATGTTATTAGATTGGATCTGATGAACATCTTCCACGAATTTCACCAGGGTGACTTAGATCTAGATAGACTGAACTATGCCAATGTGGTCCTAATCCCAAAAAAGAAAGAATATAGAGGAGTAGAGGACTTCAGGCCCATTAGTCTACTGAACGGATCCTTCAAGATCATCACAAAAGTTCTAGCTCAAAGGCTAACTCCATTGATGGAAGGGATAGTAGGTGAATCCCAAAGCGGTTTCATCAGGGATAGAGACATTATGGATAGCGTGGCGTCGGCCCATGAAATTGTGTATAGAGGTAACAAGGATAAGTCTGACGGATTTCTATTGAAAATAGATTTCCAAAAAGCTTATGACTCGGTAGAATGGGGATGTGTGGATGAAGCGTTTAAGCTAAAAGGATTTGGCAACAAATGGCGTGGATGGATAATGAAATGTGTTCGAGGAGGGAAATCTTTTATTCAGATTAATAACCAGACCGGAAAAGAAATCAAATGCAGAAGGGGGCTAAGACAGGGAGATCCGTTATCCTCTTTACTTTTCGCCATCATCGCAGATGGGTTGGCGGAAATGATCCGTAGAGGTAGGGAACAAGGGAACATACAAGGTATCAAAGTAAGGGGAATCTCGCAAACAATATCGATTCTACAGTATGCTGACGATACTTTATTATTCGGAGCGGCAACAGAGGAAGAAATGAAGGCCATTGGTATAGTCCTTCAATGCTTTGGGCTTTGGTCAGGAATGACGGTCAATCGATCTAAGACTTGCGTTCTACCGATTAGCGATCGAATCTCGATCCCCATCGATGATATCAGGAGTTTCTTTCGATGCGAAGCTGGATCGTTTCCTTTGGTCTATCTAGGGATTCCTATAAGACCGGGAGCTCTTCAAAGAGAGGATTGGCAGCCATTGATAGACAAGATTGAAAAAAAACTCTCTGGATGGAAGGGACGTTTGCTAACGCTAGGTGGTAGAATTACACTCTTAAACTCAGTTCTAAGCAGTCTTCCCACTTACCTTATGTCAGTCTATGAGTTACCACGATGGGTGATTCAAAAAATTGACAGAGTGAGAAGAAGATTTCTATGGAAAGGAACCGACGAATCTAGCAGAGGCATGTCCCTGGTAAATTGGGGCAGAGTTTGCAAAAGGAAGGAATATGGGGGGCTAGGGATTCAGAACGTAAGAGATATGAACAGAGCATTGTTGAGCAAATGGTGGTGGAAGATGAAGAGACAAAGTAATAATTGGTGGTGTAAATCGTTTGCTAAATATAGATGGAGGAAATCAGGTCGCTTCGGGGGAACAACCAGGTTCGGGAAATCTTCACAACTATGGAAAGGAGTTGCAAAAGTGGGGATTCTTTATCATTCAAATACTAGATGCAAAGTGGGAAGCGGAAAGGATACTCGATTTTGGAAGGATAAGTGGTGCGGGGACATGACTTTGATGAACCTATTCCCAGCAGCTGCAGAGGCAGCGATTCATAATGACACATTGGTAGCAGATGTTTGGTACAATCGAAGACTTAATTTGGTGGTTAAAGGAATGTTGCAAAGCCACGCGGTTGCGGAATTGGAGGACCTAAATCGGTTTACTAGGGACGAGGGACAATTCAGCAACGATGAGCAAGATAGCAGGGAATGGATGCTTCACCCCGCAGGGGTATTCTCAGTTGCATCAATGTACAAGCATATCAATGATGGTGGCCTGCGATGCAAGGATGCGGATATTATATGGAAGCTATGGGTACCACTAAGGGTTAAAGTTTTCTGCTGGCTAGTTATGAACGACGCCATTTTATCCAAGGTCAATCTCCGGAAAAGAAATATGCAGATTGATGTAAAATGCGAGACATGCTTAACGGAAGACGAGGACACGAATCACATCTTATTTCATTGTCATAGGGCTAAGCTAGTTTGGGAAATAATTAGTCGGTGCTTCGGGTTGGTAGAAAGCCCCAAATCTAGTTCGGAGGTTTGGGGTAGATGGTGGGTACAACTAGTTAGCAAGGATAATAGAGAGGAGTGGGGAGTGATGGCAACATCCACAATGTGGTGTTTGTGGCTTAGCAGAAATGATCTTTGTTTTAAGAAAATTAGTTGTACATTAACAATTATTATGCATAAAATCATATCTCTTTTTCATGATTGGACAGGAAATAAGGGGCCCATGAAAAGGCTTCGTATGGAGGAGGAGGAATAGAAGACTCACGAGGCGGGAGAGCAATGGGAGTACCAATGAAAAGGAGGGCATTTTGATGTGTACGGCATGCATTGGGAGTGGGGATTATAGAACACTTCATGCACGTTTTGATGGATTGAGTGGGACGCTGTACTCAGATCTTGTATCTTAATTTATGTTGTTGCTTTACATTTCCTGTTTGTAAGATGGTAGGAGATTGCAGTTCGTTTGTTTTGGCTTGATTGTAATTAGCTCTACTATGTTTCTTTAATGACGTATTAATGAAGCGATGACTGGGTCATCTTTTTATCAAAAAAAAAAAAAAACATAAACACAAAAACTGAAAACTGATACATGAAACTAATTTCACTTAACAAGAAGTTATATACAACTGCATAAATGCATAAGACGCACAAACATAGTCTAGATACTTAACAATACAGTACTCAAAAAGTGTTTCGTGTCTTCTTTAACTAATCCAACCATAAATAGTCATTCCAATATCTAAGGCCTCTTTTTCCTAACATATGCTCTGTACATGCTTTAACTCCATATCTAGATTTTGATGCCTACACCATAAACTTCAATGTTCATTGATGTTGTATGAGCTCCCCCCCCCCCCCCCCCCCCCCCCCCCCCCCCCCAAGAGTCTTCAACAATCAATACTCCAACTACATCAACTGAAGTGAGTAACAAAAACATGATGCATTTACTCCATCTTCTCCTTCTTCAAAAAGTCCATCTCTTGCAATCACAATGTACATAGATCATGATTGGATATATGTTGACATGCGATGAAGATTTTTCAAGTTATGTATTGATGATGAGTTAAGCAATCAAGATACCTAATATACACATAAAACAAACCTTGCTTCTAGTTTGGTTTGAGAAGCTCCAGAAGTTGTTGCCTGCAATTTAAGTATAAATTATATAGACAATTACAATATTGGTATGTTACACTTAAATCAAATGTTTTGGAGTTATAAAATATGTACTTGTTGATACCATATTCGAATTACCTGGCATTCAAAGTATCCTAGTTGGTGGGGCAAGAGGGAGACTCACATGTAGACCGTTATTGGTTTGGAAACCCCCTAATCCAAGCATGCTTCTTGCTGCATTACTAAGATTGCGTTTGGTTTGCTGTTTTGAAAACAGTTTTCTGAAAATGAGAATATAAAAGCTGTTTGGTAAGAATTTTTTATGAAAACAGTTTTTTGAAAATGAGAATATAATGTATGTATAGATTTGGTTGTATGTATATACTGTATACAGTATATATACTCTAATACATACATGTTGTATACATATACATACATACTCATATATAATAATATAAAATATTTTATTATACTAAACATATTTAATAATATACATATATATAATAATATACATATCTATATAATAAAACACAAAGAAAGCTATCAAGTGGCTCACATTCAATCTATCCCAAAATCAATGGACCAGATCTACTCTCACAAAACATATTTTCCCGCCCAAATTTCAAACTCCACAAATTCAAAAAACACACACACTCTCTTACTTTTTTTTCCCAAAAATAAAAAAACACCCCTTCTCCCTCTCTTTCTCCCCGTTCTCTCTCTCTTTCTCCCGCCCACTCTCTCTCTCACTGTCTCCCTCTCTCTATCTCCCCGCTCTCTCATTCTCTCCCTCCTCCTCCCTTCCGCTCTCATCCATCAGCGCCCCCCCCTCCCGATCCTAACCCCTTCATCCTCCCGATCTCCGCTCTCATCCTCCCGATCTCCCGCTCTCTCACTCTCTCCCTCCTCCGCCCTCTCATCCTCCACCTCAGACGTCGTCGTTCGCACCTCAACAACTCCGCAGTCCCGTCGCCTTCCCCCGTTCGAGCTTCGCTCCTCCACCAACCATCGATTTCCCGTCGCCTTCCCGTCACCTTCCGCACAGTCCCCGATTTGTATGAGGAGCCACGATGCGTTCTCACCCTTCAAGTGATATCGTATCCGACGGTGGGTAACCGTATTAATTTGTTTGGTTTTCATATTTTGTTTGGTTTTCTGTTTGAAATTTGGAAAAAATATTGAATCTTTTTGGTAATTGGAGGCAGATATCGACCTCATTGACGGTGGATGAGTGGTTGTGCGCAGTTCTCATACCATTTATAGAAGTAATCGAAGTGGTCGTTTTTGCCTTCGCCGATTGCTTCGACTGCCGCCTTCCTCCGATTCGCCACTGCGGGCACAATCTCCGGCAACTCCCTCGAGGATCCAGATGCTGTATGTATTCCAGATCTTGATTTTTTTTTTACAAACATTTTGTTTGTTTGTTTGTTTGTTTGTTTGTTTTGGGACTAAAGTTTTGATTTTGGGAATGGTGGAAGAAGTTTCAGTGAATGAGGAGGAGACGTTGTATGAGTTGTACAAGAAGCTGAGTTGCACCATTATTGATGATGGACTCATTCATAAGGTGATTTTTCAGGATTTTCACGGAGTATTTTATATGACCAAAAATGGGGGAAATTTGCAAATTGATGTATATTATTGTGTAATTTCAGGAAAAGTTGCAGCTAGCGTTGTTTAAGACTTTGTCCGGCGATAATTTGTTTCTTGATAGGGTAAGTCTAATTTTACATGTTTAAGATGCACTATTTAATATCTTTCGAATGGTTTTACTCTTCATAAGCTCGAATTTAGTTTTGAATATTTATTGGCATGCTTAATCTCTATGTTTCAGGGTTTTGCTTGATTAAAATTTTTGGTTTGATTTTTCTGTTTAGTTTGTATATTTTACAACCCTCTCGAAAGGTTGATCCTAAATAAATAACTTAAGTTGTTCCCATATGCTGCGTGACTACTAGGGATTATGGTTGTGATAGAAAAAAAGAAATGATGGTTATGGTTGATGATCGCAGATATAGATGCCCGCCAACCAAGGAACAAATACTCTTCTAGAAAATGAGAGGCAATAAGGATTCCTATGGCCAAGAGTAAGCCAGTGAGGTTTTGCATAATCAACACCAACTCCCTCGAGGATCCAGATGCTGTATGTATTCCAGATCTTGATTTTTTTTTTTACAAACATTTTGTTTGTTTGTTTGTTTGTTTGTTTGTTTGTTTGTTTTGGGACTAAAGTTTTGATTTTGGGAATGGTGGAAGAAGTTTAAGTGAATGAGGAGGAGACGTTGTATGAGTTGTACAAGAAGCTGAGTTGCACCATTATTGATGATGAACTCATTCATAAGGTGATTTTTCAGGATTTTCACGGAGTATTTTATATGACAAAAAATGGGGGAAATTTGCAAATTGATGTATATTATTGTGTAAAATTTTTCAGGAAAAGTTGCAGCTAGCGTTGTTTAAGACTTTGTCCGGCGATAATTTGTTTCTTGATAGGGTAAGTCTAATTTTACATGTTTAAGATGTACTATTTAATATCTTTCGAATGGTTTTACTCTTCATAAGCTCGAATTTAGTTTTGAATATTTATTGGCATGCTTAATCTCGATGTTTCAGGGTTTTGCTTGATCAAAATTTTTGGTTTGATTTTTCTGTTTAGTTTGTATATTTTACAACCCTCTTGAAAGGTTGATCCTAAATAAATAACTTAAGTTGTTCCCATAAGCTGCGTGACTACTAGGGATTATGGTTGTGATAGAAAAAAAGAAATGATGGTTATGGTTGATGATCATAGATATAGATGCCCGCCAACCAAGGAACAAATACTCTTCTAGAAAATGAGAGGCAATAAGGATTCCTATGGCCAAGAGTAAGCCAGTGAGGTTTTGCATAATCAACATAAAATGCAAAAAAAATATAAAAGAAAAGATTGAAATGATCGGCTAACTAAATATGCATCACATGCATGGAGTACTTTAGATTACCACTTGAATAAGATGCCTGGAGTGTCCAAAACTGCCATTAAAGCAGCAGAGTGATGAGAATACAGACCAGGTGGTTCGCTTAGTTCGTTTTATGTTGTATAGCAAATGTGAGAAAATTCTTGCATGCAACGTTTCAATTTTCAAATTAGTTTCAACTTTTTTTCCCGGATTGACTGTTGCTTAAAGTCTAAATCATGAATCAAGACAAGTACTGATGATCTATTTTCTTGACAAGTGTAGGAAAATAACTGACTTACTAACTTTACATATTATTTGTGTGGGAAAATAAGAAGCCCACCCAAATAAAAATAAAAATAAATGTAGGATTTTATTACTGACTTTGCATTTCGTAACTAAATAAAAAATATCCCTTAGATAGAGAATCTATCGTATGTAATGTAGTTTGATTCCAATCAGCTATAATGGGAAGCCTGAAACTATATAAAAGCTATATCAAAGGATCACAAACACAAATTATCGTCTTAACCGCAAACATTTTAAATTTTCATAAATTGAACCTCCAGCAACACATTGTTGGACACTTGCAGCTGGATTTGCATTTCGTAACTAAATAAAAAATATCCCTTAGAAAGAGAATCTATCGTATGTAATGTAGTTTGATTCCAATCAGCTATAATGGGAAGCCTGAAACTATATAAAAGCTATATCAAAGGATCACAAACACACAAATTATCGTCTTAACCGCAAACATTTTAAATTTTCATAAATTGAACCTCCAGCAACACATTGTTGGACACTTGCAGATGGATGATGCAAAACCTCGGTCAGATGAAGATGGTAGATTAACAACACAAATCAGGCTAAAAAATTATATAATGTTATGATGAGCATGAGAATGTATCGAGGAGAATGGTGGATCACAATGAAAACGCCTCCCAAACAAAGTGAAGAAAAGATGCAATACACGCACATTTTTATTGAAAGCAATAAATGTCAAGAATTGCATATTTCTTACACTGTCAATAATGTTAAGAGTGGCTACTTCTACGCATGAGTACATGGACACATGAATTCATTAATTAAGAAATACAGTTTGTATTTGTCAACCGTACATACAAAATGACTAAAATCAAGTCAACATATAGAATCACGTTAATTTCCCAAAGGCAATTTTGGATCACGTTAATGCACAAAACCTACCAGTTTTACAAAAAAATTGACCGGGAACAAATATATCCAGATAAATGGTCTGATAGATTGTAAACTTTATGGTGTTTAAGGAGTCAGTCGTACTGAGTGATTCCCTAATAATCCAGTAAGCGAGAGCGACTATTGTCGAGAAATCAACAGCTCACCAGGAAGGTGATAAGGACTTAAAAAGAGCATATAGTACTGATGAGAAAGTTACAAATAAAAAGTCTGCTTACAATCAGTGTCGGGCGTAGCATGATGGAGATCAAATATTTAGGTAGAGATGTGTACATACTAATTTAAATAATGCCGTTTGAATTGTGCAAAGGTGATCGATGACTGAGATATGAGTGATAAAATCGTATTTGATGGAGAAACTTCAAAAGGAATTTCATCATTGATGGATTCAAGCAATTAGAAAGGGAGATGGGTAATTGTTATTGAACACGGGAATGAAACTCAATGGAGAAAAGATGCATTTATGTTTGAATTTGGGATTAAGACTAAATATTGTCTTCAATTGCATTTATACAATCCATTATATGAATCATGAAAGGGGCGATATACCTCAGTTCAAGCAAATTAAGTTGATGGTTGGCCTTCACAGTTGACGCATCACCATCCATTATATGAATCTGAAGACAATGTTCCCGAGCAAGCAAATTAAGTTTTTGATGAAATTATACCCGTTTCACAATATTTGTCTTCTTCAAGAGTTTCTCATGTCATAGCTTAGATGAATGGTGAAGATCATTTTTTTTCCACTTTTCAATTTGGACCAATTTTTTACCTTAATAGTGAACAATCACTTATCCATGTTCTTTTCCCATGCCTTGCAGTTGTTCGTTGATAGGCAAGGAAATTTTGTATCATTTGTTTTTTATTTTTTTCAGTTATTTGGGATTTTGGTAGTTTTAACATTTTTGTCCATAAATTGGCAATAACGAGCTTTTCATATGCAGTTTGCAGGAAGTTGATTGATGAAAAGGTTGATTGTTGTCCAATTTGTAACATTGATCTTAGTTGTGATCCAATAGAGAAGCTCTGGTTAGTTTCTTCTCTTATTTATTTCCTATACTGTTTACAAAGTTTTTCATATGCTGTATCATTCTAAAGACGTGCCGTAGGCACGTGGCCACGGGAAAAATCTAGCATACTCATAAAGGATGTTTACCAAACAACAACATCAAAGTCTTCATTCCAAAATTTTGGAGAAAGGAAGGATAACAGATTGCAATTAGTGATTACTTATAACTAGAAATAAACCAAAACCAAGCAAACAAACAACAACACCAAGTGTAAAATCTGAAAACATCTAAAAAAGCCAGCTTTCTTTTTTCATCATTGGAGAAGCAGATCTTGCCAATTATTTGCTTTTTTTTTCCTTTTCCATAAAAAGACATACAAAAATCAACGAACATAAAAACTGGAAAGGATAACATGCACAGGAAAAAAGCAACATGATGGTGAATATATCATCAACCGCAACTGTAAAGTGAAAAGGCTCTGCACAATCCGTTACATGCTTAAAAAACATGGTCAGAGAAGTTCATATTGCTTTAGAGATGAAGTTTCAACTTCAACAATTTCACAATCACAACACAAATTATCCATAATTAAAATAGACAAATCAATCTCTAGACTGACTCAGAAGAAGGAAAAAAAATTCAAGCTAATTCACTTATTAAATACAGTTTAAACTATCATCAATTTAGAAACCATCGATTGCTGAGTTACGACAATACTCGACAAGCTATACAATCACTCGGATAATCTCCAGCTCTAAAAGCAACAAATGTGAAACTCCAAACAAGAACCAAGTAAATTTATATAACGACACGATGATGGATCAAAGACAAGGGAGTTTCTTCATATGCAAGAACCAAGATGGAACATATCGTTGCATCCGATGTCACCATCAAGGAAGCTAAGATCATCGCACTCCTGAAAGGAAAGCAAAGGCAACAAAGAGAATGATGTGAGATAATCACAATTTTTAAGAATTTAAATTCAAGTAATGTTATGTGTAATACAAAAGTTCTTTAGAATGATCGGTCAAGTTATTTACATAATTGACGGGGCCGTTTATCACAATAACATATGAAAAGCTTTAAGATGCAGATTACATGAAGGTAGTCTGGATGTTCTACAATTTACTTTGGCAATGATTACAACTACCTGTCTTACGTGAACATTCCTTTTCTTTGAAACCAGTATCCGAATTGAAGGGTCATAAACCCTTTTCTCCGTGGACTTCTTTCCCTAAAATCGAAGACTCCAAATCTTCCATTCTTCACAATTGGGAAATATATATATAAGGCTCTTTCCCTAAAATCGAAGACTCCAAATCTTCCATTCTTCACAATTGGGAAATATATATATAAGGCTCTTTCTTATTTGAGCTGTCTCTTTGTATTAGTTTTTACTTTATTTGTGTGATTTCTTCGTTGACATTGTCATTTTGTTTGTTTTTGTAGCAATGTACTTTTGTTGGGTTGAGTAGTCAATCAACTTTAGCTGGTCCAGGTAATCATATCTGATGAAATTGAAATCGAGCTTACTGAGCTTCCATTTTAATAGAGATGTTAGTTTTTCATGCCAATTTTTATATAATCTATGTTGATGTCTCTTCAATTGAGAAATAGTTGAGTGCCCGTTTCAATATTGAATAAAATGAGCCAAGTTGTTATTTGAGAGGAGGTGGAACTTGAAACTTCCATCGTGGAAGTATGCCATCTACAGTTTGCAGTACTCTTACCGTTGTGCAGTACTCTTACCGTTGTGCAGAAATACTTGAAGTTGTCTTTAATTAATTTGTTTGGATGCAGAATTGAGCAAGAGGAGGACGGGGAATGATAGTGAACAGATAGCCCAAGGAGGAGATAACTGGGTGATACCTGCAGGTACATCACATCTTAACGCTCCTTCCAAACAGTCTGGAAAAGATTCGCATAAATGAATGTTGAACTGAACCTACATGCTCTTACAACAATTTAATCACAAGAAGCTCCATATTGCACTAGAGCTACCATTTCTGAAATTAAATACAAGCCAATTTTGCAGTACATGTTAAATAACAATAAATAGTTTCAATACACTGGAACGCTGCAGCCTTTTCCCCACGGCAATGCATCCTTAGATCCAATTCGATTCTACAGAATGGTAATATAGTACATGATTCTATTGGCTAGCTATCCTCAGTCTTTAGCTAGCTATCATTTAGTTGTCAATCCTCTTCAGCTCTTCTGAATCATGTTCATCCCCTTATTGATCTATTAGAACCTGCAGTTTGATGATTAACTGGCTTTCTGACTATGCTCCATTTCGCTGTTCTTTTCTCCATTCCCAAGGCTTCTCGGGGTTTGATGAAGCCCACAGTCCTACTCGAGCAGATCAGTGTGGTTTTCTTAGATATTTTACAGATCCTATACATCATTTTCATCTTCCCAATGCTTCTCAACTTCAAAACTTTAATAACTCTGCTTTGGATTGTTGGATTCGTTCTCAAATTATTTTTCGGACTTTCCTAGCAGAGCCGTACGGGTTCAATGACTGCATTAATCATATTTACTACTATTGGTATGAACAACCTGAAGTTTGGCCTGGTGTAGCTTACAAAGCTAACTGTGTGGCTTCCCATCCCACACTGTTTGAGTGGGCGCTGTCATTTAGTGAAGCTGATGGCAGCCTTTCTCTACAGTCTGCTGGTTTCTCACGTAAATTGGAACTACAAAAAAATTGCTTCAGCTGTCAGTGTGATGGTTCGAGTGGTCCAGTACATCCTTCAAGCTGTTTTTGTAAGAACTGCAAAAGTAAGGTTCTACTTCCTCAAAATCTTTGGTCTCTGGTTCTCAATTTTTCATTCTTTCTTTCATTTCTCTTGAATTAAATTTTAACACCCCTAATTTAACCATAGTATACCAGCTGTGTTATTTATATGCTATAGCTTTGACTACTATCACTTGAATCCATTAAGCTATAGCTTTGACTACAAAAGATGATGATAACAAAACTTCTAAATCTAACTTGAATGAAGTTTCGATTGATGTCGGCTGAGCCACCTCTGTACCATACCAATTGTGAGGATCAGTGAAGGCATGTGGATGCCATTGTCAGATGCTATGAGATCGGGATAGAGGAAAAGCTGAAAAGGATGATTAATGAAGGTTGAAGATAACTTATTGATTGGAGGTGGAGAGAGGACTGATAGAGGTTGCTCAGTGGTGATGAGCTTCATGGAAATTAGAGAACCATAGGCTGGTGTTGTTGGAGGTTTAAAAGGAAATTACAAGAACGAAGAGAGTGATATGTGAAGCAGGCTGAGAGAGAAAGGCAGAGATTTAGCGATGGGGTTGAGCAAGGATAGAGATAATGGTACAATTAATTTAGTCAACTGTATGAATTTTATGATAGTTGGTGTGAGTTTGGGCTGTAATTTTTTAGTGGTTTAGTTTAAACCCACTAACTAGACCTGACCCACATTTTATAAAGTTGTGTCCTCTCAAGTATACAGATAATCTTATTAACTATATATTTCAGTATGCATGGCAACAATGATCTTAACAGTTATTATTTTGGGAGATGATGTATAACAATGATCGTAAAAGAAAAGTATATACATTAGTAGTTATTAAACAAATTCTTCAAATATGAATGACAATTAGTATCTTATCAGGCCTTTAGTGTGATCATCTGTTTATCAATTCACACTTCACAGTTACACTATCAAGCCTTTAGTGCGATCATCTTTTTTTCAATTCACACTTCACAGTTACACTACTCATATGTTTAAATCTGTAACTATGGTTATCTTAAACACTTCACAATTCACACTTCACAGTTTTTCAATTCTTTACTTATTTCATAGAGATGGATATTAAATATAACTATGATTATCTTAAACACAAGCATATATATATTGAATTTCTCTTTATTTTTCTACAAGACGATGCTAAATTTTCAACTATATAACAATTGGAGTTGCAATAACAAACAATTATTTTAGCAAAAACAAGTATCACCCTTTCTATTATTTGATGGCAAACATTAAATCAATAATGAGCCAGCAAACTCTTCAAATCAATTAACTTATCAGTAATGAAATATTGACACCATATATAAGAAGAAAAAAAATAGAAAGAGGGTCGTCTATTAACTTATTATTTTTTCTTTAATGAAACAAGACGACAAAATAAAAAAATCCATTTATATGTGATAGATTTACCTTACTAAAACTTATTTTCATTGTTGTTTTACTTTTGAACTTTAATAGAACTGGGAAGCAGCTGACATGGACCTCAAATTTATAAATGCAACTACATTGATGAATTGGGGTTGCAATAAGGTAAATCTATATTTACCACAACTACATCCTATGTTAACCGTTAATTGCTGCTAATTTAATGCTGCTTCTTTTTTTTCCAGATTGTCGTCCATACTCAAAACCGTCATGTACATATTGACAGTTTAACTTTTTGTAGGGTGATGAGGAACATGTTTGGTTGAAGCCATTGTTCTGTTTGAAAGGTAATGGTTTCAAAACTATTACTATTGTTTTAATTGTTTATTGTAAACTCTTACTATTTGATTCAAAACTCTAACCGTTTTTTTAGGCTTACTGTTTGGTCCTATTTTTGAAGACTTCAACCATTGTGTTCTCCTACAACCATGTAATTATTTTTTTTTTCATTCAGTTGGTTTGTGTTTAGTATGTGGTGGAGGATGTAATAGTTGTAATAATTATAATATTTAGCATTTTTGGAGATGATGTAAGTAACTGTATATAATGATGATATAATATAGTTATGTTAATACCCGTACCCGTAATTTTGTGGAGTACTGGGTTCTGTGTTTGGTTTTTTAAAGGTTTTTCGAAGATTTTTCAAACGAATTTTTGGTTTTTATTTTGTATCTTGCATTATATTCTAATTTTTTCTCCCAGAGCCTTATATATATGATGCCTGTGTGATGTTGCTCGGTTGAGCCTGGGGAGGATTGATATTTATTGCTTGTGATGTCATATATTTAATTGTTAGTAGAATTCCGTAAGGAATTTCTGTAAAAGGGCTAATATTTTAGGGGAGGTTCTGTCAAAATTTTTACTAAATTTTATAAAATCTATTATGTTTTCAAACGATATCTTGGTTTTTATTTTGTATCTTAGTCATATGAAGATTTTTTCTTCCCAGAACCCTATATATATAATGTCTATGTGATGTTGCTTGGATTGGCCTGGGGAGGATTTATATTTCTTAACTGTGATGATAAATTTTTAATTGTGAGCAGAATTTCGTAAGGAATTGTTGAAAAATGGCTAATATTTTAAGGGAGCTTCTATCAAAATTTTCAGCAAATTTCCTAAAATCTATTATGATTCCAAACTATATCTTTAGTCATATGAAGTTTTTTTTCCCAGAGCCTAATATATATTATGTCTGTGTAATGTGGCTTGGATTGGACTAGGGAGGATTCAATTTGACTGTCTATGATGTTAAGAAATTGCTCTCAAAGAAATAATATTTCATGAGAGATTCTATCGAAATTTTTACTACAATCCTGCCTGTAAAATTTTAAATAATACTGTCGAAATATTTACTAAACATTTTAAAGAAAGTTAAGACGTCGCGAGAACGTGCCGTATGAAACTTTTTAAAGACGTCGTATTAGAAAACTATTAGGAAACAATATAATTTCAGAAGAGGCCTGTATAGAGTACTTGATTGTGTTAGAAATGTTTTAATTTTTTTAGAAATTTATATGCAGTTCACCCAATCAAATAAATCTAACTAAATTTACATGCAGTCCCGAATACGTGCCGTAGGCACGTCCCACGGGCATACCTAGTATATAATAATATATAATAATTATAATAATATATACGTAATAATAATATATTCAAATTATATATTAAACAATTTATTATTATAATAATAAATTATATAATAATATATATAATAATATATAATAGTAATATATAATAATAATAATATATATTATAATAATAATAGATTATTATAATAGTATATATAAAATAATATATATGAAATAATATTTTCTATATATATATATATATATATATATATATATATATATATATATATATATATTATTACTAATATTATAATAATATATATATTATTACAATTATTATATATATTATTATATAATATACTAATATTATAATAATATATTGTTATATATATATTTGTAATATATATTGTTATATATATATTTATAATAGTATATATATATATATATATATAAAATAATAGTATATATATATATATAAAATAATAGTATATATGTATATATACTTGTGGTAGGGTAAAAATGGCCTGAAGACCCAACCAGGGCCCAATACAACTCTCACTCAAGAAAGGTAAAAATAGCAATTTGGTCCGGCTTCGAACCACCGCAGGGTCAGCGCCGAACCTCAAGTGCACCCCCACAGAACCGGCCTCCTCGTATCCGACGAGCCTCAGTGGTCCTCGGTCTCCGATCCGTGACAGCCCCACGGGCCGTCCCCCCTCTCTGGCGAAGCAGGGGGATGACCTGGCACAGCCTAGGCCCTCCGATTCTCCCAGAAGCACAGAAGACCCACGATCAGCCATGCCAGCTCCAAATACCACCCAGGGTTTTGCCACGTCAGCCCTTTACCGCTCCTAGTATGGCCACGTCTGCCCTAAACCCCCTGGGCCCTCTGCCACGTCAGGCCCATGGGCTTTCGGGTCCAGACCCGGCCCCCAAGCGGATCCAAACCCGGTTGGAATTCTCTATAAATACTAGACCCTCACCCACCTTTTCAGGTAATCAATCTTTTTCCACTTAAATTCACCTAGTTATCGCTACTCTCTCACAGAGACTGACTAGATCGTCGGAGGGTCCGCCACCGGGACAAACCCCGGTATTTCAGGACCGTCTGCAGGTACACAAGACCTCGGATCCGAATCCTCTGATCCGAGCCCAGAGCTCCGAATCACCCCGAGGTCGCCACAGTTTCCGCCTGGTCAGCCAAGGGTCGTCAGACGAGCAGCATTCTCCTTCAAATACAAATTGAGTCCGAACTCACACTTGGTGCATCCACACGTCTCCCAGAAATAAACCGCATCAGGTTGGCACCGTCTGTGGGAACTTTGCTTCAGAAGCCGACCCGAGCCCGACCATCAAGCGACCTCGACAGCCGAACTCCCATGGCCTCCAGAGGCCAGGGGGCAGCGTCCTCCGTCAACCGACGGGACACACCCCCACCAAATGCCAATGCTGGGCCACGCGCATCAAGGCACGGAGATTCCCATCAGGGATCTCGGCGAAGCGCCACCCGTACAGTCCAGCCCGACCTACGAGGAATAATCGTCAACCATTAAAACACCCGCAGCAGGGGAAGGGCCGCTTCCAACCCGGCCCCGAACCATCCACGACCACCGCTCGAGAGACGGAGTCCCGCACTCAGCCGCATCGGAAGGCAACCTTCAGGCCAGCCGAACAGGGTCGAGGGAGCCCCCGTCACTCAGAAGGAGTTCCGGGACTTCCGAAGAGAAATTCTTGGGGCTCTCCGACGGGCCCCCAGGGGAGAAACCCTCCATTCCCAAACCAGGTCGGACACCGAGGCCAGCGTGTCCCGACCATCAACAATCCAGCCAGAGGACGATGACGGACTCCTAAGGCGCCTCCAAGAAATGGAAGATCGCCTCGATCACATAGGGGACGGCGGCCAAAGAGCGGCTCAGGGGTACAGGCCTATCCGACCTCCCTTTTCCGCCCCCATCCTCCAGGCAGAAATACCCAGGAACTTCCGACCCCCTCAATTCGAGACCTACGACGGCGAGGGAGATCCTGCTGATCACATGGAGGGCTTCAAAACCCTCATGATGATTCACAGCGCCTCAGACCCCCTGCTGTGCCGAGCCTTCCCGGCCACCCTACGGGGCCCGGCTCGTGAATGGTTCTCGAAGCTCGCCCCTGGCTCCATTTACTCCTTCGACCAACTAGAGGGCAATTTTCTTGCCCACTTTGTCACTAGCCGGAAGGCCGAAAGGACCAGCGCCTCATTACTGGGGCTCCGACAGATAGAGGGGGAGTCACTCAGAGTGTTCGTACGGAGGTTTACCGCAGAGGCAAGATCGGTCTCCTCCCTCGATCCGGGCGTCGCCTCTGCAGCATTTCGGCACAACGTCCGCCATGGACAACTAAAGGCTTCTCTGGCGAAGAAACCCCCCGTCGACTTTCCCGACCTCCTCAACAGGGTCGAGAAATACATTAGGGCAGAAGAGGCCCTTAACCCCGAAGATACCAAGGAGGCCATCGGGAAGGGAAAGCGGAAGGTCGAAGAGGTTGAACCATCGAAGAAAGACCTAAGGGACGCGGGGGCCTTGAAGAAGGTCCCGCCGGTCCCCCGCTTCGAGAGGTACACTCCCTTGACACATAACATATCCGCCATCCTCTTAGAAATCGAAGACAAAGGCATTGTTCGATTACCCCCCCCGGCCTAACAACGGCAAGAACCGAGACCAGCGCTTCTACTGTCGCTTCCACAGAGATCACGGGCACGAAACAGACCAGTGCCGAGCCCTGAAAGACGAGATTGAAGAGCTCATTTCCAGGGGGTACCTCCGAGAATTCACCCGAGAAGTCCCACGGGATCGGCGAGACAATAGGAACCGGAGGACCTTGCCTCCGAACCCTATTCCGAACCGCATCTAAGGTCAGGATCCCGACTCCGAGGGAGCCGCGGAGGCGCCCTTCATCTTGCATTGTGTCCACGGAGGGCCCATGGGGGGAAATTCAAATACTTCCCGAAAAGCCTTCATCCGGGAAGTAAATGCTGTCCGCAACAATTCCTCGCCCAAGATACAACAGATGCCGGTCTCCTTCTCGGGAGAGGACCTCGAGGGCGTCCGCCTACCCCACTGCGATGCCCTCGTCATTTGTCTCCACATGGCTAATTGTGAAGTTCGCAGAGTCCTCGTCGACAACGGCAGCTCAGTTAATATCTTTTTCCTCGAAGCATTCGAGAATCTCAAGCTACCTAGAGGCAGGCTCAAGCCGGCCGGATACACCTTGCAGGGGTTCTCCGGCGTCCCTGTCGTGATAGAAGGGATTGTCACTCTCGACGTGACCGCAGGATCGGCTCCTGTCAAAAGGACCGAGTCCATGGACTTCATGGTGGTCAACGTCAAGGCAGCCTACAACGCCATACTCGGCCAACCCGGACTATGCTCCCTCCAAGCGGTGCCCTCGGCTTACCATATGAAAGTCAAATTTCCCACCCCGCAAGGGGTCGGCACTGTCCGAGGTAGCCAAGAAGCAGCGCGATCGTGCTACATGACCACCATCGGGGGGGGGTGTGTTCTCCCTTGACGCCGTCAAGTTCAACCCTGAGAGGGACGGCCCTGCTTCCAAATCTGTCACCAAGTAGGAGAAGGCCCCAGTCGAAGCCAAGTGCCGGATAAAACTCCTCGAAGGGCTAATACAGGCTTTAGCCTGGCTTAATGTAAACCGGTTTTTTGTGTAAACACTCTCGTGTACAGGACCGTCTTAGCGGCCCTCCGTACCTTATACGAAAGAGATCTCTTTTTGTTGAAACCCTAAACGCCAGATAATGAAATCGGCGCCTGAGTCCTCACTCCGGTATCGTCCCCAACGCCTCGATAGGCTCCAACCGAATCCGAGCTAGGGACTCTCCCTAAGACCCCACTTCGATCCCTCGCGGGTCGGGGGGCTCTCCTTGTAACGATCTTTGCTTCAGCTAGTGGTGAGGTGAACGATGGTGGTTACAGGACCACTCCACTCATCTTAAACTGGAAGAACGGGATTACTCCGAACGAGCGACTAAAATCCCTCTCCTTGTTATGATGGTCCTTGAGCTCAGCCACGGTCGACTCCCCAGCCACGGAGCTCTGGGCGTCATCTGATCGCATACGCAACAATAGCAGCCTCGCAGAGGAAACCCCTCTGTTTGCCGACCCGACCGAGGAAGATACCGAGGCACCCAGCATGATATTATGGCGGTGTATCTCCATCTCTTTCTCAAGAAAAACATCACGAAGTAACCTCCCAGAAGTGGACCAAGACACCCAACACGGCCGGTCCAAGGCTCGCACCGCCGAGTTCCCGATCCAGCATCGCCCTTCCCAGCCGGCTCGCCTCCTCGTCAAGGGCTTCAGACATGTTCCTGTGATAATCGAAGGCAGCGTCAGCAGTACGGACCCTCTCAAGGTATCGAGCCAAAGTGGTCTCCAAGGCCTCAACCTCGCTCCAAATCCACGCCGCATCAGGACGACGGGGGTACGCCTCGGGAAGGGAAGCCACAACCTGCAAGAGTACCGACTCAATGCACATAAGCAGGAGGTTCGGAAATACCCAAGGTCAAAACACTTTGGCAAGTCAAAGATACTTTTTATAAAGTGTACTACTTCTTACAAAAAAGGCGGTGGCCAGTCCGCGGGAGGCGAATACAATCAAAGGAGAGAAAAAAGAAAGATAAAACTACACAACTTGATTTCCCGTCTCGGCATCGATCGGATTCGCAGGAGGGTCGGCAGCCGGGTTGCCAATGGGCCCTTCCTCGGCCGGAGTCTTCAGTATTCCCTCAATCTCCATGTCATACTCGAAGCCGGACAGGTCGACGGACGGGTAGAAGTGCCTCACATGACTGAGGGCCTTCGCGTAGCACTCATCCTGGGCCTTGATCACCATCCGCTGACCTGCATCCGTCAGCTCGGCCCTCTCCTTGGCAAACGCAGCCGTCAACTCCTCCTTCTCCTTGGCAAACTTCCTCTTCAAGGAGACCACCCTCTTCCCCCACTCGGCGTCCTGAGCCTCGAGCTCGAGATTCATCTTCTGCTCCCTTTTATGCGAACCCTCGAGCTCGGTCCGCATCTCCTTCATCTCCCGCTCGCTCTTGTCCGCCCGAACCCGTTCTTGCGACAGGGACGCTTCGTAAAGGTTCTTTACATTAGCTCCCTGCATACAAGCCTGCGACCAGCATAACACTGATGAGGGGAGAACTCCCGAAGCAAGATTAACGAGAAAGATGGGGTCGACAAGCTTACCAGCACGGTGGCCTGCGCCAGGCGCGTAAAGGCCACCTCTACGGGCTCACTCTCCATCGCTTGGCGATCACGAGGGGTCGCCAGCTTCTCCGCCACCTCAACAGCCTGGGCTTCCTCGGTCAGACAGTCGCCCATCCGAACCGACCAGTCCGGCGCCCACCGTTGCCGTAACATCTCCACCACCGGGTCCTCCTCCTCCACCTCTACCAAGGGACCTTTCCCCTTGTCGAGATCAGGCGCCCTCGCTGGACCCTTACCCCTCGAAGGGGCCGCCCCCTTGCTCGTCTCCGAGCGAGCCAACTTGGCCTTCGGCTCGAGCGGGACCTCCGAGATAACCAGGGGCGGCTCCCTCGGCCTCTTCACCGACTCCCCCTTCTTCTTCTCGGCATTCTCCTTCTTCATGGCGAGCCTCCTGGCTTTGATCGATGCCTCATCCATATCTGCAGAGAAAACCATTAAGAAGCAATAAGCAGGAAAGCACTAAAAGACCAAGAGAAAAGAAACAACTACATACGCAGAACAGCTGGGCTCAGTCCGACGCTCGCCAGATGGGCCTCCGTCACCTTCGTCCAATCGATACTAGGGGACAAACGGAGGCGCTCGACAAACCCCCACTCCTCGGCCGACAGATCCCCCTGCCTCGGCGCAGGATAGCTCGGCTTGGAATAGTTCCATCTAGTCAGAATGTCCCAAGGCTCTGCACTTCGAATCACCAAGTATTTCTTCTTCCAATCCTTAATAGAGTCCGGGTGGCTATGTACAACCTTCCTCTTACCCCGGGGGAAGATATAGTAAATGCCCTCAGCCGCCGAACTGATCATCAACATCGCTCGAAACACGTTCAACCGCAGGGGTACCTTCCGTGCCTCGCACATCAGTATGAAACAGATTATCTGCTTCCAAGAGTTCGGCCCGTACTGCATCGGAGCCAAGGAGGCCCAGTTCAACACTTCCCGAACAAACGAGTGGACTGGCAGCCTCAGTCCAGAGATGAAGACGTCCACTGGGAAAACGCAACACCAAGCGGATAAGGGATCGGTTGGGCGCAGAGTAGGGCTCGGCAGCATCAATTCGTAGCCAGGACCTATGTGGTACGCCAGCTGCAAAACCTCTAAGTCCCCGCCCTCCAAGACGGTCAGAATCGCGTCCATCGTCCCCCTCTTCCGACTCGGCGAAGAAGCCTGCACGCCGAAGAGCTCCTTGTCAGATAGGTCGTCAGGATACTGACGGAAAGGCTTCGGCTGCACGGGCGAACCTGTCCGCAAATTACTGTATACGGGCGCCTGGCTCGAACCACCAGTCCCTGGTCCTGCCTTCCTCGGAGCCTTCTTCTTCTTCGTCTTGGTTCGCTCCGGCGAGGGAGTGAATAAGGGCCCCAAGACGGTCGGCATGGAACTCGGACCCGCACCCTGAACTGTGGATCTCTTTACAATGCCACCCTCACCTCCCTCTTCCTCGAAAGTCAACTCCAAAATGCGGACGCCGCCCGAGCCATCATTCGTCTCCCCCGACTCACTACTCTCCACCACAAAGGGACGTCGGGAGCGTAACGGCCTCACACCATGTACCTCCTCCTCCTCACCTACGGGTTCCTCCCACGAAACCGAATCGGAAGACTCCTCGACGTATACTGACTCCCCCTCAAGTACGGGCTCCTCCCACGAAGTCGAGTCGGAAACAGGTTTCACTTCCCCCCTAGATGTCGACGCTGACGAGCCAGACTGAGCCCTATCCATCTGTGCCTAAAACTAAACAAACTTACCAACTCACCTGGGGTCACTTCGGAAGGGCAAGTCTAGTACAACAGGTTGCAGGGGCGAGCGCTAAAGTATGGGGAAATTTTTGAATAGAAAATGGCGGCAAGAAAGGAGTGGGCTAGAAGGGGAGAGGGGGGAGTATTTATAAAGGACGAAAGCGACTCCTCGATTCCCGCAAGAACTGTTCACCTATTTGACGTGCAACTGCCGCCTGGGAAATCGCACCACGACCTCAAAACGTGCGCTGCTGACGTCATCCAATGCCAGGCTGGCAGCCAGGCGAGGGGGTCAGTTTGGAGGGGACCTTCGGCAAAGCGAACGTTTTTACTTAAGGGTTTAAGGTGCCGCCTTAGACAGACGCCCCGGGCTCCAGGACTCGGCCGATTCCCCTTTCACCCGCGAGCAGTTCGGGGCTTACAGCCTCGACGGCCGAAACCCCGAACTGTTCGAGGGTGAGACAGAAACCGCCATCACCTGGGGCCCTATTTGAAGACAGAGTGGCCGACCTCCAATCGGAGACGACCCACCTATCCGGGGCACTCCGGCCCCAAGCCTGGGGTTTGGTAGATGCCCCTCCCATCTGGATCTCTCTCGGGCCAAACAACCATATCAGGGTCGTCTGTCCCGAAAAAGGATCCAGACGGCAGAAGCATCACCAATCCGAGGCTACTCATCTATTGGTCCGAATTTCGGTCGTTACCCCTCTCGCCCCAATTTCGGTCGTTACCCCTCTCGCCCCGATCCCCCCTGGGTCTGACGGCCGTATCAGAGCGATCAGATCCAAGAGAAGATCGGGGCGACAGAGAAACCACCTCTCCAACACAACCAAAGGAAAATTTTTGCAAAAGGCAGACGTCCGCCGTAGTAGACACCTTGGAGGACCTGTAGACCACTCTTGCTGTGATCCAACCCGCTGCGGAGAGGGGTACTTATAGCCTCCCCCATAAACCAGCTTTTATGACGTGGGGAAAACCAAACGACGGAAGACCATGCGCCCTACATTTATTAGGCGGCGCCATTAAGGCCCCTGGGAAATTGGTACGTTGCACAGATCCCGGAGCGCCTTCAATACTCCGCCAAAGACGGCAGGCTACCCTGCCCAACATTCCTAAAGGCACCACGATTCGCCCCCCACCCTTGGTTGGCCCATAAGTCCCTCGCCTGCTCGAGGTCGGGTCTAGCACCAGGGTAGTCTTCTCGGGAATACTTCACGGCTCGCCATCGCCCTTGCCGACCCATAATCCCTCGCCAAACTCGAGGTCAGATCTGTCACCAGGGTAGTCTTCACAGGAAGGCTCAACGGCTTGCCACCCCCTTGTTGATCCATAAGTCCCTCGCCTGCTCGAGGTCAGGTCTAACACCAGGGTAGTCTTCTCAGGAAGGCTCCACGGCTCGCCATCGCCCTTACCGACCCATAATCCCTCGCCAAGCTCGAGGTCGGGTCTGGCACCAGGGTAGTCTTCTCAGGAAGGCTCAACGGCTCGCCACCCCCCTTGTTGACCCATAAGTCCCTCGCCTGCTCGAGGTCGGGTCTAACACCAGGGTAGTCTTCTCAGGAAGGCTCCAAGGCTCGCCATCGCCCTTACCGACCCGTAATCCCTCGCCAAGCTCGAGGTCAGGTCTGGCACCAGGGTAGTCTTCTCAAGAAGGCTCAACGGCTCGCCACCCCCCTTGTTGACCCATAAGTCCCTCGCCTGCTCGAGGTCGGGTCTAACACCAGGGTAGTCTTCTCAGGAAGGCTCCACGGCTCGCCATCGCCCTTGCCGACCCGTAATCCCTTGCCAAGCTCGAGGTCAGGTCTGGCACCAGGGTAGTATTCTCAGGAAGGCTAAACGAGTCGCCACCCCCCTTGTTGGCCCATAAGTCCCTCGCCTGCTCGAGGTCGGGTCTAGCACCAGGGTAGTCTTCTCAGGAAGGCTCCACGGCTCGCCATCGCCCTTGCCGACCCGTAATCCCTCGCCAAGCTAGAGGTCGGGTCTGACACCAGGGTAGTCTTCTCAGGAAGGCTCAACGGCTCGCCACCCCCCTTGTTGGCCCATAAGTCCCTCGCCTGCTCGAGGTCGGGTCCAGCACCAGGGTAGTCTTCTCAGGAAGGCTCCACGACTCGCCTTCAACCGTACCGACCTAGAATCCCTCGCCATCCCGAGGCTAGGTTTGGCACCTAGGCAATCTTCCCAGGAAGCCTCAGGGCGGCCCCCTCCTGAGGGCCCAGCGATTCGCCATCCCATTTCCACGACCATGAACACTCCTCCCCGGCTAGCTCCCGCACCCCCGCAGGAGTGGGGGGCTTGTGTGGTAGGGTAAAAATGGCCTGAAGACCCAACCAGGGCCCAATACAACTCTCACTCAAAAAAGGTAAAAATAGCAATTTGGTCCGGCTTCGAACCACCGCAGGGTCAGCGCCGAACCTCAAGTGCACCCCCACAGAACCGGCCTCCTCGTATCCGACGAGCCTCAGTGGTCCTCGGTCTCCGATCCGTGACAGCCCCACGGGCCATCCCCCCTCTCTGGCGAAGCAGGGGGATGACCTGGCACAGCCTAGGCCCTCCGATTCTCCCAGAAGCACAGAAGACCCACGATCAGCCATGTCAGCTCCAAATACCACCCAGGGTTTTGCCACGTCAGCCCTTTACCGCTCCTAGTATGGCCACATCTGCCCTAAACCCCCTGGGCCCTCTGCCACGTCAGGCCCATGGGCTTTCGGGTCCAGACCCGGCCCCCAAGCGGACCCAAACCCGGTTGGAATTCTCTATAAATACTAGACCCTCACCCACCTTTTCAGGTAATCAATCTTTTTCCACTTAAATTCACCTAGTTATCGCTACTCTCTCACAGAGACTGACTAGATCGTCGGAGGGTCCGCCACCGGGACAAACCCCCGTGTTTCAGGACCGTCTGCAGGTACACAAGACCTCGGATCCGAATCCTCTGATCCGAGCCCAGAGCTCCGAATCACCCCGAGGTCGCCACAAGTTCCGCCTGGTCAGCCAAGGGTCGTCAGACGAGCAGCATTCTCCTTCAAATACAAATTGAGTCCGAACTCACACCTGGTGCATCCACACGTCTCCCAGAAATAAACCGCATCAATACTATTATTATATATATATATATATAAAATAATAGTATATATGTATATATACTATTATTTTATATATATATATATAATATATTATTATAATATTAGTATATTATATATTATAATAAATAATAGTATATATAATAATATATTATAATAATTGTATATTATATAATAATATAAAATAATTTATTATAATAAACATATTTAATTATATATATATTTAATTATATATATATATATATATTTAATTATATATATATATATATATATATATATATATATATATATATATATATATATATTAATAATAATAGAATATTACAATAGTATATATAAAATAGTATATATGAAATAATAATATATATTATAATAATAATATATATATTAAAAATGAAAAATAATAATAATAATAATAATAATAATAATATCTCTACTATGATAATGGGAGAAGGGCTTAGTGTCATTTGTCACCGGATGTCATTTTGGTAAATATTTTTGAAAGTGAACCAGTTTTGTAAATATTTTTGAAAGTGGATCAGTTTGGAAATTATTTTCTTTTTGTCCTTTCCATTATCCCTTCAATTTTCCCCTTTTTTTGGTCTTTTTCCTTCTTCCTACACGTGCATCACACATGCATTTTTTTAAAATCCTTTTCATCCGATTTTTTTGGGTCTTTTTCCTTCTTCCTCCACGTGCATCGTGCATGATACTAGTATATATAAATATATTTACAGGGGTGTATTGGATTGAGATTTCAAAAGATTTTAAAAGAATTGAGAATCCCAGTATTTAAGGAATTTATGGAGAATTCACCTAAAACTTTGACTGGATTTATAAGGATTTTAAAATAGTTTGATGGAATTCTTATTATGAATTTAATGAAATTCGAAGGAATTCGATGACAATAGACTTTATAATTAGTTCATTTCCTACACAAGATTGTCATTCTCATAAGAGTAGTACGAATAAATATCAAGGCACCTTGCAAGTCATAAAAATGTCATTCTCATAAGATTTTTCTGAAGTACTAGGACACCCACATAAACAAAAGTAACAGCAAAAAAGAAAGAGCCCTACATGAGAGAGCTGTTGATGAGTCCATCAACTCAATACTCGCTGTTTTAACATTCTGAAATAGCATAAAATAATAATAACTAATAATACTCGGTAACCAAAGTCATGGAGCAAAAGATCTATAAGGAGCATCAACTCTCCCGTTAGGCATCATAACTTTACCACATCTCCTCATCAACTCAATACTCGATGTTTCTGTACCATATGTCTTCTAGTTAATAGTTTCACTATATAGGCCACATCATACAAACCATGGAACGTTATCCACTTTGTCCTATACCTGCAATGAGAAATCAATTTATGCCATAGCAATCTTGAGAATATTTTTGAATCAACTCCGTCGCATTGATTTTGATTGAAATTGATTCCATTGTCTTTCAGGAGGCGGATGGAGGCCTCTGCGTGGGGATCGGTGGTTGGGTTAAATTAGGGTTTGGGTTGAATTAGGCCTCTGCGTGGGGATCGGAGGTCGGGAGGTAGAAGAGAGGAGGAAGAAGACGATGGCGAGAGAAGGGGATTAGGGTTTGGGTTTATTTGGGGATAATTTGGGGCATACGTACAAGAAACAAAACCATACTCACCAATAGCTTGAAAGTTTCTACAGAGAAGGTGAGATGAAAGTTTCTACAGAGAAGGTGAGAATTGCAAAGGCTTTTGGTATTTATACCTCAGACCCTAGATTCAATCTAAATCCTCCAAATTCTCAATTCTACCAAAATCAATAACTTTTTGAATACACTGAGAATTTAATGGGGTCATTTAAAATCTCAATTGAATATATATCAAGAATTGAATAGAATCACTTAAAGTCTCAATTGAATACACTGTGACTTTTATAAACTCATTTAAAATCCTAATAGAATACACTAGGATTTTCACATTCTTTTACATTCTTTTCAAATTCCAATCCAATACACCCTGTTAGATAGAGAATGTGAAAAAATAGAAAATAGTCGAAGTGAAGTTTTGTGAAAACTGTTTTCACAAAACAACCTAACCAAACCGCTTTTGAGGTTTTGGGAAAAAAAAACACAAACCAAAGAGATCTAATAGTTTGGAAAGTGATCCAAAATCATATATACTTTCAAAAAGTGGCCTAGTGCGGCAAAAAAGAACCCCCTCTTCCTTCCCCATTTCTCCTTTAATCTGAAAACTAGGGTTTTACATTTCCCCCAAATCTGCCATTAGGGCTTACGTCATCATCTCCACCATGTATCTCTACAACCTCACTCTCCAACAGGCCACGGGCATCGTCTGCGCCTCGAACGGCAACTTTATCGGCGCCTCCAAATCCCAGGAGATCGTCGTCGCCCGCGGCAAAACCCTCGACCTCCTTCGCCCCGACGACTCCGGCAAGCTCCAGACCCTCCTCTCCGTAGACATCTTCGGATCCATCCGCTCCCTCTCCCACTTCCGCCTCACCGGCTCCCAGAAGGACTACATCGTCGTCGGCTCCGACTCCGGCCGCATCGTCATCCTCGAGTACCACAAGGACAAGAACATCTTCGAGAAGATCCACCAAGAAACCTTTGGCAAGTCCGGCTGTCGCCGCATCGTCCCCGGCCAGTTCCTCGCCGTCGACCCCAAAGGCCGCGCCGTCATGATCGCCGCCTGCGAAAAGCAGAAACTTGTTTACGTCCTCAATCGCGACACCGCCGCTCGGTTAACCATCTCCTCCCCGTTGGAAGCGCACAAATCACACACAATTACTTATTCCATTACTGGCATTGACTGTGGGTTTGATAACCCGATTTTTGCTGCCATCGAGCTGGATTATTCCGAGGCGGACCAGGACTCGACGGGGCAGGCTGCGGCGGATGCGCAGAAGCATTTAACCTTTTATGAATTGGATTTGGGGTTGAACCACGTGTCGAGGAAGTGGACGGAGCCGATTGATAATGGCGCGAATTTGCTGGTGACGGTTCCAGGAGGTGGGGATGGGCCGAGCGGAGTTCTTGTTTGTGCGGAGAATTTTGTGATTTATAAGAATCAGGGGCATCCTGATGTGCGGGCAGTGATTCCGAGGAGGATGGATTTGCCGTCGGATAGAGGGGTGTTGATTGTTAGTGCGGCGACGCATAGGCAGAAGTCGATGTTTTTCTTTTTGTTGCAGACGGAGTATGGGGATATTTTTAAGGTGACGTTGGAGCATGATGGGGATAGGGTTTCGGAGTTGAAGATTAAGTATTTTGACACGATTCCGGTTACGTCAGCCATGTGTGTGATGAAGAGTGGGTATTTGTTTGCGGGGTCAGAGTTTGGGAACCATGCGTTGTATCAGTTTCAGGCGATTGGGGATGGGGATGATGTGGAGGCGTCGTCAGCGACTTTGATGGAGACTGAGGAGGGGTTTCAGCCCGTGTTTTTTCAGCCGAGGGGGATGATGAAGAATTTGATTAGGATTGATCGGGTTGCGAGTCTGATGCCGATCATGGATATGAGGGTAGCTAACCTCTTTGAGGAGGAGACACCTCAGATATTTACTCTTTGTGGACGGGGGCCTAGGTCCACTCTTCGAATTCTGAGGCCTGGGTTGGCAATTAGCGAGATGGCTGTGGAGAGGCTGCCCGCTGTGCCTAATGCTGTGTGGACGGTGAAGAAGAATGTAACTGATGAGTTTGACGCATACATTGTGGTATCGTTTCCCAATGCCACACTGGTTCTTTCGATTGGGGAAACTGTTGAGGAAGTCAGCGACAGTGGGTTTTTGGATACGACGCCATCTCTTGCAGTTTCTTTACTTGGAGATGATTCTCTGATGCAGGTGCATCCAAATGGAATTAGGCACATTAGGGAGGATGGTCGTATTAATGAGTGGAAGACACCAGGAAAGAAGACCATTGTCAAGGTTGGCTCCAACAGGCTTCAAGTGGTTATTGCGCTTAGTGGTGGTGAACTTATATATTTTGAGATGGACATGACTGGTCAGTTAATGGAAGTGGAGAAGCATGAGATGCCAGGGGATGTGGCATGTTTGGATATTGCACCTGTTCCTGAAGGGAAGCAAAGATCTCGGTTCCTTGCAGTTGGATCGTATGACAATACCATTCGAATTTTGTCACTGGATCCCGATGATTGTATGCAGGTGTTGAGTGTCCAGAGTGTATCTTCACCTCCCGAATCACTTCTCTTGCTTGAAGTGCAGGCATCCACTGGAGGAGAGGATGGTGCTGATCACCCTGCCAGCGTCTTTCTCAACGCAGGTCTGCAGAATGGGGTTCTCTTTAGAACCGTGGTGGATATGGTCACAGGGCAGCTCTCTGATACTCGATCCCGGTTCCTGGGTTTGCGAGCACCAAAGCTTTTTTCAGCTACAGTAAGGGGCCGCCAGGCAATGCTTTGCTTGTCTAGCCGCCCTTGGCTAGGGTATATACATCAGGGCCATTTCTTGCTAACTCCTCTTTCGTATGAAACACTCGAGTTTGCTGCATCATTCTCCTCTGATCAGTGTGCGGAAGGTGTAGTTGCGGTTGCTGGAGATGCTTTGAGGGTTTTCACTATTGAGCGCCTAGGAGAGACATTCAATGAGACAGTTATACCTTTACGCTATACCCCAAGGAAGTTCGTTCTTCAACCCAAGCGCAAACTTCTAGTCATCATTGAGAGTGACCAGGGAGCTTACACTGCCGAAGAGCGAGAAGCTGCCAGGAAAGAATGCTTGGAAGCTGCCGGTATTGGTGAAAATGGAAATGCAAATAATGGGGAACAGATGGAGAATGGTGATGACGAGGATAAGGAGGATCCTCTTTCTGACGAGCAGTATGGGTACCCTAAAGCAGAGTCAGATAAGTGGGCATCCTGCATCCGTGTTCTTGACCCGAAAACAAAGAACACTACTTGTCTACTGGAGCTGCAGGATAATGAGGCTGCCTTTAGTGTGTGCACTGTGAATTTTAACGACAAAGAGTATGGGGCTCTACTGGCTGTAGGTACTGCAAAGGGATTGCAATATTGGCCAAAGAGAACGATCACGGCTGGGTTTATTCACATTTACAGGTTTGTCGAAGAAGGAAGATCCCTTCAGTTGCTCCATAAGACCCAAGTAGAGGGAATACCTTTGGCATTGTCCCAATATCAGGGAAGACTTCTTGCTGGTATTGGTCCAGTGCTCAGGTTGTACGATCTGGGGAAAAAGAGATTACTCAGGAAGTGTGAGAACAAACTCTTCCCAAGTACAATTGTCTCTATTCACACCTACCGTGACAGGATTTATGTTGGTGACATCCAAGAGGTACGTCTTTTCGTCTCTGTGGGTTAATATTTAGCAGATTATTGCATTTTTAGAATAATTTTTTGTCTTCTAAGATTATGCTTGTTGCAAATGATCACATGTTTGTTTTCCTAGCGATTCATTATGGTATACATAGTCATTTCGCTTTTTTTCTTCTTATAAATGTATGCAACTATTTTGGTGCCTACTGACTATCACATTATATTGTATATTGTACAGTTAGGCCGATTTAGCCATATAGCTTACTTTCCTTGCAATTATGCCTTAAGTAATCTACAATTACATGCATTTTCTGATACTTATCAAGTATATAATTTCCTTCCATCCCTCTGATTTGCGTATTATATAAATCATTAGACGCAGCAAAATTTCCTTCTTTGCCTTTCATCTTACATGGTAGGCTCAATCTATTTGTCATTTCTTGCATTGACTGTAGAGTATGGCAGCATATTAGGTTCAAAGTTTAGAACTTCTCTCTACTCCTTTCAAGAATTATTATCTATAGGGCATGTTTTGGACGAAGTTAATTTTTAAGTGGAGGTATACATTTGCAAACTTTGGTTAACAACCCTTGACCTCCACTCAAAAAGTTAATCTTTTAAGCAAGTGTTTGGGGAAGTGGAGTTGAGATAAATTAGATAGGAGTGGAGTTTGCTAAGAAAGTTAATTGAGAATTCTCTATTTTTTGAGACTTATTATCTATAGGACCTGTTTTAGATAAAGTTAGCATAACCAAAGTTTATTTTTAAATGGAAGTAGAGGTTTGCAAACTTTGGTTAGCAACCCTCTACCTCCACTCAAAAAGTTAAGCTTTTAAGCAAGTGTTTGGAAAAGTGGAGTTGAGATAAAATTAGATAGGAGCGGAGTTTAGGTAACTACAATTATCTTTACTTTTTGGCTACGAAAAGTTGAGATAATTGGATTTTTCTCAACTCAAAAAGCTCCCAAACAGCCCAAAGTTTAGATAACTAAGGTTATGTGAGACAACTACTTCACAAAACTCCGGTATCATAACTTAACTCACACAAACAAACCCTAATAGATTTTTCCTTGTCTCGGGAGGTGAATCTCTGAAGTCTCAGACACTTTGCAGTTAGAGTTGGTCTAGTTGCTGAATGTAAATCTATGAATGTGTATGATAAAACACAGATGACGCTAGTGTGACTGGGAATGATAATGCCCATCATCAGAGTTGGGAGTTGATCTAGTTACTGTGTATAAGTCTTGAGCATATATGAAAAAGCAATTATGATGTTAATGTGAGTGAAAATGGGAATGAAGTAGGTTGCTCCAAAGTCCAAAGGTTCCTTTGATCCTCTGTCAGCTACAACTTCTTTTATTCCTCATGTTTTCATTTTGACTTTTAAACTTGATTTTTTCAGACAATAAATGCTAAGGCATGCTTGATATTGATATATATTTAGCCTACTTCATTAAGGGATCATGGTTTTGCCTTCCCATATTATTTCCTGCATAGCTACAGAAGAATAATGTTGGTGTTTCTTCCGGATATTAAGTCGTATAAGTACCAAGGGTTTCTTGAGGAACAGTTTAAACTAATATCCTTTTGAACTTACACAAGATAGTGATTCAGAAAATATTGGATCATCCTTTATGTTTTAGTTTATTTTATTTTATGTTGCAACCTTGTCCCTCACCTTAGATGCCCTCTGTATGTTGCATGGACAGAGAGTGCAGTTTTTCTTTCCTATGAGGCGACGTTAATCTTGTTATATAATATTTTAAAACTTCCTTTGATGGACTTGTTACAGTTACCTAAATATCCAATTGCCTTAGCTACTATCTGTAATTTTGACCGCAGTCTTTTAGGAATATAACAAAATATGATGATACACTCCTAGTAGAATTTGACATATGAGAGTAACTTGCAACAATTCTTATTCTCGTACATTGCGCATGCTGCACCATCTTGTGAACATGTTTTCGCTACTTATGACATTTTTATTTCCATGTTACTAATTGCTTCTGCTGGTGTTTTGTTTGCAGTCATTCCATTATTGCAAGTACAGGCGCGATGAAAATCAGTTGTATATATTTGCGGATGATTCTGTTCCTAGGTGGCTGACAGCATCGTACCACATAGATTTTGACACAATGGCCGGTGCTGATAAGTTTGGGAATGTTTACTTTGTCCGACTGCCGCAGGATGTCTCTGATGAGATAGAAGAAGACCCAACTGGTGGTAAGATTAAGTGGGAACAAGGGAAGTTGAATGGTGCTCCTAACAAGGTGGAAGAGATTGTGCAGTTTCATGTAGGTGATGTTGTCACATCCTTGCAAAAGGCCTCATTAATTCCTGGAGGTGGTGAGTGCATCATTTATGGCACTGTTATGGGAAGCTTAGGGGCATTGCTCGCATTCACCTCTAGAGAAGATGTCGATTTCTTCTCTCACTTGGAGATGCACATGAGGCAGGAACACCCACCTTTGTGCGGCAGGGATCACATGGCTTACAGATCGGCTTACTTTCCAGTCAAGGTATGCCCCTTTTATGTATCAGCTATTCTTTTTATTTATATACTTGATAAATTGACCGCATCCATTTGTTTGTAGCTTTAGATTTTAGGATATATGACTTAAGTCTGTGTCGTTCACATTGATGAAATTTATTATGCTAGTGATTTATGCATTTTGGTTTTGATTCTCCTCTCACCTGTTCCCAATGTTTTCGAAAGCGTTAAGCGGAGTGTAGGCGTCCACGTTCTGCTTCATGCTTCACCGCTTAAGCAGGCGCTTCATGAGCGCTTCACTTTTTGTGTGTATATATATACATAGGTTCATGTAGCCAACCCCAACTAGTTGGGAAAAATGCTTTGCTGTTGTTGTTGTATGTATATAAAAAGAGAAGAGAGGGAGATGTAGATCACTAAGAAAAAGGTTTGATGTTCCTCTCATATTGCTATTGTCAATCCAGTCACTAGATTTTGTCGCTGCCATCAAGACTGGTTCCTCTTGCAGCCGCCCAACTTCAAAGAAACAGAAAGAGAAGACGAGATAATTAAAAATGGAGGGTGGTATGTTCAAAGTGAGCAGATCTAACCGACCCACTCACTGTAGAGAATTGGAGATGAGGGCTTTGTTTTTAAGTGAACAAGTCAGGTTAGACCCACTTCACTTTAATAAACCTGCGGGTGTAATTAAAGTAAAGCGGATCTAACCTGACCTGACCCACTCACTTTATACGCAACCCTAACCCTAATCGACCTGTCACCCTCTCGTCACAATTGGGCAGCGACTTTCATCAGCAGTAAAGGCAGTAACTATCATCAGTAGCAAAAGGCGCAACGACAGTAACCGACAGAGACTAGCAACGAAAATTTGAGAGTTCTTCTTCCTCCCCCAATTTTCTTCAATTTTTTTTCTTTTCCCTCTTAATAAACAGGGTGACCGCTTCACAGCATCGCTTCAATGCTGAACGAAGCGGTCTCATGATGGCTTCCGCTTAAGCGGCTGCATCAGCGGCCACTTTGAGCGCTTCTTCAAACACTGCCCGTTCAATAGCAACCTGTGAACTTACCATTTTTAGGCCAAATTTTAACACAGATTTGTGCTCCTTATGTTATTTGTGTTGATTGGTGACTTTCTTGTACTTCAATTTGTTCCCTTCTCAACTTGCTCTTGTGCTACTGATCAGGCTGATTCGACAACAGCATTATCTTTATCCCAAGATCTTTGGGGATGCCTTACCTTCATTCAACTTTGTTTGGCACCATTCATTTTTTATCACTAATTCTATTTGTTAGTTCAGTCCGAGTCTGTTCAGGTATACTCAAGTCTTGTTTGATCCACTAACTACACTTTGATCATACTGATATTGATCTTCATATCTCATACTCAAACCACCACGATTGATTCTCCCTCATGATTCTCAATAAGCTACCTCTAAATATTATGGATATACTTATTTCCTATCTTTGAGTCTTCTATCAGTCCATCACCCTTTCACCTCAACATCTCTGTTTCACTTATGTTTATTTTCTTGACATGATGGTTGCAGTATTTTGGGATCATAAAGCATGACAACACTTATAACAGTCTTACAAAACTTCCCATTTAGACAACACCTTGTTACATTTGTGAAACCTTCACTAGAAGATGTTTGCTTGCTATACGTGGACCTTATTTATAACGTCATAATAAAGGGTAATTGCATTGCACGCCTGATATTGACTTGTAACCTACCTCGTAGTGTGTACTTATCCATCAAGAGTACTATTCTAAGAGACTCATTTTACTGTTTTTCTTTTGGCAAGGATAGACTTGAATAATGAAAATGGGTTAATATTTATGTGCACAGTAGGGGGGAAGTTATAAGTTTTGTTAAGTGTAAATGTTCAAGTGGATTTTCCACTTTGCAAGTAAGAACTGACAAGTATGGTATCTGTTGACTCAAGGGATCTGTATGGAACAAAGTATATTTAAAAAAAATACAACACAAACTACTAATTTAATAAACTAATTTAATTAACTAATCCTAATTTGCCTTTTTGAATTGCTATGATAAATTATGACCAATAGGTATGATCCTATGTATTTAGTCTCTTGCAAAAGCTTGTAAGATCTCATATAAGGGACTACCGTATTGGATTATAATAAGTTTTATGATATATGTCTAACTTGAATTACTGATTAGTACTTTGTTAGGGTCTGGTACAATATTTTTATATATTCTCCCAATATGTGAACCTAGACATAAAACTTATATTTCTCTTCTCCCATTAGTTTCATGACTATGTATCAATGTATGTATCTATATATATCGGATAGTGATGTTAAGAGACTGCTGTTATGGTATGAACACTCAAAATACTAATGGTGCTATCTTAACTCTTTAGTTCCTTCCCTGTATCGATGATTTATCTCTACCTGATTTTAAACATGTTAGAATCTGTTTGTTTTATGACCATAGTTCCTATTGTTAATGCTCTCTAGTCACACTACCACAATTTTTATTTGGCGTACTTTCTTTCTGATAAGAGAGATAAGTGAATAGATTCAGTCACTTGGTATAGTTGACTAACTCAATCTTCAAAAGTTACTGTGACATCTATTAGGGTTCTGAAAATGAACAGTTTACTTTCATATCTTTCAAGAATCATTTTTCATGTTTTTCTGTTATGAACTCATTATAATTTGGTCATAAAATTTTTCTTTCTTATATTTCCGTAAGAAAATAGTGATATTTGATAACATTAAATTTAATTATTTCCTGATTTTTTTTTCATTTTATATTGTTTGAATTCGCAGCTAACTAGCCTAATACTTCCTCAGGATATACATTTTTCTTTCTTTCTATTTTGTTCTATAATGTAAGCATTTCTTATTCTCTATTTTCTTGGAGAACTTTAATATTTGATAAAATACAAAGTTATGGTGGGCATCGGTCGGTATCCAACCTAATATAGGACCATCCACCACCGATCCAAAGAAGATCGGTTTTTTAATTTTCTCATCTGCAACCAATCCGAACTTTAATTGGATCGGTTTCCATCCAAGCCGATTAAGCTCGGTTTGGATTGGATTGGATGGTCGGTTTGACGTGCTACTTTTCACCTTCAACATCATTCATAATTTTGTTGAAATTTAAAAGATCAACTTCAATTAAACTTAAGAAACAATCTGGTATTTGTTATTCAGAAATGAATTTAAAATGAAGATTAATAAAACCACAAGTTAATAAATTTTGCACTAATTGTTTGAGATTATGACGTTTAAATGGGTGAGATAAACTACTTTTTCACTTGCATACTTCTGTAATCTTAGTTTATTATCCTAAAAGAAACATTAAATAACCATAGCTAATTGAGTTTCAGGTACAATAAAAAAAGATTTAGATTACAAATTCTACTTGACTTGATTAAAGTAACTACTAAATGTTACATTAACTTCATGTTTCTATTAAGTTGGGCCACACTGTAAATCAAGCATTTCTCAACAACATAACACACAGGATTATGGAGAATCAAAACATAGGTAGAACAATTGCTCGGTTTATATTAAAAAAAATTAAAGAAGACTATTTGTATCTCCAAGAAAATGAGAAATGACTATTTTTATATTCAAGAAATTAAAGGAGAACTATATTTTTTTGTGGACTTATGCATAGAGGTACGGTCGGTTCGGTTTCATTGGTTATTTGAAAGCTCCATCCAACAACCGAACCGGTCCAGTTGGTTATTGAAGACCAAGAACCGAGCCAATCCAAACCCCCAATTGGTTTGGTTAAAAACCGGTCGGTTCGGGTTGGATTGGTTTGGATTGGTCGGTTCGGATAATAGTTGTCCACCCCTAATACAAAGAGTTGGACGTCCAAGGAATGAGAAACTTTTTATTAGATATACTGATAATCTATTCTTAAAAGGAAATGATTTGCTTGTAGTAAATATTTTAATAATCCATGATTAGAAATGCTCTACATTTTATTCCTTTGTAGGAATGGACTGTCGAAATTTGATGCTGGAAACTGTTTTTAAGTATCTGTAGATATAAGATACAAACAGTGTTTAGTCAAGCAGTTTATACATGTACTAGGTTTGCCCGTTGACACATGCCTACGGCACGTCTTCAGAACGATGCACCTGGTTTGATTATATAAAATAGTTTTGGAGGTCCAGCAAATTAATTGAAGTAGCAAACATATTATATGAGAAACCAGTATATCTACCTTTAAGCTCAACCATCGTCTTTTTGATCATTAGCTTGAACTTACCTGGAATGTATATAGTTTGTTAGAAATAGGGCTGCTAACGAATCGAGCTATTCGCGAGCTATTCGGCTCGAGCTCGGTCAAAGCTCGGTCAAAGCTCGGCTCGAACTGAGCTCGAGCTCAAAACTGAGCTCGTTTTGTAAACGAGCCGAGCTCGAGTTTGATTTTTTTTTAGGCTAAGCTCGCGAGCTATTCGGCTCGAATATGGTCAAAGCTCGGTCAAAGCTCGAACCGAGCTCGAGCCGAGCTCAAAATTGAGCTCGTTTGGTAAACGAGCCGAGCTCGAGCCTGAAGGTATTCGGCTCGGCTCGGCTCGATTAGTTAGAAACACTGCATAAAGTTTTTTTGAACTTCAGCATCACCTTTAGATGCTTGTAATAGTTATGCGAAGACATTATCATATAGGTTTTATAGAGCTTATTCTAATCCCATAGCCACTATGAGCATGTTTAAATATAATGGTAATGCAAGTGCATGTGTGAAGGTATCTACAATATCAATAATCTAAACATTTGTTTGTCTGAGACTCAGTTTGCAATTGAAATATCTCTTATTATTATTTCAACCAAAATGAAATACATGAAGTTCTCAAAATTCTAATCCAAGCTAATCATTTCTTTTATCTCCACTTTATCTTTCCATTGCACCTTTATAAAAAAATTCAAAATGGATAAATAACAAATTTACTTTAGCTGTCTTTCAAAATGGATCAGATATCGGCGACGACCTCTTGATTGAGGTTCGACAATGGATTTGGATTTGTTTTGAGATTTTCAAATTTTAAAATTTATCAAAATTTCAAAATTTTAATTTTTCAAAATTTCAAAATTTCATTTTTTTTAAAATTTTTTTATTTTTTAAAATTTTTAAATTTTTAAATATTTAAAAAATATAAAATTTTAAATTTCTTTGTAAAGTTTTTGTAAGTTTTTGATTTTTTTGATTTTTTTTGAATTATTTTTAAAGTTTTTAAAATTTTTATATTCTTAATTTTTTGAATAGAAGAGAGAGAGAGAGAGAGAGAAATAATTAAATAAATAAAAGAGTTATTTTGGGTGGAGGGATTTGAATTTGAGTTTTGGGGGGAAACTTTGGGGGGCGGGGGGGGGGGGGGGGAATGTGTTTTGTGAGATTAGATCTGAGCCTTTGATTTTAGGGGATTGAAAGAGAGCCACTTGATAGCTTTCTTTGTGTTTTATTATATAGACTAGGTTTGCCCATTGACACGTGCCGCCTACGGCACGTCTTCGGAACGGTGCACCTGGTTTGATTTTATAAAAAATAGTTTTGGAGGTCCAGCAAATCAATTGAAGTAGCAAACATATTATATGGGAAAGCAGTATATCTACCTTTATGCTCAGTCATCGCCTTCTTGATAGTTAGTTTGAACTGAGCTGGAATGCATATAGTTTGTTTGAAACACTGCACAGAGTTTTTTTTAAACTTCAGCATCACTTCTAGATGCTTGTAATAGTTATGCAAAGACATTATCATATAGGTTTTATAGAGCTTACTCTAATCCCATAACCACTATGAGCTTGTCTAAATACAATTGTAACGCAAGTGCATGTGTGAAGGTATCTACATTACCAATAATCTAAACATTTGTTTGTTTGAGACTCAGTTTGCAATTTAAATATCTCTAATTATTATTTCAACCAAAATGAAATACATGAAGTTCTCAAAACTTTAATCCAAGTTAACCATTTCTTTTATCTCCACTTTATCTCCTCATTGCAACTTTATAAAAAAAATTAAAAATGGATAAATAAAAAATTTACTTTAGCTGTCTTTCTTAAGTCGAGAGTTTGCACCCTTCACTGGTAAACTCCAGTCATCCCAATCCTATATATCCAAACATACACTAAAAGTTTTTATATGTTATGTTATCCATGATTTCTAATAACCAGTGAAGGGAACAACTTCACGATAGTATTTTCTCCTGTAATAAAGAAATTAATGTTACATATTTGCCAAGTTATTTTAGGTTCCTAGTCAGCTTACCAATCCTACTATGGTTTGGAAGCCCAAATTGAGGCCACCAAATAATCCATCTCTAACGTGTGTATACCTTAAATCAAAACCAATAAAAAACTCATTAAATAAATCACCAAATTAAAATTTTTTAAACCCAAAAATAAAAAAATCATACCTCTCTGAACTTAAATCCCATGCACACACAAAATTCGAGTGAGAAAAAAACTGAGTAATCCCTTGCACATAAAAAATAAAAAATTAGAATGAGAATTCGGTTAATGAGATGAAATTAAAGTCGTCACATCATATATAGAGGCTCTCGATTCGGTAGAGGGGAGTTGCCGATACTGAGTCGGTTGATATTCACGCTCGATTTGGTGGAGGGGAGTCACTGATACGGAATCAGCAACAGATCAGATATCGGCGACGACCTCTTGATTGGGGTTCAACATTGGATTTGGATTTGGATTTGTTTTGAGATTTTCAAAATTTTAAATTTTAAATTTTAAAATTTTAAAGCCTTTTTATTTTTAAAATATTTATTTTTTTAAATTTTCAAAATTTTCAAAATTCCAAAATTTCAAAAAATTTTCAAATTTTTTTAAATTTAAAATTTTTAAATATTTTTAAAAATAAATTTAATTTTTTATTCTTTTTTAAAAAAATTAACTTTTGAATTTTTTTATTGAATTATTTTTAAAGTTTTAAAATTTTTAATTTTTTTAGTTTTTAATTTTTTAATTTTTTAATTTTTTATTTTAAAAATTTTTAATTTTTTAATTTTTTAATTTTTTAATTTTTTAATTTTTTAATTTTTAAAAATTTTTAAAATTTTTATTTTCTTAATTTTTTGAATAGAAGAGAGAGAAATAATTAAATTAAATAAAGGAGTTGTTTTGGGTGGGGGGATTTGAATTTGAGTTTTGGGAGAAAACTTTTGGGAGGGAAATGTGTTTTGTGAGGTTAGATCTGGGCTTTGAGTTTGGGGGAATTGAAGGAGAGCCACTTGATAGCTTTCTTTGTGTTTTATTATATTATTATAAAAACTAGGTTTGCCCGTTGACACGTGCCGCCTACGACACGTCTTCGGAACGGCGCACCTGGTTTGATTTTATAAAAAATAGTTTTGGAGGTCCAGCAAATCAATTGAAGTAGCAAACGTATTATATGGGAAAGCAGTATATCTATCTTTATGCTCAGTCATCGCCTTCTTGATAGTTAGTTTGAACTGAGCTGGAATGCATATAGTTTGTTAGAAACACTGCACAGAGTTTTTTTTAAACTTCAGCATCACTTCTAGATACTTGTAATAGTTATGCAAAGACATTATCATATAGGTTTTATAGAGTTTACTCTAATCCCATAACCACTATGAGCTTGTCTAAATACAATTGTAACGCAAGTGCATGTGTGAGGATATCTACAATACCAATAATCTAAACATTTGTTTGTTTGAGACTCAGTTTGCAATTTAAATATCTCTAATTATTATTTCAACCAAAATGAAATACATGAAGTTCTCAAAACTTTAATCCAAGTTAACCATTTCTTTTATCTCCACTTTATCTCCTCATTGCAACTTTATAAAAAAAATTAAAAATGGATAAATAAAAAATTTACTTTAGCTGTCTTTCTTAAGTCGAGAGTTTGCACCCTTCACTGGTATACTCCAGTCATCCCAATTCTATATATCCAAACATACACTAAAAGTTCTTATATGTTATGTTATCCATGGTTTCTAATAACCAGTGAAGGGAACACTTCACGATAGTACTTTCTCTTGTAGTAAAAAAATTAATGTTGCATATTTGCTAAGTTATTTTCGGTTGTTAGTCAGCTTACATGTCCTGTTATGGTTTGGAAGCCCAAATTGAGACCACCAAATAATCCATCTCTTACTTGCGTACACCTTAAATCAGAACCAATAAAAAAACTCATCAAATAAATCACCAAATTAAAAAATTTAAAACCCAAAATTAAAACAATCATACCTCTCTGAACTTAAATCCCATGCACACACAAAATTCGAGTTAGAAAAAAACTGAGTAATCCCCTGCACACAAAAAATTAAAAATTAGAATGAGAATCCGGTTAATGAGATGAAATTAGAGTCATCGCATCGCATATAGAGGCTCTCGATTCGGTGGAGGGGAGTCGCTGATACGGAGCCGCTTGATATTCGCCCTCGATTTGGTGGAGGGGAGTCACCGATACAGAATCAGCAGCGGATCAGATATCGGCGACGACCTCTTGATTGAGGTTCGACATTGGATTTGGATTTGGATTTGTTTTGAGATTTTCAAATTTTTAAAATTTTTTAATTATTCAAAATTTCAAATTTTTAATTTTATAATTTTTTTTTAAAATTTTAAAATTTTAAAATATTAAAAAAAAATTAAAAATTTTTGAACATTTTAAAAAAATTTATAAAAAAGTTTTTATAAGTTTTTGATTTTTTTGATTTTTTTCTGAATTTTAAAATTTTAAAATATTAAAAAAAATTAAAAAAATTTAAACATTTTAAAAAAATTTATAAAAAAGTTTTTATAAATTTTTGATTTTTTTGATTTTTTTCTGAATTATTTTTAAAGTTTTTAAATTTTTTAGTTTTTTAGTTTTTTTAAACTTTTAAAATTTTTATTTTCTTAATTTTTTGAATAGAAGAGAGAGAGAGAGAGAGAGAGAGAGAGAAATAATTAAATAAATAAAGGAGTTGGAGTTGTTTTGGGTGGAGGGATTTGAATTTGAGTTTTGGAGGGGAACTTTTTGAAGGGGGAGGAAAAATGTGTTTTGTGAGGTTAGATCTGGGCCTTTGAATTTAGGGGATTGAAAGAGAGCCACTTGATAGCTTTCTTTGTGTTTTATTATATAAGATCGTTTGTGCATATCATTTCTTTTACTCTTCTATTTAGCAGATACATTTATAGTATTTAGCAATATCATGTGCTCATAATCTTGTTTTGCTATGTGGGGAATATTTTTTTTAACAAAAGTGCATTGTTTCTGCCTGCAGGATGTAATCGATGGTGATCTTTGCGAGCAATATCCAACACTCCCTCCTGATTTGCAAAGGAAGATTGCAGATGAATTGGATAGAACTCCCGGTGAAATTCTGAAGAAGTTAGAAGATGCTAGAAACAAGATCATCTAAGATTTACCAGACAACCTTTTCAGACTCTTGATCCATCATGAACGAAAATATTGGTGCCAGTGGATTTAAGAATCCAAATCTTTTGCAGACTTTCTTGAAGCCTTTTTACAATGCACTTAGCAGCAAAGTCAATTTCCAGCTACATTTGACAACACAAGCCCGCTGCTATTTTTTTTCTTGAAGGTTCTTTTTCCGTTTGGGAGACTAATTGTTTGTAGCCTATAACAAGGATAGTTACATCTGTCATGGTTAATATCACTGTTTTTGTATAGCTTGAGAGATGCTCTGGAGTTCAATCTTTACCATGATATTTAGATTTATTAGATGTTTGTTGTTTTGTTAGTGTACATGTTTACTAATGCTCTGTCAATTCAAACCCCTGTACCTGAGAAACTGTATTTTCCCATCTGTAATCATATTCGTCTTGCATGCTTATTATTGCCTTATATGGTACAGTGGTTGTCATTCTAGTATCTTGCTAATGGGATTTTAATGCCTACAGGCTCCTGAATGGTGTTGTGCTTGTGCTTGTGCTTACGTAAAGCTATTTATCATAAACAAGCCTAGGAAACTGCTGTCTTGATTGGCTAGAATTAGAATGAGACTAATTAGTTTTCTTATCTGAGAGCATCCACACTTATTTTTGTTAAATTTAGCAATTCGGCAAAAACACAGTTTGTTTGTGGTCGTTGTTTGCCAGAATTGGCAATTGAGAAAAAAATGGATGGATGAAACATGTTCCGTCCGACCAACTTTTATTATTTAAAAATATGTATTTTGAGCCTCTTGAACTTTGTTGCAATTTTTTTTAACTTGGACTTTTATGAAAATAATGAACGGATTTGGATTTGGATTAATTTTTTTTAAAAAAAGATCCGTCTGTTTTTTTTAAAATAAAATTTTAAAAAAAATTTATCGGACAAAACATATTTGTTCCGTCCGATTTAAAAAATAATAATTGAAAAACCATTTTAAAAAATGCAAAAATTGAACTTTTCCTATATTTGGCAATTGTCAAATATGTTTTTCAAATATGAAAAGTGATTGTTCCTCAATTCTTATATTATGACAAAGTAAGAAATGAATGCAACATTCTGTTTCTCAAAATATGGAAAATATGGAAATATGAGAAACAAGTTTGGATGCTCTGAAAAGGAATAGCTTGGATTGGGATTTTCAACGGTGTACAAAAATAGGAAAGTACATTTATGAAGGAGAAGTGTCAAGAATAAATTCAACTATTGTGTTACCTACTTGGTGCATAACAGGTCACGACTTACTTTTATTAGGAAATTGTGTCCTTTGAGAGTGGTGGAGTAAAGATTAGTATGTACTATGTAGGAATTAAGGGATATTTCAAATACAGCCCATAGAGCGGTGCTTGTTGTATTTAAGATTTCTATATTGAAAATGTACTCCAATGTTTTGCATTTTGGAGTGCATTGAGTACGCTAATGTTTTGTAGATATACTAGGTTTGCCCGTTGACATGTGTCTACGGCACGTCTTCAGAACAGTGCACCTTTGTTTGATCATATAAAATAATTTTTGAGGTCCAGCAAATTAATTGAAGTAGCAAACATAGAGCAAAAAATATATTATATGATTATTATTTTTTTTTAATTATTTTTAAAGTTTTTAAATTTTTTAGTTTTTTAATTTTTAATTTTTTAAAATTTTAAAATTTTTTATTTACTTAATTTTTTTGAACAGAAGAGGGAGGGGGGGAGGGGGGGGGGGGGGGGGGGGGGGGGAGGGAGGGAGAGAGAGAGAGAGAGAGAGAGAGAGAGAGAGAGAAATAATTAAATAAATATAGGAGTTGTTTTGGGTGAGGATTTGAATTTGAGTTTTGGGGGGAAACTTTTGGGGGGAAAATATGTTTTGTGAGATTAGATCTGGACCTTTGATTTTTGGGGGGATTGAAGGATAACCACTCGATAGCTTTCTTTGTGTTTTATTATATAGACTAGGTTGGCCCGTTGAGACGTGCCTACAGCACGTCTTCGGAACGGTGCACCTTATTTGATCATATAAAATAGTTTTGGAGGTCCAACAAATTAATTGAAGTAGCAAACACAGAGCAAAAAACATATTATATTATTTTTTTGAATTATTTTTAAAGTTATTAAAATTTTAATTCTTTTAGTTTTTAAATTTTTTATTTTTTTAAATTTTTTTTAAAAATTTTATTTTCTTAATTTTTTGAATAGAAGAGGGAGGGAGGGAGAGAGAGAGAAAAAAAAATTTAAATAAATATCGGAGTTGTTTTGGGTGGGGGATTTGAATTTCAGTTTTGGAGGAAAACTTTTTTTTTGGGGGGGGGGGGGGGGGGGGGGGGGGGGGGGGGTGGTGAATATGTATTGTGAGGTTAGATTTGAGCCTTTGATTTTTGGGGAAATTGAAGGAGAGCCACTTGATAGCTTTCTTTGTGTTTTATTATATATATATATATATATATATATATATACACACACACACACACACACACACTAGATTTGGTCGTGGGCAATATGTATTGTGAGGTTAGATTTGAGCCTTTGATTTTTGGGGAAATTGAAGGAGAGCCACTTGATAGCTTTCTTTGTGTTTTATTATATATATATATATATATATATATATATATATATATATATATATATATACACACACACACACACACACACTAGATTTGGTCGTGGGCGCGTGCCTACGGCACGTCTTCAGAATGATACAGCATATGAATAACATTGTAAACAGTAAATCAACAATTATATAACTCAAGTTTGAATAGTATGACAATAATTAGTTGTAAATAAAAGTCCATATTTCTATTAGTATATGTTGAAAATAATTATAAATGGGGTATAAAAGTCCATGTTTTCGTAGTATAGAGAGGAGATAAATTTTTTTTTTTTGTGGGGGGGGGGGGGGAAATATATTTTGAGAATTTAAATTTGGACCATTGATTTTCTTACTATTGAAGGAGAGTCACTTGATAGTGTTTTATTATATGGATATTTTTTTGCTATAAAATTTTAAGAGTGGAAAACTAATAAATTGTCTTTCAAGCCCAATCAAAAGTGGGCTCAAAACCCGGCCCTCTTAAACATATGTTTTGCTTTAAAACCCCCGCTCTAGTTCTGCTCTTAATCCAAAACTAAAACCCCATTAATCCTCGGCTCTCCTCCTTCAAGTTTCTAATCTTTCTCTCCTGAACTGGTGCGCTACTAGCCTCTCTTATCTTATTCTCTTTTCTTTGTTTTATCAGTAGGGTTTTCATTTCTCGTAAAGATCTCACCTTTCTGATTCGGGATTTGGGTTTTAGGGCATTTACTTTCACAATTTTATAGACTACACAAACTAGTAATAGCAATTGTAAATAAGTACATGTCTATTCTGTATTCCTTACTATAATTTGGCCAGTATAATTATATTTTTGTGTTGAACAAAATTATATATAGGTGCTTGTCAGGGATTCGTTTCCTGACTGCGCTTGAAGTTGCCATTAAAGGGAAAGTTGGAAGAACTAGGGTTGAGAAAGATAAGATTTGGGGAAGAAATTAGAGATTTGGAGGAGGACTAGATTGATTTATTCATTCATTGTAAAATTCATTACAAGCTGGCTTAAGTAGGCAGGGGAAATGTAAGCGGTTACGCTACAAGACAAATTCCAAATGGCACGTGCGAAACGCACCAAACCTACCCGCCATCTCTCCCGCTGCTATCCTAATTCAATTAAGTGCACAATGCACGTAAAACAAACAAACAGACACAAACAAGCAAACAGACACAAGCAGAAGAAGGTGGTTGTAGACCCCAATGGCGTAGGGCGATGGCGTCGACTAGTCTGCAGATCATTCCAGCGACTCTGGCGACGGTGGGACTGCCGGCGTCCCTGACAACTCCACCTCCCTTAAAAATGAGCTTGTCCCAAGCTCACACTCAGGAATTTCCTCCTGCCAACCACACTCAAACTTCCCGAAATTTCCACAGATATGCCATAATAGATGAAACTTGTTGCTCTTACTGCAGGGGTGCTGATGAATCAGCTTCAAATCTTTAACAAATTTGGTAAGCACTGAAAGTATTTGCTTTAGAACATTATAGTGTTCTGCAAACTTCCTATCCATGGAATTGAGATCTTCCAGCAGAATGGACTCCTCCCTCTCAACTTTCTCCATTATTGGCTTTACCCTTTCTTGAAGATGAGCACTTGAAGTCTGAGTAATTGGAGGTGATTCATTCTCATTCATGTTCACCAAATAGACAATAGTCTTGGCTTTAAGCAGTTGCAAGGTATTCAAAATCTCAACATCAGGAGCTTCAATAAAATTATTCACACTCTGATCAACATAGTAATTTTTAAGAAGTGGGTCATCCTGAACTGGTTCAAAGTATTCATCCACTTCAAAATGAAATCCATTAGAACTATAGTGAACAGGGAAAGCACTTGCAACAGTTGGCCCAGCGGTTATGTGCTCCTCATCAACAACTGGAGCATCTGTTCTGCCATAGATAAAAATTGTCACCTCACTTCCAGATTTTTCACATACATGCCAAACCTGGCATACTAAATCAGAACACTCATCATTTGAAATGAACCTCAGGAGTGATGTGGACAAAATCATACCATCAAATCTTAATTGCGCCAAAAATCCACTCAAACAAGCAACAGGTTGATAATTTGTTGAGGCATCGTAGGGATCAAGACTCACATCAGTGTGCTTCCCATCGTACAAGGCAAATGAAGATCGTTTCTTATCAAAACAACAAGATATTTCCCCTGGTAATCATCCACCTTTACTTGGTGGAAACAAACGATGGTTCTTTCTTCATAGCTAATTTTTGGTAGTTTTTCTTTATCACGTGAGAAAACAGTGACCACAAACCCTTGATATGGAAAAGACTCATCATAAATCTTCACTGTACGAAAATAATCACCAGTTGGTTTAGTTAGCAGATTTGAATCATAGGAGAGACTGAAATGTTTATCCGCATTTAGAAACTTCCCCATTATTTTGCAGTCTTGAAATAGATGATCAGTAATGGCAGTGTTCTTGCTATCTAGACATGTCATAATTATGTTCTCCACATGGTGATGGAGTGCATTGTTGAAGGGATACTCAAAAAAAAGATCGACAACTCTCTGTATAGAACCAGAGTTAACCAGATCCTTCTCAGCGGTTTTATCATCATGTTGATCATTTGAAGCACTTTCAGAAGTATCAGATATCAGAGATCTTGAAAATAATGCAGGATCTTCAACTACAACATCTTTGAAAAAACCTTCATTTGTAACATAATAGCCTTCAGCAGATTCCCACAATGAATCACCAAAATGGTGTGTTATTCGTAATGCTTTGCCACGAAGACCAGCTTTAAGGGCTTCTTCACTACTCATCGTGGTAGTTCCGACCACAACTGGTGCTGGATTGCCTGGGACTTTAACGGCCCAAGTTTGACCAGCTGAGAATGAAGGCAATCCCTCTGCAGGTATACTAATACTAGGGAACATCAGCTCAAAGATATGGGCATAATTGTTCATCAAGATACCAGCCACAACATACGTATCAAATTCAATACGACTTTGGGTGTATAAAGCTTCATAGATCTCATTTTCACCTTTATCCAGGTAATCTTTTCTCAAAGTAACAATTCTTGGAGGAAGAGCAAGATCTGCAGCTCTTCCCTTTTTGGCGCGCCTGAGTACTATGCTTTTGAGTATTTTTCTTCTAAGAAAGATCGTAGCACCTTCACTGTCATAAGTAATTCCACTTTGTATTAGTTTATTTACGTAACTATTCCACCAGCAGAAGTGCCTTGTGATAGAATGAGGACAACTACAACATTTACCAGAGTCAGAAGCAGTATGATCAAATATACTGCAATCACAATCTTTGCAGAAGTAATTGGCATAAGGATATGCTTGAAGGAAGCGAACCAGTGAGTAAAGTTCTCCGACTCTGTTCTGTAAAGGAGTTCTTATACCGAGATTGTAAAGCAAAAATGGCCCTTGCTGTATTACTATTTCTATCTTTTATAAAATGAGCCTCATCAAGAATAATCCGTTCCCACTTAACTGAATGCAGCAACGACACCACTCTCACCCCATCAACAATCATTGTATTTTTAATACTCAGTTCCGGTTCCTCATTCAGCACAACATTAGCTGCAATTACCAGAAACAATTCATCAGCCAACAACCTCTCTCTAAACTCTCCAAACTTCATCAACTTCACAACCTCACTCTTCCAATGCCAATGGTGTCTACATGACCAACTTTGTGGAGTAAGACCCATACTCATACTAGCGGAAACCTTCTCCATAGGAGTGAGATTGACCATGCCACTTGAAAGGAAAAGAATTAATTGAAGTTCACTAATTTTGAAAACTTCTTCCATGATGTTCCTTGGTTTGTTTTGTTCTGCATTTTCTTCATTGACAATACTTTCATTTTTTTGATTCTCAACATCAACCATCTCATTAACGGGATTTGTCTCTCTATTATCTGGTTCTAGCATTTCATCAAACACCGTGAATGTCTCATCACCATTCTTCTCTACACTCTCTACTTTAGCTTTAAAACTCAACAAATCTTCATCATTTACAACTACTCCATTATTAATTTGAGCTCTAAACGCATTCCCACCATCACAACAACCTTTAGAATTAAAAGAGTTGGAGTTAGGATTAGTTACCTCCCTCCTTTCAACCCGTTGAGGAGCTATCAAGAACAGTGGAGCGGTGGAAATCAGTGGCGTGGTGTGTAGTTTGGATGGTTGAGGGTGAATGATCGGAATCTGAGGAACAATGAGAAGCTGTGGATTGGATTGCTGCAATATCGACATTATTGCATCAAATTTCTCTTCCAGTTTGGTCATCCTCGTCCCAAACTCTTCATTGAGAGAATCGAGTCGCTTCTCCAACAAATTCGACTGCAAATGGATCGCTCGAATCCCCTCCTTCACTGAACGAATACCCTCCTTCACTGTCAACGTGCCTCCGGTGAAGGTTGGCTCTGATACCACTTTGTCAGGGATTCGTTTCCTGACTGCGCTTGAAGTTGCCATTAAAGGGAAGGTTGGAAGAACTAGGGTTGAGAAAGAGAAGATTTGGGGGAGAACTAGATTGATTTATTCATTCATTGTAAAATTCATTACAAGCTGGCTTAAGTAGGCAGGGAAGATGTAAGCGGTTACGCTACAGGACAAATTCCAAATGGCACGTGCGAAACGCACCAAACCTACCCGCCATCTCTCCTGCTGCTATCCTAATTCAATTAAGTGCACAATGCACGTAAAACAAACAGACACAAACAAACAAACAGACACAAGCAGAAGAAGGTGGTTGTAGATCCCATGGCGTAGGGCGATGGCGTCGACTAGTTTGCAGATCATTCCAGCGACTCTGGCGACGGTGGGACTGCCGGCATCCCTGACATGTGACTTCAATTAATTAGATAGTTTCTGGATTTTAATTGTCTTTATTTATGTCTGTGTCATTATGGTTAAATACTAGGCTACCCATCTGATGAGGGTAAAAATAGGGGTGGCATTCGGGTTCACCGGGCCAGGTCAGGTCCGTGCGGGTTGTAGCCAATTTAGAGCGGGTTTGGGTCGGTTCGCGGGGTTAGCCGGCCGGACCAGGTTCGAAATCCAAAATTTTGACCCGGTTGACCCGTGAACCCATTCGGGTCGAACCCATTTTGGGTCGGCCGGGTCGTGGGTTGGCCTAGTTAAATTTTTCAATTTTTTTTTATTTTTTTGATTTTTTTACAACTTCATTTTAAAAAAATTACAAGTATAACTGTATAAGAGTGAAAAATTGCATATACTATTCGTTTCAACTATTATGAATTTTTTACAAGTTTTTTTACATACAAATACAAATAATAGAAGCTCATAAAGAACATACAATATTTCTTGATTTACTATTTTACATTGACATGTTTGAGATAATGAGAATCTAGAGTTTAAGATGGCCTAGAGTTAGATTGAAGAGAGGGTATTGGACTACTGTCGTGCACCTCTACTTAACTTAAACCTAGGATCTTATCACCCTAAATTTCCTAATCTTATTATTGGACTCCAGGCGAGTTGCTTCCATTTGTTGATGTAGATGCCGATTTTCCTCGAGTTTTGTCTTCATCCTTCATCCAATCTTCAGTACACACGAGTATCTCCAACGAATCTGGCTTCAAGCGATTCCTCTAATCTGTTAGAACAACTCTGCAACTTGTGAAAAAACACTTTCTGAAGCAACTGTGTAGACATGAAGAGTTAGTGGATCTCTAGCCATATGTGAAAGAATAGGAAAAAGATTTTCATGTTCTTTCCACCACTGTAGCAGTTCAATCTTAGTACTAGAACTCTCAATATCTTGTTGATTATACCAATTTCATTCATTAGGTGGATTAGTCTTATGTTTTTTTGATTGAATACGAGCAAGTAAATTAGCAGTGACATCTTCTAATGTACTTTTATACTTACTTCTAGAAGTAGAAGAACTATACTAGTTGTACTACTAGATGCAAAAGTTTTATCATAATAATCATACAAGTTATTCAATGTCGATTCAAAACTAACTAAAAATTCATTGCAATCAGATTCGGAATCATCACCAAGTAAAGTAAAAAAATCTTTAAGTCAAACTTTTCGTACCCGCTAATTTGATACGATGATCCATAACAGTAGCAATACAATACAACATAGGAGGATGATTAAAATACTTCAATAAATTTTTACAAGCGGGATCAACAATATAGGTAATGTATTTGTCCGAAATCATTTCTTGAAAAGTTTGTATCATAGTAATGATTAAAATAAAAATACTACTAGAAGTAGAATCATAAGATGTAAAAAACTTCACAGTTGCGGTTTTAAATAGTTCCAAAAATCATAATAAAGATTCTGCAAAATACCATGATTGGGGAGTCATTTGAAAATTTTTAATATTTTTTGCAAGACAAAAATCGTTTATAATATCTTTGTATTAAGAAACAATATTCAGTAAATTATAAGTAGAGTTCCATCGGTGTTTAACATCTTTAGAAAATTTTCTAAAATGTATTCTCTTGTCTTTACACCATCCTTTAAATTTTTGAAGTATAGGACCACTCAAAGCAATAAAATATACACAATTTCTAATTGCAATTATATATGAATTGGTTACTTTCAATGCATCTTATACACATAAATTTAAAATATGACATGCACATCTAACATGAAAAATTTTCATTACATAGAGGAGCTAATTGTGTTTCTAATGTACTAATCAAAACATTGTTGTTAGATGCATTATCAAAACTAATTGTAAAATTTTTATCACGATACCATTATCTTTGCTAAACCTAACGGGTGTACTTTACGTAACCTTAAACTTCTTCTCTTCATTTTCGAATGTGCATCGGGCTTATCTATTAATTTCAACAAATCATCCGTTCTTTGGCTTGGTGGTTCGAACAACCGCCAGTTAGAGATCTCCCAATTCTTTAACTGTGTCTCTTCCTCTTTTCCGGTTAAGTATCTTGGCATCCCTTTGAGATGGGGCAAGTTACATAAATCGAACTGGCTTCCGACGATCGATAAAGTCGAGTCCAGACTTAACGTTTGAGCCGGTAAGAATCTTTCCCGCGGGGGTAGATTGATCCTTGTAAATGCAGTCCTTTCTTCTATCCCTTTATATATGATGTCCTTTTTCTATGTTCCTACTTGGGTTATCCAGATGATCGATCAGATCAGAAGAAACTTCTTCTGGTCGGGGTCTGATAGATATAAAGCTGATACATAACTTTGTAATTGGAAGCTGGTTTGTACTTCCAAGGCTACCGGTGGCTTGGGGGTTCTTTATCTTAGGAATCTAAATCTAGCTCTTCTTGGGAAATGGTTATGGAGAATGCTCAAAGAGGATCACTTGCCCTAGGCTCGTCTGGTTTCTCATAAATGATTTCTTCGCCACCATGTTTGGGATTTCCATCCCGCCCCTCTTCCAGAGCATCCCCTTTCTGGAAAGGAGTGTGGAAAGCGGCGGCTCCCTTTCGTTGTAGTATCTTCCTTGTTTGCACGGATGGGTACAAGACCAAGTTCTGGGTTGACCTCTGGATAGGTAGCCTTAAGCTTGTGGCCGTCTACTCGGCCCTCTTTCTTTTAGCGCTTAACCAATCAGCCACTGTGGCGGACTATCTTACGGTTAATAACAACATTAGAGTGTGGTCTATTCCTTTCTCTAGCGTTCTCCCTCCATCTCTCTTGCCGGAATTTTTGCATCTGATTTCTTTCCTAAACAGCTACATCTGGCATCCCAAAGAAGATTTCATTTGGCGGTGGACCAACTCTGGTTCTTATTCTGTTAAATCCTTTTATAATTTTTTTAACTACGGTGGTGTCAAATCACCCTTCGCTAATAGCATTTGGAGCTCTTGTGCTCCGCTGAAAGTTAAAATTCTTTCTTGGTTAGCTATCCACAACCGCCTCTTAACTGTTGAGGTGCTCAATAAGAGGAACTTGGCGATAGGTCAATTATGTTCTCTGTGTCTTCATAGTTTTGAAGACATTGATCATCTTTTCCTCCATTGTGAATATACCAGATCTTTATGGCAGATCAGTACCCAGGCCTGGCTACTTCCTTTTCTTCCTACTTCTTTTCTATCTAGCTGGAACACTAAGGTAGTTAAAAAAAGAATTTCGTAAGTCTTGGATTCTATCCATCATGGCTATTATCCGGGTCATTTGGAAAGAAAGAAATAACCGCATTTTTAATCATAGCTCTAGACCTATCGACACTATTATCGATGAGTTTATTTTTTTCACTAACCACTGGCCTTCCTTTTTACCTGTACATAAAGTTCTGACCATGCATCTCCACCGCCTAGTTGAGGCAACACATTTTTTACGTTCTTTTAATTCGCATGTTAATCTGGCTCTTATCGATCCTCATTAATTTTCTTTCCCTTTTCTTTCTTGCAGGCTTAAGGCGGTGGATGCCAGGTCTCGTTCTTTTTGTGATTTTTGGGCTGTGGTTGGTGCTTTTAGACCTTCAGTGGTTGGTTTCTTGCTGGGTGTGATTTTTTATGCTCCCCTTTTTGTGGAAGATCAACATTCTCCTTAACTTCTTTACTTTTAATATATGTTTAATCCTGTGCTTCTAGGTTATGTTCTCTTTATATCTCGCTAGCTTCCTTAGCTTATTCTGATGTGCTTTTATTTCTGAGTTCTTTTTTGGAGTTGTTACTGGAGGGGTACTTCTTTCGTTTTGGCTTCCAGATTATGGTTTCTGTCGTCGAGCCATTTGTGTGGTTTAGTTTCGTTTTGGTCTGAAACCCAGATCATTTTTTGAGTGTGGTTTGAGCTCCTCATTGCTCAGGCATTATTTTAGCCACTATGGGCCTATTTCTTCTTGTTAACTTGTGCAAGTCGTTCATTTCTGCTGCGGATTACTCGCCCTGGTCTTACAATGCTATCACTACTACCGGTCGCATATCTTATTTCTTTTTGTTCCAATTTGGTTCCTTGGTCGTCAACGACCTGTAGAAGTGTTCCTTGCTGCATTGTTGTTTGGCAGTGGTTGTATCTGTTGTGCCTGCCTGTTCTTCGTGTGCGGCTCCAGGGTGGGTCGACAATGGAATCTGGCTTTCCTTGCTGGCTCTGCTGTACTCGCCTCATCTGATGTTCGGACTTGTTCCTGTGCTTTTGGTTTTGTTGTTTCGTTCGATCTGATTTTGCTGCCTATTGTGCTCTGTATTGCAATGATTTCCATTGCATGTTGGGTCCTTTTGTATGTTTGCTTTGTCTTTGTATTTCTAGCCGTTTTACCGCTGGTACTCTGCTGTACTGTTATTTTATTATATATATTGGGTTGGAGTCTGATGACTCTATCTGCGTTATAAAAAAATATATGATATAAATCACAAACTTCTAAAATACATGTTGCCATAACTAGTCCACCTTGAGGATACGGCAAAGCCGCAAGTGAGATGATTCTATTTTGGCAAAGCCGCAAGTGAGATGAATCTATTTTGAATCATCTAATCACTATCTATCCAATGACAAGTTAAGCCCATCATTGGAATATCGTTACAATCTTTTCAACAATCGAAAATTAACAATACTCTACAAGTTAAAGAATACAAGAGTGCAGTTAACATGTCTTTCATTTCGTTGTAAATTTTAACACAATCGGACTTTAGTGTTTCTAGAAATTCTTCTAAAATGTAGATGTAGTGCATTTTGGTTGAAAGACTCTACATTCCTACTCCCGGAATAGGAAAAATGTAGCTCATCCTTAATAACTAGTCGGGCCATTTCTAGACGAACAAGTTCGGGATCATAGGGTTGGCTATCTATTTGTCTAGTCCTATAGTTGATTTTTTGTTGGCCTTGTTGGTCTAGTACTAATTCTTTGTGTACTTTTAAAATGTGTCGTTTAATTGTATTTTCCTCACCCTTCTTCCATTTGTAACTCTTGTCACAATGTTTACAAATCTTATGTCCTAGACCCGGATTATTCTCATCGGAGATATAGTCATAAAATTTGTGTCAATCACTTGTTTATTCCCTAGTTTTTCTACTACTAATGAGTTCGGTTTGTTGTGTTTGTGTGTCAACATTATACATTTCTTCTTCTATGTCGTATGGAAGGACATCGTGAGATCCATGGGATTCGGTATAAATTCAGACTCTACATGTGGGACTATTGGAGGCCGACGTAAAGTACCGGTGGAATCTTGTCCACTTTGGCTACGGCCACTACCTCGTGATCTTGACATGGTAATAATGTATGTGAAAAAAAATAATTTCTAGTATTTTACTAGTGTATGTACAATAATACAAAACAAAAAAATATAAGGTATATATTTTAAAATAAAATCTAAAAAACAATAGGAGGGTTGAGAGAGAGACAAACGAAAAACCAACAAACAAATATAATACAAAAAATTAGAACTACAACAAAAATCAAGACAATAGGAGGGTTGGGAAATTTTGATATTGTACTTCGCGGATAATCGAATATAGAAATGAAAGAAAAAATGAAAGTAGAGAAATGTAGTAGACATAGGCACGACGTTACGTAGTCCGGTAGTCGTTGAAACTTCAAAAAGAGAGAGAGCTTCTTTGTTTGAGGAATTTGAAGTAGATGTAGTTGAGAGTTGAACCAATACAATTCGATACGATCGAAAATTTTCACTTCTTTGTTGCTTGCTTCTTTGTTGAAAAAACTTGATTGAATTGAAATTGAATTGAGTAGTAGTAGTAGAAAGAGTAAGAGAGTAAGGTGTGGAAATTTTTAGATTGAATTAAGGAGTATTTATAGGGGGAACAAAAAGGTGTTTATAGGGGGAACAAAAACAAAACAAAAACAAAAAAACAAAAAAAAACAAAAAAAACAAAAAAACAAAAAAACAAAAAAAACAACCCATGACTCTGTTTTGGACCGTTCGACCCGTTCGGGTCAAACGGGTCTAAACCCGCGGGTCGAGCGAGCAGGTTGTGGGCGGGTTTGACCTAGTCAACGGGTTCGCGTGTCGGGCGAGCGGGTTGGATTTACGAATTTTTCGATCCGGATCGACCCGCGGTTTCAACCCAGACCCAAACTGCCTATCTGCGGGCCGGGTTTGAGTGGGCGGGTTGCTGGTCAACTCAGTTCGATTGCCATCTCTAGGTAAAAATAGCAGACGATCTGCACTGCTCGGTTCTGGCACGAATCTCAAAGTCATCTCACTTCTCTTTCTAGACCGACTATGTCCCCGTTACCTAGGTCCAGTCTAGTGTGGACCTGGTCGGACCCCCTAATCAGGGGACCGGAAACCTCCCCTAATCAGGTTCTTGCGTCTATAAATATAGCTCTATCTCTACAGTAACCAGGTAATCACAGTTTTCACCACTCAAGCTTCCCTTATTACTTTGGTTATTGACTTGAGCGTTTGAGGGTCTGTCGCCGGGAGTCCTCCCAGTGTCTTAGACTTTTTTGTAGGTGTCCGACGCCCGCCGAGCCATCCACATCCATCACATCAGCCTCACAGCATAGTCAGATCGGAGATCGAGATCTGAGTTTTCTCTTCCTCAAAAGAACTCACAGTATCTGTTGCTCCCACACCTAAAAACAAGCAGCATCACCATCCAACTTGAGGAATTAGGCCGTGTTTGGTATTGCTGTAAATGAAATATGTTTTAGAGAAAGAAGTGCGGGTACTAAAAGTACTGTGAGAAAGAATTATGTTTAACATCAAAATTTTTCTAGCAAGTATATGCATTTTTTAAAAAATCGAAATGCACAATTTTAGGTCCATTGAGAAAAAAATGTTGAAGTTAGTACTTTTAGAAAAAAGTACTTTTGATTAATCACACTTTTAATTAAGTTTGTCAAACACTTGTTTTGAGGCTAGACAAGCTTTTAGATCCAAAAGCACCATCCAAAAAGAACGTCAAACAGAGCCTTGGTATGCAGAAAATAGCATTGATGGTTTGTATAATACATAGGACCGGCCACGAGATCGAAGCATAAATACCACGACACACTGAGATTGTCTAATTTAAACTTGGATTGGTACTTATATTAGGCTGCTTGGATTTACGTGGTTGAAGATGGATAGTTAGCTTCCCAGCTATTAGAGCATCCACAGTCGTGTGCTATTTATGCATAAAATGCATTTTATAGCAAACGACCAGCTGCAGTCGTTTGCTATTTATGCATTTTTTGACAAAATAGCGACAGTAGATTGCTATAAATGAGGGTAGAAATGAGATAAATGCATATTATAAATGACGCAACTTCACTTTCCGTCCCACTGAAAAAAATCATTTTTGAATTCTCCGACGCAACTTTACTTTCCGTCCCTAAAAAAAATGTTTTTTCGTGATAAAAAATTTAATGAAAAAACAATCCTCCCCCCTTGGACGGATCTTGAAGATGCGTCCGGTGGTGGGCCTTTATTTTTAATTTTATTTTTATTTTTTTTCAACTAAAAAATGGTTTTAGATATTAAAAAATTCGAAAAAATCAAAAAAAAACGTGGGATGGATCTTCACTTTCCATCTATCACTTTTTTGATTTTTTATTTTTTTTCTCCTTCCGACGCAACTTCAAAGTCCGTCTAGTGTTATTTTATCTTAAATTGCTACAAAATAGCATTGGACGACTGCAGCAAATGCTAAAAATGCTATATGTAAATATGCATTTTGCCATTTTTGACAATCACGACTGTGGATGCTCTTAGTGATTGGTTTTGGCCTAAGCTTATGTGTGAAACAGTAAGTTTGTGCTTGAATTTACTTTGTGAGCTAGGTTTTTTTGGTATTCCTTCTCGAAACTTTTGGGTTCACTCGGAGCTTTGGCAACCACCGTAGGTGGTGTGATGTACATGCACCCATTTCAAGGGGGTGCTTGGAATAGAACTCAAGATCGAATTGAGCTTGCGTAAACTTGTTCTTTAAGGTTTTAGTGGAACTTAATATTTAATAGTTTTTTGAAATTTCTAGAGATTCTTTCTGAAAGCCGAGGTTCAAGGTAATAATATAGCGCATTGTGTAGAAGAAATAGACAGTTGTTGTTATATATTACTAGATTATTAGTACATGTGATGCATGTGTTTATATTTTAATAATGTAATTCAAAATTGGAGACTTGTTTATCGTTTCAACTCTCAAGACATAATAATTACTCAAAGTATCTAATATTAAGAGTAGAAGCACACACACCCTTCTCCCGATATATTTTAGTATAGAAGATGAATGTTCTAAAGTAAAATATGTATTTTTAGCAGAGGAATATACAGGATAACTCCAACGAAATAAGCACTTTATGGAGCAATTATCAAGCTTCGTTAATCTAATGGACAATCAGCAATAATTTGTTCGGTCTCTTGGTTGTGAATTTGTGTTCAGCTATAGTTAATGGCATAACGTTGTAGCAAAAGTACTTGATGAGTTGATGTTAAATATGCGGCAGTTTACTATTTGGCTTGATTTATCATAATTTGAATTTTGTGTTTATCCATTCCAGCTAAGACCATCATGCAGCATATCAGGAATATTGTACTAAGGTACGTGCGGTTATCTGCACAACCTCAGGTGCTTCAACTAGGTGGCCAGCGCAGTTATGTGTTGACAAGAAATCTTTGTGCATCATCAACAAATACAAGCTCTGAACAACTTACGGCTCGGGTGGTGGAACTGGTTAAGAAATTTGATAAAATTGATGCAAACAAGGTAATCTAATATTGTTGTTGTTGTTGTTGATCTTACTATTGTTTTGGGAGATAATGTGCGAATGAGAACGGGTTCTCAGCTATGGATAAGCTTTGATGACATATGCAGAGCAAAAAACAAAGATGCCTATTCAGATTAACACTAAGATAAGACCAGGATAGGCATCATTATAAACAAACAAAGGAAGACTCTATGGTACATCACAAATATGAATAAAAAATTAAAAAACAACCCTGTCCATCACGGTGAAGGTTTTGTGCATAGCTTTCTGATTAATTCAGCTTTTAGCAAGCATGACGTGACAATCCTCGCTGTCTTCTTCTGACACGTTATTTCGTTGCCCTACCATCAGCTAGTGACATCACACTGTCTAGCAAAACCAGATTAGTTTCATACTTCCTTTATTTTACTTATGTTACTAAGTTACTCATCTGTAAATCTCTTTTTACTGTTCAAAAGCTTTGCTCTTCATTTAGGTTCCCAAGAGCATCTCCAAGGGGGACTACCAAAATGGCTAGCCAAATTGTCAAAATTGTATTTTTGCCTAGTGAATTTGGCTAGCCATTTTGGAGCATCTCCAACCGTGCTAGCCAAATTCACTAGCTATTCGATATTTTATTGTTTTTCAAACGAAACATATTATATAATTTTTTGAATCAAATTCATTTTAAGGATTTCTTCACATTTTACCTATGTTCATATTTAACTACAAATTTTGACAAATTAAATTTATTAACCTTAATTAAAAATTAAATTTATTAACTATTTATTAACCATAATTAAATTTATTGTTCGAATTATAATTAAATTTACAAATATACAATCCAAATGATTTTTTTTCCGCTGCGATTGCTGCTTCATTGGAATTTCAACTTCACTGGGGACTTTAGATGATAACACGAGGTTCGATGGAACTTGACCATTTTGATAATAATCCCCATTTATAAATTGCTCGTCACTGTTTGTCTCACTTAAAAGATCTGTGTAATAGTTATTTTCTAGAGTACTCATCTGCACATATAAAATACACATGTAAAATATCTAAATTAACTAATTAAACAATATAAGCATACGATTTAAAAATAAAAGTTTAGAGATAAATAAATTGCATAGTTATAAACTATACAATTTGCGAGAGTGATCGAACATAGACTAAAACTAGAAACAACAGTCTCTGAGAATCAGTTTGGATTTATGCCTGGGAGGTCAACAATGGAACAATTTATGCGCTGAGGAGACTTATGAAAAAATACAGGAAGAATAAGAAAGAACTACATATGGTTTTTATAGATCTAGAAAAAATATATGATAAAGTTCCTAGAGACAGTATGGTGGGTGTTAAATAATAAAAGAGTAACTATTCGATATATTGAGATAATTAAGGATATGTATGAAGGGATAACGACCACAATTAGAACAACCACAGGAGAGTCAAGTGATTTTCCTATTACAGTAGGTTTATACCAAGGTTCGGCTTTAAGCCCCTACCTCTTACTTTAGTTATGGATGAATTGACGCGAGGAATACAAGATGAGGTGCCTTGGTGTATGCTTTTTGCCGATGACGTCGTCTTAGTGGACAAGACTAGAGCAAGAGTCAATGCTAAATTAGAATTGTGGAGAAAAACTTCGGAAGCTAGAGGTTTTAAGATAAGCAGAACTAAAACAGAGTATATGAAGTATAATTTTAGTGATATTCAGAATACAACTGAAGAAGTAGTGAAGCTTGATGGTCAAGAAATACCTAAGAGAGACTGTTTCCGATATATAGGCTCGATTATACAAAGAGATGGGGAGATTTGTGAAGATGTTATACATAGGATCCAAGTAAAGTGGCTTAAGTGGAGAAGTGACAATGGTATATTGTGTGACAAACGTATACCTTTGAAGTTGAAGGAAAAAATTTATAGGACGGTTGTTAAACCAGCAATGATGCATGGAGCAGAGTATTGGATAACAAAGAAACAATATGTCCAAAAAATGAGTATAGCGGAGATGAGGATGTTAAGATGGATGTGTGGTAAAACAAGGAATGATAGAATTAGAAACGAGCATATACGAGATATGCTAAAGGTAGCTCCAATCTAAGATAAGTTAAGAGAGAATCGTCTCAGGTGGTTTGGACATGTCACGCGTAGACCTAGTAGTGCCCCCGTTAGAAAGAGTGATTTGATAAGTATTAAAGGTAGAGTTAGGGGTAAAGAAAGACCTAAACTAACTTGGGTGGAAATAGTGAGAAAAGATATGATAACTTGTGACCTTACAGAAGATATTGTGCTAAACCGAGCAGAATGGAAAACCAGAATTCATGTAGCCGATCCCAACTAGTTGGGAAAAAAGGCTTTGTTGTTGTTGTTGTTATAGTAATAAACTATACCAGATAGTAATAAACCATTCAAATTCAATCAATACTATACGAGTTATTAAAAGCCAACCCAACCAATTCAATCAACACATACCTAATTAACTAATTAAACGTAGGCCTTTTACTATCACCTAGCCCATTTAATTTATTAAAACCCAACCCAACTAATACTACCCTACCAGAACGAGATCAAAACTTGGAGAATCTTCTTACCTGAATGAAGAAGATGAAGAACAGGACGAAAGAAGGAAGCCAGGAGGAAGCGCCGGAGATGGGCTCTTCGACAATCCAGTGGCGAGATTCTCAAGGCCATTGGTTCGCGCAGCATCGAGATCCAATTTTCCAGGTATTGAAGCAATTTGATTTTGAACAAATCTATACAACTAATTTGAAGTAATGGTGGTTTGAAATTGGTTCAATTTATACTGGCAAAAATATATCCGTTGAGATTCTAGCCCGTTGGCTAATTTTTCCCCAATTTTTAATATGCCGAACCCCCTTCTCCCTCTCCATTTTGCCTAGCATTGTTCACGATTGGCAAAATAGCGAGCCAATTTGGCTAGCCATCGGAGAACCAAATTAGAGGTCGCTAGCCAAAATTGTCGATGCCTAGTGAATTTAAAGAGTCCTTTGAGATGCTCTAAGAGCATCCACAATCGTGAGAGCTAAAAAATGCATATATGGATAAATAGAAATAGCAATTCGTTGTTTCGTTGCAGTGGAGAAATGACAAAATATAGCAAAGTTGTAGAAAAAACGAACGGACGAAACATCCATCTAAATTCCTTTGATTTTTTTTCTTTTTTTTTAGTTTTTAAAAAAAAATTAAAAAATTGGTGGGACCCACCAATGGGATGAGACATGAAATTTCGTCCCGCGGTGTGTTTCGTCCCATTGGTGGGACCCACTTAATTAAGATTTTTTTTAATTAAGTAGAACTAACCTTATTTATCTACCTAATTATCTAACTAAATATCTAATTAAACTAATTAATCACCTAATTAACTAACTAAATTTTCAGTTTAAAAGAAAATAATTTGGGATTTATCTCGGACCCAAGATTTTATTTTTTTAATACACAATATCATCATGTTTCGTCCGATCCTTTAAAAATATTATAAAATATTTTGGACGAAACATGATGTTTCGTCATTTATATTATACATATTGCTTTATCCATTCTCAAATATACCAGTCTACTGTTGCAAAAAAGTTAAAATATGCATAAATGCTACACGACTGCAGTGCTATAATCGCTAAAATATGCATAAAATGCATATATAGCAGACGATTGGGGATGCTCTAATAAGTTATACTTCTTTCAGTGTGCAAGCCCTTCTTCCAATTGTATGAGGCTAGTCTATAATCTGAATCACAAGTCATATCTCTGTGCTAACAATCAGATAGGCATAATTGCCAGTTGCTTTAAAGTTCTGCTGGGTTGTTAGTGTTACCCACACACATACAGGCAAAAAAGAAAAGGGAACAAAATAAACCCAATCCGTGAGGGAAAAACTGCAAATCAGCATCCTCATTAGAAGATATTGTGTCGTATTATTAATAAGCAGCAAATATTAGAGTTGACTAATTGGATATGGGAATAAATATTCTCCCCTTCAGTGCTCACTATCAGTGTAAGAGAGAAGGATTTCCTTCAAATTGCTAGTACTTTTCATGATAGCATGTATTCATATTCATGTTTCACTGGAATTGTTGTAGAACACATATCTTAGTTCATAAATTCATTGTTTTTTGTCCTGACAACAACTAGCACTAATGCAACAAAAAATATCATTTTATTGAACTAATTGAAAAACATTTCTTGACACGAAATGATTGTTTCCATGCTTCCAAGAAGTTAACTATAAATCTATAAATGACTTTAATTTTTGCTCGACACCATGCCTAATTCTTTATTTACCATGGTGTTCGACACTTCAATTTATATATCTTTTTAGTGGATGGATTGATTGGTTTCGGTTTTATGAACAATGAACATGTACATGAGTAGTAAAATTCCCGAAAATTTGCAGAGTTAATCAGTTACCATGTTTGACTAAAAAAGAAAGTTTTTAGCTTTGTTTGATACACAAATGATATGCTGGGGAAATGAAACTTTCATGACTGACCAGGGCATAAGTGCTTGAATCAATCACATAAGTCTTATATGGATGAAGTCATTATATTCCTTTTACTTGTGACAATTATTTTATTGAATGGGTATCTCATATTCTCATCTATATGGAACTTGATGAGTTTCAAAGATTCATATTACATGCAGCCCACCATCATTGTTGTTCCCATCACCACGTATCACAATTGCATTGCTTCTGCCTCCATTATCATCAATACTACCACTGTTACCACCAATATCATCATCTTCACCACCTTTATTATCACCGCCGCTACGTTCACTGATTCCTTGCCTCCTCAACTTCCCCTATCTACCCATTTTTGTCTCCCGCCGCATAGCAATATCAAATTGGTAATTTCTTTTAGTTTAAATATTTTGAAGTACCAATCACTGGAAATTCTAACTATATTAAAGTTACTTCTAATTTTATTCAGCAATGTGCATACCAGAGACAGCCTTTAGATAAATATTGGGTGATATTGTTGACATAGCTTAAGATTCTTACATTTTATGTTGGTTCTAATTTTAAAGTATGGTAAGCAAACAAGAAATCAGATTGTGGCTGAAAGCGCTATACTTTAATAATCTTAAGTTCTGTCGGGTGCTTGTAGAATCTGTCATGTTTCAACTAATTTTTGCCTGCACCCATTCACCTACGGCTTTCATTGAATGCCTCTTTGCCTATATTAAATCAAGAACATATAGGTCAGGGACCTACAGATGCCACTTGCATGTTTCTGCAATATCTGAAGAAGTAGAGTTTTTTACAACCTTGCTTTGACAGAAACCTATAGAAAGACTTTTTAGAGGGTCTTATGAGCTGAGATACTCATAAGAGATTGAGCGGATACAAACCTGAAATGGTTTATCAAATCCTTTTAATTGTATAATTTATTGTTAGCAGTTAAACTGTATCTTCCGTAAGTTGGCAAATTATATCTGATGTTTTGACCTCGTACAGCTTCATTCGGTACTTTCTTAGGAGTACCTGTTAGTAAATCGTAGTTTCAAATGCAGCCTTTTCTATAGCAATTGAGGTGGGAAAATCTTCAACTTTTTTGTTCTTTTGAGGGAAGAAAGTTCTCTCCTAAAGTCTTATAACATGTTGAGGGCCTTGTATCTTCCTCTCTAACCAACAACCATAGTGGCTCTCTCAGAAACACAAAACTTCTCTTCGGTTGACGAGTCTGATACTCGCATATGCAGTTGGAAACTAGGAATAATAAGATGTGAAACTCACCTTCTTTCCCCTTGCCATTATTTTTTTTTGTCATTTCCATCCAAATGAGACATCTCAAGTAGCTATAGTAATTTATGGTTTGATTTTTTTTTGCCAACCCTGCAGGTTACTGAGACTGCTAATTTCCAGAAGGACCTGAGTTTGGACAGCTTGGACAGAGTTGAGCTGGTGATGGCATTTGAGCAGGAATTCTTGATTGAAATCCCTGATGACAAGGCTGATAAACTTACATGTTGTGCTGATGTGGTCAAGTACATACAGTCTGATGCTCAGTCTCACTCTGCAGAAAGCGCATGAAGGGTCTGAAATTGTTTGTTCATTGTAACGGGATACAAACATCAACAGTTATGCTAGAGACTCCTTGATCCATTATCCTTCATTGATGCTCTTTTAGTTATCCGTGGTTCTTAGTAACTGTTAGATCTACATATATTCGGCTATATATACAGTACAAGTCCGATTTTCAATCGTTGAGCGTTTCATTTTTCCTTTTGTATGATTGCATAGTAAGAGTTTGATTTGGAGTGAGCAATCATGCTAGAGATTTGAAATGACAGCTTTGTGGATAACTTGGAAATGCATTGATTTAATTGGTTTAGGTTTTTTTTTTTTTTTTTTTTTTTTTTTTTGTTGGAAAAGAGAGTGTGGCTAGGGTGTTTTGTAAATAGAGTTTTCACAAAACTCCAACTTCAGTCATTCTCTTTCTACACGAGCGCAACCTTATATTTTTAGAAAATTGTTTTTTAAAACTCAAACTTGTTTAGTTAGGGTGTTTTTAGAAAATTGTTTTCAGAAAACTGTTTTTAAAACAACAAACCAAATGCAAATAAGAAACTAATTCTGGTTTCTTGTTACTTTGTGATGATTTCTTTTGAAATTGGCCGGCTGTTGTCTTTACTCTTAAACTGCAATTTGTGTTTTATATGGATATGCGGTTAGTCATCTATCACTACTGGCTGATTTTTTATTTTATTTTTATATGCCACCATTGGAAACTATTTGCAGAAAGATGAGAGTTGCCAAAGTGTTTGTGTTCGTAGGCTCAACAACTAAACTCGTCAAAAACGACGAGTTTTCAACGAAAATTTTGAACTAAACTCCCCGTTAGGAATGACGAGTTTCTTAAAAAAAAGCTATACTCGTTGTGTTCCAACGGCGAGCATGTAACAACTAAACTCGTCGTTCCCAACGGCGATGACATTTACACTAGACTCGCTGTTGGGAACGTCGAGTTTAGTTTTTTTTAAAATTTTTTGAAGACTCGCCGTTCCCAACAACGAGAACATTTACACTAGACTTGTTATTGGAAACGGCGAGTTTAGTTCAATTTATTTTATTTTATTTTTTATTTTAATTTTATTTTAATTTAATTTAATTTAATTTTTTGGGAGACTCGCCGTTCTCAACAACAAAGACATTTATACCAGACTTGCTGTTGGGAACGACGAGTTTAGTTTTTTTTATAAAATCTATAAAGATTTTTTCGAAAATTCACTAAGTCCAATAGAGTGTTTCACTCTCTGTGAAATTTTCTACATACTTGTCGTTCCCAACAGCGAGTCTAGTATAAATGTCCTCGCCATTGGGAACGACGAGTCTTTATTAAAAAATTGAACTGAACTCGTTTTTCCCAACAGCGAGTCTAGTGTAAATGTCATCGTCATTGGGAACGGCGAGTCTTCATTGAAAATTTTGAACTGAACTTGCTGTTGGGAACGACGAGTTTAGTTGTTGAGTCCACAAACACAAATACTTTGGCAAATGTCCTCTTTCTGCAAATAGTTTCGAAAAGTGGCATAGTATTAAAAAAAAAAATCCTACTCGCTCGAGCTAAATCACATCATTTTTTAATTGAATCGTGAGCATGCATTTTGATATGGGTAAAATTGAAACTGCACGATCCCAGCATGCATCACAAAGCTTCTAAGGCAGTACAATAATTTAACAACTAGAGTAGCATGCTAGAAAATCATGGACCGTCTCCAGATCCATTAGCTCAACTTAATTCACAGTTTTGGCTTACTTGCAACCTAAGAAGAACAGAATTTTCAGCTAATTACATAAACCTCCCCTAAACAGGGATTAGTTGCTAATTTTATCATGCACTACCTGTGTTACCCTGTGCAAATTGCACAGACTATAATAAAATTGATAGACTCTAAAATTATATGGAACTAAAAAAATACAATGATGATATGTATTGTGCATCAGTTCATATTTTTTTATTATCATGTACGTGCTATCATATATGCACTATCATATATGCATAGTAACTTCAGTTCTTAAACAAAAACATAGAAGTCTTGATTGGACAAAAGTGACTTTATTCAACACCAACACAACACTAATACATGGGTAAACCCTAGGTCCCTAAATTTATAGATGCTCCTTAACTATTTTGATTACAATTTACTCAAAATATGACAAATCTACAGATTAACAAATTCACATTTTTAAACCAACCAATTGTTAGAGATCAAGATGAGTAATTAGGGTTAGGGTTTTATCTCATAGCTGCTTAAGATATTATACCCTGCTTATCAGTATTGGAATATCACAGAGCACTACCTCTAGACCAGCTTTTATATGAGATGAACTGGGTTTAGGGTACTGGGCTTTATGCCCACTCGATCCGGTCTAACAATTAAACATATAACACGTGCAAAGCACGTGTTGCCCCATAGAACATTATACACAATAATATTCTATTATATTGAGAATATACCTATGTATCCAACAATCTCCTCCTATATTCTCAATATATTAGGCAATGCCCCGTTAAATTGTTGGCTCACAAAAATAATATAGTTCAGACTAAATCAATTATAACTCGAATAGTTCAAATGAGACTAAACCAAAATAATTAAATAGTTCAAAGACCATATCAAAACAGAATAGTTCACAATGACTAAACCAACTAGAGAAACCTGCCATTGTTTCAAAACCAACCAAAGCAAATAAACTTCAAGAACAAAATATGAGTTTTAAGCTCATGAACACAGGAGTCTTAAACCCAACAGAAGTTTTATCAAGCAAGTGACAAATTTATTCTTTAGATAAATAAACCAAAACTATATCCTTGCAAACTACTTTATGTTTTCTCTTCTATTTTAAGCAAATTATTATTCTGAAATCTATGTTGACAGATTCAACTCCTCCATCTTTGCTAGCTTATTGAAAACAATAATATCAAGAGACACGTCTCTAAGAATTCTAGTGAATTTCATAAAGTATGTAGTTCCACTAAAGAACTTAGTACAATTCAACGATAGCTTAGCAGGATGTAACGCAAGCATCACAATCAAGTTTCTTTAACAAGATAAAGAACAAGAACTATAATAGTTTATGCACAAGAACTATACTATGTTTCATATTGGAATGATAGAATAATCAAATCAATTATGGTTAATTCTGAATCATCAAAATTGGAATGAAACATGAATCCACAAAAGAGTTATATCATCAAAATTAGAATGATATAACAACCATTCTAAACATCGGAAACACATTGACAAGTTTTCATGCTTTCTTTTGGATTAATGAGATGATTCTAAGTAAATTATGAAAATATATAGCATCATCAAAATTGGAATAAAATTATATATTAACAGAATTTACATAGAACTTTTCAAATTATCTAAAGCATGTCAACTGCCTAAAATTGATGCTTCAGTTTGAACTTCTCTATGGCTCCAATTGGATTCTAAATCTCAAAACAACTTGGATGTTAAAGCTTTTGACTCAATAGCTTTTAACTCCATTTCCTCCACAGTTTTGATAATTAGATCACTTTCAAGTCTCTTAGCAAGAGCATTGGTCATACTTGTCACAATTGCATTTTATCTATGAGAAAGTTCAGCTAGGCTTCTTTCAGCCTTAATATACTCCCCTTACTATTATAGAGTGAGTTATGAGCTACAGTGCATTATAGCTTGATAGTCTCATAACAGAATTAGAGAATTTACATTAAACTTCTCAAATGGATGATTAGCAATAAGTCATTCAATCCACTCAGCCTCTTCCCCTGCAGAGGATAACACATATAGGTCTGATTTGTTGGATGAGAACGCAATGCTTGTTTTCCTTTTAATCTCCATAATTTTTCTGCTCCTCCTAGTGTGAACACATATTAACTAGTTGTCGACTTCCACTAAACTTTGAGTAGCACAAAGCAAACTCTTGAGTACCACTTAGGTATCTCATTAGCCTCTTAAGGGCACTCAAATGTGTATGGAATTATTAGTGAATTTGCAGATCATACCTACCTCAAAGGCTATGTCTATTCTAGTGCAGATCTTTGTATACACGAGACTTTCAATTCTTTTAGAATGATCTACCTGTCTCATAGTTGCACCATCATAAGGTGTCATCCTTTTATCATAATCATAATGTGTTTCAAAATACACTTTCAATCACTATATCCCCACTTTTCAAACACATTATTGATTAATCTAGTTTGACTAAGGGTTATCCCTTGCCAACCAAAACTCACCCTTATACATAATGTGGTGTACACACCACTTAGGTGCTAAATTTATGTGGATAGCACAATTTTAACTCCATTTATAATAGAGATGTCACTTCCAATCAACAAGCATGTCAATAAAACCAAGTAAATAATAGCCATTATATTTGACACACTACAAAGTTGAAGGCACTGATCTGAATTACTTAATTCATATACTAGGCTCTTTGAGAAATTTGTCAAATTATTTATACGTTAGCTATATTACATGTTTTAAAGCATACGATGATTTTACTAAATTGTAAATCTTGTTCACTAAACATATTAGTCCAAAACTTTCCAGTACAAAATTGTTCAGTACAAAATATCAAGTACAAAACTTTTTAAATATCCTTTATGAATGACAAAATTTTCAATTGATGTAAGGGTAAGAAGAATACTTATTGTAGCAATATGACGAACATGTGAGTAGGCAACAAATCAGTCTACCCCATTTATCTCAGTCAATTCTTAAGCTACTAGAAGTGCTTTAAAATTGATACTGAACAATCAAAATTAAGTTTCTTCTACAAAACCCCACTTACTTACTATAGTTTTAGCCCATTTCAGCATATCAACTAATTTAAAGTATTATCGTATGACACAAAATCATCTCATAGTCTACTAAAGACTCTTCTTAGCTCATTTATCATTCAGGTTTTTAAGTGTCAGTAAGGCGGGTTCATTATTCCAACTGTGAATCATTGAACGTGTCTGTAGGACTAGATTATTTCATACATTTATCTTTGATGAACACATTCTCAAAGAACTCTGTAAGTCTAGATTCTTCTAACACAAATTAGATAGATCCAACATCTGTCCACCGAACTACATTCTGCACTTTCTAAACACACACAAATATTTGTTGTAGGTCCTACTTTAGGCCTTTTAGAGTCATGTACTCTAACAGATGTATCACAATACAAAATTTTTACTTTAACAAAATTATTTGTGTTTTTATACTGTTAATCTACAAGGTGTAAGTAACTTAGAGTGTGATAACAAATTAGAAATATGATTGATAATGTAACATCACTCATAATTACTCAAAGTCAAACTAACAGTCAATAACATAGAATTCAACATCTCACTGAGTGTTTGATTCTAACTTTATTAATACTGTTTGACAATGGTAAATATAGTGTGCTAGAGATTATGCCAAATGCAAATTACTCTAAAATTATTAAACATATTCACCACCTCCATCAACACTGAACCCTTGATTTTTAGCATTTAACTAGATTTTAATTTATCACAATAGCGAGTGCTACATCCTTCATATATGTATGACAAACATTCAATAATCATATACACAGGTGATTAAATACTTCTGACCAATTATCGTCTCATATAGTCACAAAGCTACTGAGATCACAAATATCAGAATGTATTGACTCAAGAAGTTGTGTGCTCCTAGATACCATACCAAATAATTTTCTAGTGATCATAATCTGAGCACAACTTTCATATTTGTCATATTTAATGGAGTGTCATTTAGCAGAGTTATGAATTTTAACAAGAACAAACAATTTAATATACAGTTCTCAAATCCTAGCCAATTATGCTATGTTCAGAAACTATACACAATTAGAACTATTATTATTAATTGTCTCATTTGTTAAACTCAACTTATAGATGCGATTGACAATATATGCACATTATAAGAGATAATACAAAATTACTCTATCACATTTTACAAAATTGTTTGATTTCTCTAATGATTTTAACAATGTCCACTTGCTTAAACACAGTAAGCAGAATTTTCTTTATTCGTTCTTCATCATCTTCCAAACGCTAAACGAGATAATGACTAATATGTTATAATTCAACTTTGCACACACAGTACAATGAACGAGAAAGAACAAAACGTAACTAATGTAGTCATATCCTACATTATAGAATGCTCTTATCTAAGTTATGGACATTTGTTATAGATCTTATACATCAATCAATTTTTATTTTATTTTATTAGAGAACCAAATATATAATCTCACACAAACTACAAACAATGGATTTGTCAAAATATCTATACACATAGTATGATAAAGTACTTAACAACCCTATACATGCTAGTTTTCAAGGCAAGAATAATTATGATCTAAAATCCCAATCATGTGATCAAACGCACAAAACGTTAACACATTCATCACATGAAAGTACTAAGAAAAATTAGAGTAGATCATACCGACACTTCAAGTTAGAAGTGTTTTCCAAATTCGATGGAGAAGCCTGCATAGTACAGACTTATTCAACCGTGATGCATATCCATCATCTCCAACACCCAATTTGTAAGTAACTTTGAAGTTCCTATATCATCAAATTGTAAAAAATAGCCAATTAAACAAATTATTAGCACTTTTTATTCTAACAACAATTTAATTGAAGATACAAATTTACAGTCAAAATCTATAATTTAACTTATCAAAATGGATATTTGATTCTTAGCACAAAGCTAACAATTATTCAAACTTGTGTTTAATTAAACAATGGTTAACACGGTTTTGTACTTTAGCACATAGCAACAACAATTAATTAAAATATATATGCAGGTAAAGAACTTATCTTTAATTTTAGATCTGATCCAGTCCAAATATATTTGGATCTAGTCTAAACATCATCCCCATTGCTCGCACTATCTTCAGCAATTACATCCACATCCCTTACTGAGCTTTTCACTTTCCAACTGTTAAATTCAGCTCTTCTGAATCCTCTAATTTAGAAACCTCGTACGGACGATTATGTTTTTCCATCGCAAAGAATAAACAATAGATTCCAAAATAATAGAGTTCTTTTCTGAATAATTACTACTTATGTAATTTAGTAAAGATAAAATAACTGAGTTTAGAATGAACCAAATCTGAAGACACAAAGCAGTCAGTCAAGAGGAAGAATAGAACCCAATCTGATCCGATCAATGCCCCAAACAGCAAAATCTGAAACCAATCAAAAACACTAGATCTGATCAAGTACTAGCATTGCAATGGATCATATCTCGGGCTCAAACACAAAACGGCAACCAAGCCCCAACCAAGTGTCAGATTTGAGTTAACAGATCAGATCTGGTCTCGATCCCAAATGCGGAACACCAAAATCCACCCAATAAAAAAATCGGATCTGGTCCTGATCCCTTTCCTTCTCTCTGTTGGTGCTCAGGAAGAGAGAGATGAAGTGGGTGGGCCAGCGACTGGCCGTGAGGCGGCGTTGGTTGCGTCGACGCCAGCGGAGGTTCGGCCCAGCGGCGGTGGCGACTTGCGTCGACGCCAACAGCGACTGCCCTGAGTGGAGGCGGCCTGCGTCGACGACTGGCAGGGAAGGCACTGGCGAGCGGCAGGCCGTCGTCGACTCTGGCGTGTGGCGGCGCGGTCGGCGCTGGCATCCCTGGCGGCGCTGGCTGCTATTGGATTCCGACGATCGATTGGTATAACTCTCTCTCTTAATCTCAAAATTAATTTTAATATTTTAAGATTGTTAGAGATCAAGATGAGTAATTAGGGTTAGGGTTTTATCTCATAGCCGCTTAAGATATTATACCCTGCTTATCAGTATTGGAATATCCCAGAGCACTACCTCTAGACCAGCTTTTATATGAGATGAACTGGGTTTAAGGTACTGGGCTTTACGCCCACTCGACCCGGTCCGACAATTAAACATATAACACGTACAAAGCACGTGTTGCCCCATAGAACATTATACACAATAATATTCTATTATATTGAGAATATACCTATATATCCAACACCAATATCATTCTATATTTATATTCATCTATATTTATATTCAATTGAAAGCAAATAAAAAAAATGAATAATTACCGAAGTTGGGTCGACAATGCAATGCTGGTGGGCATGTGCCTTTGCTCAGACTCCTCCTTGATTTTCTCTGCTATCTCATTCTCCACCGCGTGCTTCTCAACTTCCTTCCCTCTCAAATCAAGTCTTCCCTCTTAAATTTGTCCCTCTCAAATGAAACAAAACCAACATCAGAAACACATTAAGTATCTTATATTAATTGTAATTTATATCTTCCATATACTCTAATAAATATATAGATGTAGATGTTTAATTTCGTTGATGTTTTTGTTCCATAATAAGTTAGTTTCCTATTAGAACCCTTCTTACTTGTCAAGTCGAGTTCTCTTGGTAATTTACATATCCTATAAACATTTGTTCTTACTAACTTAATTCTTTTGGTAATCTACATATCTTATAAAAATCTTCTTACTTGTTGAGTTGAGTTCTCTTGGTAATCTACTAGTCCTATAAACATTCGTTTGTATGATAACTAATATGAATTTGATTAAAGCACTATGAAATTTATTGCTCACGACTGAAAAACCCTATTATTGTTAACTATTTGACACACCTAGATGTTTGTTGTTTCTATTCAGGTAACTTTACAGAAAATTTTCTCGTTGTTATTTGCATGTTTTCCAAAGTATAGGAATTTCCCAACATGTACAATTCATACATTCCATAAGTCACTGTTATTAATACACACACACACACACACACACACACACACACACACACACACATTGCTATAAATATATTGTAGTATACTTTTATTCAATCTTACATACCTAAATAGGAGGTTCGGCGGCAGCGGCGGCGAGGTGTGTCGGAGGCAATGTCGGGAATGATAGTGGCGACCATGTGGGACGGGCATGTGGGACCCGACCTGTGAGAATTGGGTTCGGGCCCTGTTAAAAAAATGTTACCCATCAGGTCCGGGTAACGACGAGCGAGTGGTGCCGAGTAGGAGAGGGAGGTTGGGCTTGCTACTTCTTCTCTTTGCCTTTTTTTTGGGGGGGGGGGATATAATTAGGGTTTTTTTTCCCGGGTTCGGGTTGGGTCTATCTTGAGCTGAACCATACCCGCCCCAAAAATATGAAGGGAGTCTTATTTTAGGACCCAGACCTTACCCGCAGCTGACCAAGTCTTAGTATGGGTCAGGTTCAATTTTTTGCGAACCCGATCCGAAAATATGAACGGGTCCTATTTTAGGACCCAAACCCTATTAGCAATAGACCATGACGATTCCGGTCCAATACTATGTCCTGATCAGTTGCGGGTTTCATAATATTGTGACAGTGCTAGTTACGTCCTACATTTGCGCTTTTTTAAATTATTTTAAAAAGAAAAAAAAATGAGAAAAAAATCTTTGAATCAAAAGTGGTCTTAGCAAAATATATTGTATAGACAGTATAACTCTGTACAATATTATATATAACTTTAAAAAATGAGAAAATAATAAAACTATTTTTGAAAAATAAATCTAACAACATCTTTGCACAAATTTTGAGGATTGATTAAGGGATAAGATTCTAATTCAAAATTAGGATGGAGCGAGAGTGGGGAGTTGTCTCCTACATCTGCTATCCTTTTTTTATTTTAAAAAGAAAAAAAAAGAGAACAATCTTAGACAAAAGTGGTTTAGCATAATATATTGTATATATTATAATATAATTACAATGAGAATCTCCAATTGAATATTGAAATATACATTTACATGTATATATTTCATAATTGATTCCTAGTCTTCAAATACCATATCTCCCCTCATTCAGTCAAAGGTAATCAATCTTTCTCCAATAAAAAACCCTAATTTCTATTATGGGTTACCGACTTGAGCGTCGGAGAGTCTTATGCTGGAGCCACCTCCAGTGTTGACATTTTTTGCAGGTCCTGGACGTTTTCATCCGTCCAGATCCATATCCAGACGTTCTAAGCCATCCAAATCTAGATTAAGGCGATCATCAGGCATTCAGGTTCAGATCATGATCGATGGTCCATATCCCTGCTTCCTCCCTTTAAAAAAAAAGGAGCTCATCATCTGATTACTTTCGCACTGAAATTAACAGCAACAAATTTAATAGTTGACAGTCTTACCCTAATTCTCTAAAAAATCAAGTTTCTAATATTTTATTATCTGTAAACTACTTGTGCTTTAACTTGGATGCAATTCTATTAAACCTAACGATTCTCTGCCTTTATTTGTTGTTTAATGCTAATCAAAAGATTCGATTTTAATGGATAGGACTAATAATAATCACAATAATCTGTTAACTGCATTTATCTCTAATCTCTAATCTCTAATATTAGAGCATCCACAGTCCTTCAATGTAAAAAATGGCAAAATGCATATTTTATCCATCCAATTCGACGAACTCTTGCAGTCGTCGAATGGCAAAACAATGCATAAGTTCGTTAAAAAAGAATAAGACGAAACATGATGTTTCGTCTGTCATTAAAAAAATAATTTATACTAAGAAAATATTAATAAAAAATACGGGACCAAAGAAGGAAAAAAAAATCAAAATAACCTGACGAAACATGATGTTTCATCCGGATTTTAAGGAAGTTTTTTGTAAAAAAAGTTTGCAATTTTTTTTTAAAAAAATAGTTTGTAAATAATATTTGCAAAAACAATTTAAAAATTTTCAAAATCAATTAAAAATTTTGCAAAAAACAATTTAAAATTTTACAAAATGTGCAAAAAAATCAAAATAACCGGATGTTTCGTCCGGGTTTTACGGAAGTTTTTTTTTCCAAAAAAATTTTTGTAAAATCAATTTTAAAAAATAGTTTGTAAAAAATATTTGCAAAAACAATTTTAAAATTTGCAAAATCAATTTAGATAATTGCAAAAAAAATTTAAAAATTTACAAAATTAAATTTTAAAGTTAATTTTTTTTTTAAAAAATGGATTGGGATGATACATGATGTTTCGCCACACATGGGACGAAACATTATATTCATTCCCACGCTTAAATTCATTTAACCAGTTATTTAATTTGGTTTTTAATTTTTTTTCTTCGGATGAAACATCATGTTTCGTCCGATCAATTAAAATAATAATTAAATAATACAGACGAAACATATTTTGTCTGCTATAATATACATTTTGCTATATCGAATGCTATTTTTCCCTTTATACTGTAGTTGATTTGCCAAAAAATGGCAAAATAGCTCACGACTGTGTGCGCTACAGTAAAAAAAATGGAAAAAATGGCAAATAAGCAAACGACTGTGGATGCTCTTATAATGGGAAAAGTCCTTAGTCCCATTTTGTAAATTTACCAATGCGTGTATTGCACGTGTATAACTAATATGAAGGAAGTCTTAGGTTCGAGTCCTGACTACGTCAGATTTTTACTTTAATTTTTAAAAATATATTAAATGTGCATCACACATGTAAATTATTACTTATCTATCTATCTATAATATAATAATGGGAGGACTTAGTGTCATTTGTAAATCTATCAATGCGTGTGATGTCGTACATAACTAATATGAAGAAAGATTCAGGTTCGAGTCCTCACTACGTCAGAATTTTTATTTTTTATTTTAAAAAATATATTAAGACGTGCATTGCACGTGTAAATTATTAGTTTTGTTAATTAACATATTCATCATCAAGGTCATTTGTTCCTATATGTTTTTGTAGTATTTCATTGAAATATGTTTTACCATAATTGTTTTCATCAGTCTCCACAAGTTTTGTTGTTGGCTTCAATCCGGATTTTTGGTCATCAATGTTGGACCAAAAATATAGGGGGCAGAAAATCTAAAAGAGAGGATGGAGTGAAATACTTTTTCCAACTATCTTCCCTAACTTATTTTTTGTACATACACGCAAATTTTTAAAAAATATCTGGAAGAGTTGAGGTTCAAAAAATAAACAATATTTTATTATTATTTTATTTTACCAAACAAATCCGTGCGATTGCACACACACATTCAACTCCATTTATTAACGCATGTACCACACGTGTAAATCAAACTTTTCAAACAAATAAATATTTTTTAAATATTTTTTTTACCAATCAAGCCCGTGCTGGGCCATGCATAGCAAGCTCACCTCCACCTCCATTTATCTCTATTTATTAACACGTATATCGCACATGCAAATTAAAGTTTTCGAAGTTTTTATTTTATGAGAATTGTGTGTATCACCCGTTTAACTCCAACTTTTTAAAATAAAACACCACTTTCTCATCAAACAAACCCGGGCACCACACGTACATCTCCAACTCTATTTATTAACACGTGTATTGCACATGCAAATCAAAGTTTTTTTTTTCAACATCATTTACAATTTAAAAGTATCGTCCGTTCAACTCCATTTTATTTTATATTTTAAATTAAGATATACATCCCGCGTGCTAAATACTGTCGACTTACGTATATCACACGTTTAACTTTAAGTCTTAACTTTAAGTTTTTATTAAAACGTGCATCCCACCTGAAACTTGCTAGTATATTATATGGGACATAAAGTATCACTCAGGTCAAAGGCTCAATCGAGTTCCTCCACTTTATAGTTTATACATTCATTATAGGTAAAGTCAACTTCTAATTCTCATACACATGTGAATTCATCAGTTCAATCAGATCTTATGCAACTTTCTTTTTAAAAAGATACTTGCAATGTTTAATTTAATTGATAGTATTTTATTGAACATATTTTTAGCATCAAGTAGCACTATTCCACATAATATTTACATATGACAAAATGGTGCACTACAAAAGATAGTCAATTTACCGGCGAATATTCTCTGACGTTTTACTAGTAGCACCGGGGTAGGGAGCGAATAGGAATGGGGCGCCAGATAGGAAGGTTATACACCGGCGGTCGCTTTAAACTGCCGGCAATATTCGTATTCACGGTCGCTTTAAAAACGCCGGTGAAGTGTATTATTCACCGGCGTTTTAATAATAAACGCCGGTGAATATACCGATACATTCACCAGCGTGTCTAATTGAAACACCGGTGAATAAGCTTCGATAAATCCCGCGAACCCTAATCTTTCGCTCGCCATTTTCCCAAACCCCAAAAAATAAAAAAAAGGGGGGCGCCTTCGTTTTCCCTCCTTCCTCGCTTTACTTCCCGCGCGTTTGCATCCGCCGCTTCGTCCTCTTCGACAGCCTTCGACCTTTCGTCATCGTCCCTTCTTCCCTTCGTCATTTTCGATTTCCCTCCTCTCTCTCTCTATTTGGAGGTGAATCGGCGATCGGAAACCACCGTGTCGCCCCGCTCTCTCTCTATCTCCTACGCCCCCGCGCTCGTCGCCCCGCTCTCTCTCTCTCTCTCTCTCTTCGGTATCATCTCTTGATTTCCCTTATTTTTCAAACTTAGCATGTTTTTTCATATTATGCATCTTGATTTCCTTAACATGAATGGTTTAGTTGGGAAGAAGAATTAATAGAAAAATATATGCATAGATACTGGAAATTTTCATTTTCTTTTACTGTTAATGAAGCAGATTTCATGCATCTGATTGTCATCTTGGCATGTTTTTTGACCAAAATGGGTTCACTGTGAACTGAGGATGCTATAGCTGTATGCCAAAATCCTCCGGATATGTACAACAATTGGGTTTTAGATTTAGTTGGGCTAAAGAATTAGTAGAGCAGCATATATGCTCAGATAATGGATATTTTCATTTTCAGATACTGTTAGAGAACCTGATTGCCATCTTTGGCATGATTTTTTAACATAAAATGGGTTCACTTTCAAACTAAGTATGCTGCTAGCATCCTCATCTTCTTTTACTGTTAATGAAGCTTATTTCATGCATCTAATTGTCGGCTTGGCTTGTTTTTTTGACCAAAATGGGTTCACTGTGCACTGAGGATGCTATAGCTGTAAGCCAAAATCCTCCGGATATGTACAACAATTGGGTTTTAGATTTAGTTGGGCTAAAGAATTAATAGAGCAACATATATGCTCAGATAATGGATATTTTCATTTTCAGATACTGTTAGAGAACCTGATTGCCATCTTAGGCATGATTTTTTAACATAAAATGGGTACACTTCCAAACTAAGTATGCTGCTAGCATCCTCAGTTTCTTTTACTGTTAATGAAGCTTATTTCATGCATCTGATTGTCGTCTTGGCATTTTTTTTGACCAAAATGGGTTCACTGCGAACTGAGGATGGTATAGCTGTATGCCAAAATCCTCCGGATATGTACAACAATTGAGTTTTAGATTTAGTTGGGCAGCCGAATTAATAGAGCAACATATATGCTCCGATAATGGAAATTTTCATTTTCAGATACTGTTAATGAAGCTGATTGCCATCTTAGGCATGATTTTTTAACATAAAATGGGTACACTTCCAAACTAAGTATGCTGCTAGCATCCTCGTTTTCTTTTACTGTTAATGAAGCTTATCTCATGCATCTGATTGTCATCTTGGTATGTTTTTTTGACCAAAATGGGTTCACTGTGAACTAAGGATGCTATAGGTACGTATGCCAAAATCCTCTGGATATGTACAACAATTGGGTTTTAGATTTAGTTGGGCTAAAGAATTAGTAGAGCAACATATATGCTCAGATAATGGAAATTTTTATTTTTAGATACTGTTAATGAAGCTGATTGCCATCTTTGGCATGATTTTTTAACAAAAAATGGGTTCACTTCCAAACTAAGTATGCTGCTAGCATCCTCATCTTCTTTTACTGTTAGTGAAGCTTATTTCATGCATCTGATTGTCATCTTGGCATGTTTTTTTGACCAAAATGGGTTCACTGCGAACTGAGGATGGTATAGCTGTATGCCAAAATCCTCCGGATATGTTCAACAATTGGGTTTTAGATTTAGTTGGGCAGCTGAATTAATAGAGCAACATATATGCTCCGATAATGGAAATTTTCATTTTCAGATACTGTTAATGAAGCTGATTGCCATCTTTGGCATGATTTTTTAACATAAAATGGGTACACTTCCAAACTAAGTATGCTGCTAGCATCCTTATCTTCTTTTACTGTTAATGAAGCTTATCTCATGCATCTGATTGTCATCTTGGCATGTTTTTTTGACCAAAATGGGTTCACTGTGAACTGAGGATGGTGTAGCTGTATGCCAAAATCCTCCGGATATGTACAACAATGGGTTCACTATGAAAAATATATGCTTACGTACTGGACATTATCATTTTTCTTTTACTGTTAATGAAGCTGATTTCATGCATCTGATTGGCATCTTGGCATGTTTTTTACCAAAATCCTCCAAATCTGTACAAGAATTGGGCTAAACAAACCTTGTGCAGGTTTCTTTTGGCGCTACAAACATCAATGATTTAGTTGGGATGAAGAATTATTTTTAAAAAACTTATTAGTAGCCATATTAGTTTCTTTTGTTATTATTATTATTATTATTATTATTATTATTATTATTATTATTATTATTATTATTATTATTATGAGATAAGTAAGTGATTATTAGTAGCCATGAACAGAATAGTTCATGAGTCATCAAATCTTCTTATTACCGTAGTTACAGCATGACGCACTCATTATTCATCCGATTCCTCTTCATCAGCAAAATACCCTTTACCATCATCATCTCCTTGAACAGAAAGCCAAATACAGGAGAGACTGTAGTCGAATTGATATTACACTCGAACACAGGGTGTGCGATAAAATACCACTAAGGTGGTTGTGATAATTTCCACAAAAGGTAGTTTAGGGTTATGTGAATAGAGTAGATTGTGTTAAGATTTAATTTTTTTTGTACATTTTTTGGAACCACAATTTCTTTATTTTACAGTTAAAGATTATATCGTCTATTTATTTGCAGCTAGGGATGATTTTCAAAAATGTGAAATTTAATATACAAAATGCCTTTTACTGTTATTACTATTTAATATATCAAATTTTAATTTCAGATTGTGTGCTATTGTTATAATGGATAGAAGTTGAATTAGTAAACCACGATTATCCAAGGAGTACCGTGATGGTATTAAAAATTTTATTATCTTTGCCAAATGACATTCCCGTGATCCTAACCTAATCCTTTGTCCATACCTCCGGTGTACAAATTGTAATTTGAGGACATGTGACGTAGTACATACACACTTGGTTGTCAACGGTTTTCTTCAAGGGTATACAAGGTGTTTTTGTCATGGAGAGGATCATACGTCAGCTCCTGTTCGTCCGGTTGTATTAGAAAATGAAGATGAGTCCTTAGTGAACGAAGACTTAAGCGTTTCCGATGAGATGCATGCTTTGTTGCAAGATGCCATGGGGATTCATAATGTTCCTTTCCACACCAATAACCCAACAACCCAAGTTCACAATGAGTCAACAGAAACATCACACATTGGTGGTGGGGTGGACGAGGAAATGCTTGGCCCCGCCCCTGAAAATAATAAGCAGCAAGAATCCTTCGCTAAGTTACTTGAAGATGCTAGTACTCCGTTGTACCGCGATTGCACCAAATTCTCTAAATTCTCATTCATTGTCAGACTATTTCAGATTAAATGTTTAAACGGGTGGTCTGCTAAGTCCTTCACTATGCTACTTGAATTGTTGAATGAAGCATTTCCTGAAATCTGTATTCCAAACTCAGCCTATAAAATCAAAAAATTCCTAAGTTCTTTCGATTTAGGGTAAGAGAAGATAGCAGCATGTCCAAATGACTGTATGCTTTTCATGAGTGGTAAGGAAAGTCTGGAGAATTGCGAAATGTGTGGTTCTTCGAAATGGAAAGAAAGACCAAATCAAGACGAGGGGGCCAGTGGATCTACTAAGCGAAGTAGGAAAAAGAAGCCTGCCAAAATACTGCGTTATTTTCCTCTGATTCCTAGGCTACAAAGGTTGTTTATGTCTACGAAAACTTTTTCTGATATGAAATGGCATGCTGAAGGTCGCACTAATGATAGGATTCTTAGACATCCTGCTGATTCTCAATCTTAAAAAAAATTTGATGAAAGATATCCTGATTTTGCGGAAGATCCTCGGAATGTGAGACTTGGACTAGCTAGTGATAGTTTCAACCCTTTCAGGCAAATGAGTAGTACATACAGCATATGGCCGGTTGTGTTAATACCATACAATTTGCCGCCTTGGAAATGCATGAAGCAGTCCTCATTTATTTTGTCCATGATAGTTCCTGGACCGAAAGGTCCTGGAAATGATATAGATGTGTACCTACAACCGTTAATAGATGAACTTCAGAAGTTGTGGGTGGGTGTTCCAACCTATGATGCTGTGACTAAAGAAACATTTTCTCTTCGGGCCGTGTTGTCTTGGACAATCAATAATTTTCCAGCATATGCAAATTTATCTGGATATAGTACTAAAGGACGTTATGCATGTCCATGTTGTGCTGACCAAACTAGTTCAAGTGGTTGTACAATGGCAGAAATTTTTGCTATATGGGTCATAGGAGATGGTTGCCTGACGCACATATATTTCGGGCAGAGACAGCGACATTTGATGGTACCGACGAGTGGGAACATGCTCCTGGATCTTCTTCTGGTTCAGATATTTTGAGGCGGGCAGATGGTCATCAATTCAAATATGGAAAAGAACCAGAAGTCAAGACAAAGGGCAAGAAAAGGACAAGGCTGGAGCAAGGTGAGGAGACCGATCTATGTGGCGAAGATGAGGATCAAAACATGACGAGTTTAGGTGCATGGAAGAAGAAGAGTATTTTCTTCAAGTTGCCGTATTGGGAATTCAACTTATTGCAACATAATTTAGATGTGATGCATATCGGAAAAAATATTGGTGAAAATTATATAGGAACGGTTATGGGAGATGACCGGAAGACAAAGGACAATCTCAAGAGCCGACTTGATTTGAAGTCAATGGGCATCCGACATGAGTTGCACGCAGAAGAATTACCGAAAGGAAAAGTACTCCTACCTCCTGCAATCTATTCAATGTCAAAATCGGAGTTGGAATTGTTTTGCAAAGTACTACTGGAACTTAAAGTTCCTGATGGCTATTCTTCTAACATAGCAAGATGTGTCAACTTTAAAGAGAAGAGGCTTCAGGGTCTAAAGTCACACGACTACCACATCCTAATGCAGGATCTCCTTCCTGTGGCCCTAAGGTCTTCAATGTGTGAGCAAGTTACTACTGTCCTGAAAGATCTTTGTAGCATATATAAAGGTATTTGCTCAAGAATGCTTCGTGTTGAAGATATTGACCAATTGGAGCAGCAGGCGGCATTGACACTTAGTAAAATGGAGATGATATTTCCTCCATCGTTCTTCACTATAATGATTCACTTGATAATCCACCTTGCTGGTGAAGCAAGAATCGGCGGTCCTGTTCACTATCGGTGGATGTACCCCATTGAGAGGTAAAAGAATTCATTCATCTTACAAAATTGAATTTTCAAAAGCTCATTTCTTTTAATCCCCTAATCCGCTCTAATTCATTAATTGTACATGTTCAGGTACCTATACCGGCTAAAGGGTTATGTGAAAAATAGAGCATATCCTGAAGGGTCAATAGCTCAGGGATATCTATCAGATGAGTGTTCACATTTTTTTTCCAGTTATTTGCCGGGTGTGGAGACATCTTCGAGTAGACCACGTAGAAATCCAGACATTTCCAACCTTGATGGTGCTCAATATCTTTTTGATACCGCTGGTACTACTGTTGGTAAAGTTGATGCATTTGAGCTAGATAACTTAGCGTGGGAACAGGCACATCGATATGTGCTAGACCACCATGCATTAGTGGAACCATTTCGAAAGTAAGTTGCTTTTGAATTTAAATCGAATACAGTGAAAACTGCGGAGTTCGATATTAATATACTTTTGTTATTCCTTATTTCAATTGCTTGTTTTTTAGCGAATTTGTCAGGGACATCAAACGAATGGCTAGACCAAGAAGACTACTACCACGTGAACAAAACAAGTTGATGAATGAAAAATTTTAAGTGGTTTGAATCTCATGTAGGTGAATTACAGTTATGCAAGTTAATCTTCATTATATCTACATTTTCTATGATGCTGATACGATTTGCACAAAATTAATAGGTACATTCTTTGGGTCCTGAAGGTGCGTCATCTGAAATACAAGTACTTGCCGAAGGTCCCTATAAGATTGTCAAAAGATACGGAGGATACATATTCAATGGTTTTAGATTTTGTACTAAGGATCGTGAATGTAATTTGAAGTCTCAAAATAGTGGAATGGTAGTGACGTCTAAGACTAGAAGTTATGCTTCCAAATCGGACATGAGGCCTGTAGATGGAGATCTCGACTACTATGGAGTTCTCACGGATATCATTGAGTTGAATTATTTTGGTCATTTCCATGTTGTCTTATTTCATGGGGATTGGGCTGAGTTTGATAGGAATTTTGCTAACAACAAGGATAAGCTTGGCTTCACAGTTGTAAATTTCTCAAAATTGATTCACATCGGTACACACATTAGCCATGAGCCATTTGTGTTTCCATCCCAAGTGCAACAAGTGTTCTACATTGAAGATTCAACCCTGCCAAAATCGTATGTGGCTCTCGCTATGCAACCAAGAGATGTATTCCAACTGGGCGATACTTCAGAAGATGAAGACGGTGAAGTCATGAACAGTTACATTGCTTCTGAGTTTCCTGTGTTTGATGTAAACACAACCGACGTTGGAATTTGCGGGACTTGGCTCCGCAAGGATAGAGAAGAGGGCGATGTATTGGAAGATGTCGTATTGTAGTTTACTTGATTTTCAATCTCAATATTATATGTCTGTAATTTTTATTTTCTTAAATCTTGTTGTAATATTATGTCTGTAATTCCGAACATGTTCATTGTGAATTTAATACACCGATTTAATTATCTTTCTATTTTTTACTGCTTGGTGTTATTTACATTAAACTATGCTTAGTGTCATTTGAACCAAACTATCATTGTAATTTAATTTGTTACAAATCTCATTTTTTTAATTTTTTATAATTATGTTGGTTTGTTAATCCTATTAAAGTACAAATTTTATGATAGTTATTATAAACATGTTATTGATTAAATTTGCATCTCTAAGGAAGTTATTGAATCCTTGACAGGTACAACATGCCGAGGCGTGGAAAGAGGGTAAATATAAATGATGGCAATGAGAGCCATGGGGATGAGCAGCCACTAAATAATAGTGGCAGTCAAACAGATGAGGGTGAGGGTAGCACGCCGCCCACTGTCAAAAAACATCGGTAAGTCTTTAAATTGGTATTTTTAAAGAGATTATGGTCTTGAATGCATGAAAGACACGTACTAGTGTTTGTGAGTCTGCATTGTGGCTGTCCTCTATAAGCATTTTGTCTATGTTTCTTAAGTGGGCTGTGATTAGAAAGAAAGGGCTGGAATGGAGATCTAGAAACCCAAATAGAGACATCTCGTTTATTATAATCTATAGTTATTGTTGGACCAACCCCCTCTTGCTGTTGTTGCTGATGTCTCTTTGTGTGTGTGTGTTGAAGAGAATGAAGGGATGAGAGAGAGTTGAGGAAAATGCCGTTATGTTAGCCTGATGTATCCTCATTCTCTACCATCCATCTTTCTGGCTCCATATATGGCTTCTATATTAAATTGGTTCCCTTCCACGATGACAGTCCGTAATACTACACTTGATATGAGCCCTGTTCATAGCTGCACCCTATTGCATACTCACAAACAACTAATACGTGTCGTTCATGCATTGTATGACCAACCCCACTTTGGCACATAACATGGTATAGATGACATTGTATGACTCGCAAACAAGGTTTGTTCAGCCGTGTTGTTGTACTGATTTGGAGGATTTTGGTATGCTAGCAGCATACTTAGTTTGGAAGTGAACCTATTTTGGTTAAAAAATCATGCCAAAGATGGCAATCAGATGCATGAAATCAACTTCTTTAACAGTATCTGAAAATGAAAATTTCCATTATCTGAGCATATATGTTTCTTTGACAGTGACTGTGAACAATTGTTCTTAATTGGGCTGTGATTAGAAAGAGACGAGTTGGAGTGGAGATCTGGAAAGAAGGGATGAGAGAGAGATGAGGAAAATGCCGCTATGTTAGCCTAGTGTATCCTCATTCTCTACCATTCCTCTTTCTGGCTTCTATATTTGGTTTCCTTCTACGATGACAATTCCTTAAAACTACACTTGATATGAGCCCTATTCATATTTTTCTTCAATGAATAATTGATCTATGACTACAATCTCCATTCAAAGCCCAATCAAAATTTGTTTTGGAGCCACAAACATCAATGAAGAATTAATAGAGAAACATAAATGATTATATGCTAGAAATTTTCATTTTCTTTTACTGTTAAAGAAGCTTATTTCATGCATCTGATTGTCTTCTTGGCACATTTTTTTGACCAAAATGGGTTAACTGAATTAGTAGAGCAACATATGTGCTCAGATAATGGATATTTTCATTTTCAGATACTGTTAGAGAACCTGATTGCCATCTTAGGCATGATTTTTTAACATAAAATGGGTTCACTTCCAAACTAAGTATGCTACTGGAAATTTTCATCTTCTTTTACTGTTAATGAAGCTTATTTCATGCATCTGATTGTCAGCTTGGCTTTTTTTTTTTGACCAAAATGGGTTCACTGTGCACTGAGGATGTTATAGCTGTATGCCAAAATCCTCCGGATATGTACAACAATTGGGTTTTAGATTTAGTTGGGCTAAAGAATTAGTAGAGCAACATATATGCTCAGATAATGGATATTTTCATTTTCAGATACTGTTAGAGAACCTGATTGCCATCTTAGGCATGATTTTTTAACATAAAATGGGTTCACTTCCAAACTAAGTACGCTGCTGGAAATTTTCATCTTCTTTTACTGTTAATGAAGCTTATTTTATGCATCTGATTGTCATCTTGGCATGTTTTTTTGACCAAAATGGGTTCACTGTGAACTGAGGATGCTATAGGTACGTATGCCAAAATCCTCCGGATATGTACAACAATTAGGTTTTAGATTTAGTTGGACTAAAGAATTAGTAGAGCAACATATATGCTCAGATAATGGATATTTTCATTTTCAGATACTGTTAGAGAACCTGATTGCCATCTTAGGCATGATTTTTTAACATAAAATGGGTTCACTTCCAAACTAAGTATGCTGCTAGCATCCTCATCTTCTTTTACTGTTAGTGAAGCATATTTCAAGCATCTGATTGACATCTTGGCATGTTTTTTTGACCAAAATGGGTTCACTGTGAACTGAGGATGGTATAGCTGTATGCCAAAATCATCCGGATATGTACAACAATTGGGTTTTAGATTTAGTTGGGCTAAAGAATTAGTAGAGCAACATATATGCTCAGATAATGGATATTTACATTTTCAGATACTGTTAGAGAACCTGATTGCCATCTTTGGCATGATTTTTTAACATAAAATGGGTTCACTTCCAAACTAAGTATGCTGCTAGCATCCTCATCTTCTTTTACTGTTAGTGAAGCTTATTTCATGCATCTGATTGACATCTTGGCATGTTTTTTTGACCAAAATGGGTTCACTGTGAACTGAAGATGGTATAGCTGTATGCCAAAATCCTCCGGATATGTACAACAATTGGGTTTTAGATTTAGTTGGGCTAAAGAATTAGTAGAGCAACATATATGCTCAGATAATGGATATTTTCATTTTCAGATACTGTTAGAGAACCTGATTGCCATCTTAGGCATGATTTTTTAACATAAAATGGGTTCACTTCCGAACTAAGTATGCTGCTAGCATCCTCATCTTCTTTTACTGTTAGTGAAGCATATTTCATGCATCTGATTGACATCTTGGCATGTTTTTTTGACCAAAATGGGTTCACTGTGAACTGAGGATAGTATAGCTGTATGCCAAAATCCTCCGGATATGTACAACAATTGGGTTTTAGATTTAGTTGGGCTAAAGAATTAGTAGAGCAACATATATGCTCAGATAATGGATATTTTCATTTTCAGATACTGCTAGAGAACCTGATTGCCATCTTTGGCATGATTTTTTAACATAAAATGGGTTCACTTCCAAACTAAGTATGCTGCTAGCATCCTCATCTTCTTTTACTGTTAGTGAAGCTTATTTCATGCATCTGATTGACATCTTGGCATTTTTTTTGACCAAAATGGGTTCACTGTGAACTGAGGATACTATAGGTACGTATGTCAAAATCCTCCGGATATGTACAACAATTGGGTTTTAGATTTAGTTGGGCTAAAGAATTAGTAGAGCAACATATATGCTCAGATAATGGATATTTTCATTTTCAGATACTGTTAGAGAACCTGATTGCCATCTTTGGCATGATTTTTTAACATAAAATGGGTTCACTTCCAAACTAAGTATGCTGCTAGCATCCTCATCTTCTTTTACTGTTAGTGAAACTTATTTCATGCATCTGATTGTCATCTTGGCATGTTTTTTGACCAAAATGGGTTCACTGTGAACTGTGGATGGTATAGCTGTATGCCAAAATCCTCCGGATATGTACAACAATTGGGTTTTAGATTTAGTTGGGCAGCCGAATTAATAGAGCAACATATATGTTCCGATAATGGAAATTTTCATTTTCAGATACTGTTAATGAAGCTGATTGCCATCTTTGGCATGATTTTTTAACATAAAATGGGTACACTTCCAAACTAAGTATGCTACTAGCATCCTCATCTTCTTTTACTGTTAATGAAGCTTATTTCATGCATCTGATTGTCATCTTGGCATATTTTTTTGACCAAAATGGGTTCACTGTGAACTGAGGATGCTATAGCTGTATGCCAAAATCCTCCGGATATGTACAACAATTGGGTTTTAGATTTAGTTGGGCTAAAGAATTAGTAGAGCAACATATATGCTCAGATAATGGATATTTTCATTTTCAGATACTGTTAGAGAACCTGATTGCCATCCTTGGCATGATTTTTTAACATAAAATGGGTACACTTCCAAACTAAGTATGCTGCTAGCATCCTCATTTTCTTTTACTGTTAATGAAGCTTATCTCATGCATCTGATTGTCATCTTGGCATTTTTTTTGACCAAAATGGGTTCATTGTGAACTGAGGATGCTATAGGTACGTATGCCAAAATCCTCCGGATATGTACAACAATTGGGTTTTAGATTTAGTTGGGCTGAAGAATTTGTAGAGCAACATATATGCTCAGATAATGGATATTTTCATTTTCAGATACTGTTAGAGAACCTGATTGCCATCTTTGGCATGATTTTTTTAGCATAAAATGGGTTCACTTCCAAACTAAGTATGCTGCTAGCATCCTCATCTTCTTTTACTGTTAATGAAGCTTATTTTCATGCATCTGATTGTCATTTTGGCATGTTTTTTTGACCAAAATGGGTTCACTGTGAACTGAGGATGGTATAGCTGTATGCCAAAATCCTCCGGATATGCACAACAATTGGGTTTTAGATTTAGTTGGGCTAAAGAATTAGTAGAGCAACATATATGCTCAGATAATGGATATTTTCATTTTCAGATACTGTTAATGAAGCTGATTGCCATCTTTGGCAAATTTTGATTGGGCTGTGATTGGATTGTTTAGTGGCTGTTGTCTATGTTCTTAATTGGGCTGTGATTAGAAAGAGAGGGCTCGAGTGGAGATCTGGAAACCCATATAGAGACATTTTGTTCATAATAATTTATTATTATTGTTGTTCTTGTCGCTCTTGCTGTTGTTGCTGATGTCTCTTTGTGTTCGTGTGTTGAAGGGAAACAAGGGATGAGAGAGAGATGAGGAAAATGCCGCTATGTTAGCCTGGTGTATCCAAAGTCTCTACCATTCTTCTTTTTGTTTCCATTTCTGGCTTCTATATTTGGTTTCCTTCCACGATGACAGTTCCCTAAAAATACACTTGATATGAGCCCTATCTTATTTTTCTTATTTTTCTTATATTTGGTTTCCTTCCACGATGTACAATTTCATGGATTGTCTGAACATTCCATGAAAGACATGCTTAGATACTGAATTTTCATTTGTTTTACTGTTTTAGATAGTGGATATTCCCAATCAGAGGAGAATATTAAGGTTTCAAGTTAGATACTGAATTTTCATTTGTTTTGTTGTTTTAGATATATTTAAAAACAAAATTAAGTACTAGATTTTTAGCATTGCAATGTAATTTTTTACCTCTGTATATATCATTAACAATTCCATTTGCAATTGGCACTTTGATCTTATAATTTAAGATACAGGTAGATCTTTTTGCAAGTTCAAAAAATATGTATATTCTGTATTGTGGTCTACTGTTGAATTAAACTATTGTTTTTTTTTCACAGAGCGGTCGCCCAGATGAAGGAAATTCTGATGATTAGAACTGAAGCTACTCGAGGGGTATGAATCTGCGGTCCTCCTTGCTGTTCTTATGTCCTCCTTGCTGTATGGTTGTTGTTCTTATGTCATCCTTGCTGTTGTTATGTCAGACTGGTTTTTTTTTTGAGAGTTATGTCAGACTTTTAATTTGGGATATTTGGAATATTTGTCAGACTGGTTTGTTTGGATATTTAGGATGTTAGTCACTATATTAATTTGTTAATTATGACACTGTTAATTAATCAATGAATTTGGACGTTGATATGACACGTGTGAAACTTTATTATCTTTAATTATTCTTGTGTTTGGTTATGATTTGCGCAGTAATATGCAACGAAATTGGTTGAATTGGTTGTGAATTAGTTTACAGGTTTTGTAAATGAAACTGTGAATTGAAATCGAACGAAAAACCGGAGCATGAAAAAACAAACGGGCATAGCTAGACCGGCGTTTTAAAAAATGCCGGTCTATCTAATGAATTTGTTGCAGTGTGCGATATACCGGCGTTCCCACACACGCTGGTGTATGTCGCTAGCTGTAACGGCACCAAGAAACACCGGCGTTTTATAAAACGCCGGTGAACCTAACTACACCGGCGTTTTTTGGTCACGCCGGTGCTTGTAAGTAGGAAAAACCGGGCACTCATAAACGCACATACACCGGCGGTCTATGACCGCCGGTATACTTTCATTCTACACCGGCGTTTATAGAAACGCCGGTGAATGGATAAATACCGGCGGTTTATGGCCGCCGGTGAATGTATATTGGGTGTAAAAGAACGGCACTCAGAGACCCCCATACACCGGCGTTTGCTGACCGCCGGTGTAGTTGTAATATTTACCGGCGTCTAGTAAAACCGCCGGTGTAGACCCCTTCCTTTCCGCGACGCTCGCTTCGGCGGCAATTGGATCGGCGCTATTATAAACGCCGGTGAAAGTTTCACCGGCGTAAAAAAACGCCGGCAAAGACGTAAAAAAATGCCGGAAAATCGAGTATCTTTCGTAGTGGTGGTTTGCAATAGATCACATACGCCTGCTTGAGCACACTCATCCTTGGGATGAAGATGAACTATAGTCAATCAGATTTACTTATGTCATTGAACTTCAACATATGATACATTGTATTTTATGAAATTTTAAAAATCCTTAACAATTTTCATACTTTAACAGAACAAGCAAGATACTACAGTTATTATACTTTTAAAGAATAATTAATTCATAAATAGACTAATAAAATTAAGATATTAGAGCATCCACAATCGTTTTTCTCATATGCTATAAAATGGCAGTTACAGTAATAGCAAATGCCATCGATCGCTGCAGTGGTCGTTTGCTATATTGTTTCTCATTTTTTAGAAAAAAGCGAGCGACGGTATATGATATACGTCTCATCGTTTAAAATAAATTAAAAAAAAATTAATTACTTATTAACTATTAAACTATATTAATTAACTAAATTAAATAATATAATAATAACTAAACCTAATTACTACTCTAAACCTTCCAATCAGCATTAATAGCCCAAGAAGCATTAAATGCCCTTTTAGTTCACGGACGGGGTTTGATACCCCGGCCGGGGTATCATTCCCCGTCCTAGGGAATTATTAAAAAAAAAATATTTTTTAAGGGGGAGTGACGGGGTATCATACCCCGTCTGGGGTATGTATCCCTGTCCGACCATTTTTTAAAAAAATAAAAATAAAAATTATTAAGACGGGATATGATGTTCGGTCTGAATTGATTAAATAATCATTAAATAGGAGGGACGGGATATGATATCCCGTCCTTTATATTTTGAGAAACTACATTTCGTTTCTCATATTTGAGAAACAAGAATCGAACGTTTGCTAAAAAATGGCAAAATGAGAAACGATTGCAGAGGTTCGTTTGCTATCTATATAATAAAACACAAAGAAAGCTATCAAGTGGCTCTCCTTCAATCCCCCCAAAAATCAAAGGCTCAGATCTAACCTTACAAAACATATTTTCCCTCCAAAAGTTTCCCCCAAAACTCAAATTCAAATCCCCCACCCAAAACAACTCCTATATTTTTTTATTTCTCTCTCTCCATCCCTCTTCTATTCAAAAAATTAAGAAAATAAAAATTTAAAAAATTTAAAAAAAACTAAAAAACTTAAAAAATTTAAAATTTCAGAACTTAAAAAAAATTCAAATTTTTTTTTAAAAAAAAAAATTCATATAATATGTTTTTTGCTTTATGCTTCCTACTTCAATTAATGTGTTGGACCTCCAAAACTATTTTATATGATCAAACAAGGTGCACCGTTCCGAAGACGTGCCGTAGGCACGTGTCAACGGGCAAACCTAGTAATATGACAAAATGACATATATACATATAGCAAACGACTGTGGATGCTCTTATATGCACATTGCATGCTCTACTACTTTACTCTCAATTTAGAAAAAATGAATACAGCAATATGTTTTACATGTGGGAGCAATCAAATAATTTATTTATTTATTTATAGTAAAAAGGCGCTCTTTTCATCCAATATTCACAATGGTATGAAATTTACATGTATTGCACGTGTCAATATCTGGGCAATGACTGACGTCAACCGCGAGAACTGAGAAGAATAATATTATCCTTGCTCGTCCATCGCATTACACGTGGCAGTAAACCAGAATACTATCATCATACCTTGCCTGTCCCGTTTACTAGATCTCCGCCACGTAGCCCGTCCTCAATTACTTAACCTCTTCCCACGAACACCACAACTTAGATTTTCGAAAATTTCCATAAAAGACCTAATGATTGAACTCGGTTGAAATCCGAGTTCAGGTCCGGACTAAAAAAAAAAAAAAAAAATTGGGATCGAGTCTGAGAGGGAACCCGAAAAAAGTTACTCTTTTTATTCTTCTGAAGTTTGAGAGAGAGAGAGAGAGCGAGAAACAAAGGCAGGGTTTTGCTGCGATAATGTCCTGATTTGCTCTGAATCCACTGTAAGAAACTATTTTTCTTTCGATTTATGGCATCTTTGACTATAAAGTTTGGTTATTTAATTTCAATTTCACACTTTCTTTTGAGTTTAGTAACTTGTTGAAGTTAGGGTTTTTGAAAGCACTCAGAAAGATGTTTTTTTGTTCGAGTTTTTGTTTTTATTATTCTGATTTTAAGATTAATTTGGATACTGTGTAGTGGTTTCAGTAGGTTATTAAGTGTCAAACTCATACCCAATTTTTTTTTCTTTATTTACATAGTTGTTAATCAAAATTTTGATTTTGGTAATGTTTTTTGTTGTTAATGTAGATATTAAAGGCTGTGGTTATGTTAAAGATTGAATTTTGATAAGTGGGTCATCTAGTTTTCATGATTTGGGAAATTGGTTATTTGTATCGTTTTACATTGATGGGAAAAAAAATTTAGGTTTTGACGTCTGGTTTGATAATTTTGATTTCCAAATTTGATGTATGAACTTTTTTTCTGCTTCTTCTTCTTCTGTGGTTCCAGGTATTGTAGTGTTAACTTAATTTTCAGACAGTCCAAGTTTCAAGCTTGGTGATTTTGAGACCTTCTGGAATGGCTGAACCTGAACCAGGAGTTGATGCAATTGCAGTGGAAAATGGATCAGCACCTATTACGGATAGTGTTCCACATGCGCCTACTGTTGAGAAGCATGTAGAAGAAAAGGAAGGTTGTGAGGAACTGAAGGCGGTGAACGAAGAAAAGAAGGAAGGAGAAAAAGTGAATGGTGTAGATGAGGTGAAGGCTGTAGAAACTGAAAACGCTGAGGAAGAAGTCAAGGTTGAGGAGGTTAAGGGTGGGGAAGAAGCAAAGGAAAGTAAAGAAAATGAGCCCGTCAAAGAACTGAAGGAAGAGGAAGATAATGGTGATGAGAAAGGAGACGGTGAGGAGCAAACAAAGGAAGAAAACGATACTGTCAAGGAAACGGATAGTGTGGAAGAATTGAAGGGTGAGGTAGAAAAGAATGGCACGGAAGACATAAATGGTGAAAAAGATGTAAACATGATAGAAGATACTATAAAGGAGGAAGCAAAGAAGGATGCAGTGGAGATGGAGGATAAAGAAGTGATAGAGGCTAGTCACGAGGGACAAAAAGAGGGTGCAGGAGAGAAGAAAGATGAGGAAGACAAGATGGATGTAGGGAAACCAGTTAATGATGAGGTAGAAGTGAAGGAAAATCAGGAGGATGTGGACATGGCAGAAGTGGAGGATGTGAGGGGAGAAGTCGGTACGGATGGACGTGGAGAAAGTGAAGAGGCAAAATTGGAGGAAAAAGATGATGTGAAGGAAAAAGAAGATGATAAGGAGGTAGCTGATGAAAGTAAAGGGGCAAAAGGGTCAAAGAATAAAAGGGCTCGAAGTGTGCGAAAAGGAAAAGGGAAGGGGAAGAAAGAAGAAACAGAGAAGGCTGAGGCTCCGAAGGTGCGGAAAGAGGAAGGAAAGAAATCTGCTGAAGCAAAGGAAAAGAAAGAGGGAGCTAAAAAGGCCCTAGAAGCAAAGGAGAAGAAAGAGGGATCAAAGAAGTCTGTGGAAGAGAAGGAGAAGGGTATTAGTGCTAGAAAAGGGAAAGAGCCATCTAGTTCAACACCTTCTACTATTGATCGTCCCGTGCGTGAGAGAAAAACTGTGGAGAGACTTGTTGAAGTAATTGACAAAGAGCCAAACAAGGGTGTTGTGATAGAAAAGGTGCTACTTGATATCAAATTTCCGTTCATCACAAATTTTGCAACATTTCATAGTTTTTTAAAGTCATGTTTTATAAAATTCTTATGTGTAGGGCCGTGGGACCCCGCTCAAAGATATTCCGAATGGTATGGTTCTCAACTGCTTCAATGCTCAGTGGAGTCTCTTAATGTTGCAACTATGACATGTTTAGTCAAGTATACTTTTACATCACTTTGGTTTTGATTCTCAGGCTTAAGCACGCTTTCACAATTCACAATATCTTGATAATTTTGTTTTAATTTGTTAAGCTGGACTAGTTTGAACTGTAAATACTAACCATTTGGGATTCAAAGTGGAGTTTGCTTATCCAATTCTTCTGCATTATTAATTTGTATGCATGGGGTAGTGCTTGTCAGTATAGCAAAAGTTTCAACTCTGCTGTTACATAAAACCACACTCCCTTGTTGTTCTCCAGGTTAGGCAACCCTCATTTGTTAAGCGATTATTAAGCATCCAAATCCAAACTTGTGTGTTGTGAACAGTCTATATATTACCATGTATACAATTCTCATATATTTTACAATTCACATGCTTGCACTTCGACATGCTTACCTTTGATTGGATCTGTTTTTTGATGTAGCATAACAAAACTCTGCAGCATAATTGCGCAGGGCTTTTTTAATGCATCATATATGCTCCAAACTATTTTTATTGCTTAACAGATCTATGCAGCATTACTAGATTTTTTTTAATATATGCCATTTTTTGAAACTATTTACAAAAAGAGGACAGCTGCCAAAGTATTTGCACTTGGAGACTCGACAACTAAACTCGCCATTCCCAACGTCTAGCTTAGTTATTTTGTACTCAACAACTAAACTCGCCGTTCCCAACGGCGAGCTTAGTTATTTTGTGCTTGTCGCTGGGAACGGCGGGCTTAGTTTTATTTTTTTCGGAGAAACTCACCGTTGGGATAGTTCAAAAATTATTGAACAAGACTCGCCGTTCTCAACGGCGAGGTTCTTTATAGCAGACTCGTTGTTGGGAACGAGAAGACTCGTTGTTGGGAACGTGAGAGAGCGAAACACTTGAATTTTTGAAAAAACTCTGTTGCACTCTCTTCTGTGTGAATTTTTAAAAAACTTTGTTGGTCTCTGTGAATTTTCATATAATCTCGTCGTTTCCAATAGCGAGTCTAGTACAAAGAACCTCACCATTGGGAATGACTAGTCTTGTTTGAAAGTTTTGAACTAAACTTGCCATTGGGAATTTCAAGTTTCTAGAAAAAAAAAAGGAACTAGACTCGCCGTTTGCAATGACGAGCACGATATAACTAAGCTCGCCGTTGGGAACGGCGAGTTTAGTTGTTGATTTCCCGAGTGCAAATACTTTGGCAACTTTTTTTTTGCAAATAGTTTCGAAAAGGGCATAAATTAAAAAAATTCGCCTTACTAGACTTGTTAAATATTTATAATTTATAAATGCTCGCATCAATTTTGAACAAGGTCCAGCACTGACTAATGACTATATCTACAATGTGATGCCAATCTAGTGTCGACCTTATATTTGTCATGTTTTCTTGGAAATTTCTCTGTTAAAGAACTGTATTCAGTCTCACACCATGTTAGCTAGGTAGAAAGCTTGTATGCTATAAATACATCGTACTGGTCACGGAGTTAAGTATACAGGTGACAATGGATGCCTTATATCATACTTTACATGTAATACTATGAACCCGATAAAGGTACGCATGGTGCATGAGATATAATAGCAGAAGGTGCATCTACGACATACTCTTGTATTTATTGATATTGAATGATCTACTTTCATGGGTTACATTAATTATTCAATTTAATTTCCAAAGCAGTCCGACTCTGGTTGCATACTAGCCAAGGGTTAACTTAGTTTTTAGTGATAGATGTATGTCCAATAAATGCTCAAGTCTCTAGGTAGTCTAAGTGGATGCAGGACAGTGTTCTTCGCAGTAATCAAAAGGAAGTGGCTGGCTAATGGCACAAAAATTGCAATGCCCTATCCAATAATAGCAAACGTTTGAGTGGTCTGCGTTATAATAAGAGAGGCAATTACGTGTCACCGAGCCTTTCCAACCCCCCCCCCCCCCCCCCCCCCCCCATATTTTTTCCTCTTACGGTGTTTTGACACAACGCACTTCCAAACAGAAGCTTCTGTACTTCGTAGATCTAAGATGATGACTTGGCTGTATATCTTACTATATACTTGCTGCTTGGTCATCATTTTCTTATAGGCTCATTCTTAAACCTTCCTATGTTGTCCCAAGTGATGGTTCTTATGTATAAACAATTAAACATGCTATCAAGTAATATTTATCATGTATGAAGACTGGAATAGAGCTTATGGAGGAAAATATTAATCTTAATGACATCAATGACTGAGAAAGAAGCTATTACTTTTGTTTCTGCCATTGTGCAGAGTAAACCTATTTCTGAAGGTTGCAGTGAACCTTCTGCACTATATATATAAGATATTTAACATTGGTTTACAAAAAAGAACATGTAAATTATGCAAGCCTTGAGCTGCTGTTGATATTTTATGGAGGAAAAAATAGTCGTCCTTACACTGATTCTATATAACCCAACATGAAAGCCCTTGGGCAAGGGAAGGGAGGGGAGGGGGGGGGGGGGGTCGATGAATTGTTAACTCGTATCTCGAAGAGTACTTTTTAGAGAATTGACCTTTTTTATATCTTTTGAGCTCTCAACCAAGATATGTATTCAGTTAAATAAAAACTAAAAATTACCTTGATTCTAATGGCTAGGCTGAGGAATAAGGGTTATTTCAACAGGAATAACTAAGATATATACAAGTATATCGGTTTTGGTATCGTTTTGAAGTTCTAAATATTCATTCCCGATATTTTAGCAAATATTGCTGGTATATCGGCCGAAACCTAATATATGGCCGAAATCTAATATATCAATAGATTTTGTTTGTAGGTAATTAATTTGAATACTTGTCTATCATACAAAAATAAGCCTTTTTGTTGTAGGTATGCATTGTTGTAGTATGTTGCTATTTAGATATGTTTCTATTATGTATTGGAATGAGCGTGATTAATGCAGATGATTTTATATTTGAGTTGTGATTGTATTTTTTGCATTAGATAGAATACATTTGGGATATATAATGTATATATGGGTAGTTTAAATCGTATTTGGGTTCCGTTTATCATCAATGATGACCCAATATTAACTTGATGACCTATTATTAACTAAATATCACCAATATATCCCTGATGCCCTCCTCTATCCAATATGAAAAACTGCACAGTACGATTCTGATATCTGCTATTTACAACCTTGTCCCTTAACTATCTCCTTGGTTCCAAGGAGATAATGCAGGGGCAGGAGGCCTTTCTATATTATCATATACCTAGGTGAGATTTCTTTTTTTAAATTTTATTAATATACTAGATTTGCCCGTGGGCATGTGCACGTGCCTACGGCACGTTTCCATTACTATATGTTGAAAAATAATTATAAATGGGGTTGTAAAATCTAACTTCTTAGAACTTGAAGTGTGGAAAATGATGAAATTTAATTGTTGAAGAGATATTTGCTATTTTCAATATAACATGTGCAATTAAAGAAAAAAAATTCCGAAAATTTACAAACCTGAAATCTTAAAATCTAAATTTCTAAGTAAATAAAGAAAGAATGGGAGAGAGAGATAGGGAGAGAGAAAAAGAGAGAAATATGAAAAAGTGAAGAGAGAAGAGAGAGATAGTAATAAAGTAATGAGTTTTTTTAGTTTTGGGGGAAAATATTTGGTTTTGGGGTTTGAAATTTTGGAGAAAAAATGTGTTTTGTGAGGTTAGATCTAGGTCTTTGATTTGGGGGGATTGAAGGTGAGCCACTTGATAGCTTTCTTTGTGTTTTATTTTATATATATATATATATATATATATATATATATATATATATGGGTAAAAGGGATATGAGCAACTTGCTCATTTACTACAAGTGATTATGTGGCATGCATGTGATACATTGGACAACTAACCCTTTTAAGGATTTTCCAATCACATGCATGCCACATCATCAATTGCTTATTTACTAAATGAGCAAGTTGCTCATATTCCTTTTTCCATATATATATATATATATATATATATATTTGCGCCCATTGTTGTATATATATATATATATATATTTGCGCCCATCGGCAACAATATCTAGCTGGCAACTCCAAGGGGTTCGGAAACCCATCGGCAACAATTTCTGAAAGGTGTTTCTTAAGCACAAATTTCCTTGAATTTACCACAGAAAACCTTGAGAGCCTGAATATCTTTGCATGTCAACCATCTTGTTCATTTATTAGGTGGAAAATTCAATTGCAGTTTACTTTTTCCACCCTTAATGTTATTATGCTTCTTTCCGAATTTATCATGCTAGTTTAAAGGTTTGGATAGAAAGTTTTGATTCATTAAAACATTATTAAGTATTAAATTGAGTTACGGTAAGAACTCCAAATATTATGATTGTTCAAATAGGAGCTACCATAAATGGCTTTCATTGGACTATAAATAGTAACACAGAAGGAGAATTGCCATATTGCACATTTTGGACAATAACAAACCTTGTGGCCCCCTTCCCCTCCCCGCATTACCTATTGGTAGGCAATAAAAGCCCTGTGGTGCATGCACACCACACATACACCACTATTATTTAACAAACCTATTGGTGCGCACGCGCACGGATTCACACACACCCCTATTATTAACAAAAATTACAAATCTCTTGGATGAAGGAAATTTTTTAAGTTGATTATGGTTATGGTATTTTACAGAAAATGGATCTTGAGGCTCAAATAGGGATCTTTTCTATTTTGTCACAAGTATAGAGATGCCATCTTTCTCTTGCTTCTTGGCCTAGTATGTGTGTTTGTGTGTAGGCTGTGTGCAATTAATTTTTAAAGTTTACGAGGCTTTAGCGATATTAGTTCTGAAGGTTAAATATGGTTTATTGTTTATCCTTGTTTATGAGTTTCCTTCGATTAATCTATAGTGCCTTGCAATAAGCCGGTTGTTGAAGTGATTGTTTTTCCCCTTTGTGTCTGTGTGAAGCTGTTCTTTGAAATCCTAATTTGCATCTTCAGGAATCTTGTTTGATTCTGGCAATAGATAACTAAATAGAAGACACCTTTTTGGGTTTCCAAGTCCTTCAAGTGCACTTTTTGTTTCAGTATATCCAACATGTATAGCTAATTGCTGATTTTTCTACAAGGCTGACGTTCATTCGTTAAGTATCGTTTTACTTTGTGGTGCATGGGTACCTATTAATTGCCTTATGTATGATTGCAGCAGTTGTTAATAACCTAATATGCATATTAATTATATATTTTCGTTAGTCTACAAAAGCTGAATAAAGCTGAATATCTTTCCAAAATTATAGTTGTCTGCACGAAGTGTTCATTTATTTCTAGCAAGTTTCGTTAAACTGTACTTTTACTTTTACTTCATTAATTATAGAGTTGTGATGGGTTTCTTGAATCCTTGTTTCAGTGGCGTACAAACTAGCAAGAAGGAAGCCTGGAGAACTCAAATTGCTTCATCAGACTCTTTTTGGAAGGAAAGGAAAGGTATTATATTTTGAGTTGTTAAATACATTTCTATTTGTACATCTAGTGTAGTTTAATCAGAGGTTTAGCTTTTAAATTTTTTTACTTGTTGAAGATGGTGCTGCTTCCTAATGGTAACTTGTTTAGTATACAGTAAAGTGAACCAGTTGAGAGAAAACAAATGTCTTAAATTTAAACTAGTTTCTTTCAACATTTCCGTAACTTTTGTGTGTAAATTTTCTAATGTTCAATTATTATTGAGTTTGTTGAACGTGTCTGTATGACTGCAGTTCCTCGAAAGTATAATCTAGTGGCCAAGCTCCTGGATTTGAACTGTAAATTATGGTGCCTGTAAAGATCGTTGAGTGAACAGCCTAACACATGCGCAAGATCTTCACCATTTTCTTCTCCTAACATGCTCTGACAAACATGACTCGTTAGTTAGAGTTTAATTACATGTAATTTTCTTTTTGGACTAGAAAGTTCTTATGTTTGTTTAATTTGGAAATTGGAAGTAGGAATCAGTCATGGTTTTAAAAATTTCTTTTGTTTGTTTAATTTGGAAGTTGTAGGAATCAGTTGTGGTTTATTTAGTTTTTATTGTTTTGTGTTTTGCTTTTGATTTTGTTTTTTGGGTTTAATTGCATATGATCAGAAGGTGATCACCTCTAAGAAAAAAATTCAGAAAGTTGACATTTTGCAATCCTGGAAACTGAATCCTTGTTTTACTAATCTGTTAGAAATTTTCAAGCACATCAAAATTATGATTAAAAAAAAATCTATATCGTCTTCGGGGTCGTCAGTCATTTATCACTGTTATCAAACATACTGGAAGTAACTGCAGGCAAAATCCTGATGCAATACAGCCAACACCTCTCTACTGGCTGGTATTTGAAACATGCTTTAAATTCCTTCTGGCAAAATCATTTAAATACAAAACTTCGCAATTTTTCTTCGCACCTTAAGATGCCTACTTTTACATCCAATCCGTCGTTTATCTGACTATATCGGGATTAGCCTTTAGACCTCTTGCCCTGCCATCTCCTGACTTATTTGATTGTTTTTCTGAGTTTTGTAAAATGGAAAATTTTGTTGCATCTGCTTAAAGTTTTTATTTATGCACCATTTTCTTCTATATTCCTTTCAACTTATTCTTGACCAGAGTTATTGTTGTGTGGATATGCAGGTGGTTGACTTTAAAAATAACATTCTCAGATTTTCTGGATTTGCATGGCATGAGAGTGATGTATGACTTCCTTTCATCCTGAACAAATATTATAACCTTCAGCTACTCATTCTTCGAAGGATTCTATTTACTTCCTTGCAATAACTATTTCTTTCTTGTTATGTCTGCTTGTTGTTATTCTAATTTCTGTAATTTCCTTTTTTAACTATTTATAGGATAAGCAGAGAGCTAAGCTAAAGGAAAAAATGGACAAGTATGTGAAGGACACTTTACTTGATCACTGTGATTTGTTGGATATATCTATCTCGTCAAAAGCTAATAGCAAAAAGGTGTGCTGAATTTGTTGTTTTATTTTTGTATTACATATTACTTGATTGTAGTTTTTTTTCTAACATCTATGTGATTTTATGTTGCTGTTATCTTCTTTCCAGGAGGATCTCATTACAAAGTTATTGGACTTTTTGGTGTGTCCTCATGCTACAACTGATGTCTTACTTGCTGACGAGCAGGTTTGTTTCAGTTCATCTATTGCTCTTTATTTGAATTCTTGTCTGCATAAAGCTTGAATAGATTAATGTAAGTGAAATGTGTTCGTGTTTTTTTAGTGAAGAAACTGTCTTAATCTCTGCCCATTTCCTTTCTAAGCAGACTCCTAAATCTCGGAAGCGCCAGAGCCTGGCCAGAGGAAGTTCATCGAAAAGCACAGAAGATAAAGTTGCAACGCGATCAGGAAAGGTTTGTAGAATTGTAAAATAGAATTAACGATTTTATACATTCTTTCAGCCAGTTGGCTTGGTTTGGTAACTATTGTCTTTTGCGATAGTCTTCTGTTTTATCTTTTGTATGTTGCAATATCCTCCTCGAGTTAATTCGAGTTTCCACCTGCTTGTCAAATTTTTCTCTAGTCACCATTTAACTTATTGCAGAAACGGACGAAGAGTGATGAGTCACCAAGTTCCAAAGAAAAGACTCCAGTAGACCCTGAAGGTGAAGATGACATTGACGAAGAAGATAATGAACATAGTGCTCCTGATGAAGATGAAGAACTTGGGCATTCTGAGAGTGAAAAGGAAGATGAATCTAAAGAAGAAGATAAACAAGCGGAAGATGACACTGAGCATTCTGAAAAAGAAAAAGGAAGCAAGAAAAAAAAACATCTGAAGCAACAAAACGCATCGAAGAAAGAGAAGGTGAAGGCGGGAAGCAGCTCTAAGCAGACCCCTTCAGTAAAAATGGCCAAGAGCCCTTCAAAGACGCCATCATCTGCACGCTCAAAGTCAGATGAGACCAATGATTTAGGTGAAAAGGTCTTCTCTAGAAAGAGAAAAAGTGTTGATCCACCTAAGAAGAAAAGTGATGATCCACCTAAGAAGAAATCATCCTCAAAGCAAGACGTAAAAGAAAAATCTAGTGGTAAGTCTATATAAATCATACTTATCATGCTTTTGTATAGAAACGCACGTATTTTTTGTGAAAGTTGAATTATTAGATTAACTTTTTCTGTGAATTGCCTCGCATAACCATGCGAACTTTACTTTTCTATTGGGGTTCATGATTTTCGTAGTTGGGCCATTGACTCTGCAATTGCATAAATAGCTGTTCATTTTGTTTTCAGTTGATTGTTGGAACTCTTGGAGCCTACCATAATGCAATGCATTTTTCTAGCTACGACATTTTTGTCTGTCGCTTTTAATGCTCGTGTTTGTTGCGTACTCCCTCCGTCCTTAAATGTATGTCATTCTGGGTTTTGACACTTATTTAGAAACTGTCTACATAATTGTAAAAGGAACAAATATTTTTCTTAATTAAAACTATTAAAAGAGGTACTCATAGTCATGTTACACAAATGACCTCAATAATTTGTTTAGGTGAAAAATGAATAGTTACTCAAAGGCAAAGTTTGTTGTTTAATAAAAAAAAGTCAAAAGAACTCTGGAAAGTTGAAGACGTTTCCTTGGAAACCTAAAGGGACAAATAATTTGGGACAAAAAAGAAGGAGAGAATGGCATACATTCTGGGACGAGGGGGGTAGCATATTGGATATTAGGATTGGTAAAAGTTAACTAGCTTTTAAACTGACATGATGTTTCTATTCCTATGGTTAATTCTTATTCTTGCTTTCTTTCTATTTTTATGGATGGAACTGTGCTACTTCTGTATAACATCCCTTGAATTCTCTGTACTAGTTGCAGATGCATTCTTATTGCGCATGTTTTTTCTCCTTTGAAGTCGGTTTTAACTTGTAGGGTTTAGAAGTAGGACTCATTCCACCCGCCTACACTTCCACACCCAAATCCGACCTACCCCACTCATCGTTGTAGATACCAAGCATATATTGAAAAGATATAGCTCTAACGAGAACAATAGGTCTGTTTATCCAAATGAGCAATTTTGTTTTACCACATTCTTAATCCATTTTTTTTCTCTATTTTGTTTTGTTTGTTGCAAATTTATGTATTTATTTTCCATGTTGAATTGCTTTCTGAAATATGAGTGCTAGAACTAATTTTGAATGTGAAGTTGTAATCCATAACCTATTCAGAACTTTGCCACTTCCTGGTTTTCGTCAACTATTGGGTACTACCATAGTCTAGTGCCTCCATTTGCTGCACTCCGTGTGCAGTCTTTGAGGAGTCTCCTTTAACAAGTATAACTTTGTTGTATCTGTATTCCTTCTTAACATCCTTATTATCAGACATGCCTTAGATTTTGTAGCTCTGATATGCACATCACTTACCCTTCAGTTACATCATTTACCATTGACACCCACTTCACAGATCTAGTATCTTCCCAAAATAATAAGAACTCATCTGATATGGTTGATTTTGCCTTGCAATAAACCCCCGTGTTACTTTTTTCTGGATATTCCCCATGCTTAACAATTTATGGACATAGCATTTATTTTCCTCCCTTTGATCTGATACTTTTGAATGTGATGAAAGGAAAAAGTGGCAGCAAAGGCAAGGCTAAATCAGAAGCAGGAGGGAAATCTAATCCAAGCAAGGAGGAACTGAGGAAAATCATTTGTGAAGTCCTTAAGAAAGTTGACTTTAATACGGTGAGTAATATTTGTGACATTAAAGTGTTCTTTAAGCCTGCAGTCAATCATTTGTGAATGTTGCTAGTCATCTACCCAGTTTTATATGTATGTATATTTTCTTCTGTATGTATATTTTCTTTTGTATTTTTATTAGAAATAACATAAGCTCCGTATTTCTTGTTTCAGGCCACTTTCACTGACATTCTCAAGCTGCTACGTATGTTTTCTGCAGAGCTATTATGTACTTTTTCCCCCTTTTCTGCTTTGTTTATTTTAAAATGTTAATATTGACTTGTGGAATTCAATGTCTTAGATGCCCGATGCAATACGGATTTGACACCGAGGAAAGCAGTTATAAAACTAATGATTCAGGAAGAATTGACCAAGCTTGCGGAAGAGAATGAAGATGATGAAGATGAAGAAGGGTCTGAAGAAGGGGAAGAAGAGCATCCTGAACCCGCAGAAAAGAAGGTGAAAGTTTGATTATGATTAGAGATGTTGCATGGAGTAGTATGCTACATGCTTTTATAAAGTCGACTGTCTAACTTTGTTCATCTATTTTGGGCTTTATGTTCTGTATCTGGTCGTTCTTTGTAATGCTGCCGGTCTTGAAACGCCGTTTGTGTACCTAGTTTTGTATTTAGAAATAGTTCCGTAGGCATCCTTTAAATCTTAATCTTATTGCCAGAGATTACACTATTTTGTGTATGCATTCTTCGTATGTGGAGACACTGCTCCACATTCTATTTATAGCTATTTTCTTCTGATGTTTGTGTTTGGTATGTTGCTGTTGCTGGATCTCTGTGGTTGTGGGCCTTGTGGCCTGAACTGCTGTTGGTGGCTGTGTTAGAATCAAGCCAAGATTTGGTTAATAGAAAGATCAAATGAGAACATTCTATTGAGGAAACTTATTTACTATTAATCTGCAGGTAAACCTTGCTATTATTTGCATGGATTGAATGCCAAGCGAGTAGTTTGTTAAAGTATCAATCACATATTTAGTTACCGTATCCAGTTTTTGAATGGTTCCTTTTCTTCTCTACGGTTTGAGTTGAACAGGTTCATGTAGTGCATATCTAAAGGTTGTCAATTGCTATCAGCTAGTATATTGGTAGCATTAATACCATTAAATTTGCCGGCCAGTATATTTGTTGGTCGCATTTGTGAGTTAGTGTTTTTGCCCTAATTTTATATGCTGGGGTCGATGCAATATCATAAGTGAGTTTGAATGATGCGAGATTGTACCACCACTTGCTGCTTCTTAATCACACTAATTTCTCTCTTTCTACATTCGGATCAATGTATAATATGTCTAGCAACTTCAGACCTTCCTTTTACAAGCACAGATTGCAAATTATTTTGGTTAAGTTAATAACCCTATTGCAGTCGCAGGTGCACTGTTTTGACTATTCAACATTCAATATGTTCATATGTATTATAGACGAAATGAGCGAACACCAACATGCTATATAGATGCTATATAGACGCTAGAGCCAACAAACATGCTTTCCATGCTTAATATCCCCTCCCTCCCCCCAAACAAAGTAACCAATCAATGAATTATATAAATCTATATATAAACAATCACTAGCTTCCATGTGGATCATGATCAACTTGTGTGTATATATATATATATGTTGTGAATGCCTACTTTAAGGTAGTCGCTATCCTAGACAAGAGACTTCCCTACTCTTGGGCCTAACTCTCATCACAAGATGATATTTTTTTCAGAGGCTTTACTGTTTTAGGGATCGAAAACGAACTACATAGATTTGAAGTAACAAGTGGAACTACATCACTTGTGACAAATACCAAATCGATTTTGTGAAAATATCACATATGTGGCAATTGGCATACCTTTTTGGTAAAAAAAAAATTCTAAGAAAAAGTAAAAAAAAAAAAAATAAAAATAAAAAAAGAGTCGCGTGAGATGCATTTATAGATACGGCAGCCACGTCCTGCCGACCAAGCAAGCCTGTTGAAAAACAACGGCCAGGATGTTGCCTCCGTGGACTTCATCCAACGCCTCAACCACTCCCACGCGGACCCATTCTTATCGAGAAACAAACGGCCCTCCATCCTCCACGTGTCTTTTCCGATTCGATATTAGGACCATGATCCAACCGATAATCCGACCACCGCTTCCCAAATCCTCTCTCCTCCTGCCTCCTTGCTTCTTCCCTTCTTCCTCCTCTCTCTCTCTCTCTCTCTCTCTCTCCCTCATCGTCCAAATAATCACAACAAAAATATCCTCTCTCTTTCTCTCTCTCTCACACACACACACGCCCAAAATCAAACTCAAACCCAAACCCAAACCCAATTGGAGTCTTCCTTCCTTGATTGAAACTCCAATATGGGTTAACCTCCTCCTCCTCCTCCTCCTCTTGTTGTTATTGTTGTTGTTGTTGTTCTACATCATATCATATATAATTGTACGTAATCTGCTAAAAATTGCAAATATTTGTTTGAGTATGGCGGATTCAGATAATGAATCTGGTGGAGGTAACGGAGGAGGAGGAGGCATGGGCGGAAGCGGTGACTTCTCTGTGTCTCCGAGGGAGCAGGACAGGTTCCTGCCGATTGCGAACGTGAGCAGAATCATGAAAAAGGCACTCCCCGCGAACGCGAAGATATCCAAGGATGCAAAGGAGACGGTGCAGGAGTGCGTGTCGGAGTTCATCAGTTTCATAACTGGGGAGGCTTCCGACAAGTGCCAGCGCGAGAAGCGCAAGACCATTAATGGGGACGACCTTCTGTGGGCCATGACCACTCTCGGGTTTGAGGAGTACGTCGAGCCGCTCAAGGTTTATCTGCACAAGTTTAGGGAGATGGAGGGGGAGAAGGTGGGGGGTGGGCCCACCACCACCAATTCCAAAGAGGGAGGAGGAGGACCTCCTCCTGGTGGTGGTTCTAGTGGTGGTGGTGGTGGCAATGTTGTAAATGTGGGTGGGAATAATTATGGAGGGGGAATGTATGGTGGGGGTGGGGGGATGGTGATGGGGCAGATGTATGGATCACCACCATCGTCATCGTCGGCATCATATCATCATCATCAGCAGCAGCAGCATATGAGTATGGGGATGGGAATGGGAATGAGTGGGAAGGCCGGGAGTTATGTAAGTGGAGGTGGAAATGGTGGGAACTCCACTTCAGGTGGTGCAAGTGGTGGTGGTGGAAATGGGTTTGGAATAGGAGGAAGGCAAGGCAGAGTATAATAATAATCATGCATGTTGTTTTTTCAGTTTTTATTAGATATCAATGTATTTTTGTAAAACTTCCCTTTTTTTATGTCAAGTTTGTTTCAGTGCTAGTTTTTCTTTGTTTCTTAATTTTAGTAACTTTTAGAGAGTTGTTAGATATTATATATAGATTAGTAGTCCATTATCAGATTAGTCTCTACTTCTCTCCTATATATAAGAGATATTATACTCAATTATAATCAATTCAATGTAACATTTTCTCAATCTCTGTTAATCTTAACTTGGTATCATAGCAGTAATTTCTAACCCTAATCTCTCTTTCCATCCCCAATCCCCAATCCTAATTATATCCTATATGTATAACCCCTCCCGGCTTCAATTAGTAATCACCAATTGTCAGCAACCTCTCGACGATAATCAGCAACCTCTCGACGATAATCAGCAACTCCCGAAGTCCATACTATTCCCGAAACCTAATTCCCGGCAACCTCTACGTCAACACAACATCTCAACGAAAACCTCAACAACTCCGACCTCCCGACAACCTCGATGTCAACATAGCATCCTGACGAAATCCTCAGCAACTCCCGCCCGCAACGCCACTTCCCAAACCCTTGGTAACTTCCGTCGGCAATACTACTTCCCAAACCCTTCACAACTCCCATCGGCTACACAACTTCCCATTCCCTAACCTACCTGAAACCCTACCCGACTCGATACCCAATACCCGAAACCCTATCATCCAAACCTTATACCTACCACCCGTTTCTATCTCCAAGACAAAAAAAAAATCACCTGAAACCCAAAATCCAAACCCATACTCATACCAAATCCAAACCGGAAACTACTAGCCTAACCCTAACCCTACTCCTTTCTATTCCCGATTAGTTTGTTGCTGCCGCCGTCGCCGCCGTTAGTCGTAACAAAAAGTCGATTTTTTTTTTTGCAGGTACTAGTACTTCTCCATTGCATGTCACTCTGACAGTCGATCAGCTGATACTCCCTTAGAGTTTCACATGAAGCTTCGTCCTACAGATGGTGAGCTCCTTCCTGATCCCACCAAATACATGCACATCGTTGGACAGTTTGTTTATGTATGCATGATCAGACACAATATTGCTCATGCAGTCAGTATTGTAAGTCAGTTTATTTTTGCTCCTACATCAGTTCACTATATTACTCTTCTTCGGATCCTCAGATATCTGCGGGGCACTATCACTTGTTCATTATTCATACTGAAACTTAGTGCATATTCTTATTCATATTGGGCAGGTGATTCTACTACTAGATGGTCTACCATAGGTTTCTATCTATTTCTTGGTGATTCACTGATCTCATGGCGAAGCAAGGAACTGACAGTTATTGCATGTTCTTCTACAGAAGCCGAGTACAGTGCGCTGACAGCTACCATTAGAGAGATTGTTCAAGTTCGGTGGCCATTGTCAGATATGAGTGTCACTCTTACATGAGATACTCATTTTCATTGTGATAACCAGAGTGTATTATATGTTGCAAGCAACCCAGTATTTCATGAGCGGACGAAGCACATGGAGATTGATTGCCACTATATTTGTGAGCATTTTGAGGTAGAGACAATTTCACTTTATTCCGTGACCTCTTCACAGCAGACAACAGCTTCTCACACTGTTCAGAGAGTTCGATACTTGGTGGGCAAATTCACACTGTTCGACCCACCGTGAGTTTGAGATGGGGTGTCAGATATTATATATAGATTATTAGTTCCATATCGAAATATATATTAGATTAGTCTTTGCTTATTTCCTATATATAGGAGATATTGTACTCAGTTATAATCAATCCAATATAAATTTTTCTCAATCTCTGTTAACCTTAACTGCAACAAAAGCCAATGTCAAGATTATGTGGATGTGGGGTTTAACTGTTTGTAGTTAACTCTAATCATTATATTACATTCATTATATTATATGCTAACTGTGAAAGTCTTGCCACTATGCTAAAACTTCGAAGTTGTAGAATGGTTGAAGAAATATGCACGTGTATTCTAACACGTCCCCTCAGACCAAGAGCCCATTTTTTTATGGGCTAAAGAAACGAGATAAATGTCCAACAAATTGTGAGCCGAGACTTGGACTATACACAATGGTAATTTTTTTTTAAAAACCGCATTTTAATTATGTAGCCGGTGAGATTCGAACATGAGTTTCTTTGATACCATGTGAAAATTTCTGTCACTATGCTCAAACTTCGAAGTTGTAGAAGGGTTGAGGAAAATTGTACTTATATTCTAACACTAAATATCACAGATATAGACATACTAGTACAAATATTGATCATGAGGGGCAATTTTTTTTAATATACATAAATAACAAGTATCATGTCGAATTCGTGTATCCAGTATATGTGCATTCCGACGCAACAATCCAATATAAGAGAGTATGTACTTTGTTAGCTAACATGTGTCTGTGAACTTTTTCGAGTACTTTGAAAATATTTTATAAAACTCTTATTAATAAAAGAGAGGGACGATATTCCACATTTTACTTTAACAACAAAAAAAACAACATATGCCTATGAATGGATTATGGAGCTAGAACAACTTTTATCATTGTTGTTGTGAGAAATCTTTCCCATAAATGGAGTCTCTAGTACTACTTTTATTATTGTTGTTGTGAGAAATCTTTCCTCTGCTCAGAGTACTAGTTGTTTGCTTTGGTTAGTGGTTGCATTAAAAGAGATGGAATTTAAGGCAGTGGAAGCAAAAAGGCATAGTTGTCATTTTTAATTTTGCAATTTTAATTTTGGCAATCCAAACAACTTTTCTAAAAATAGCAATAAGTTCTACAACCATAGTTGTCATTTGAGTTGTCATATATATTGTTACCGCTGATTTTGGTGTGGGGACAAACAGATGAATTTGTGGGTTCGTAAGGAATCGAATGGATCAAACCTGAACACTTCCACAGCAGTTTGGCTGGTTTCTCGCTGCTGCCGTTAACCTGCACAAAGTTCGAAACACCGGAGTTGATCCCGGCGGCGAACCCTCCGACGCTCTTGTCAGTACTCAGAAAAGAATATAAAAGAGCTTGTTATCAAAATTCTTCATAAACTTTCTTTTACAATAAACTTAATTGATTGAGAGGCACCGAAAACAGAGAAGAGAATAGGAGAGGAAAAAATCCAACAAGAAAATAAAATTAAATAAATAACAACTTACAAACAAACCGAATAATATGCAACAAGGTAGAGCAGTCGAGACTTGTGTATCGCACATTGTCCTTAAAATAGATTTCGCCTCTTCCGGTTGCTGGATTGTGTTAAGGCATTTGTCTCCCAGGATGCAATGACTAGAGTGTTCACGTAGGCACCATGTAATACCATCGAACCGACCAACAGCGTGAGAACTTTATCACCGACTTACCAAATAGCAGGATCGAGGAACGAAACAAAGTAAAATTAAACAGAAAAGAAGGAAGACGATTTTTGGTGCAGGGAAGAAAGAGGGGGGGGGGGGGGGGGCTCTATATATAGAGTCAGGTTTAGAGCTTGTAACGGCAGACAAAGATATGAATGCCTACAGTGTTACGGCAGACAATGTATTGAATGCATACATTGTAATGACAGACAACAGTTAATGCCCTGAATGCCACAGTGTAACTACAGATAGACACTTGAATGCGTACAATGTAACGATAGACAAAATATTTAATACTGCACTGAAACGACAGATAAAACCGTTTCTGCATTTATAACAGCAGTTTACAAAAGAAAAAAAAACCAAAACTGCAGCAAAAGGTGGCTCTGCACGGGGTGGGGTGTTATGTCGGTCCGGCATTCGTGTCCGCAGGACGTGCGGGCGCACACAAGTCACATGTAATCAGGTCTGAGATTTGCACCCCCCTGCGCGCGCGGGAGAGAGCCTCTCTTCTAGCTATTTTACAATACTTAGAAGAATGTTACTATATATCCTCTTCTAATTCCCTTGATTTTTACGATGCGGGACTATGTTCCCTCAACCATTTTTCAAGAATGAAAACGTCTAACTTTAAAAGACAATTTCTCTTTCATCCCTTAACCGTTTTTAGCAAATTAATTTATAATTTTGATCTACTCACGAAGGAGAACACAAATCAGTCAAGATCTCTCAATAACTCATTGAAGATCTTACTCAAAAAATTGCTCAAAAACTGGTTCGTAAATGGTGTATAGAACACCCATTTTCTAACATTCCCCACATGAATAAAAATTGACGACCACAGACACGACAGACTGACATGACAGATTTGGTGATAGAATTCAGCGATTGATTCCTGCAAAGGATAGGTAGGTGTTACCCTTTGAACCTTTTCTTATGAAAATATGTTTACTTTACTAACTAAACAGTAGACGCGATATCGTTGAACTATTCTGTCATTTGTGTAAACGATGACATATCTCACACAGAATTCTTCCTAACGCATTTTCAGTTCTCACTATTATGTTCGTTTTGGCAATGAACATACGCCTGGTTCTGCAAGAGTTTAACAGGAATATTGCACTATATTATTCACTTGGAAGCGGCTCTTCTTCCCTCTTACATAGGTAATTTCTTACTTAAGAGTAACTCGCATTACTCTGCTCGGATATCCGACGCATAAGAATCATTAAAAGCATAGCTTAACCTGTTACCTTACGGGTATCACTATTTTATCATGGAAATGGACATGGGAAAATCTCCACAGTGATCCAACTTGGTCTTTACAATTTAGTTGTCCCTTTGAACCTAGATCTTGGGATCTCTAGTCAGCTAGGTTGGGTGTCCAGTGTATCGACTTATTCTTTCATGGGCTTTAGTCTCATTCCCCTCGATGATTTATCAACTAACTCTCTGTTTAACCCTTTAGTTAGCGGATCCACAATGTTATCCTTTGACTTTACATAGTCCACAGAGATAATCCCAGTAGAAAGTAGTTGTCTAATGGTATTATGTCTTCGATGAATATTTCTAGGTTTACCATTATACATATTGCTCTGTACTCTACAAATTGCAGATTGACTATCTGAATGTATGTAGATTGGAGGCACAGGCTTCGTCCACCTTGGAATATCCTCAAGGAAGTGGCGTAACCATTCAGCCTCTTTCCCACATTTGTCCAGTGTGATAAATTCAGATTCCATCGTGGATTTAGCGATCATTGTTTGTTTCGAGGATTTCCAAGAAACTGCTGCACCACCTAGTGTAAACACATAGCCACTAGTGGATTTTGAATTATCACTAGATATCTAGTTCGCATTACTGTATCATTTAAGTACAGCCGGATATCTCGTATAGTGCAGCCCATAGTTACGAGTAAAATGCAAGTGCTTCAGTACTCTTATAATTGCTTGCCAATGCTTGCTTCTAGGATTACTCATATATCTACTTAGTTTACTCACTGCATAGGCTATGTCTGGTCTTGTACAACTCATTAAGTACATTAGACTGCCTATGATTCTAGAGTATTTTACTTGAGAAATACTCTCACCCTTATTCTTGGATAAATGTAAAATTAGATCTATTGGAGTTCTGGTAATTCCAGAATTATCTTTATCAAAATTTCCAAGAGTATTGCCAACATAATGTAACGGCTTAAAATAAGCTCGTCTGATATTCTTATGATTTTAATTCCCAATATAACATCAGCTAGTAGGGGTGGACAACTATTATCCGAACCGACCAATCCAAACCAATCCAACCCGAATCGACCGGTTTTTAATCGAACCAATTAAGGGTTTGGATTGGCTCGGTTCTTGATCTTCAATAACCAACTGGATCGGTTCGGTTGTTGGATGAGGCTTTCAAATAACCGATGAAACTGAACCGACTGTACCTCTATGCATAAGTCCATAAAAAATATAGTTCTCCTTTAATTTCTTGAATATAAAAATAGTCATTTCTCATTTTCTTGGAGATACAAACAGTCTTCTTTAATTTCTTTAATACAAATTGAGCAATTGTTCTACTTATGTTTTGATTCTCCATAATTTTGTGTGTTATGTTGTTGAGAAATGCTTGATTTACAATATGGCCTAACTTAATAGAATCATGAAGTTTATGTAATATTTAGTAGTTATTTTAATCAAGTCAAGTAGAAATTGTAATCTAAATCTTTTTTTATTGTACCTAAAATTCAATTAGCTATGGTTATTTAATGTTTCTTTTTATGATAATAAACTAAGATTACAGAAGTATGCAAGTGAAAAAGTAGTTTATCTCACCCATTTAAACGTCATAATCTCAAACAATTAGTACAAAATTTATTAACAACTTGTGATTTTATGAATCTTCATTTTAAATTCATTTCTGAATAACAAATAACATGTTGTTTATTAAGTTTGATTGAAGTTGATCTTTTAAATTTCAACAAAATTATGAATGATGTTGAAGGTGAAAAGTAGCACGCCAAACCGACCATCAATCCAATCCAAACCAAGCTTAATTGGCTTGGATGGAAACCGATACAATTAAGGTTCGGATTGGTTGTGGATGAGAAAATTAAAAAACCGATCTTCTTTGGATCAGTGGTGGATGGTCCATATTAGGTCGGATACCGACCGATGCCCACCCCTATCAGCTAGTCCCATGTCTTTCATGTCAAACCTCGAGTTCAACATGTTTTTACAGATTTAATCATCTGATCATTGCTTCCAATAATAAGCATGTCATCTACATACAAACATATAATGATATATCTATCTTTTGTGTCTTTGACATATACACATTTGTCACATTCATTGATCTTGAAGCCATTTGTCATCATGACATTGTCAAATTTCTCATGCCACAGCTTTGGAGCTTGTTTCAAGCCATATAATGACTTCATATGTTTACACACTTTCTTTTCATGTCCTGGAGCTGAAAAGCCCTCAGGTTGTTCCATGTAGATTTCTTCATCTAAATTTCCATTAAGAAAAGCTATTTTTACATCCATTTGATATACTTCAAGATTGCGCAGAGTTGCTACTACAAGTATCATCCTAATGGAATTTATTCTCGTCACAGGAGAATACGTATCAAAGTAATCAAGACATTCCTCTTGTTTATAACCTTTAATTACAAGTCTTGCCTTGTATTTATCAATTGATCCATCAAGTCTCATTTTTCTCTTGAAGATCCACTTGGAACCTAAAGGTTTACTACCTGGTGGAAGATCCACTAGTTCCCAAGTATGATTTTGTAAGATAGAATTAATTTCACTCTTGATGGCTTCTTTCCATAGAGAACCATCACTCGAGTTCACCGCTTCCTTGAAGGTTTGGAGTTCACCTTCAAGCATAAAAGTCAAGAAATCCGGACCAAAAGATTTTTCCATTCTTGGTCTTTTACTGCGTCGAGGTTCCTCCTCAACTTCTTCATCTTGGTCTTCACTATCTTCAATGATAGTCTCATGTGTTCGTTTGGAGTAACTTGGTTCCTCCTTTGACTTACATGAAAATACATCTTCAAAGAACGATGCATTTCTAGACTCTATTATCGTGTTGTTTGATATATCAGTGATATCGGATTTGTACACCAAGAACTGATAGGCATTACTGTTAAGTGCATAGCCAATGTAAATACAATCAACCATTTTGGGTCTTATTTTTACTTTTTTAGGTGGAGGTACTACCACCTTGGCAAGACATCCCCACATTCGCAAGTAATTGTAGGATGATTTTTTTCTTTTCCATAATTCATATGGAGCTTTCTCTTCTTTCTTTTTGGGCACCTTATTCAAAAGGTAGTTAGCTGAAAGAATAGTTTCTCCCCACAAGTTTGGTGGTAAACCAGAACTTATTAACAATACATTCTTCATTTCTTTCAATGTACGATTATTTCTCGCAGCAACACCGTTGGACTGAGGAGAATAAAGAGTTGTCGTTTCATGTATAATCCCATGCTTAGCACACGTGTTAACAAATAGCGATTCATACTCTCCACCTCAGTCGCTTCTCAGCACCTTAATTTTCTTGTTGAGTTGGTTCTCAACTTTATTTTTATAGAGAACAAATTTGTCTATAGCTTCATCCTTGCTTTTAAGCAAATATACATAGCAGTATTTCGTGCTATCATCAATGAAGGTAATAAAATATTTATTACTACCTTTTATTTGTATCATTTTCAAATCACAAATATCAGTGTGAATTAGATCAAGAGGTTCAGTGTTTCTTTCATGTAACACCTCAAATTTTTAAACATACCAAGAATACCCATTTTTATATCTTTGTATATCTTATTTTATTTTATTTTTAAATATTGATTGTGGTATGGATATTTGTGTTGGATTGGTGTTGATGATATATTGGAGTTATGAGTCAAGTTTTATGTGCATAACTATTGTTTATTTTTATTTTATACTTTTGGAGGATTACTATGCGATAAATTTAGTGTATTAATTTTGTACTGTTCATATTATAAAAGTATAGAGTTGGGGTTTATTTGAAATATTTTGAAGATTGGGGGTTTATATGTAATTACTCCTTATGAAATATATATATTTATTTACCTTTTTCCAAAAAACCACCCCTTTTCTTATCTCCTCCTTTCTTTCCCTTTTCTGTTTCTCATCCCGATCGAAAAGAAGGCCCCGAACCCAATTTTCGCTGACTTCTCCCTGCCCAAATCCACGTCGTCTCTCCATGATTTTCAAATTAAATTGAGGGATAGGCTAATTGAAGGGTCTTCTACTTCGTGGTAGCGTCGGTTTTTGGTGAGGACTTTGGGAATGGTAGATGCGAGAAATTAGCCAATTATTAGAGAGTTTGCATGTTGTTAATAAATTAGAATTTTTGGTTTATAAAAGAGAAGTATATATGTAAGAATTAATTCTTGTTTGGTAGTGGAAAGTATAGTTGGGCCATTAGAATAATTTGGAAGTGGTTTTAGTTATTGTTTGGGGGATAAAAATCCCATAGGCATTAGAATATTACGTGCAATGCATGTGTACATTCTAGGCGTTCAATAAAACGCCTGAGTGCTATTAGGATTAGTGTTGTTATTTTCTGTGGTTGGTTTGGATGTTTTGAGCCTTAATTGCTTTGAAACTTGATAATAGGAGATGTTAACGGCTTCGGGTGCGGGATGGAGAAGTGATGCTTCAAGTCTTCCCGGGCTGTTAGGTGAGTATGAATGTATTTATGTATCTGTTGTTTTAAGAAAATTTTAGTATCATCTGAATGATTGGTATGAATTACGGAATAAGGTGTATGTATAAATGGGAATTAGTGCTCGGTGTTGGTGTGTTATATGACGATTAAATACTCGTGTCTCTTGTGTATTGATACAAATTTATAGATGATGGATTAGTTATATATGGGGATGAGTTATATTTATATAAGGATGTCAGTATATGGGGAAGTGATGTAATTTTGAATATTCAGTGTAATGGTAATGTATTGTGTGTGTGTATATATATATGATGTTGGGATGGGTTGAGCTACTGGATGTATGCAAACATGTGATAATGAGATAATAAATAGTATGGTATACTCATGATGCGTGAGGTAATGATAAAATAAATAATACAGTACAGTGGTGATGTGCAATAATATGATGTGATGATTTTATATGTTAATTATAGTGATATTTCTTATATGTGATGCATTGAAAGGGTAAGTGAGATGGTGATCATTGTTTATGTGTTAATAAGTTCTAATAAAAGATGAGATGCTATGATGATAAAAGGAGATGAAAATATGAAAAGAAAATGTTAATAGCAATAATTGCAGTTGATCAGAGCAGATACCTCCGGATAGACCGGAGAGAGAGCAGATACCTCAGGGTAGACCTGAGAGAGAATTGATACCCTAGGATAGACCTGGGAAAGTAGATACCTTCGGATGGACCAGAGAGAGAGCAGATACCTCCAGATAGACCGGAGAGAGAGCAGATACCTCAGGGTATACCTGAGAGAGAGTTGATACCCAAGGATAGACCTGGGAGAGCAGATACCTCCGGATAGACCGGAGAGAGAGCAGATACCTCCGAATAGACCTGAGAGAGAGTCGATACCCCAGGATAGACCTGGAAGAGCAGATACCTCCGGATAGATCGGAGAGAGAGCAGATACCTCTGGATAGACCGGAGAGAGAGCAGATACCTCAGGATAGACCTGAGAGAGAGTTGATACCCCAGGATAGACCTGGGAGAGCAGATACCTTTGGATAGACCAGAGAGAGAGCAGATACCTCGAATAGACTGGAGAGAGAGTTGATACCTCAGGGTAAACCTGAGAGAGAGTTGATACTCTAGGATAGATTTGGGATACTATGGCGCACTGGTCGAGTAATTAATAAAATGAACATGATGTGAAATGTGAATGAGAAAGAGAAGAAAATACTTGGTGTAAAATGAAATGAAAAATTAAAGTAAGTATAAATGAAAATTATTATGTAGTAAAAGCAAATGTGGTTGTGTTATACAAATGAAAAAGTAAAAGGGGTATGTGCTAAAATAAATAGCATGAAGTAATAATTGAGCTATTGGCTTAAGATGTGATAAGTTTTCACCCAAGTTCTACTTGGGGTGCAGTGATTATTACCCAAGCTATCGGCTTTGGGGTGCGGTGTATATTACGCAAACTATGTTTGGGGTGCAGTGTATTATCTAAAAAGAATGAGAGTTAATGTGAATTGTATTATAAGATGGAAAATGAGAAGTAGAATACCTTGTGCTGTGAAATGAAAACGAGAAAGTGAAAATAGCGTATGACATAAAATGAATATGAGAAAGTCGAGAAAGCAAGTGTATTATGAGTTAAGAATAAAGAATAAATAAGTTAATTATAAGATGAGATTCAGAGAATACGTAAAGTGTATTAATATGGATTAAATGAAGAAATTGTGTTATGAGAATGAATACGTGAGGTAGAGAGAATGCATTATGCATCTTATAAATAATAGTGATGATATAATACGAGAGTGGTCACGAAAATGATTATTAAAGAAAAGTATGTTGTGATTTGAGTTTGTTGTACCTTGGAAGTGTGTCGAGGAACTACTTGCCCGCTATTTCCACGAAAATGGTGGGAACTACCTGCCTTGGCATAACTTTCAAGATGAAGGGGTGAGTTGTTGATATGATGCTGGTATTGCGGGTTGGAAATAAAAAGTGAAGTGAATTGAAATATGTTATAAGGGAAAATGAAAGTAAGTTATAACAATGATGAGTATGATGATGTATTGAGAGTGAAAAGAAGATAGTTATAAGTTATTATGAGAGTGGGAATTAAGGTGTTACGTGATGTTATAATATGTATTATAAGATATGGATAAAGGTGATATTATGAGATTGAATGAATGCGATAATGTGTGGTGAATGTGATATCACGAGATTAACTACATGGGAGGAGTTGCGATGAAAACAAATACCTATAATGAGAAGTTATGAATACGTATGTGATATTATTGTATGAATGTGATGTATGTATTATGAGAATGATAAGGAAAATGTGCGTGAATGATGATATATATGAAAGAATATGAGTCGTGAGATTGTAAATAAAGTTGATTGGTAAATGAAATATGTGATTGAATAAGTATGAAGAAAATGAGGTTGTGGCATTATGTGATTATATATATGTACAAATAAAGAAATAGTGATGTGGTGTTGTTCACGAAAAAAAGAGAGAGTATTGTGTATGTGATTAAATGTGAAAAGTAAATAAATTATTCATGTGAATTAGTATAGTGCTATTTGTCTGAATATAAGGTGAAGAAATTATCTATATGAGGTGATATGATGTGGTGTATATGAGATTAACCATGAAGGAGTCCTGTTTGAGAAGTTGATGTGAATAGTTCGGATAAATTGTGGTATGGAAAAGAGTACAAGAAATAAAGAAATTGGGTTTGTATGAGATACATTTTGTGCGGATAAAATAAAGTTATAAGTGATATTAGTATGACGCACTTAATGATGCTGGTTAAGTTATAGATATATGAGTGGGTGCAGACTTGAAGAGTACCTTGATATAAAGTCGTATTCATGATGTTGTTATGTTCAGATTTCAGGATGAATCTTCTTATCTTGATACTTGTAAGTATAAATTATTTTCTTTGTGCAGTTTAATTTATTTATTAGTTAAGTAAATTATACTCACACCAGAAATAGCTAACCTCTTAGTGTTTGGGGGGGTAGGGAGTCCGTAGACTACCCTAGATCCCCTACTATTACAGGTCCTCAGCAGTGCAGAGGTGATGTGCAGATTCTGTGGAGTGGGGCTTTTATTTTAAAATTTTTGTTTAAGTTTAATTATGTGAATAGTGAAATTTATGGTTTAAATTGTATTTTGAATGTATAAATATGTGGATGATAATGATGAGTATAGTGTGGAGTGATATGATATGTTTGTGACCCACACTCATCTCGTTGTGGAGTACTGGGCCCTGTAGTAGGTTTTATAAATTATTTTTTAAAAAGTTTACTACGTTTTCAAAGGAATTTATGGTTTTTAATTGATAATTGATATTCTATTATGAGTTTGGCCCCCAGAGCATGATATTTATATTGCCTGTGTGATTCTGCTCATTTTGGCCTGGGGAGCCCATGATATTATTGCCTGTGATGTGAGCTACGAAATTTAGAGCAAAATTCCGTAAGTTTTTTGTGTTTCGGAACAGAAATTTCAGGAGAAACTCTGCCAAAATTTTATTTGAAATATAATTATTTTAGTTTATGTTTAAAGTAATATAGAAATTGAAGAATTGAATTTGGAGTAAAAAAATAAATAAATAAATAAATTTAGGGCGTTACATTTCAACACTTTTAAACGATGATCTTGTTGGTTTTGCCTCAAAACAAGTTTTACACTTGTGTTTGGAATCAATTTGGAATGTTGGTATGTGATTCAAGTTAATTAGTCTACACAAAGTGTCATAATTAACATGTCCTAGTCTACCATGCCTAAACTGGAAGACTCAAGTATATAAGTAGAAGAGCTAGCTTTATTAATATTTTTGACCATGGTCATTACATTGAGTTTAAACATTCCACCACTCATGTATCTCCTACCAACATACATTCCACTATTCGACAAAACAAATCTGTTTGACTCGAACACAAACGAAAACCATGGTGATTAAGAAATGAACCAGATACCAGGTTCTTACGGATTTCAGGAATATATGCAACATTGTTCAGAGTCAGTTCCTTTCCAGACGTCATCTTCAAGATCACCTTGCCTTGGCCCTTGATTTCTGAAGTAGTCGAGTTTTCCATAAACATTTTCTCCCCATTCTCTAATGGTTCGAAAGTGGAGAACATACTTCTGTTGGAGCACACATATCAAGTAGCTCCAGTGTCAATCCACCATTCCTTCGGATTTGAACCTATCATATTCACCTCTGAGATCACAGCTGAGAGGTTGATATCGGAAACATTTTGAGCAATGCCTTGAATCAAGTTTGCTTCTCTTCCTGTTCTTCTTGGGAAGTCTGCATTCAGTAAATTTGTGATCTATCTTGTCACAATTGAAGCACTTGGCTTGAAACTTCGGCTTCTTGGAGATTCCTCCCTTAGGCCCCAACTTGGGATCCTTGTTGTTATGCTTATTGGAACGTTGTTTATGTTTCATTACATTTGCCTTGGCTGCATGACTGATGAGTCCAACATTTTCAGATCCGCTATTGTCTTCTTCAATACGAAGCCTGACAATGAGATCTTCAATGCCCATTTCTTTTCGCTTATGCTTTAGGTAATTCTTAAAGTCTTTCCAACATGGTGGTATTTTTTCATTTATACATGCAACTTGAAAACTTTCACTTAAGTTCATACCTTCAGCATGAATCGTATGCAAGATCAGTTGTATTTCTTGAACTTGACTGATCACTGTTTTAGAATCTACCATTTTATAGTCTAGGAAGCAGCCCACAATGAATTTCTTGGCGCCAACATCCTCTGTTTTATACTTATGGTGTAGTGATTCCCAAAGTTTTTTAGCAGTTCTTTTGTCAATGTATATATTATACAAAGAATCGGTTAATCCGTTCATTATGTAATTCCTACATAAGTAATCAGCATTTCTCCAAGCATCCACAATGGCAACGACTTGGTTATCTTGCTCATCTTTCTTAAGATTTGGAGCTTCTTCGTTCAAGAATCTTGCAAGATTCAATGTGGTCAGATAGAACATCATTTTCTGTTGCCACCTTTTGAAATTCTACCCGTTGAACTTCTCAGGTTTCTTTCCAAGGGAGAATGAGACAGGTACAACGGTTGGCATTGGCACTCGTGCTGCAGCAGCAGTCGGTACTTGCATCGTATCAGCAACCAACACGTGGACCGTTTTAGACACAACAACATTTTCCGATGCAGTAGTCATTTCAATTCTGAAAAATACACAACACGAGTGTAAGTTTTCCAGATTAAAGAAAAAGAAAAGAAGTACCTCAAAATCGAAAATCAAGAAAATCAAAAAAATATGTTTTAAGTTTGTTATCAAAATTCTTTATAAACTTTCTTTTACAATAAACTCAATTGATTGAGAAGCGCCGAAAACAGAGCGGAGAATTTGAGAGGAAGAAAATTCAATAAGAAAATAAAATTAAATAAATAACAACTTACAAACAAACTGAATAATATGCAACAAGGTAGAGCAGTCGAGACTTGTGTATCACACAATGTCCTTAAAACAGATTTCGCCTATTCCGGTTGCTGGATTATGTTAAGGCATCTGTCTCCCAGGATGCAACGACTAGAGTGTTCACGTAGGCACCACGTAACACCATCAAACTGACCAACAGCGTGAGAACTCTATCACCGACTTACCAAACAGCAGGATTGAGGAACGGAACAGAGTAAAATGAAATAGAAAAGAAAGAAGACGATTTTTGGTGCAGGGAAGAAAGAGAGAGGGGGGCTCTATATATAGAATCAGGGTTAGAGCTTGTAACGGCAGACAAAGATATGAATGCCTACAGTGTAATGGTAGACAATGTATTGGATGCATACACTGTAACGGCAGACAAAAGTTAATGCCCTGAACGCAACACTGTAACGGCAAATAGACACTTGAATGCGTACAATGTAATAATACTGCACTGAAATGGCAGACAAAACCGTTTCTACATTTATAATAGCCATTTACAAAAGGAAAAAAATCAAAATTGCAGCAAAAGGTGGCTCTGCACGGGGTGGGGTTATGTCGGTCCGGCATTCGTGTCCGTAGGACGTGCGGGCGTACACAAGTCGCATGTAATCTGGTCTGAGATTTGCACCCCCCATGCGCGAGAGAGAGAATCTCTTCTAGATATCTTACAGTGCTTAGTAGAAGGTTACTGTATATTATCTTCTATTTCCCTTGATTTTTCCGATGTGGGACTATGTCCCCTCAACCATTTTTCAAGAATGAAAACGTCTAACTTTGAGAGACAATTTCTCATTCATCCCTTAACCATTTTTAGCAAATTAATATATGATTGTGATCTACTCACGAAGGAGAACACAAATCAATCAAGATCTCTCAACAATTCATTGAGGATCTTATTTAAAAAATTGCTCAAAAACTGGTTCGTAAATGGTATATAGAGCACCCATTTTCTAACAGAGCTTTAGGTTGGCAAAGAGTGATTACCTTGTAACGATATGAGGATGGGGGTATTTATAGTCGCTGTGGAGATTTGTTTCGAGATAAGAACAAATCTCTACTCCCCGGTGTGGATGGATAGAAGTGGTTAGAACCACCTCCTAGGGATAAGGACGAATCAGGATTTCTCCATATCCTTTTGAACTGGCTCGTAGCGGGTTAGGATCCGTATCCAATTGAACAGATCTGTTTATGGGTTATTGGGCCCTGGAGAGGAGACCCGGTTCCCATTTCGGACTCGTTTTGTAGGTGAAATTACCATTCTACCCCTGAGAGCTTTAAGATTCGTACCCAATTTGAAAGGTTCCGATTTAGTCCTATTTTTAGCCATATCACGGCCCCCCACTCCTAAAGACTGTGTGTTACAGCCTTTAGGGAGTAGTTTTACCGTTTCAATGGCGTACGAGACTTTATCGGAGTTCTTAAAGGGACTTCGGATCTTGTTCGAGGAGTAACGGTGTTTTTCTGAGCTGGCAACTAGCCCAAAATCATTCTTAGGCTCTTCTGGATTTTTGGTGATTTTTTTCGATTTTTAAGCTATTTTTCGAATCATTTATTCAATTTTGCAAAATGGTGATCTATTTTCAAAGAGTACTAATTAATCATTCCAACTAATAATTATTTTTCCAGGGGTTCAAAAATATTCCCCTGAATTTATTATTATTTTTTAGAATTTTTAATTATTTTTCTTGAATTTTTAATCATTTTTTTCCATTTTTAAATAATTATTCAAATTAATAAATAAGAAAAAGGAATTAATCAACTGAATATCGACGTGGTCAAATATGGGGCGTTCATCAGCCTTCGGTGAGAATTTCCGAGCGATCGGACGGCTCTTCTGACACGAAGGCGTTTTCCCCCCCATTCGTAGTTCGGTGCCTCAGTAGCTCGGATTTCAGATCTGAGCTACATGGCACAATCAGGGCGGTTGATCACAATCAAACGCAGATTGTAAGGCGATTGTTTTCGCCAATTCGTAGCTCGGTGCCTCGGTTGCTCAGATTTTATATCCGAGCTACTAGGCACAATCTGAGCAGTTTGATGAAGATCAGGCGCGAATCATGAAGGATTAGTGATTTTTTGCCAATACGCAGCTCGGTACCTCAGTTGCTCAGATTGTAGATCCAAAGTACGTGGCGAGATCTGAGCCGTTTGATGAAGAACAACGTGAATCACGAGGGAATGGTGATTTTTTGCCAATACACAGCTCGGTGCCTCGGTTGCTCGGATTTAAGATCCGAGCTACGTGGCACACTCTGAGCCGTTTGATGAAGATCAGGTGCGAATCACAAGGGATTAGTGATTTTCGCCAAGATGCAGCTTGGTACCTCGGTTGCTCGGATTGTAGATCCTAAGTACGTAGTGAGATCTAAGCCGTTTGATGAAGATCATGCGCAAATCATGAGGGATTGGTGATTTTTCGCCAATACCTTGGTTGTTCGGATTTTGGATCCGAAGTACGTGGCGAGATCTAAGCCGTCTGATGAAGATCTGGCGCAATCACGAAGGAATAGTAATTTCTTGCCAATTCGCAGCTCGATACCTCAGTTGCTCGGATTGTAGATCCGAAGTACGTGGCGAGATCTGAGCCGTTTGATGAAGATCAGGCGCGATCACGAGGGATTGGTGATTTTTCGCCAATACGCAGCTCGATACCTCGGTTGCTCGGATTTTGGATCCAAGCTACGTGGCGAGATATGAGCCGTTTGATGAAGATCATGCGCGAATCACGAGGGATTGGTGATTTTTTGCCAATACGCAGCTCGGTACCTTGGTTGCTCGGATTGTAGATCCGAAGTACGTGGCGAGATCTGAGCCTTTTGATGAAGATCAGGTGCACGAGGGATTGGTGATTTTTTGCCAATACGCAACTCGGTACCTCAGTTGATCTGATTGTAGATCTGAAGTACGTGGCGAGATCTGAGCCGTTTGATAAAAATCAGGCGCGAATCACGAGGGATTGGTGATTTTTCGCCAATACGCAGCTCGGTACCTCAGTTGCTCAGATTTTGGATCCGAAGTACGTGGCGAGATCTGAGCCGTCTGATGAAGATCTGGCACTAATTACGAGGGATTAGTGATTTTTTGCCAATACGCAGCTCGGTACCTTGGTTGCTCAGATTTTGGATCCAAAGTACGTGACGAGATCTGACCCGTTTGATGAAGATCTTGCGTGAATCACGAGGCGGTTGCTTGCGCCTGTATGGATTCCGTCGTTTAGGCTTCTGATGGGCCTCTGTGGGGGCCCAAAACGTCTGAAAGCCTACCCGAATTCCCTTTTGTACTATACGATTCTACCCCTTTCTCTCCACTCCCCCATTCTTCACTTCTTGCTCTCACTTTCACTCTCTTAGTTAGTTTTTGCTCTTGGGTGGCGCTGCTAGTGGTCGTGGCCAGGCGATCAATTTTTCGGCGAACTATTCCAACCGTAGCTGTCGCGTCATGGTAATTATATACTTTATCTCATATCTTAAAAGATGTCTAGAGTGTCATCGGGGAGTGAGACCTCCACCTCGGACCAAGAGAGCGGCCGACCGTTAGTGGTCTCTTCGGCGGTGAGCAAAGGGAAGATAGTATCAGGGTCGGCGATCATGGAGACGATCGTGGAGGGTGTGAGGGGAGCTGGCGTGCTAAGCAGGCTGCCATCCACGCTATCGAACCTCGGGAAGGTGAGGGAGTACTCCGATGACCTTCTGTCCAAGGTGGTATACGGGAGGTCGTCCACATACGTGGAGAATAATCTGAGGAAACACTCTGAGGTAGACGACATCCCCTCGGTTCTGACTGAGGCGGATCTACAGCACCTCAGGAAGGGATTCAGGATACCGAAGGAGTATACTTTGCTCCTCCTCAGTCCAGGCTTCCGAGCGTGCTCAGGGACTTCGCCTGACACGTGCGTCTTCCCATATGATGCGCTCAATGCCGGCCTTCGACTGCCCTTGCCATCGTTCGTGACCGAAGTGCTGCAATGGTACGGACTGAGCCCGATCCAGTTCATACCGAACATGTGGCGGCACGTCATCAGCTTCATCCTCCAATGCCAGGCCATAGGGGTCGAGCCTCGGATCGTCTTGCTCTGCAGTCTTTACCGAATCTCTTATGAGCAAGATGGAGTACCGATATTATCTATCTTGACGGAAGGGGGTCAAGCTGATTGAGAACCCGGACTCCATCAAGCATTGGAAAGAGAAGTACTTTCTAATCCAAGGTCCTCAGCCATGGGGTTTCCGAGCCATGTTGCTTAATCGAGGTGAGGGCGCCGGAAAGGGATCAAACAACAACAAGAAGAAGAGGATGAACCATCTTAAGAACCATCGGCGGTCTGCCAAAGAACCATCAGCGGTGACGCCAGTTGTGGACTTAGTCTCTACCTCTCCTTCCGCTCCTCAAGCGACCCTTCCCTCAACCACGCCTTCCGACCCCTCTGCCGAGGCATTCTTCGTCGGAATTGCGTTAGCGCTTGAAGTGCCCCCTCTTACCGCCAAGGCAGAAGCTATCCTTACCGAGGAGCACAAGAAGCTCTTCGTCCCCGATTGGAGGGTGATGAAGCACGATGGCTTCCTCGGCGCCGCCGCCATGAGCATGCAGGCTCTGCGCCACCTGCCGACCCCGAAGGACCGAGCGGCATTGAAGGTGGGGACCGTGGGCGACGATGTGCTCGAGATCGCTAGGATCATGATGTCCGTAAGTGTCCTTATGCCCTCAGAGTTTCAAAATTTGTTGTGCTCGATACTCATGTTTTTTTACTTTCGGCTTTCAGATCGCGTGTCACTTCAGTCACCTGCTAGAGCAGTTTGCCGAGCAAGAGAAGGAGCTCAAGACGTCGAGCGACAGGGATCGGGTCGAGAGAGCTAAGGTCGTGAAGATGTACGAGGCGGAGCAGTGTCTCTCGGAGTCCCGATCTACTTAGATCGGCATTCTCGAGGCGGCCTTGGCCAAGGTGAACGAACACATCGCTATGGAAGCAGCGAGCGCGGACGAGGAGAAGGCCAAAGTCGAGCAGGAGAGGGAGAAGGCCCTGAAGGCCTCTGAGGAGATGCAAAGGGAGCGGGAGGCAGCGGTGGCTGAGGCGGCGAAGGCGATCCAAGCCGAGGCGGAGGCCCATATGCTCACAAACATGGAGGAGTCTTACGCTTGGGCCCTCAAGCACGTCGCGACTCGCAACCCCGACTTCGATTGTTCGGGGTATAACCTGTATGCCCCCATTGATGGCGAGGAGGTAGTGGCCGTAGCAAAAGCCGAGGCTAAAGGAGGAGAGGAAGAAGAAGAAGAGGGAGGCGGAGAAGAAGAATAGGTTGTGGTGGTGGCGAATCCGAAGAGAGTGCTCGTGACGGTGCCGAGGGAGAGTGCGGAGCAGCCCTCCGAGGTGGCTCCTTGACTTAGTCTACTTGCTCGTCTTTGGTTTTTGTTTTGTACTGCCTTATAGCGGACTGGCCACCGCTTTTTGTACTTGTGAACTTTAATGAATTTTTTTTGACTAAGTGTTGAACTTGCGTTATACTTTGCGTTTGAGCTGTCCCGTAGGAGCTTTGTTTAAACTTAGTATCTTCATGTTCTTGCCATTTCAGATTGCCGAAGCATCTCAGATTGTTGAAGTATCTTAGATTGCCGAAGTATCACACCTCCGATCTGGTCTAGGGGTTGCGAGGTTGGGCCTTGCTCGAACTCGAGAGAGGCTTTACAAAGCCGAGTCGGAGCTGAACCATCTTAAGCTGACGTTGGCCCGTCGGGACTCCGAGCTAAAATGCCTAGAGGAGAAGGCTTGCCAAGTGCCCTATGAAGGGGAGGAGACGTGTCCCTCGATAGCCTTCAGCCAAGGCTTGAGACTTAAGTACCTTCGTCAATCTCTATTCGATGCCAAGGCTGAGAGAGGGAGGGGTTAAAGAACGTAGTGCTCGAGAAGAGCTTGGAAGCGGCGCACCTTCGGAGGGCTATTTCCGAGGCTTTTTGTGGGGGCAGCTCTAGTCGAATGCCTCGCCTGAAGATCAGAGTGACGGACGACTCGCTGAAGGAATGGGTAGTAGAGCTAGAGGCAGAGAACCATCGGCTACGACGGCTTTTCGAGGGGAGTAACTTCAGGAACACTTCATGCCCCCGAGGTGAGTACGCACAAGGCAGGTTGTTCCATGAGTTGGCGTTACGCTCGCCCTCCATCTTGAGGCATCCTGGGGACACACAGAGCGGAGTGGCTGGCTTTTTGAGCGGAGCATCTATTGGGGTGACTCTCAGGCTCTTAGGTGCCGAAGACACTACTTGGCTCACCAGGTTGGAGGCTTCTACGGAAATGAGGCAGCAACACAGCGCTCGCCGACCCCGTTTGTTGCTTAATAGAAGTATCCCGCTCCCAAGGAGCCAACCTCGCGACCTCGTTAGGGCAGACTTTTGTAATCTTGTAGTCTTTTGTTTCATGGGTTGTATCTCAATGAGTTTTTGGCCCAGAATTATACTTGTATCTCGAATTTGATGAAATAATATACATACTTTTCGAGCTTCTTGTAAGAGTTGGCATTTTGCTAATGTTTGCAAGTGTATCAACAGTTGTAGGAGTAATTCCGAATGGTAAACCGCTTCATACTCGCTTATAAGAAAGTAGTTAAAGCAGAATCGAATCAAGTGTTGGACTTCGAACTTGTCGTTTAGAAAATATCAATAGTTGTGAGAGCAATTCCGAATGGTGAACCGCTTCATACTCGCTTATAAGCAAGTAGTTAAAGCGGAATCGAACCAAGTGTTGGACTCCGTGCTTGTCGTTTAGAAAATATCAACAGCTGTGGGAGAAATTCCGATGGTGAATCGCTTCTTACTTGCTTATAAGCAAGTAGTTAAAGCGAAATCGAACCAAGTGTTGGACTCCGAGCTTGCCGTTTTAGAGAGTTTCATACACCTCAAAGCAAAGCAACTAGATTGTTTTAGACAGGGAATTCCCAGGAAGTAACATGCCTTTATTAAAGATGACTTGGCTGCTTCTGAGTTGCAAGCCACTATTACATTTTGAAAAAATTAACAAGGTAGATAAAAAACATCAAATAGAAAATGCTCTACTCAGAGTTATTTGAAGTTGCTTGGAGCGGTGTTAAAACACCCTCTTGGTACTTCATCAAGTGGTCAGCATTCTAGGTCCTTAGTACTCTCTTGCCCCCCGGATCTTCGAGTTGATACGCGCTAGGGTGGATAACTTTGGAGACCCTATACGGACCTTCCCAGTTGGGCGCTAGCTTGCCCTTCTTGCTTGGAAAAGAGATTGATAGCTTCCGGAGCACTAGATCTCCTTCTTTAAGATTAGCGGGGCAGACCTTCTTATTGTAATACTATGTTATCCTACGTCGGTAAATCTCTTGTCGGATGGAGGACCTTTCACGGATCTCATCAGCGAGGTCCAAGTTGCTACGAAGCTGGTTCGCATTCTGCTCTTCATTGTAGGCGATCAAACAGAGCGAAGGTAGGCCGACCTCTAGGGGGATGATGGCTTCGGAGCCATAAGTAAGATTGAAGGGGGACTCTCATGTCAGGATTCTCTTCATGGTGCGATAGCTCCATAGCACGCTGGGAAGCTGCTCGACCCATAATCCCTTAGTGGATTTATCGAGTCTCTTTTTTAGGCCGAAGAGTATTTTTCGATTAGCGTTCTTCGCTTGGCCATTGGATTGGGGTTGGGATATTAAGGAGAACAGCTGCTGGATGCCGAGGTCGGTGCAGAAGTTGCGAAAAGTTGCGCCTGTGAACTGAGTTCCGTTGTCGGTTACTAGGATACGGGGTACACCGAACCTACAGACAATGTTCTTCCATAAGAACTTCTGGACCTTGTTCTCTGTAATCGTTGCGAGGGGCTCGGCTTCGATCCACTTGGAGAAATAATCTATTGTCACGTCGAGGAACTTCAGTTGGCCTGGCGCAGGGGGGAACGGTCCAAGCAAGTCCATCCCCCACATTGCGAAAGGGATCAGACTGGCTAAGGAGGAGAGCAGGGCTTGTGGTAGGCGACGGATCGGAGAAAATCTTTGGAGCCGCATTGGCGGACGTACTGTTCAGAGTCGCTAAGAAATGTGGGCCAGAAGTAGCCGTAATTCAAAATTTTATAGGCTAGGGATCTTGCTCCCAAGTGCGCTCCACACATTCCTTCATGAGCCTCCTTCAGGGCATAATTTGCATCTTCGGGGGAGAGACATCTATAGGGCATGCTGTCAATCTAAGTGTAGGAGCATTTGTACATGACTCCTTCAATGAGTGTGTACCACTCGGCTCTTGTCCTGACTCTTCTTGCCTCTCTTGGGTCCGTTGGAAGAACTTCGTCTCTGAGGTATTCGAGCAGGGGTTTCATCCAATTTTTCCCAAGTGTTAGGAGCAGGGCTTCCATTGGTTCTGGGTTGTCTTCCTCAATACTGGGTCTCAGGAGGACCTCTATCAAGACGGTTCGCTCCAAACCCTAGAGGAAGGAGGAGGCGAGCTTTGAGAAGGCAACCGCCTGTGCATTTTCCTCTCCGGGGATCCGCTGGAGTTGAGCATCTTCAAATAGGGCCAGCAACCCTTTGACCTTCGCCAAGTACTTGGCCATGCGATCGTCTCTCGCTTCGTACTTTCTAGATACTTGATTCAAAACTATCTGTGAATCATTGAAAATCATGATACATTTGGCCCCAGCTTTGCGAGCCATACAAAATCATGCTATAAAGGCCTCGTATTCCACCTCGTTGTTCGATGCGCAGAAGTTTATATGGAGGGAGTATTGTAGAATGAAATTGTTGGGGCTGGTAAGGATGACCCCAGCCTCGCTTCCGTCGACGCACGAGGACCCGTCAACATACACGGTCCAGACCGGGGGTTCCTCAACCGACTGACAGGGGTCGGGAATGGTGTTCTCCACAATGAACTCTGCTAAGGCTTGTGCCTTGATAGCAGTTCGGGGTTGGTACCTGATATCGTGCTGACTCAGCTCTACAGACCATTTCAATAGATGTCCCGATTTCTCGGGCTTATGGAGAACTTGCTTCAGCGGCTGGTCGGTAAGAACGACCACCGAGTGAGATTGGAAATAGGGGCAAAGTTTCCATGCCGTCATGACCAATGCGTAGGCCATCTTTTCTACTTTCGGGTAGCGGAGTTCTGCGTCCCTTAGGACCATACTCACGTAGTAGATTGGCCGTTGTATCTTATCCTCCTCTCTCACCAAAACGGCACTAAGGGTCTACTCCGAAGTTGCTAGGTATATGTAGAGGGTTTCACTAGGCTTCGGCTTGCTTGAGAGTGGGGGGGTTTACCAGGTAGGCCTTCAGTTGATCGAAAGACTCTTGCTGTTGTTGCCTCCACTCAAAGCCCTTCGCTCCTCCCAGGGCTTTGAAGAACAGGAGGCATTTCTCTCCTGACTTAGAGAGAAAACACTCTATAGCCGCAAGGCATTCCGTGAGCCTCTGCGCTTCTTTAACATTAGAGGGAGAGCCATATTGAGTATGGCTTGGATCTTCTCGGGATTGGCCTCTATGCCCCTCTGGCTTACCATGAACCCGAGGAATTTACCGGACGAGATGCCAAAGACGCACTTGCTTGGATTCAACCTTATGTTGTGCCTTCTCAATACCCCGAAAGGTTCCTGGAGGTCAAGGGCATGATCTTGCCCGATCACTCTTTCGACCAACATGTCGTCCACATAGACTTTCATGTTACGACCTATCTGGTATCGGAAGACCTTGTTAACAAGGCATTGGTACGTAGCTCCGGCAAGCTTCTTCAGCTCGAAGGACATTACCCGGTAGCAGTATAGGCCTTGATCGGTTACGAACGAGGTTTTCAGAATGTCGGGAGGGAACATCCGGATCTGGTTATACCTCGAGAAGGCATCCATGAAGCTGAGGAGTTCGTGGCCGGAGGTCACCTCGATTAGAGCATCAATGCTCGGGAGGGGGAATGGATCCTTCAGACACGCTTTATTGAGGTCAGTGAAGTCGATACATCTTCTCCAGCTCCCGATGGACTTTTTAACCATTACCACATTGGATAACCATTCAGGGTAATTCACCTCCTGGATGAACCGAGCGTTCAAGAGCTTTTTGACCTCTTCTTTAATGGCTTGTTGGCGCACGGGAGCAAATTTACATCGCTTCTGCTGGATAGGCTTAACTCCTAGAGCAACACTGAGGTGATGCATCAGGAGTTCTTCTGAGATTCCGGGCATATCAGCCACGATCCAGGCGAAAAGATCGCGGTTCTCTCTTATGCATTGGGAGATGTATTCTTTGATGGTGGGAGGAAGGGCCTTACTGATCTGGAATGTCTTGGTAGCATCTTCTTCCGAGAAGACCACTTCCTCCAGTTCGTCGACCGGCTCGGAGATGGTCTGGCTACTTCCTTGTGGGAGTTCGAGGGCTTCAAGGGAGAGGATTGGCCCTCCCAATGAGGTCATGTAACATTTACGAGCCGCATCCTGGCTCCCTCTTACTTCTCCCACCCCTGCCGAGGTAGGAAACTGCATTTTCATATGATAGGCCGATGGTATGGCCTGGAGTGCGGTCAGACCTGGCTGACTCAGGATGACATTATAGGCAGCTTTTACGTCTACCACCATGAAGTCCATTGGCTTGGTCCGAGTAATCGGGGTTTTGCCAGCAGTCACGTCGAGGATTATAACTCCCTCGATTGTCACCGGCACCCCGGTGAATCCTTGAAGAGTGCAACCAGATGGCTTAAGCCGATCTCTTGACAGTTGAAGGCCCTGGAATGCCTCCAAGAAGAGAAATTGACCGAACTGCCGTTATCCACTAAGATCCGGCGTACGTCGAAATTGGCCATACGGAGGTTGATAACAAGGGCATCGCAATGAGGCATTCGGATGCCTTCCAAGTCCCTATCAGAAAACGTAACAGGAACCCCAAGGCCCCTGGGGGGAGGATGGTTCTGTATGGCATTCACTTCTCGGACGGAGGCTTTTCGGGAGGATTGGAATCTCCCCCTATTGGGCCTCCATGTATGAGGTGCAGGACGGCTTCGGCTTCGGCATCCGGGGTCTTTGCCCGTTGTTCGGTTTGTCTGTTAGCCCCCTTGGGGGGCGGAGGTGGATCTGCCCTGTGTTTCCTGACGAACCGGGAGAGTTTCCCCCTCTGGATGAGGGCTTCTACCTCGTCTTTGAGGGCCTGACAGTCATCTGTGTCGTGGCCATGATCCTGGTGATAGCGGCACCACTTCTCCATGTTTCTTTTCTTTCCCGTGGTATTCATTTTTGGAGGAGGGGAAAGGATTCTCTCCTTCCCGACCTCCATCAGAATGGCCGAGACACTGGCGTTAAGAGAAGTGAACCTCTCGAAGCGAGGAGGAGGGCGACACTGGCCCCCGTTATCCTTCTGGAGCTTCTTAGCTCCTTCATCTTCAGCAGTCTTCCGCTTGCTTTCGGAAGATGATCCCTCAAGAGTGGGGTGGTTGAGAGCTTCTTCAGCTCGAATGTACTTCTCACTCCTGAGAAGGAGTTTTGACAAGTCCCGAGGAGTCTTCTTGGCAAGGGACGCCCTGAGATCGGGATTAAAGACGTTGGACTAGAAAGTAGCCGAGGCTACGAACTGATCCAGAGAGGCGATAGATCTGGCCTCTGCAGTGAACCGCTTACCGTAGTCCCTCAGCCGCTCTCCCTTCGTTTAACCGAGGAAGAGCAAAGAGGGGCTTGTCTTCTCAGAGCGGCGACTGCTCACGAAGTGGGTGAGAAAGAGACCTTCGAATTGGTCGAAGGAGAAGATGGAGGCTGGAGCAAGTCTGGAATACCACTCCCGAGCGGACCCCTTGAGCGTGGCTGGGAAGGTTCTGCAGAGAAGGGCGTTAGAGTCATGGTGGATCAACATGAGAGTTTTGAAACTCTCAATGTGATCAGCGGGGTCCGACTCCCCTATATATGACCCAAAATGCGGAGGCTTGAAGTTCTCTGGGACGGGGGCCTCCATGATGGTACGGGAGAACGGGGGTCTGCTCGGGCGGAGGTTCCTCACCCGTTGTTCTTCATCTCTGTCGAGTTAGCCAAGGCACCTTTCCATCTCGTGGAGACAGCGGTAAACTGAGTCCTCTCTTTGGTCATATCTCGCTGAGCCTTGAGACTTGTCTTCATGTGGAAGAGGGCTGGGGCTGCGGTGGTGATAGCTTGGAGTAGTTTAATGACTGGGGGTGTGACGGCAACGGCTCGGAGCCGGCCGAGGACTAAGAGAGCGACGGTGATGGCTCGGAGCCGGTCGAGGACTGGGAGTGCGGCGTCTATGGTTCGGAGCTGGCTGTGGACTGGGGGCCGTTGGTCATTATTGGGGGCAACATTGAGGGCCCTTAGGACTGCCTCCTAAAAGTCCTGGAACTCTGCCCTCATGACTGGTGCCTCTTGGTCTCGGCGGTGCCTTGGGGCTGGACAACCGATCGAGGAACGACTCCTCTGGCGGTGCTGGGGAGACTCCCTCCGTCTTTTAGGAGAGTTCAACCTTTGGCGGTTGGGCCTACGAAGGGATTGGTCCTTTGATGCTCCCGGCAGGGGTTCCCATCACGGGTCCACCTCTCGTCCAATGGGTCCAAAGATCTATCTCGTTCTGCTGGTTGATGATAACGTCACGTAGATCCTTCGACGTTGGAGGGCTATGGGAGGCCATGGAGTCGGAAGAAGGGTTGTGTATGGAGACATGGCCCTGATAAAGGGGTTGCTTTTAGCGACTTCGGCGAGAGGGTTCTCCAATAGCCCTTGAGGCCCTTGAGGGGCCGGTTGGTGGTGAGGCTGCTGAGGAAGAGGTTGCTGAACAGGTTGAGGGATCGGTTGCCCGAGCTGCTGGGCCGGCGACTGGACCGGCTGGACGGGGGGAGGGAGAGCCTCTAGAGGCGGAGGAGGAATGGAAGTTGTTCTACGGTTGGAGACCGTGGACTTCCCTTTCTTTGGAGGCATAGCTAGGAGCTGCTTTTGCTAATAGAGTAGGGTCGGATTGCTATTCGAGTTTCCACAGACGGTGCCAATCTGTTACCGCTGATTTCGGTGTGGGGGCAAACAGATGAATTTGTGGGTTCGTAAGGAATCTAATGGGTCAAACCTGAACACTTCTACCGCTGTTTGGTTGTTTTCTCGCTGCTGCCGTTGACCTACACAAAGTTCGAAACACCGGGGTTGATCCCGGCGGTAAACCCTTCAACGCTCTTGTCAGTACTCAGAAAAGAATATGAAAGAGCTTTAGGTTGGCAAAGAGTGATCACCTTGTAATGGTAGGAGGAGGAGGGTATCTATAGTCGCCGTGGGGATCTATTTCGAGATAAAACAAATCTGTACTCCCTGGTGTAGATGGATAGAAGTGGTTAGAACCACCTCCTAGGAATGAGGACGAATCAGGATTTCTTCATATCCTTTTGAACTGGCTCGTTGCAGGTTGGGACCCATATCCAATTGAACAGATCCGTTTATGGGTTATTGGGCCCTGGAGAGGAGATTCGGTTCCCATTTCGGACCCGTTTTGTAGGTAAAATTACCATTCTACCCCTGAGAGCTTTAAGATTTGTACCCGATTTGAACGGTTCCGATTTAGTCCTATTTTTAGCCATATCATATATATATATAAACATATGGAAACATGGATTTTTATACCCCAATTTATAATTATTTTACACCATATAGGCATAAACTAATGGAAACATGGAATTTTATTTACAACTAATTATTGTCAAACTATTCAAACTTTAGCTACTTAGTTTTTGATTTACTGTTTACAAGACTTTTCATATGCTGTATCGTTCTGAAGACGTGCCATAGGCACGTGGCCACGGGCAATTCTAGTATATATATAATTTAGTAGGAAAAGGAAAAAGTTTGGTGTTTAGAAATATAACAATTGTCATTTTGTTTACCAAATTCGAGAAAGCAAATTTAGTAGGAAAAGGAAAAAAATTGGAAATGGCAATTGTCATATTTGGCAATCTATTTGAGAGGCGGGTGCGAGAGGTATTTCTCATTTGGGTTGCCAAATATGAAAATAACAACTATTGGTGGAGTTGCTCTTAGAGCATCCACTATCGTTTCTTCTAAATTTTCTATTTTTAGCATTTAGGATTTAGAATCCATTGAGGAAGGCTGCTATCGTTACTATTAGAAATTCAAGAACAAAAATAAATAAAACAATAGAACGGTTGACCTTCCTCCGTCTAACGCAAAATTTAAAATTTGTTTATTAAAAAACGGAGGGACGGATGATGATCCTCCGTTTGATTTTTTTTTTAAATTCTGAATTACCCCGGACGGAGCTTCTTCATCTGTTTGAGTTTTTTTTTTAAATTAATTTTTCGCAACGAAAAAAATCAACCAGATGGAGGAACTTCATCCGTCTAGTGGGTTTTTGATTATTTTTTTAAAAAAGTGGAATATATAAATTACAAATTTGCCCACCTTCATCTAAGTCTATTTAAATGCATGCATATTTAAATTGAGGGGTAAATGATTAATTAAAAAAAAATTATAAAGAAAGATGAGAGACGGATGATCTCATCTTTTCGGGTTTTTCTCTCCAAATTAATCGACGGACGGAGCATCATATTTCGTCCGTCCGAATTTTTTCCCCTCAAACGGATCATCTTCTTCCGTCTTCTATATTTAGCATTTCTTCTATCGCAGCTTCTATATTTAGCGAACGACTGTTCACTCCTATTCTAAATTTTGGGTCTTTAGCAAACAATAGTGGGGTTTTTTTTTCTTCTGTTAGCTCAAGATGAGTAATTAGGGTTTGTGTTTATATCTCATAGCCGCTTAAGATATTATACCCTTCTTATCAGTGATTGGAATATCACAGGGCACTACCTCTGGACCAGCATTTATATGAGACAAATTGGGTTTAGTGTACTGGGCTGTAAGCCCCAGTCAACCCGGTCCAACAATTAACAGATAACACGTGAAAGCACATGTTGCCCCATCGAACATTATACACAATAATATTCTATTATATTGAGAATATACTTGAATATCCAACAATATCCTCCTATATTCTCAATATATTAGGCAATGCCCTGTTATATCATTGTATCACAAAAGAATATACTTCATAGACTAAATCAATTATAACTCAAATAGTTCAAATGGGACAAAACCAAAATAATCAAATAGTTCAAAGACCATATCAAAATAAAATAGTTCACAATGACTAAACCAATTAGAGAAACATGTCATAGTTTCAAAATCAACTAAAGCAAATAAACTTCAAGAACAAAATATGAGTTTTAAGCTCATGAGCACAAGAGTCTTAAACTCAACAGAAATTTTACCAAGCAAGCGACAAATTTATTATTGAGAGTAATAAACCAAAACTATATCCTTGCAAACTGCTTTATGTTTACTCCTCCATTTTGAGCAAATCATTATTCTGAAATCTATGTCGACAGATTCAACTCCTCCATCTTTGCTAGCTTATTGAAAACAAGAATATCAAGAGACACATCTTTAAGAATTCTAGCGAATTTTATAAAGTATGTAGTTCCACTAAAGAACTTAATACAATTCAACGATAGCTTAGCAAAATGTAACGCAAGCATCACAATCAAGTTTCTTTAACAAAATAAAGAACAAGAACTATTATATTTTCTACATAAGAACCATACTATGTTTCATATTGGAATGATAGAACAGTCAAATCAATTATGGTTAATTCTGAATCATCAAAATTGGAATGAAACATAAATCCATAAAAGAGATATATTATCAAAATTGGAATGATATAATGACATTCTAAACATCGGAAATACATTGACAAGTTTTCACACTTTCTTTTGGAATAATAAGATAATTCTAAGTAAATTATGAGAATATATAGCATCATCAAAATTGAAATGAAATTATATATTAAAAAAATTTAAAAAGGACTTTCAAATTATTTAAAGCATGCCAACTGCCTAAAATTGATGCTTAAGTTTGAACTTCTCTCTGGATCCAATTGGATTCTAATTTTCAAAACAACTAGGATGTTAAAACTTTTGGCTGAATAGCTTGTAACTCCATTTCCCCACAGTTTTGATAATCGGATCATTTTCAAGTTTCTTAGCAAGAACATTAGCCATATTTTGTCTCAATTGCACTTTATTCATGAGAAAGTTCAACTAGGCTTTTTTCAGCCTTAATATAGTCATCTGACTATTATAGAGTGTGTTATGAGTTACAGTGCATTGTAGCTTGATAGTTGAGGAATAAAATTAGAGAGTTACTTAAACTTCTTAATTGATGACTAGCAACAAGTTCTTCAATCCACTCAGCCGCTTCCCCTGCAGAGGATAACACACAGAGATTTGGTTTCATGGATGATAGCACAGTTCCTATTAGCCTTTTAATTTCCATAACATTTCTGTTTGTCCTAGTGTAAACACATATCCACTAGTTATCGACTTTCACTAAATTCTGAGCATTATAATGCATCAGATCATCTCAATTCACTCATGAAGGATTTCACTCATGAAGGATGACTAGAGTAGCATAAAGAAAACTCTTGAGTACCTCTCAAGTATCTCATTAGCCTCTTAGGACTTTCCAATGTGTATTAATAGGTCTATTAGGGAATCTGCAGATCATACCTACTTCAAAGGCTATGTCTATTAGTGCAGTTCTTTGTATATTTGAGATTGTCAATAAGTTTAGAATGATCTAACTGTCTCATAGCTGCACCATCATTAGGTATCAACCTTTATTATAATCATAAGGTGTTTCAAAACACACTTTTAATCACTATATCCCCACTTTTGGAACACATTATTGATTTAATGAATTTGACTAAGAGTTATCCCTTGCCAATCCTAACTCACGCTTATACCTAATATGGTGTCCACAACACCTAGGTGTTTAATGCTGAAATCTTTGGATAGTACAGTTTTAACTTCATTTGTAATAGAGAGGTCACTTCCAATGAACAAGCATATCAACAATATACAAATAAATGAGGGTAATTATATTTGACTCACCATATAATTAAAGACATTTATCTGAATTACTTGATTCAAATCTAAGCTCTTTAAAAGTCTGTTAAATTATTTGTGCCTCAATTTTAACACATGTTTTAAAACATACAATGATTTTACCAATTTGTAAATTTTGTTCACTAAACATATCAGTGCAAATTTTTCAGTACAAAACTCTATAGTACAAAACTTTTCAATACAAAGCATCAAGTACAAACTTTTAATACAAAACCGTTTAAACATCTTTCATAAATAACAAAATTTTCAATAGATGTAAGAGCAAGAAGAATACTTATTGTAGCAATATGACAAACATGTGAGTATATGTCAAACAAATCTTTCCCACTTGTCTCAGTCAATCCTTTAACTGCTAAAATTGCATTAAAATTGCTACTGAACATTTCAAAACTAAGCTTCTTCTACAAAACCCCACTTACTTACTATAGTTTTAGCCCATTTCGGCAAATCAACTAATTCAAATTTTATTGTATAACCACAAATTCATTTCATTATATACTAAAGACTCTTCTTGGCTTATTTGCCATTGAAATTTTAAGTGTCAGTAAGGCTAGTTCTTAATTCCAACTGTGAATCATTGACCGTGTTTGTAGGACTAGATAATTTCATACATTTGTCTTTGATGAACACATATTCAAAAAACTTTGCAAGTTTAGATTCTTCTAACACAAATTAGATAAATCCAACATCTGTCAACAGAACCACATTCTGCACTTTCTAAGCACACACAAATATTTATTATAGGTCCTACTTTAGGCCTTCTAGGGTCGTGTACTCTAACACATGTACCACATCACATATTCTCACTTTAACAAAATTATTTATGTTTCTATCCCATAGTCTACAAGGTGTAAATAATTTAGAGTGTAGTTACATATTATGATATGATTAACAATACAATATCACCAATAATTACACAAAGTCAAACAACAATCAATAATATAGAATTCAACATTTTACTAAGTGTTTGATTCTAACTTTTATCAATATCGTTTTGACTGAAGTAAATAGATTGCACTTGAGATTATGCCAAATAAAAACTTCTCTAGAATTGTTAAAACATATTCACCACCTCTATCAAATTTGAAACTTTTTGATCTTAGCATTTAACTAGATTTCAATTCATTAAAAATAACAAGTGCTTCATTCTCCATGTATATATGACAAACATTTAATAATCAACTACATAGGTGATTAAATACTTCTGACCAATTTTCTTCTCATCTAGTCACAAAGCTACTGAGATCACAAATATCTGAATATATTGACTCAAGAAATTGTGTACTCTTAGAGACCATACTAAATGGTTTTCTAGTGATCATAATCTGAGCACAAATTTCACAATTGTCATATTTAGTGAGGTATCATATAGCAGAGTTATGAGTTTTAACAAGAAAACACAATTTATGTAGTTCACAATCTGAGCACAAATTTCACAATTGTCATATTTAGTGAGGTATCATATAGCAGAGTTATGAGTTTTAACAAGAACACACAATTTATGTAATTCACATGTCATAGCCTATTATGTCGTGTTCAAGAACTACACAAATTAGAACTATTATCGTCAATTGCTTCGTTTGTTAAACTCAACTTACACATACCATTAATTATTCAAGCACATTATAAACTATTAATAATATGAGTTAATACAAAATTACTCTACCACATTTCACAAAACTATTTGCTTTCTCTTGTGGTTCTAATAATGTCCATATGCTCAAACACATTGAGCGAAGAGCTCATTTCTTTATTCGTTCTTCATCATCTTCGAAATGCTAAACGAGATAATGACTAACATGTTATAATTCAATTTTGCACACATAGTACAATGAACAAAAAAGAACAAAACGTAACTAATGGAGTCATATCATGCACTAAAAGATGCTCTCTCCTTAGTTACAGACATTTGTTATACACCTTATATATTAATTTTTATTAGAGAAGCAAACATACAATCTTACACAAATTGCAAACGATGGATTTAGCCAATATGTCTATACATATAGTATGACAATGCACATTTGACAACCCTAAACATGATAATTTCAAATGAGAATAATTATGATATAAAATTCTCATTCATGTGATCAAACGCACAAAACGTTGACACATTCATCACATGAAAATACTAAGAAAGATTAGAGTAGATCATACCGACACTTCCAGTTAGAAGTATTTTTCAAATTCGATGGAGAAGTCTGCGTAGTGCAGACTTATTCAACCGTGATGCATATCCATCGTCTCCAACACACACAATTTGTAAGTAACTTTGAAGTTCCTACATTCATCAAATTGTTAAAGATTAGCTAATTAAACGAATTATTAGCTCTATTTAATTCTAAGAATAATTTAATTGGAGATACAATGTTGTAGTCTAAACTTATTATTTAACTTATCTAAATAAATATTTGATCCTTAGCACAAAGCCAAAATAGTTATTTAAACTTATATTTAATTAACCAATGGTCGACACTGTTTTAAACTTCAACACTTAGCAACAAACAAATAATTAAAAATATATGCAGGTAAAGAACTTATTTTTAATTTAGATATGATTCAGTCCAATCATAGTTGGATCTAGTCAAAACAAGATCCTCAAAAAAATTTATCCACATCTCGTATTGTTCTTTCTTCTTTAAATTGTTAAATTCAGAAATATCGAACGTCGCTAGTTTTGGAATCTCGTACGGAAGATTATGTTTTTTCACCTTAAAGGAATAAATAGTAATTTCCAAAATCTAGAGGATTTATTCTGAATAATTACTACTAGCGTAATTTTAGTAAAATGAAGGGTTTTTCTATAAAACTGCATAATTAACTATAAACAAAATTTAATTAATTAAGAGCACAAATCTTAAAGTTTTGAGTGGACCGTATCTTTATGAGAATCAAGGAAAGATGGAGGGTTAGATCTGATTCAGTAGTACACAACAGCAGATCCAGTACTGGCCTCAAACACAAAACACCATAATGAGATCCAATCAAACATATTAGATCAGATCTATTCTGATCTAGGAGTGATTCAAAGTTTTCAACACCAGCTGATCCCCTCCTTGAGCCAGAACACCAAACACCATGATGAACCAATCAACAAATCAGATCTGATCCCCTACGGAGCAGCGATGATCCCTTGCTTTGGCCCGAACACCAAGCAGCGAAACCCACCAATCGACAAATCGGATCTGAGCGGATCTTCTCCCTTTTTCTGTTTGTGCTCGGGAAGAAGAGGGAGAAAGAGGCTGGGGTAGGGCCAGTGGATCGCGGTGGGTACGCCAATGGCGCGTGGCATCGCCATCGACTCTGGCGGTGGTAGCAGCGCTGGCGGCTGTTGGAGACGAGCCCGCGTGTCGCCATCGACTCTGGTGGTGCTGGCGGTCGGATTGTGGCGACGTCGCTGGCATGAGGTGGGTGCGACGGTGGCGTGCGATGGCCCCAGCGATGGCAGTGGCGGTCACCAGGACGACGACAGATACCGACGAGCGGTCAAACTCCGACGATCTCTCTCTTAATCTCAAAATTAAAATTTTAATATCTTAAGATTGTTAGATCAAGATGAGTAATTAGGGTTAGGGTTTATATCTCATAGCCGCTTAAGATATTATACCCTACCTATCAGTGATTGGAATATCACAGGGTACTATTTCTAGACCAGCATTTATATGAGACAAACTGGGTTTAGGGTACTGGGCTTTAAGCCCCAGTCTACCTGGTCCGACAATTAACAGATAACACGTGAAAACACGTGTTGCCCCATAAAATATTATACATAATAATATTTTATTATATTGAGAATATACCTATATATCCAACATTTTCAACTCAAATGCTAACTTTTGAGTTTTTACGCAACGATAGTGGATGCTCTAATATACATACATGGTTAGTGCTTTATTCTCTAAAAGTAAGCATCAACTAATACTAACCACTTATGTTTTAGAAGTTCAAGTTGTGAATATGAACTTTTTTGTAGTGTTCCCTGGCAGTTGAAGTGAATGCTACCAATGAACCACCTCTGAAGAATTCTCACTGTATATGGAAAGAACCTGGTAGTGAAAGCAGGTGGTACTTAGTAAGCTGAGGCCTGAGTGGAGCGTAAGATGAGCCAAAGAGCTACTTTTTTCACTCACGTGTCAAGTTTATTGATTTAATTAATATTATATTCACAATGCGATCGATATAGATATTGCATGAATATATACATAGCACATGATGATGAATCTGAACAAATCCAATGTCATATCTATGCTAGTGCTAGTTGTGTGGTGGTCCTGTTATATTCGTGTCTGGAAATGGATACCCTTTGCATATTGAATGTTGTTTGTTGTCTTTCGTTTTCGTTATCAAATTATCATAATTCATGCTGGCGGCTTTCACGCTCTGATGTATAATAATGTTCTGTCAGATGTATTGTTCATGAAATCCAGTCAATTCACATATAAGATTTTTGTAAGTATTTGTAAAGATAGGACACCATCCAAACTATTTATAAAAATAGAACAGTTGAAAGTAATATTCTGACAAAAACTATACCTTTTGAGCTATTTTGCACAACATTAAAACTAAAAAAAATACATATCTCACTACCCTATTTAAAACTAGATATTTCACATAAAATAAATAAAATAAGATTAAAAAATTTCTCAAAATTTAAATTTAGATACATTGACAGAAGATTAACAGAAAGAAAGCATATAACTGACGGAGAAATATCAAAATATTTGTTAATAACAACTAAAATAACTATGAAACTACCTAAAAAATTAGAAAAAGAGATATCACACATAGTATTAGATTACAGGAACGAAGAAGTAAGTTGGTATTACCAACACCTGCTAACAAGTAGAATATTAGGCTAAGTATGGTTAATAGTCCAAAAGTAGAAATATTAAATTCAAAAATTGAATCAAAAAATTATATGATAAACATACAAGAGTATGCAAAAAAAAAATTAAAAAAAATTGGAGAGAGGGGTGAGGAGAGTGACTGCCTTCTTCCCCAGGGAACCGAGCAAATCATATGCTCAGGTTCTTCGACTTCCACCACCTACTCGTCATTAATACAATCTCCAATGGCCTCTTCGAACCCCACGTCATCCCCTGTTCTCCTTGAACCCCCCCCCCCCCCCATCCCGTCTCTTCACACCCCACTCACCCTCCTGCTCATCACCCCAAACCCTCATTCCAACCCAAACCCTCTTCCCTGTACCCAAAAATCTCACCTTTTTGCCCCAACAAGCGCCGATATAAAAAAATGGAGAGCGGCTGCTTCAAGTGCGGGGAGGGCGGCCATGTCACGTCTGAGTGTCGGAGGCTTGGTATCCACTGTTTCAATTGTAAGAAGTTTGGCCATAAGGTCCGGGACTGCCCCATTCATAACAGGATCGCCAAGTTGGAGGTGGATCTCCCACACAACAATGCCATCTTGCAAGCCCTTCCGTCGCTACATGCAAGTGCTTTCCTCCACCTTATCAACCCAAGATGCATCCCTCTCATCAAGGACTTGGAAAGCACCTTCAACTTTCCCCGGGGGAGGCACGGGCGCTAGTGGACCCTGCAGAGGGTATGTGATGGAGTGTATCACGTCTAGTTTCCGCCGGTGACAGAAGCAGAGAGCGCCATTGCGGAAGGGGTCTTCAAATTTTCTGGCTTTAATGCCACCTTCTCCCCTTGGTTAATGGACTATGGTGCCAGGCTCCGCCCTAAACCGTGCTTCATCTAGATTAATCTAACATTACTACCCTTCCATTACTGGAACCAGGAGTCACTTGAGCAGCTTATCTCCCCTTTCGGCAAACTTATTACCCTCAGCAAAGAGATGCAAGACTGGAAGTCCAGGGACCAAGCACTAGTCCTCATCGAGGTGGAGGACTTGATGCAAATTCCTAAGACCCTATCCATCAGGTATACTGCCCCCTGGAGTTCTGTGAGGCATGTGCATGAAGTGCCTATTCTGCTACTTGGCGAGCCTATTGCGGTTGAAGATGTTAAATCAGGCAAGGTGCAACTTTTCGCCACTGCTAAATCTTCTGAGGAGGCCGGAAGCACGAGTTTTTGGCGTCCAAAGGTGCCGGAGGGCCCGAGCGACGCTGGTGATGGTGGCCTACTTGGCAGGGCTGAAATGCCGGTGGTCAACGAACCAAACCCCCGTGATTTGGGGGGGGGGGGAGGTTCCAACGGTTGCGAAATCTCCGCAAGGAGATGGAAAATTTGAAAAGTTTCTAAATATTTCGAATTTGACGGATTCGAGCTTTAATGAAGGGATCATTCCAAATCCGGAGGTTGTTGCGCAATCTAAGGAGGCCCCAGCTCCGATTTCAAATCCTGCCAAGTTGGCATCCCTTGTTGTTCAAATCACAGATTCCTCAGATAGTAGCAATCAAGCACCCCCACATGGTCCCACCAAATCTCCTTTTGCCCACACTGTTTCAACTAAAGAAGACTCCCAAGAAGAAGTACGCGAAATGTTCTGGAAGGGTAAGCTTGTCACCTTCCCAGTGTTTCTGTTTGCCAAAATCCAACCAGCTGTTGAAGGAGCACTTAGAGAATCTGTTCATGAAGATCGCAGTCAGTTAAATGCTGCAGCAAAGGTTATGTCCAAAGCAAGTGCAAGTAATGCCAGGCACGAAAGCTTCCTCACTCGCTCACTCCTAAGAAGGCCAGTTCCAAAAGCTGCCAGTTTCCTTATCTCAGCTCCCCCAGGCTTTGACGACGGACCATCCAAGAGGCTAAAACGAACAAGGTCGGCAAGCAAGATGAAGAGTACGAGGCCTTTCATGAAGCACCTCTCTACTACCATTCAGAAGAAGACCTCAGGTACCTCTTCTTCAGTTGATTCAGTTACGAATGCTCATCTTAACCCGTTTGAATTGCTTTTGAATGAGGGTATTTTGGAAGTAGCTGAGTCTATTGGAGTGGAGGCTAAAGGGCCACGCTCGGTGCACATTATCAAGGGGCAACAGAAGGATTTAGTTGATCATCCAGATCAACTAGACCATTATGTCTAACTGCACAGGCTCACTGATCCTTGGGATCGTTCATGATTATTTTGTTATTTGCAATTTGTTGCATTATTTTCTTAATGAAGATATCTAGTTGGAATGTGAGAGGGTTGGGAAACCCTGACAAATGCTCACTCATAAAGGAAGGCATCCGCAGTTGCTCCCCATCAGTCGTCTGCCTTCAAGAAACCAAACTCAGCAACCCAGGGCCTCGTAAGCTCTCTTCGATCGGAGGTAGCCTGATCACAAATTGGATTCAGCTAGCTTCTCTTAACAGCTGTGGCAGAGTTCTCTTGTGATGGAATGACCAGCTCTTGGAATGCACGTACTCTGCTATTGACATTTTTTCAATCTCTGCCTCTTTCAAACACCGTCAATCAGATGAATCTTGGTCGATCACAACGGTATATGCCGCTTTTGATCTGGAAGATTGAGACCTTTGTTTCAATAAGATTAAGCAACGAAGAAGCCAGCTGCATGATGCATGGGTCTTGTGCGGAGACTTCAATGTAACTATCTCAGACACGGAGAGGTCCAGTGGTAGAGGTTCCACAAGGGACATGAGATTCTTTCGAGAATTCATTCATGATCTTGTCCTCATTGACCTACCGCTCTCCAGTAGGAAGTACACCTGGTCCAACCTCAGATCATCCCCCGTTTTGGCCAGGTTTGATAGATTCTTAATCACATCAGTTTGGGACCTCTGTTTCCCTAATTGCATTCAGTACTCCCTACCCCGATATTCGTCTGTTCATTGTCCTATTATTTTGGATACTCAGATCATTTCACGACAGGCACACTATTTCAGGTTTGAGAAAGCTTGGCTTGCAAACTCCTCTTTTATTCCTCTGGTTCAAGAGTGGTGGAAAAACCTCTCATGTGCTGGCAACCCGGTTGACATCTTTGCATGCAAGTTGAAGCTTCTTAGGTGGCGCATTTGACGGTGGAGGAATGATACTTTTGGCCACATCCCAACCCGAAATAAGCAACTTCATGATAAACTTCTCAAGTTGGAGATTGAAGCAGAGCAGCTTCCTGCTCCACCAGACTCCCTAAAGGCTACTCAACTAGAGCTCCAGGATCTCATCAAAGCATAGGCAGTGTATTGGAGACAGAGATCAAGAGTGTAATGGCTCAAAGAGGGGGATGCTAACTCCAAATTCTTCTACTCAATTGCTAATGGTAGAAGGAGGCGGAACTTCATCCATAGCCTCAATATTGGTAACACTCTAACAACCTCTCCCTCTATTATTAGAACAGCTTTCGAGAATCACTTTCAGGAGATTTATGGCACTGCTATGCCATTTGATTTTCGTATTGACTGGCAATCCTTTTATCCTTCAAATGAAGTCAATTTGGAGCACCTTTGATAATCCGTTCACTATTGAGGAAATTAGAAAGGCAGTGTTTGATATGAGTAGTGACAATGCACATGGTCCTGATGGTTTCTCTATGTGCTTCTACCATACTTTCTCGGACACAATCAAGGAAGATTTACTTGCTATGTTGCAATCTGTGCAGAGGGGAGATGCAGACCTTGGAAGAATGAATTATTCTAGCATTATTCTTATCCCAAAATGTGAAGGCGCGAACTCTGTAACGGACTTCAGGCCAATCAGCTTGCTTAACTGTTCATTCAAAATCTTCACCAAAATCCTCGCCAACAGACTCAGTCCCATCCTTCACTCCCTAGTGTCGTCTTCTCAAATCACTTTTCTTGAAGGCAAATCAACGGTGGACTTTTTTATGGTGGTCCACGAAGCTATAAACCTCTGCAGCCGTAGGAGCTTAGATACGCTCTTGTTCAAGATAGACTTCACCAAAGCTTTTGACACTGTTAGTTGGGAATTTCTAGAACAACTTCTTTTCGCTAGAGGGTTCGGTCCGGCTTGGTGCAGATGGATTCATATGATCCTTAGAATGGAAAAATCATCTGTCATCAGCAATGCTGAGGGTGGAAAACAAATCAACTTTAAGAGAGGTCTTAAGCAAAGGGATCCTCTTTCGCCGATGCTATTTATCTTAGTGGTTGATGTGCTAGCTCAGATGCTCTTCAGTGGTCGGAGAAATGGTGTTTTCTCCCAACTTACTATCAGAGGCGCACTAGCAAACCTGTCCGTCCTTCAGTTTGCAGATGATACTCTAATCTTTTGTCGTGGCGAAGAGCAGGAGATACTCAACCGCAAGGTGAATCTGAAACTATTTGCCAAGTCTCTGGCCTGGACATTAACTTTAAAAAGTCTTTAATCATTTATTTTGGTAAATCGCAAGCCAAGCTTCATGCCTTCGCAACTATTCTGGAGTGCAAGAAAGAATGCCTACCTTTCAACTACCTGGGAATGCCACTCTCCAAGGGTAAGCTTAGCAAAAGAGGTTGGCAACCCCTCATCCTAAAGATTGAGAGAAGACTGTCGGTGTGGAAGGGCATGATGCTTTCAAGAGGGGGAAGGTTGGTGCTCATTAATGCGGTTCTTAGTGCCTTGCCAGTTTATTTTGCATCTTTCTTTAGACTTCCCCTCTGGGTGATAAAGCGAATTGACCAAATTCGTAGTCGATTCTTTTGGAGTGGCTCAGACAAAGATGCGAGAGGTGTGGGTTGCAAGAACTGGAAGGCCATTTGCCAACCAAAGGAGCAGGTTTTTGGGTGTTCTAGAATTGAAAGTCTTCAATGAAGCACTACTATTGAAGTGGTGGTGGAACTTATTCTCCTCCGACTCATTAGCTAGCCAAACTCTAAAGAGTCTGTACTACAGAAGTTCAACAAACAGCCTAACTTGTCCCTCAACAGCATCCAGGTTCCGGAAGGAGATTTACTCCCTCAAAGAACAATTCCTGATCAATGTTCACTGGCAGTTAGGCAATGGCAACCACATCAAATTCTGGACGTCCTGTTGGCTCAATGGCAACAACATCGTCACCCTCTGTCTCTCTCTTGCTGCTGCTGCTTGGAACCCGCAAGCTAAGGTGCTCTCCCAAGGATCTTGGCTCAATGGCGTCTGGCATTGGCAACCGCAACTAAACTGCATCTCAATGCCACACATTCGAGAAGAAAAGCAAACGCTCATGGCTCTGTTAGCAGAACACCAACCCTCCACCTCTTCTGATCACCCCTCTTGGCGTCTCACAACAACAAGGGCCTTCACCGTCAAATCTGCTTATAACTTCTTCGTCACCTCTGGCCTACGCTCCCCCTACTACGTGGCAACGTGGTCTTCGGCGGCACCTCTGAAATGCAAGATCTTCATCGGGCTATTGAGTTGGGACAGACTCAATTCCAAAGATTTTCTCCGCTCTAAAGGTTGGCCAGGAGACACAACATGCACAGCTTGTGCGTGTCCTGTTGAAACTACCTACCTCATTTTCTTTGCATGCCCTATGGTCATTACAACCTAGAATTTCTTCACCACACTCTTCAGCATACACTCACTGCCCAATGACCTGCATGAATGCTTCACTTCGTGGTGTTTTGGTACACATGTACAAAGACACACTTGGCATCTCCTCACTATTTCAATTTGCTGGAGTATCTGGCTTGCTAGAAATGAGCGTGTTTTTTCTACTAAATCCTTCTCACCGCAACGAATCATTTCTAATGCATTATTTTGGTTTCAATCCTGGCTAGACGGAGTGGATGACAGGAACAAGAAGCAGGCACTGATGAAGGAAATTGAGCAGACAGATGCACAGGATATCTTTCTCAAGCAAGCGCTCATGCGTATTGACCGAGAGTGGAGAAGGCAGCTGCTTTGGCTGGAGTACTGTGGAGAGATTTCTCTTACTTTTGATAAGCAAATTGTATGTTGTTTTGGGACGCAGTTATAAGTCCACCCTTTCCTTAGGCCGATACTGTGACTTTTTTGGGGGATCAAGTGTTTGGCAGTTGTGCTGATTATACTTGGTCACATTTTGTATTATGTACTGTAATTACTCTTTTTTAATATAGTTTTTTTGTGAGGCAGGGGATTACCTTACCTTTTTCCAGTAAAAAAAAATAAACATACAAGAGTTGGAAGAAGATTACAATGGTCCAAAGTTTGTAGAAACTATAAGAAAAGATTTAAAAATCATAAATAAGAACATAAAAAAATTAGGTAAATATATAACCGAAGACACAGAAGAAGAACTAGGTATAACGGAAAAAGGTATGAAGGAGTTAGAAGCCATAACATTTCTTAATATAAATATTTTAGAAATAAAAGATTTAATGGCAAATCCCAATTCACAGGAAGTAGAGAAAGCCATAAAAGAATCTAGATATAACGAATGAAGAAATAAAAATGGATCAAGAGAAAGAAAATATTATAGTAAAACCTACAAAAATTCCAATTGATATGTATGAGATCTTAAGGCCACTACCTAACAAAAGATCTTATCACCTACCATGAAAATGACCAAACAAAAAAATAATAAGTTAAGAAGAGATAAAGAAAAAGAAACCCCAAAATATGAATCTACAGAACACTGCGAAAAAAGAATAGCATAAAATGGATAATGGATAGATCTACATTGCGTAAAAGATATAGATAGGACAATAGAAGAATTGATAAATGCTTCACTAATAGTAGGATTTAGGCAAAACCTTTCAGAAAACTCATTTGAGAAATTTATAGAAGCAACTTTTATAGGAGTAGTAGTAAAATGGTGGAATGGACTAAAAGAAGAAGAAAGAAATGCTATCAGTAAATCAAGACCAATTGATGATAAAAGAACAGAAAAAAGCTTAGCACAACGAACCTTAGAACTAAAAGAAATATTTACAAATAACGAGATAGCAATAAGAACAGAATTCAGTGTCTACGATAAAGGAGAAAACACACTATATACAAAAAGAACCAAGCAAGATGGAGACAAAGTAATTTAGAAATATGCGACATGTGTTACTTTGACAACTATGCTTGTGAATTCCGAGAATATTTTCATGATATATAGTTACTATACAAAAGAAGAAAAGAGTCAAATCTTGAACTCATTCTTTCTAAAATTACTTGATCCATGGAGTAAAAACATATATAGTGCATACATAGGTGAGAAAGTAAAACCAAAAGTAGATACTTTAGGGTATAGAACACAATTTGTAAAAGATTATAGAGATAAAGTATGCCAAGAAGCTAGTGCAACAATGAAATACTATAGATTATATAAACAAAGAATTTTTTGTGAAAATGCAAGACCGAATCATTGGGGATGTAATATTAACTATAATTATACAAAGAAGAGTAAACAAAAATTCTAAAAATATATACCAAAATATAGAAAAACTTTTAAGAGATATAAAAAACTCTATAAAAGATACTTCAGAAGAATAAATAAAAATAGACAATATCCGAAAAACCCAAGAAAATGTAATTGTCATATATGTGGAGAAGGATGACATATATCACCATATTGCCCTAAGAGAATGAAAAAAGGAAATGTAAAACACGTAGAAGAAATTGAAGAAATGTAAACTATGAACCCATAGAATATGTGGAGAACTGGTCAGAAATTAGTGAATATGAAGAAATAATGATACTGAAAGAAGATAGTGGAAGTAGTGAAGGTGAAACAGAAGAATGTGAAATAAATATAATGACAGAAATAATAGAAATAAGAGAACAATTAGAAAGAGAAGAAAACAATGAAGAAGTAAGGAAAAGAATGTGCTTTGACATACAAAAATACGATAAAAAAGAGCAACCAAATTAGATATAAACCCAAAAGTGATATTTAAACTACCAAAATTTGAAAGAAAAAGAATATCATCATAATAGCCAGGAATAATGAACAACCTATAGATATGGAACAAGCCCAAAGAAAAACCATAATCCCATTAATAACTGAAAAAATAATAAGACAAGAGATGGAAAAAAATAAGTGGGAAAACCAGAAAAATATTAAGACATACATTTAGGAGCTGTGCAAATAATAATAAAAGCTTATTTTAAGAAAGAAATAAATACACCCCTGGAAATATACCTAATGGATGATAGAATAATATCAAGTACACAAGATGCCTTAATAGGAATAGTACAAAGAAATCTAATGTATTAAAATATAAAATTTACAATAAAACCTAATTTCTCTATAAGTATGGCTAAAGAAAATAAGGACAAAAGTTTAGTCATGTACCACATATTATGAGGAATAGAAATGATAGAGAAAAACAAAGTTCTGAGTATACAAATAAGAAATATTTATGCTTTCACTAATAAGCATGAACTAAAAAATAGGATTACAGATAATTTTAAAATAGAACTACTATTCAGCGAAATTATAAGATACAAACCAGCTAAAGAAAATCCTGAAATGACTATACCAAATTATATAGAATTTGAGTTTAATAAAGCAAAAAAAATTACAAAAGGAAAAGTACCACAAATAATATTCGAAAAGAGACCACTATCAATAAGAAACAAACAACAAGCACTGAAATTAGTACCAATAATAAATACATTAGACAATCAAAACAATAACCAATTTAAAATAGAAATAGAATATTATGACATTGGAAAGTAGAATAAACAAGTAGCCCTGGTAGATACATGAGCTACTAATTCACATATTAAACAAATAAATATAAAACAACAAAATTAATACCATTAGAAAATCCATATTACTACCTAGACTATTACAATAATAGACATCCAATTGTACATAAAATAATATTGCCACTAGGGATAAATGGTAGAAATGAAATGCTATTACATTTAAATGTAGATCCAGAACACCATGTTAATAAAATGTTATTAGAGACTGAGTTCCTTACATCAGTACACCCTTACTCAATTCAAGAAGAAAAAATCACAATAACAGTAAACAATAAAATTAGAGTAATAAATAGAATATTGTGTAAATGAATCCATTAAGTGCAACAAAAAACACATTATACATACTAACAGAATTTGCCTACGAATGATACAAATCAGGAAACTATCATAGTCTAATAGACACCAGAGCATGCCCTAGCTTATGTTGCAAAAATATAATACCAAGATGGAGACAAGATGGATATAATAAAAAGGCAATAACTGGATTAACTGGACAAACCATCATACTTGACCGGTATCAACAAAATGTTAATATACAAATAGAAAATTACGTACTAAAAATACCAATAATATACCAATTTGATGATATGAATAATGATTTACTATTAGGAAATCACTTTTTCCAACAATACTATTCTATAACCATATCACATAAATCCGTTATATTTACAACACATTGTCAACACCAAGCAATAGTAATTAGAATAACCCAATATTATTCTAGGACCGACTTACCGCATATCAGAGTTTCTTCAATCCAGCGTCGTGAATATCAATATTTTTACTAAACAAAACTAGAATACAACAAGTCCAAAAAATAACTACAAAAAGGTTTTTACAAAAATAATTAAAAGATATGTGCGGAGAGGATCCTTTAGCAAAATGAGACTTAAGTAAACCCACAACACATATAGAGTTAATAGATAAAAACAAAATAATAAAAATTAAACCTATAAGATACACTCCAACAGATTTAAAAGAATTCAAAATACATATAAAAGAACTAATGGAAAATAATTACATAAGAAAATCACAAAGTCCACATTCATCACCAACATTTATAGTAAGAAAACATTCAAAAGAAAAAATAGGTAAATCTCGAATGATAGTAAATTATAAGGAATTAAATAAAAATATTAAGAGATTTGGATATCCACTACCAGATACACAGATACACAGATACTACCTAACACAATAGAACAAGAAAAATATATTCAAAATTCGATTGTAAATCAGGAATTTACCATGTAAAACTAATTGATGACTCAAAACAGTTAACAACATTTAACACACCACAAGGATTCTATGAATGGAATGTATTACCATTCAGATATAAAAATAGTCCAGGAGTATTTCAAGAATATATGGATAAAATATTTGAAAAACACAATAATTTTATACAAGTATATGTAGATGACCTTCTAATAGGATCCGAAAACGAAGAACAATATAAAGAACATTTACTAAAATTCATAGAAATAGTAAAAAATTCAGATATTATACTATCAAAAAAGAGAATTGAAATTGTTCAAAACTGAGATAGAAATCTTAGGAACAAAATCATCACATGGAGGAATAGAACTACAATAACATATAGCAGAAAAATAAAAATATATATTTCCTAATGTTTTAAAAGAAAAAAGAGAAGTACAATCCATAATCGGATTACTAAATCAAATAAGATGATACATACCAAATTTATCAGTAAAAACAAATTCGTTACAACAAAAACTAAAAAAGTTTAAGAAATGGGAATGGACCTCAGAGGATGAAGAAAAACTTAAAAACTTAAAACAACAAACTTCAGAATTAAATAAGCTAAGATTACCTGTTAAAGAATGTTAATGGATAATAGAAACAGATGCATGTGAAAATAATTGGGGAGAAGTACTAAAATTCATTGAAATAGGTGGATGTGGTAGGGTAAAAATGGCTTGGGGCCCAACCAGGGCCCAGTACAGCTCTCACTCAAAAATGGGGAAAACAACAATCTGGCTCGGCTTCGAACCACTACAGGGTCGGCGCCGAACCTCAAGTTCACCCCCACAAACCTGGCCTCCTCGTATCCGACGAGTCTCGATGGCCCTCGGCCTCCGATCCACGACAGCCCCACGGGCCGTCTGCCCAGCCTGATAAAGAATGAAGATGACCTGGCACAACCTAGGCCACCAGATTCTCCCAGGAGCACAGGAGCCCCATGATCCGCCATGTCAGCTCCAAATACCACCAAGGGCTTTGCCACGTCAGCCCTAAACCCCCTGGGCCTTCTGCCACGTCAGGCCCATGGGCTTTCGGGTTCAGACCCGGCCCCCAAGCGGATCCAAACCCAGTTGAAAGTCTCTATAAATACTAGACCCTCACCCACCTTTTCAGGTAATCAATCTTTTGCCACCCAAATTTTCCTAGTTATTGCTACTCTCTCACAGAGACTGACTAGATCGTCGGAGGGTCCACCGCCGGGATAAACCTAGGTGTCCCAGGACCGTCTGCAGGTACCCGAGGCGAGGCGATCCGAGCCGATCCTCAAGCACCGAAGCGAGCCTCCCGCTCGTCGTCCCGTACCGCACTCTTCCCTCATTACAAATTGAGTCCGAACTCACACCTGGTGCATCCACACTGCGACCAAAAACAAACCGCATCAGGTTGGCGCCGTCTGTGGGAAACTTTATCCGGTACGGACGTGAGTCCGAGCCTCGCCACCGACGCTCTCCCTCGACCCAATCTCCCATGGCTCACCGAGCCCGAAGATCAGCTCGTTCCGCCCAACCAGATGGGCCTGCTAACGAGGGGGCCCTTGACGGAGGGCAAGCATCCAATAATCCGGGTGGAAACCCAGGACCCCAGCGAAGCGCTTCGCACGTCGCCGAACCCGACCTTCGTCGGGTCATTGTGAACCGAAGGGCTAGCGAGGCTAGGGGAGGGACCGCTTCCAACTCGGTCTCGAACCACTTCAGGCCCGCACAAAGGGAAAGGCCGTCGGCACTCAGCCGCATCGGCCGTGCTCCTACGCCCCTACCCGACCCTTCCGACCACGGCGGGGTCACCAGGGGCGAATTCAGAAGCTTCAGAGAGGAAATCTTGGAGGCCCTCCATGGAGCGCCGAGGTCCACGACCTACGGCCGAACCTCTCAAATGAGCGAAGGGAGAAGCCACACTCGTGCACCGACTCCCCCGCCGGAGCGCGCAGACGAGGTGCTCCGACGCCTCCTGGAGATGGAGAATCGAATCGAGCGCATCGGCGACAGGAATCCCAACCTAGTCCAGGGACGGAGGCCTTCTCGACCTCCATTTCCGTCAACATCATAGAAGCGGAGATCCCCCGGAACTTCCGGCCTCCACAGTTCGAGACTTACAACGGCGAGGGTGATCCTGCTGATCACATGGAGGGCTTCAAAACCCTCATGATGATTCACAGCGCTTCGGATCCCCTGCTGTGCCGAGCCTTCCCGGCCACCCTCCGGGGTCCGGCCAGGGATTGGTTCTCCAAACTCACCCCTGGCTCGATCTTCTCGTTCGACCAGCTGGAAGCCAGCTTCCTGGCCCACTTCATCACAAGCCGGAAGAGCGAAAGGACAAGCGCTTCCCTGCTCGACCTCAGTCAGAGGGAGGGAGAGTCGCTCCGCAACTTCGTCAAGAGGTTCACAATCGAGGCCAGATCCGTCTCTGCCCTCGACGCAGGGGTCGCCTCGGCAGCTTTCCGGCACAATGTCCGCCACAACCAGCTAAAGGTCTCTTTGGCAAAGAGGCCACCTCTGGACTTCCCTGACCTTCTCAACCGGGTCGAGAAGTATATACGGGCTGAGGAAGCTCTGAACCCAGAGGGTAGCAAAGAAGTCACGGGGAAGGGCAAGCGCAGGGTCGATGATGCCGAACCTGCCAAGAAAACAACAAAGGAAGGGGTCGGCGTGAAGAGGGCACCTCCGGTCCCTCGCTTCGAACGGTACACTCCCTTGACACACAACATGTCCGCCATCCTCTTAGAAATCGAAGACAAAGGAATTGTCCGACTACCTCCCCGATCAAGCAACAATAAGAAGCTAGACCAGCGCTTCTACTGCCGTTTCCACAGAGATCATGGGCACGAAACCGACCAATGTCGGGCCCTGAAAGACGAAATTGAGGACCTCATCTCACGAGGATACCTCCGAGAGTTCACTAGAGAAAGCCCACGGGATCGGCGAGATGCTAGGAACCGGAGGCCTTCGCCTCCGAACCCTACTCCGAACCGCATCCAGGGTCGGGATCCCGAACTCGAGGGAGCCGCGGATACGCCATTCATCTTACACTGTGTCCACGGAGGGCCAATGGGGGGAGAGTCAAATACTTCCCGAAAAGCCTTCATCCGAGAGGTGAATGCTGTCCAAGACAACCCCTCGCCCAGGGTACAACCAGTGCCAGTCTCCTTCTCAGGAGAAGACCTCGAAGGCGTTCTCCTACCTCATTGCGACGCCCTCGTCATTGGCCTCCACATGGCTAATTGTGAGGTTCGACGAATTCTCATCGACAACGGCAGCTCGGTAAACATTCTCTTCCTCGAAGCCTTCGAGAATCTCAAACTACCCAGAGGCAAACTCAAGCCGGCCGGGTACACCTTGAATGGGTTTTTTGGCGTCCCTGTCGTGATAGAAGGGATTGTTACTCTCGACGTCACCGCGGGATCAGCTCCTGTCAAGAGGACCGAGTCCATGGATTTCATGGTGGTAAACATCAAAGCAGCCTACAACGCCATACTCGGCCGACCTGGACTATGCTCCCTTCAAGCGGTACCTTCGGCATACCATCTGAAGCTTAAATTTTCCACCCCTCAAGGGGTCGGCGTAGTCCGAGGTAGCTAGGAAACAGCACGGTCATGCTACATGACCACCGTCGGAGGAGGTGTGTTCCCCCTCGACGCCGTTGAGCTCGAACCCGAGAGGGACGACCCCGCCCTAGAGCCTGTCGACGAGCTGGAGGAGGTCCCGTTCGGTGCCGAGGATGAATCAAAGTGGTTCCGGGTGAGCCGCTCGCTCCCCGAGGACTTGAAGCCGGGCATAATCGCCTGCATCCGCCGCAACGTTGATCTCTTCGCCTGGAAGCCCTCCGACATGCCCGGGATCTCCGAAGACTTGATTATGCATCGGCTGAGCGTCATCCCAGACTCTAAGCCGATCGTCCAAAAGAGGCGTAAAGTCGCACCAGAGAGGCAACAAATTGTGAAGGCAGAGGTCGACAAGCTCTTGTCGGCTCGATTTATTCAGGAAGTCAGCTACCCCGAGTGGTTGGCTAACGTCGTCATGGTGAAGAAGGCAACCGGGGGCTGGCGGATCTGTCTCGACTTTATGGACTTAAACAAAGCATGTCCAAAAGATCCTTTCCCCCTCCCCCGCATCGACGCCTTGATCGACGCGACCTCGGGGCATGAGCTACTGTCCTTCATGGACACATTCTCAGGATACAATCAGATCCGGATGTTTCCACCGGACATCTCCAAGACCCGTTCGTCACCGACCAGGGTCTTTTCTGCTACGACGTTATGCCCTTCGGGCTAAAGAACGCCGGAGCCACATACCAATGGCTCGTCAACAGAATCTTCAAAGACCTGATCGGCCGCAACGTGGAAGTCTATGTTGACGACATGCTCGTCAAGAGCCGGGTCGGGCTGGACCACGTCGCCAATCTCGAGGAAGCCTTCGGAGTCCTCCGGCATCACAACATGAGGCTCAACCCGGCTAAATGCGCCTTCGGCGTATCCACTGGGAAATTCCTGGGGTTCATCGTCAGCCAACGAGGCATCGAGGCGAACCCCTAGAAAATCCAAGCTATTATTGACATGGCCCCACCCCGGAATGTCAAAGAAGTTCAGAGGCTCACGGGCCGGTTGGCTGCAATCGGCCGTTTCCTCTCCAAGTCAGGGGAGAAGTCTCTCCCCTTCTTCAAGGCTCTACGCGGAAAATGGGGCTTCGAGTGGGGTATCCATCAACAAGAAGCCTTCGAACAGCTGAAGCAATACCTCACCAACCCTCCTCTCCTCAGCAAGCCCGAGCCGGGCGAACCACTATGGCTCTACCTCTCCGCCTCGGATAGCGCACTCAGCACCGTCCTCGTCCGAGAGGAAGATGGGGGTCCAGAGGCCATTGTACTATGTGAGTAAAGTTCTGCTCCCCGCCGAGATGAGGTACGCAAAGATAGAGAAGGTGGCCTATGCCTTGGTCATGGCAGCTCGGAAGCTTCGTCCTTACTTCCAGGCCCACTCCGTCCAAGTACTGACCGACCAGCCACTGAAGACTGTCCTTCACAAGCCCGAGAACTCCGACCGCTTAGTCAAGTGGTCGATCGAGCTGAGTCAGTTCGACATCAGCTACCAGCCGAGGACGGCCATCAAAGGGCAGGCCCTCGCCGAGTTCATCACCGAGTGCACAGTCTCCGAGCAGCCCAGTCCTGAGGCCTCGGATCCGACCTGGGAGATTTTTGTCGATGGATCATCATGCGAAACAGGGAGTGGGGCTGACATCATCCTTTGTGGCCCCGACCAATTCTTACTTCAATACTCCCTCCGCCTCAACTTTCCGGCCTCCAACAACGAGGCGGAATACGAGGCCATGATCGCAGGACTGACCCTAGCACGTCGAGCCGAAGCCAAGCAAATCCGGGCCTTCAGCGATTCTCAGCTCGTGGTCAATCAGATCACTGGAGAATACGAAGCCCGCGATGATCGCATGGTGAAGTATTTGGCGGTGGTCCGGCATCTCCTAGCATCCTTCTGCCACTCCACAGTCATTCGAGTCCCTAGAGAGCAGAACGCTCAGGCAGACGCGTTGTCAAAGCTCGCCTCTTCCTCCTTCGAGGGTCTCGACCAAACTGTACTCATAGAAATCCTCCTAAAGCCAAGTATCAACGATCAAGACCAGGAGGCAATGTGTGTCCAAGACGGTGCCAGTCCAGACGACTGGACCACTCCCATCCGAAGATTCTTAGTCAGCGCCGAGCTTCCTGAAGACCGAGCCGAAGCTAGACGTGTCAGGGTCCGAGCTGAAAGGTTCGTCATGATTGATGACATCCTCTTCAAACGCTCATACACCTTGGCCGACGGCAAGCCATACCTCCGCTGTCTCACCAGCGACGAGGCCGGCTACGCACTAAGAGATCTTCATGAAGGGATCGGCGGATGCCACATGGGGAGCAGGATGCTCGCCCGGAAGGCTCTGAATCAGGGGTACTATTGGCCGACCATGCTCCAAGACTCGCAAGACCTAGTCAAGAGGTGCGGCCCATGCCAAAGGTTCTCCCCTATCAAGAGGCTTCCTCAAGCCAATCTCCGATCCCTAGCTAGTCCTACCACATTCGCCATGTGGGGCATGGACCTTGTGGGCCCCTTCCCCTTAGCGGTAGGGCAAAAGAAGTTCTTGATAGTCGCCATTGACTACTTCACCAAATGGCTCGAAGCCAAGCCTCTGTCCAGCATCACCGAGCGCTAAGTACAACAATTCTTTTGGAAGAACATCATTTGCCGGTTCGGAATCCCCCGGGTCCTCGTTACAGACAACAGAACCCAATTCCAGGGTCAGAACTTCCAAACTTTCTGCGCGGACATCGGTATTCAGCAACGTTTCTCCGTTATTTGCCACCCTCAGTCCAACGGCCAAGCGGAGAATGCGAACAGGCAAATCCTCGACGGCCTCAAGAAGCACCTCGACAGTTCCCCCAAAGGGCTTTGGGTCAAAGAACTGCCAAGTGTGCTATGGGCGTACCAAACCACCAAGAGGATCCCCATGGGAGAGACGCCGTTCGCCTTGACCTACGGGACGGAGGCAGTCATCCCCATCGAGGTCGGCCTGCCTTCTCCCCGTATCATGGCCTTCGACGAAGCTGACAACTTGTCCGGCTTGAGGGCCAACCTGGACCTCGTCGCCGAAGTCAGGGAGAAATCCTCAATCCGGAGAAGTATCTACCAACAACGGATCGAGAAGTTTTACAACAAAAAGGTCCGCCCCACAAACATCAAAGCGGGAGACCTCGTGTTACGAAAACTATCTGTCTCTGATCCAACCAAGAAGAGGAAATTGGCTCCCAACTGGGAAGGCCCATACCGTGTAGTCGAGGCTGTACGCCCTGGTACATACCGACTGGCAGATATGGACGGCAGACTCATCAGCCGACCCTGGAATGCCGAGCACCTAATGAAGTTCCTGGAAGAGCGAACATAGGTCCTAGCTTGGCTAATGTGTATAAAATCTTTTTGTAAGCTTTCATATGTAAAGGGCCGCTTCAGCGACCCTCTCTATCATGTATGAAAGAGATCTCCTTTTGTTAAACTCTGAAGGCCTCGGCAGCTCCGACCTAACACCGGGCAATGGGATCGGCACCCGAGTCCTCACTCCGGTATCGTCCCCAACGTCTCGGTAGGTCCGACCCAGCTTCAGGCCAGGGACTTTTCCTAATGCCCCACATCGATCCCTCACGGATTGACAGAGCCGAACCTCGCCTCTGCCATAATTCCCTGCACTACTAACCGGAGCAAAGAAGGAAAAGAATTCTTTATTCATACTCTTTTATTTGGTTCTGAGAAAACAAAAAAAGACCGTTACAGGACCACTCCACTCATCTCAAATAGGAGGAAGCCGCCATCTTAGGGCCCCTCGGGTCCGATGAAGGACGGGGTCACTCCGACCGAGCGACTAGGAGCCCTCTCCTCGTCATGATGGTCCTTAGGCTCAGCCACGGTCGACACACCAGCCACGGAGCTCTGGGCATCAACTGGTCTCATACGCTCCAACAGCAGCAGCGCAGAGGGAACCCCCTCCGCTCGCCGACCCACTGAGGAAGATGTCGAGACACCCAGCATCGTCTTGTAGCGGTGTATCTCCATCTCCTTCTCCACAATGACATCACAAAGTAACCTCTCAGAAGAGGGCCTCTGCACCGAGGCATTCGACATGGTATATCCAAGTCCGACGCCTCCGAGGTCCCGATCCACCATCGCCCTCCTCAGCCGGCTCGCCTCCTCACTTAAGGCCTCAGACATGTTCCGATAATAGTTAAAGGCCGCATCAGTGTCACGAGCCCCCTTTCGGTAGCGAACCAACGTGGCCTCCAGGGCCTCAACTTTGCTCCGGAGCCACGCCACGTCGGAACGAAGGGGGTCCACCTCGGGAAGGGGAGCCGCAACCTACAAGAGAACCAGCCAACTCAAAACACATAAGCAAGAAGGTTCGGAAATATCCGAGGTCAAAACACTTGGCCGGTCAAAAATCCTTTTTTATAAATTGAGTTGCTTCTTACAAAGAATGCGGTGGCCAGTCCGCGGAAGGCAAATACAATCGAGAGAGGGAAAAAGAAAGATAAAACTATACAACTTGTTTTCCCACCTCAGCATCGGCAGACGGGTTCACAGGGGGGTCGGCAGCCGGGTCATCAACGGGCCCTTCTTCACCAGGGGTCTTCGGTGTCCCCTCGACCTCCATGTCATACTCGAAGTTGGACAGGTCGATGGTCGGGTAGAAGTGCCTCACGTGACTAAGGGCCTTCGCGTAACACTCGTCCTTGGCCTTGATCACCATCAGCTGACCCGCATTCGTCAACTCCTCCTTCTCCTTGGCGAACGCTTTCGTCAACTCCTCCTTCTCCTTGGCGAACTTCTCCTTCAAAGAGACCACCCTCTTCCCCCACTCCGCTCAAACCTTCTAAGGCACCACGGCTCGCCATCATCCTTGCCGACCCATAATCCCTCGAAAGCTCGAGGTTCGGTCTCGCACCAGGGTAACCTTCTCCGGAAGACTCAACGGCTCGCCATCACCCTCGCCGGCTCGAGGTTCGCTCTAACATCAGGGCAACCAACCCTCGCCAGCTCGAGGTTCGCTCTAACATCAGGGCAATCTTCTCCGGAAGACTCAACGGCTCGCCATCACCCTTGCCGACCCATAATCCCTCGTCAGCTCGAGGTCCGGTCGAGCACCAGGGTAGTCTTCTCAGGAAGGCTCAACGGCTCGCCATCACCCTCGCCGGCTCGAGGACCGGTCTAGCACCAGGGTAGTCTTCTCCGGAAGACTCAACGGCTCGCCATCGCCCTTGCCGACCCATAATCCCTCGAAAGCTCGAGGTCCGGTCTAGCACCAGGATAATCTTCTCAGGAAGTTTTAATGGCTCGCCATCACCCTTGCCAGCCGACAATCCCTCGCCAGCTCGAGGTTCGCTCTAACATCAGGGCAATCTTTTCCGAAAGACTGTTGTGCAATCTAGTTACCTAAATAAAGAGATAAAACTAGACACAAATTATAAACCTCGCAAGTGCACGAATCGTTTAGAAAAATGTAGCAATAGCAAGGGTCGATCCCACAGAGATTGTAGACTTTAACTTACTAATCAATAAAAAGACTGAGAATCATAAAAAGTTGTTTTAAAAGTCTAAAAGAAATGAAAAGATTAAAATTAAATTAAGAAGTGTCATGATTTGAGTCACGAATATCTATTTAAGTAGTTGGGCATTGATTTCCACCTATAGTCAGTAATGCGAAGTTATCCACTACTCTTATTACTCATGTTTGTTCCCTTCAAGGGCATGGTATCTACTCCTTAAAGTACTGTTTTCCTAAGCCAAGAATTAGGCATGGTATCTACTCTAATTCGTTTCTTTCATCAAGTGTTTAGCATGGTATCTACTAAGTTGTACTTGAAGAAAACATAAGATCAGTGGAAACGAACAAACACTCAAGGTTCTAGAAATTGGTATCAGATCTAGATCCTTCAAGTTGATTAAATCAAGAACCCCTAAAGATTCCCTTGTTACAATTTACGGGCACGAGATACGGGTCGTCTCAATATGCTCATATAACAGATTCAGATAAATGGGAATGCAAACTTGATATTCTCAAGTTCTGTACGTCAGTCGACTGGCTCTCACCTCAGTCGACTGCTCTCAGAGCTTCGAGAACAAGTTTGGTTATCATAAATCTCTATTACTTCAATCAGGTTCAATCAATAAGTAAATAGAAGAATTCAGAAGAACATAGCACTACATAACTACGGCTTCAATCTACCCAACTATGAAATTAGTTCCACATAATAATACTTTTATTAATCAACAAGTTCGAATACATGACCAACATAAAAGAATAGAAGGAGAAGAAATAAACTAATGAAGTCCGGCAATGAGGTCGACTGGCTGTCACACAGTCGGCTGCCTTCGAATACTTGATCTCCTATCTCCTTCCTCGATGCTGATAGAATAATGCCCCTGTTGATAACTTGAACGCGCAGAAATTCTTGTGATTCGGTGGTGGGTGTTTGTGGAAGATGATGATCAGAAGAATATCCTTGAATAATGCTTTCTTTCTGATATTTTATAGAATACGGCCAGAGAATTAGGGTTTGCACTTTTTCAGGAAAGTCCTTCTTTAATTGATTTGATGATTTATTTCTTTCTCGTTTCTTCTTCCTTTCCTTATCTGTTAACCACACCTTTTGCTAATTCCCAGTCTCTAGATTTGGTTTGTTGGAGAATTCGCATAAAATCTGGATTCAAATAGATTTGGAATTAGATGCGGGTGTATCTTCGAATATCTTATCTGTTAACGTTGCCGCCGATCAGTCGACTGGTGTTGGATATAAGTCGACTGTGTCGAGACTTCAGTGGTTTCATGATTTATCAGCCCAGTCGACTGTTGTTGGAGGAGTCGACTGTGCCGAGCAGCTTCAGCTTCTCTGTTCAGTCACCTGTTGGCATACTCAGTCGACTGATCTCTTCAGTTTCCTGTGTATCATCCTTAAAATCCAGAATCTGCTTCGTTTCGCTGTTTTAAGCTGTTTCCTATGGAAAAGAGAAAATAAGAGTTAAATACCATATATAGAGCTTTTAAATGTGCATTTACAATAAGATTATTGCTTCTAAATGTGAATAATAATGTGTTCATCAAATACCCCCAAACTTAGATTTTTGCTTGTCCTCAAGCAAACTAAAATTATGAACAAGGGGAAAATAATAGTATTCAACCACCAAGAATTCTTATTATGTGGGCATCAACATATTAAACTATAAACAATTTCAGATAAAGTAAAATTACACATACCCATTTTCTCTAGTGCAATTGTTTAGTCATAATCCCCAGACTCAATCATATTTGTCATGCAATTAATGTAGTTATAGTATGCGACTACTCAATCTGTGATTATCCCCTTTTCTCTACTACAAACCGAGTAGCAAACTAGAGTTTTTTTTTTTTTTTTAATATATATATAGTCTCTTCTTTAAAGTTGTCACTTGCCTTTTTACGCGAATGCAAAACATTTGTGATGAATCCACCCGGTTACTCAGCAAGTCACAAACTCTAAAGTGCTTTGCATACTCATATTTCAAGTTGCCGTTTGACGTAAAGGTAAACATTGGTGATGAATACCCCTAGTTACTAAGCAACTCAAAGCATTGGAGTAGATTGACTTTATTCAATTATATATATATATATATTATCACTCTATTTACTTAAACTCAATTTAGGACTAGATTTAAAGGGAATGATCACCAGAAAAAGCATCACATTCGTTTATTATGTATAATTGCATGACTCATATAATCTTGTAGGGAATTTATGAAACTCCACAATCCTAAAGTAAATAAGTATCCTTCTTCTTACTTTATAAGAAATTGTTTATCCTAAACAAAAAAATTTCAAAAAGACTCTAAATATAAATAACCCTAATACCCCCAAACTTAGATGGAACATTGTCCTCAATGTTCGGAAGGAAATTTAAAAATTGGCATGTGTCACCATCTAGTAAGGAGAGACTGAAAATAAAAGATGAAAATAAAAGATGAAGAAATAAAAGAAAATAGAGGGAAAGTGTAAATGCTCCCCTGAAAATTGGGTTGCCTCCCAATAAGCGCTGTGTTTTCTGTCTTCAGCTAGACTTGATGAGGTCATGCCATGTATTGAATGGTTTGAAGATTCACATCTTCCTCTTGCGGTTCTATGCTCATCTCTATGTATGGCTTCGCTCTATGTCCGTTCACCTTAAATGTTTGATTCTTTTCTTTGCTATGAACCTCCAATGCACCATGTGGAAAGACTCTTGTGACAATGTATGACCCATACCATCGTGACATAAGCTTGCCTGGAAAAAGTCTCAATCTTGAGTTGTATATCAATACCTTCTGTCCTTCATGAAACTCCTTCCTTGCTAGCTGTTTGTCATGGTACAACTTGGTCCTTTCCTTGTACAATTTTGCATTCTCGTATGCGTCGTGCCTCAACTCTTCAAGCTCATTCAGTTGCAACCTTCTTTTGTCACCTGCTTGTTTCATATCAAAATTGAACCTTTTGATGGCCCAATATGCTTTGTGTTCCAACTCCACTGGTAGATGACAAGCTTTTCCAAAAACCAAACGGTATGGTGACATGCCGATGGGTGTTTTGTATGCCGTTCGATAGGCCCATAATGCATCGTTCAAGCGCAGCGACCAATCCTTTCTCCTTATGTTGACTGTCTTTTCCAAAATGCTCTTGATTTCTCTGTTGCTAATCTTCACCTGCCCACTAGTTTGAGGATGATATGAGGTGCCCACTCTATGTGTGATACCATATTTCTTTATCAAAGAAGCAAACGGAAAGTTATTGAAGTGGCTCCCTCCATCACTAATTATTGCTCGTGGTGTACCAAACCTAGTGAAAATGTTCTCCTGCAAAAACTTGACAACAACTTTGTGATCATTAGTTTTTTAGGGGACAGCCTCGACCCATTTAGACACATAATCCACACCAACAAGTATATATAAATAACCAAATGAGTTAGGAAAGGGACCCATGAAGTCGATTCCCCAAACATCAAAAAGCTCGATCACTTGGATGTTTTGCAGTGGCATTTGATTTCTAGAAGAGATATTTCCTGTCCTTTGGCATTTGTCACAAGTCCTGCAAAAAGAAAAAGCATCTTTGAATACTGTAGGCCAATAAAATCCAGATTGCAATACCTTGAGTGCTGTTCTTTTTGGTCCAAAATGTCCTCCACATGCATATTGGTGGCAATATTGTAAAATGCTCATTTGTTCTTCTTCTGCCACACATCTTCGTATAATTTGATCAGGGCAAAATTTGAACAAATAAGGATCATCCCAATAATAGTGCCTGCACATAGCCACCAGTCTCTTTCTTTCCTGACTTGTCATACCTGGAGGGAAAACATGAGCGGTTAGATAATTTACAATATCTGCAAACCATGGAAAGCTTGAGCAGTGAGATACCAGTCGACTGGTCCTGTTACCAGTCGACTGTCCCGATGATATGTTTATTTCAAATAGATGTTCATCTGGGAAATTTTCATTAAGTGGGGGTGCAATTCTTTCTTCCTCCTGCAGTAGCCTGGACATGTGATCTGCAACAACGTTGTCGCTTCCTTTTTTATCTCTAATCTCAAGATCAAATTCTTGAAGCAGCAGCACCCATCTGATCAACCTAGGCTTAGCATCTTTTTTTGCAAATAAATATCTCAAAGCAGCATGGTCAGTGAAAACAATAACTTTAGAACCAATCAAATATGATCTAAACTTCTCTACAGCAAAAATAACAGCTAACATTTCTTTTTCAGTAGTGGAATAGTTTAGCTGTGCATCGTTCAGAGTTCGAGAAGCATAGTAAATAACATGGAGTTTCTTATTGATTCTTTGACCTAACACAGCCCCTAAAGCATAATCACTTGCATCACACATTAGCTCAAAAGGGTGGCTCGAATCTGGTGCCATGACAGTAGGTGCAGAAGTGAGAAGATTTTTTAATGTAATAAAAGCATTTGTGCACTCTTCTGTCCATACAAACTCAACATCCTTAGCCAACAAATCACAAAGGGGTTTGGAGATTTTTGAAAAATCTTTTATGAATCTTCTATAGAACCCTGCATGTCCAAGAAAACTCCTAACACCCTTAACTGTAGTGGGAGGGGGTGGTTTTGATATTATATCGATTTTCGCTTTGTCTACCTCTATGCCTCTTTTTGATACTACATGTCCCAACACAATACCTTGTTGTACCATGAAGTGACACTTTTTCCAATTCAGCACTAAATTGCATTCTTCACATCTCTTAAGCACAAGCTGCAAATGGTTAAGGCATTCATCAAAAGAAGATCCAAAAACACTAAAATCATCCATAAATACCTCAATGAACCTTTCCACCATGTCTAAAAATATACTCATCATGCATCTTTGAAATGTTGCTGGTGCATTGCACAATCCAAAGGGCATCCTCCTGTATGCAAAAGTACCAAAAGGACATGTAAAAGTAGTTTTTTCTTGATCTTCTGGAGCAATAGCAATTTGATTATAGCCACTATAACCATCTAAAAAATAATAATGACTATATCCTGCTAATCTTTCTAACATTTGATCAATAAAAGGAAGAAGGAAGTGATCTTTCCTGGTTTCATTATTCAGTTTCCTGTAGTCAATGCATACCCTCCATCCTGTGGTCACTCTTGTCGGGATAAGTTCATTTTCTTCATTTGTTACCACTGTGACTCCACTTTTCTTAGGCACTACATGTATAGGACTTACCCATTTGCTATCTGAGATAGGGTAGATGATGCCAACATCTAGTAGCTTCAGAATCTCTGCTCTTACCACTTCCTTCATGTTCGGGTTAAGCCTTCTCTGTGCCTCCCTGCTTGGTTTTGCGTTGTTTTCAAGGAGTATTCGATGCATGCATTTGGATGGACTTATTCCTTTGATATCTGCAATGGTCCATCCTATTGCATTCTTGTGTTCCCGTAGTACCCTTAGCAGCTTATCTTCTTCCTGTGCACTCAAATTTGCAGCAATTATCACTGGTAGCGTCTGGTTCTCACCCAAATATGCATGCTTCAAATGGTCGGGCAACTGCTTAAGCTCTAAGTCTGGAGGTCTCGGTGCAGTCGACTCATCCTGTCCATCAGTCGACTTGTCTGATCCACCAGTCGACTTATCCAGTCCACCAGTCGACTTATCTGCAGAAACAAAAATGTCATCAGTCACCAATTTTTCAAACACAGGTGCAAACTTACCTGAGTATGACTTTGGAGTTTCCAGGTGATGTACTGTCTCTGCAATTCCCCAGTCATCGTATTCCTGTTCATCATTAGATAAATTTAGAGATTGTGTAATTGTGGCTTGTAGTGGTTCAACGCTATGTACCTGAAATGTTTGATCAACAATATCCTGCACCACATCAACATTATAGCATTCATGATCATCATGTGGTAATTTCAGTGTATCAAACATTTTAAATTCAACCTTCTCTCCATTTATTTTCATGCTTATAGTACCCTTTTTAACACAAATTTTTATATCAGCTGTACTCATAAAGGGCCTACCTAAAATGATTGGTAGAGACGATGGCATTGAAGAGTCTTCCATATCCAGCACAACAAAATCAGCAGGTAAAATGAAATCGTTTACCTGAACTAGGACATCTTCCAAAATACCTCTAGGTCTTTTGATACTGCGATCTGCCAATTGCAACGTGATGGATGTTGGTTGGAGTTCCCCCAATCCTAGCTTTTCATAAACAGTGTATGGGAGGAGATTGATGCTTGCCCCCAAGTCTAATAGTGCTTTCTCAAAGAAGTGCTCGCCAATCCTGCAAGGAATGGTAAAACTACCTGGGTCTTTTAATTTGGGAGGTAATTTTCTTAATAAGACAGCGCTCACTTCTTCTGTCAAAGCCACATCCTCCCTGACCTGAAATGTTCTTTTGTGAGTGCAACATTCTGTCAAAAATTTAGCATAAGAAGGAATTTGTTTAATAGCATCAAGTAGGGGGATATTAATTTCTACCTTCCTGAGAGTTTCAAAGATGTCAAATAAATATTGTTCTTTCTTTTGCTTGACTAACCTTTGAGGGAATGGTGGCAGAATTGTTCCTTCTTTTTCACTTACCTTGTTGGATCCCACAATTTTTGATGGTTGTGTTTCTGCTTCTTCTGTGTGTGCTCCAACCTTGTTGTCAATTGTCTTACCACTTCTGAGAGTTGTTACTGATTTGAGCTGTTCTTGGCCTCCAGGGTTTGGTATAGTTTGTGATGGAAGTTCCCCTGCCTTTCGTTCGCTTAATTCCTTAGCAATTTGGCCAATCTGTGTTTCCAACTTCTGAATTGCTTGCCCTTGTTGGTTGGTTGTTTAATGTTGTTGTTGGAGCAATTGAAGAACCGTGGATTCAAAATTCAACTTCTTCTGTTCTTGAACTGGCCTATCAATCCCACTTCCCATTTGGAAATTCCGTGCATGTCCTTGTGTGAATTGAGTCCTTTGATTATTCTGATTATTGCTCCAGGAGAAGTTTGGATGGTTTCTCCATCCTGGGTTGTATGTATTTGAGAATGGATTGTTCTTTGGTGGAAACACTCCTCGACCAACATAGTTTGCATGCTCCTGATCTGTGAAAGAAGACATGGAACATGTATCAGTGGTATGATCTACATGAGAACAAATTGCACAAATTTCATTTGTTTGATTTTTAACTCCACCCATCATCGACATTGCATTAACAAGCATATCAATTTTCTTATTCATGTTTACCATTTCTAGTTGAATGTTATTGCTATTAGAAATTTCGTAAACTCCCTGTTTTTTGGAAGGGCCCCTCCTTGTTGAGAATTATTGTGAATTCTCGCTGAGTTCTTCAAATAGTTCAATGGCCTCTTCACCGCTTTTCCTCATTAAGATCCCGTTGCAAGCTGAATCCACAATTGCCTTGTTAGTATCATTTAAACCTTCATAAAAAGCTTGTACCTGATCATCTTTAGGCATATTGTGCGTAGGGCATTTGAGAAGTTTGTTCTTGAAATCTTTCCATGCTTCGAAAAATAAGTCTCCATCCTTTTGTTGGAAGAGTTGAATCTCCCTTTTCAGTTGTTTGGTCTTTTGGGCTGGAAAGAATTCTTTTAAGAATTTTGTCGCCAATTGCTCCCATGAATTGATTGATCCTGGTTCCAAAGAATTATACCATAGTTTAGCATTAAGTTTTAAGGAAAAAGGAAACAAAATTAACCTGATTTGTTCAGGGGTGAGCCCTTGGACGCTTTGTGTTCTACAAAGATCGAAAAAGTCTTGCAGATGGAGATGAGGCTCTTCATCTGGTCTGCCACTAAAGTGGGGAACCATACTAAGTAACTGAGGAGATAGATGCATGTTCCCTGTGACATTAGGTTGATACGCAATGCAGGAAGGTTGCTCGATATTCTTAGGCGTGAACTTGTCCTGCATTGGCACTCGATTTGGCATTTCTTCTGCCATTATTGCTCGTGAATTGAGTCTCTGAGCAGTCGACTGGTTGGTCGCAGTCAGTCGACCTAATCTATGCAAAGTGCGTTCTGTTTCTGCGTCAATTGGTAGTAGCTCTGGACGAAGTGATCTCCTTCCGTGCATCCACCGAAATTCTGTAACCTAAAAGAAAAATACTTAATAATAAAATTAAAAAGAAAGAAGGAAAAATAAAAACTTTCTACTGATCTATAAGTTAAAATACTAGACAATCCCCGGCAACGGCGCCAAAAACTTGTTGTGCAATCTAGTTACCTAAATAAAGAGATAAAACTAGACACAAATTATAAACCTCGCAAGTGCACGAATCGTTTAGAAAAATGTAGCAATAGCAAGGGTCGATCCCACAGAGAATGTAGACTTTAACTTACTAATCAATAAAAAGACTGAGAATCATAAAAAGTTGTTTTAAAAGTCTAAAAGAAATGAAAAGATTAAAACTAAATTAAGAAGTGTCACGATTTGAGTCACGAATATCTATTTAAGTAGTTGGGCATTGATTTCCACCTATAGTCAGTAATGCGAAGTTATCCACTACTCTTATTACTCATGTTTGTTCCCTTCAAGGGCATGGTATCTACTCCTTAAAGTACTGTTTCCCTAAGCCAAGAATTAGGCATGGTATCTAATCTAATTCGTTTCTTTCATCAAGTGTTTAGCATGGTATCTACTAAGTTGTACTTGAAGAAAACATAAGATCAGTGGAAACGAACAAACACTCAAGGTTCTAGAAATTGGTATCAGATCTAGATCCTTCAAGTTGATTAAATCAAGAACCCCTAAAGATTCCCTTGTTACAATTTACGGGCACGAGATACGGGTCGTCTCAATATGCTCATATAACAGATTCAGATAAATGGGAATGCAAACTTGATATTCTCAAGTTCTGTACGTCAGTCGACTGGCTCTCACCTCAGTCAACTGCTCTCAGAGCTTCGAGAACAAGTTTGGTTATCATAAATCTCTATTACTTCAATCAGGTTCAATCAATAAGTAAATAGAAGAATTCAGAAGAACATAGCACTACATAACTACGGCTTCAATCTACCCAACTATGAAATTAGTTCCACATAATAATACTTTTATTAATCAACAAGTTCGAATACATGACCAACATAAAAGAATAGAAGAAGAAGAAATAAACTAATGAAGTCCGGCAATGAGGTCGACTGGCTGTCACACAGTCGGCTGCCTTCGAATACTTGATCTCCTATCTCCTTCCTCGATGCTGATAGAATAATGCCCCTGTTGATGACTTGAATGCGCAGAAATTCTTGTGATTCGGTGGTGGGTGTTTGTGGAAGATGATGATCAGAAGAATATCCTTGAATAATGCTTTCTTTCTGATATTTTATAGAATACGGCCAGAGAATTAGGGTTTGCACTTTTTCAGGAAAGTCCTTCTTTAATTGATTTGATGATTTATTTCTTTCTCGTTTCTTCTTCCTTTCCTTATCTGTTAACCACGCCTTTTGCTAATTCCCAGTCTCTAGATTTGGTTTGTTGGAGAATTCGCATAAAATCTGGATTCAAATAGATTTGGAATTAGATGCGGGTGTATCTTCGAATATCTTATCTATTAACTTTGCCGCCGATCAGTCGACTGGTGTTGGATATAAGTCGACTGTGTCGAGACTTCAGTGGTTTCATGATTTATCAGCCCAGTCGACTGTTGTTGGAGGAGTCGACTGTGCCGAGCAGCTTCAGCTTCTCTGTTCAGTCGCCTGTTGGCATACTCAGTCGACTGATCTCTTCAGTTTCCTGTGTATCATCCTTAAAATCCAGAATCTGCTTCGTTTCGCTGTTTTAGGCTGTTTCCTACGGAAAAGAGAAAATAAGAGTTAAATACCATATATAGAGCTTTTAAATGTGCATTTACAATAAGATTATTGCTTCTAAATGTGAATAATAATGTGTTCATCAAAGACTCAACGGCTCGCCATCACCCTTGCCAATTCATAATCCCTAGCCAGCTCGAGGTCCGGTCGAGCACCAAAGTAGTCTTCTCAGGAATGCTCAACGGCTCGCCATCACCCTCGCCAGCTCGAGGACCGGTCTAGCACCAGGGTAGTCTTCTCCGGAAGACTCAACGGCTCGCCATCGCCCTTGCTGACCCATAATCCCTCAAAAACTCGAGGTCCGGTCTAGCACCAGGGTAATCTTCTCAGGAAGTTTCCACAGCTCGCCATCACCCTTGCCGACCCTTAAACCCTTGCCAGCTCGAGGCTCGCTCTAAAATATCAGGGCAACCAACCCTCGCCAGCTCGAGGCTCGCTCTAACATCAGGGCAACCAACCCTCACCGGCTCGAGGCTCACTCTAACATCAGGGCAACCCCCTCATAAAGACCCAGCGATTCGCTACCCCATTTCTACAAACATAAACACTTCTCCACGGCTAGCTCCCGCACTCCCGCAGGAGTGGGGGGCTTGTGTGGTAGGGTAAAAATAGCTTGGGGCCCAACCAGGGCCCAGTACAGCTCTCACTCAAAAATGGGGAAAACAACAATCTGGCTCGGCTTCGAACCACTACAGGGTCGGCGCCGAACCTCAAGTTCACCCCCACAAACCTGGCCTCCTCGTATCCGACGAGTCTCGATGGCCCTCGGCCTCCGATCCACGACAGCCCCACGGGCCGTCTGCCCAGCCTGATAAAGAATGAAGATGACCTGGCACAACCTAGGCCACCAGATTCTCCCAGGAGCACAGGAGCCCCATGATCCGCCATGTCAGCTCCAAATACCACCAAGGGCTTTGCCACGTCAGCCCTAAACCCCCTGGGCCTTCTGCCACGTCAGGCCCATGGGCTTTCGGGTTCAGACCCAGCCCCCAAGCGGATCCAAACCCGGTTGAAAGTCTCTATAAATACTAGACCCTCACCCACATTTTCAGGTAATCAATCTTTTGCCACCCAAATTTCCCTAGTTATTGCTACTCTCTCACAGAGACTGACTAGATCGTCGGAGGGTCCGCCGTCGGGATAAACCCCGGTGTCTCAGGACCGTCTGCAGGTACTCGAGGTGAGGCGATCCGAGCCGATCCTCAAGCGCCGAAGCGAGCCTCCCTCTCGTCGTCCTGTACCGCACTCTTCCCTCATTACAAATTGAGTCCGAACTCACACCTGGTGCATCCACACTGCGACCAAAAACAAACCGCATCAGTGGAAAACTGGAAAGACCAGCCAAATATACTAGTAGATCATTCACACAGACCCAACAAAATCACCACATAAATGAAAAAGAACTATTGGCAATCTTAAAAGCTATAAAAAATTTGAATTATTCATAATACATACGAAATTTACAGTCGGACAAATAATACACAAGCAAAGAGTTGGATTAACCAAATAATAGACCCAACTATAGCAAATAAAAGATTGATAAGATGGCAAATGGAGTTAGCAAATTATGACTTCTCAATAGAAAATATAAAAGGGAAAGATAACATCATAGCAGATTTCTTATCAAGAAACTAACAATTTCATTTTTACAGGATGAAAAATAGAGTCCAGTATATAGAAGAGGATATAGTCTACCTAAAGGAGATTGTGGAGCAATTAAAAGGAGCATATAACTAACTACAGTTACAAATATGTGGTCTTCAAAGTATATTTTACCAACATATAAATGCAGAACATATTGAAAAAATGAGCGAATGGAGTGAACCTATTAACCCACAAAATACAAGTGAAATCACAAAAATAGACACATAAGAGGGAAGCTCCACTTCCATACAACCTACTACCTACAAAGAGAGTTTACTCTCAGATCCTCCAAATATTCCAAGAATGATTTATTTTAACAATATATTGAGAAATTATGTCAGACCACTCAGGTCAATCAATTTATCAAAACTATTTTTCAACAACATATGAAGAAAGCGATCATACTACCAGGAGCAAATCCAAAGACAGCAAGAGTATTATTCGAAAGAGGGCTTATCCACTGCATATATCCATCCCGAGAATGTGAAGAACTTAGTCAGCTACCAAGAGAAGTATATAAATCTGCTAAGAGTTATTTTGGTCTTAGAAAGGCATCCAAAATATATGTCCGCGTATTTTCAGCTATTCCAGAATTCTTTGAAGATGATGAAGAACTACCCGCTGAGCTTATTATAAAGATAGGAATGATTACACAAGTCCTGTTTGGAGCAACCAATATTATATCATATAAAAATGAAGAATTTGAAAAACTGATCCCATAAAGAAGAACTATGGGATTTAGAACAATGTATTGTGAACTGAAGGACATACAAAATAAAGACAGTAACATATGGATCTATGATAGTCCTGACCCACAAAAATTAATGATTTACGATTAAACAACCACAGTCAAAGAAAGAAGTATTTGACAGCTAGTACCAAATTCTACATAAAGGAGCCATGACAATGGCAGAAGAGATAATTGTCCACTACTGTAGATTGATGAGGATGAAACCACAACATAAATGCAGACAATGCGAAAAAGGACAAGATAAGACCGACGAAGAGTTATTTCTGATGTGAAGCACATGAAGATGTTGGTCAGAAACGAATCTTTAACGTAAGCAGTGACGTAGTAGGCTCAATTATTTATCTATGATGTAAGCAATGATATAATGAGAACAATAATTATAACTGATGTAAAATCATACCTTCTTCTCTAAAAGAGGAGGCTGAGTAAGGGAGAGGGTAGAAGATCTAAGAGAGATTTTTTTTCATATAAGCTTGTAAGGAGAAAGTTTGTAAGAAAGTTGGAATCAATAAAGACATCTTTCTTGTTAAGCTCTTGTACAATATAAGGTATGAATAATTAATCTATTACCATCAGGGAGAGTTTTGTAAGGCTCTTCCTGAAGGTCTTGCAAAAAGATCCATTTGTAACATTCTATAGTTAAGTTGTACACCTAGTAGCAGGAAACGAACTAGGTCGTGGTTGTCTGTACTGAAGTGCTACTAGTTGTTCGAGACGTATCTCTTGGATGAAGCTTCTTGAATAGCATAGTAGTTCCGAGATGAGAGGAACGTAAAAGGAACACTGAAATCGGGGTGCATACCAGAGGTATTTTATCCACTGGTAGTAACTGGTACAGAGCAGATCAAAGAAGTTTAACTAGGTCGGAAGCATGATGGGCCATTTGTTTTGATTCTTATGGTATTCTTAGAAATCTCTCTCTGCTCCTGATTTCATACTTGTTGTTTTAAATCACAAAATCGATCAAAAGAAATAATGGATAATAATAGTTTTAATCTTGCCTCAGAAATTTATGAATTAATGACTAACTATTAAGAAAGTGATAGGATGTTAGTTTTTTATGTTTATACCCTCATAGACTAACGAATATATATGATTTTTTTGAGTTCAAGTTATTTTTTCTTTAGTGTACAATGAGTAATAATTATAACTTAATCAAATTAATCCTAGAGAAACTAGTAATATAAGTGTTCAAATAATTGATGACATGAATTTTTACGAAAGATCTTTATTATTCTATGAAAATGGAGAATTTTGTAGCTATACCTGGAGTCCTACAACAACATATAGACAAATTCTATAAGAAAATGAATACATAGAGGAAGAAAACGAACATATTGGAAATTAACGTAGGGAAGAACCCGAAGAACCCCGGTATGATAGTGGTAGTGAAGAATCGGAGACAGAATCAGAAGATTTTGAACTTATGCTTGATTACTTTAATATATTTTTTTGAGATGGATAATGCACATTATTTCGAAGAATATTATTTTACAGAAAACTATCATCTTTGAAGTTTTTTGATACTCTGTTTAATTCTATTTACATGTGATTTCACGCTTCGCAATCCCAGTTGGTAACAGAGCCTTGTTTCTAAGTAAGTAACTCTCTCCTGATTTTCTTAAAATATTTAGTACAATTTAAGTAGTTAAAAAATTGATCAGATAAGAGAAATAGAAAATATTACAAAAACAATTGTTAAATTTGCAGAAAAATCACATATCCTATAAAAAAATTTATAGTATAGGAAGCATAAAATGTTATTTAAAAACTATCCCTTAGTTGCAAATAATTTGGTCGTTGTCATTTTTTTACAAATAGTTTCAAAAATTGTCCCAACAAAACAATTAAATCCATCAGATCGGACATAGATGTTGCAAAGTAAGTCCGGCAAGAATAGAATTTGAAGCCAAGTATTTTGACATGATGGAGGAGATGCAAATGTAAGCAAGACTACAAATGCCTGCTCCCACTCATCATTCACAGTCACTCCACACAGAAAAAGAAGGGTTAACAAGAAAATATTATTCTTCTTTTCAATAATGCTCTCTCAACTTGCAGCCACTGTATTCAATTTCTATGAGTTGAAAGCTTTTTTCCGATAATGGCCCATTATATGATTTTTATGAGAATATTCTTATAGTGGAGGTGAAAAGAAAGAATGCTCAACCCTTGATAATTCCAATTCCTTTCATTTTCACTGGACTCGAGAAGAATCACAGTCAACTTCAAATATCACATTTTTTCTAGAAAAAAAGGGGCTTATTTTCAAATAAAGTAACATGCATTTTTAAATAGCGAATATGACAGATAGCCGAAAAGGGTGGTATGTGATTGAGAATTATTTGAAGACCCGACAACAGAATCTGAATACAATACCATTCGAACATGAATAAAACAGAACAAAGTCCAATTGGTGAAATATTGTTTGGGCTGATTCTCTGCATCTGCATGTGACTGCATGGATTCAGTATGGTTCTCACAGTTTCCTGCCTTGAAGACGACTGAAATCCTAGAACCAGATCGGAATGCAACCGTGAACCAAATTTCTCAGAGTACTCCATCTTGAATTTTTCCAGTATTCCACTGACTCCAAATAAATTGACATTTTTTAAAAAAAACATTTATAACTATTGCTTCAATTCAGACATCATGGTATGCTGTTCTTATTCTGGGTTAAGGACTGGAGTTACTCCCAGCTGGCCAAATCCCAAACTCTGAGTATCCATCTTGTTTAGCACAAGCTCTAAACATACCTGTGGTATTGAATGGCATGACCACCTCCCCCTTTGCTGAAACCGCAATCAGTCCTACATGCCCTTTAGGAACATTCTCGATTACATAATCCGCTGCTTCTTTGAGGGAGAGACCTTTATACTCCATTAATGCAGCGACATCACGGGCAACAGTAGCCCTGATGATTGCTTCACCACGACCTGTAGCTGAGACTGCACATATAGAATTTGCGTAGGTTCCTGCACCTATGAGTGGAGTATCGCCAATCCTGCCCACCATTTTGTTTACGAGTCCACCCGTGGAAGTTGCTGCTGCTAAGTTTCCATTGGCGTCCACTGCGACACAACCGACAGTACCGATTTGGCTGTCGCCTTCGTTGGTAGTTGATGCTTTTTGAGGTGTTACGGGTGGAGTGAAATCAATCTAGAATGAGTGGGTTCAGTTTCAGTACTAGAAACTTATCAGAGATAAAACTCTTAAAACAAAGGAAGTTAAGAAAAAGAAAATGCATACTTAATCTACAGTTACTATTGTCTATATTCCGTTATTTGATCTTGTACGAAAATTTGCTTTTCTTTAGTTAACTAAACAACAAGCTTCATTTTAATAGGGAAAATTAGTCTACTTCATCAACACAACCTTTCCTCTTTGAAGGGTAAGGGTATTAAATGCAAAGGTTACATAGCGGGTGACTAACCACAACTTGCAAGGGCAATCACAGAACCTATCATATTTTCCCCCAGGATTATATAAGAAACCAAAGGAATCAGAACGGAGCACTAAAGGGTTTAGCAAACGGGTAGTGCCATCTGATAGGAAGGAATTATTGGCTGCTCATTCATAGGGTCCAAACTAATTTTAGATATACATGCATCAAAAATAAATTTAAACTTGTTTAGTTGAAGTTTGTAATGGGGATCTGTTCTACTGGTTGTTATCTTCATTGGTACCTCAGTGTTAAAATGTAATGTTATACGCGCTCCCTTATATTTTGAGACCTTTTCTTTGGTCTAGAACAATTTCGCGGGAGCTCAACACCCTAGATTCCTCAACCAAGCATTTGATATATATATATGGGGGCGTTTGGTACGCGGTAATGTATAAGGGAATCTAGGATTACCCTCTTGATTACCTGGTTTGCTAAGATATAGGTATAATTTTGTAAATAATCTTAAATTCCCAGGGTTATCAAAATAATTAGTTTTGAAGGATAAACATTTCCCTTGAAAAGGGTGGGATTTGTGGATTCCTCCACATAAAAAATGAGTGAGATTATTGCATACCCAAAACACACTCCAGATTTCTGGCTTATCATACTAGTAGTTTACACGTGCGATGCACGTTTTAATAAATATAGTTTTTTAAAATAAAAATTTAGACGTATTCTTGATTTGAACCTAGGACCTCCTTTATAATAGTTATGCACGTGCGTTGCACGGGTAGGTAGAATGACAAAATATTTACAAATGACACTAAGGCCTTCTCCCATTATAATATTAGAGATAAACCGGTCTTGTTCCCTCCAACCATTTTCTGGCTCTTCTTCCCCACCTTCCTCCGGCTGTTTCCGGCGACCTCCCTGTTTGTCGATCTCCCATCGTCAACCCCGCTTCGTTGACAACCCTTGTCGACGCCGGTGCCACCCAAAACTCCCCCCCCAACCCCCCCCCCCCCCCCCCCCCCCCCCCCGCGACCTCTTCCCTGTCCTCGACAAACGTTGTTCCATCCAGAATTAAGATCTCCCTCCGCTTGATGTCCTCCACACGTTCCACTTCCCTTATCCCCCAACTCCAGTGAAGAAGGCTGAAACCCCCCAAAACCAAAGATGGCCCCAATTTCTCTACTTCCCCCAATTTCTCTACTTCGACCTCATACTCTTGTTCAATTATTCAAAGAAGAAGTTCAATTATTCAAAGAAGAAGAAGGAGGAGGAGGAGGCGGCATTCGAAGTTACGCTTTCATCACTTTCATCCCGTCCTCACCTCGCCCTCCACCGGCATTCGAAGTTGCGCTTTCATCACTTTCATCCCGTCCTCACCTCGCCCTCCACCCTCTCATACCCAAACCCTTATTCAGTCCGTCGCAATATCGTTCGCGTGTGTTCCGCCCTCTCGCACACGCTCGCCTCCGCCTCGTCAAACAACGCAGAGTTTTCATTTTGCCACTCAAAGCTGCTGATCAACAAGGTTGGGATGAACTAGGGTTTGATTGTCTACTTATCTAATTAGTACAATTGTTTACTTTCAAGAATTATAGTTTAAAATAATAGCAAACATCATCTTGTATTGTTGCTGCTACTATACTGGAGCAAAGCTACCAAGTTACAGCTGAGGGTTGTTGAGGTTTTTACGTGCTCAGTGCAAGTTGCAAGCGAAACTTTAAGGTTTCAGTGCACAATGTTTTTGACTCAATTAGAGCGCTATTTTTGCTGTTTGAGTGCCGTGCACACAATCTTTATTTATTCATTTTTCACACTTTAATTGTACTCTTCTTCCCCACCTTCCTCCGGCGTTTCCGGCGACCTCCCTGTTCGTCGATCTCCCGTCGTCGACACCCCCCTTCGTCGACACCTCCTATGGACGCCGGTGCCACCCAGAACTCCCCCCCCCCCCCCCCCGACCTCTTCCCTGTCCTCGACAAATGCCAGTCAAAACCCCAGAACTTTTTTATATATTTATTTTTAAATAAAGCCAAAAGGGTATTTTCGGTAATGTCTACTATAGAGTTGGATTGATGGGAATGAATTGTTCTATACCAAACACGGTAATAAAGTATTCTCATACATGTAATGTCGTATACCAAACACAGTATTGCAACATTCTCGGGAATCTTTATTTCCACCCCATATTCCTGGGAATCCACTAATTCCTAGGAATTCTCCAATTCGTGTACCAAATGCCCCCTATATATATATATATATATATATATATATATATATATATATATATATATATATATATATATATATATATATATATATAGAGAGAGAGAGAGAGAGAGAGAGAGAGAGAGAGATTTCTTCCATTGGAAATGCAAATGTTGTGCAAACGCCTGTCATTGACGATGACGGGTTAAAGCATAAGACAAAATTTTATGTTTTGCCTTAACCCGTCATTGCCAATGACGGGTTAAGTGGTTTGCAAACTGCAAGCGCTATATATATATATATATATATATATATATATATATATATGGGGAAAGGGGGTATGAGCAACTTGCTCATTTAGTAAATGAGCAATTGATGAGGTGGCATGCATGTGATTGGAAAATTCTAAAAGTGGTTAGTTGTACAATGTATCACATGCATGCCACATCATCAATTGCTCATTTACTAAATGAGCAAGTTGCTCATATCCCTTTTACCCTATATATATATATATATATATATATATATATATATATATATATATATATATATATATATATATATATATATATATATATAGGGAAGTCTTCCGTTGTGCACCACCTATGGTGCACACGACGTGTGCACTCGGCCTTCCCGCCTTTGTATCGACGATCCGAACCATTCACATTGATCTACATATCTAAATTAGTCTAAATATGTAAAATCAAATCAATTGAAATTCATTTGCCCATCCATTGAAGTGTTACAATATTGTATGGCTGAAAATCATTGTTTTTTATAGTCACATGATGGATGGGCAAATGAATTTCAAATGATTTGATTTTACATATTTAGACTAATTTAGATGTGTAGACCAATGTGAACGGTTTGGATCGTCGATATGAAGGCGGGAAGGCCGAGTGCACACGAGTGCACACGGAGGGATGGTGCACAATGGAAGATTTTCCTCTCTCTCTCTATATATATATGAAAATCTTCCATTGTGCATCATCCCTCCGTGTGCACTCGGCCTTCCCGCATTCGTATCGACGATCCGAACCGTTCACATTGATCTACACATCTAAATTAGTCTAAAGATGTAAAATCAAATCATTTGAAATTTATTTGCCCATCCATTGAAGTGTTACAAAATTTCAAAATTTTATAGTCACATGATGGATGGGCAAATGAATTTCAAATGATTTGATTTTACATATTTAGACTAATTTAGATGTGTAGATCAATGTGAACGGTTCGGATCGTCGATACGAAGGCGGGAAGGCCGAGTGTACACGCCATGTGCACCGTAGGTGATGCACAACGGAAGACTACCCATATATGAAAATCTTCCTATATATATATTCAACATGTATTGACCTTCGTTGTACAACTCTGTTAAATCTTTCATGAAATCTTATTCTACGGAACCAGATAAATTTTGATGGGAAAGGCTTAGATCTAGCAAAAATAATCCATCAAAATGGCAAAGGCTTTAGATTAAATCTATGGAAAATAACCCACCAAAATGGAGGAATATGGAGATCCAATCTACATAAACTCATAAAAGCTTTCATCTCTTCATTAGAATGTTTTCTACATTAAGCATGTATTAACCTTCGTTGTAAAACTTTGTTAAATCTTTCATTAAATTACCATTAACTGTCTTTGTTGACCTTTGGAAGCTGTCCTGATGCTTCCGAAGGTTTACGGGCGAAGATTTACCGATTGGATAAATTTTATCTGAGGAACTTTTTTCTTTAGAGTTAATTACCCTTCTTTTTGGATCAATATTTACAAAGAACATTGCGAATTAGTAACAACTAGTAATTTACACGTGCGATGCACGTTTTAATAATTTCAAAAAATAAAAATAAAAATAAAAAACTCTGACGTAGGGAGAATTTGAACCGGAAACCTCCTTTATATTAGTTATGTACATGCGTTGCACATTTGGTAGAATGACAAAATGACAAATGACACTAAGACCTACTCCCATTATAATATTAGAGATGATAACCACTGACTATTGTTCTACAGGGTTCCAGTGACCTATTCCTTTCACGCTTTCACCAATCATACCGACAGTTAAACATATTTGACTCAAATACAAATTTTATTTGCTAAAATCTTCTCGTATAATTTTTGTTTCAGGAAGATTCTACAACAAAAATTGAAAAACACTAAACGATTCTTCATAAGTAGACACTTCAGTAAGCTTAGATTGTCAGAATTCTTTTTATATTCTATCAGTTAAAACAAAAATACAAAGGATCGATAAAGTATTCTTCAGATGTTACCAAATTATTCCCCTTACAAGTTTCATATCAATCTGATGAGGACATCTTTCCAGTTTAGGATTTTTATTTTATTACCATTTTTTATTTCGGGCAATTATAGCCATATGTAATCTTTTTGTAATTTTTTTAGATTTTGAGAATATTTTGGAGATGTGTTTCAAGATGTAATTGAGCCTATTTAAAGGCCTTGAGTTTAATGAGAAAGCATGCCATTATTGATCAAAAAAATATGTGTTGAGTTTTGCTCTTCATTTTCTCTCCTTTGTGTGATACAATTGAGATCAAATTAGGGTTTGTGATAAATCCTAATCCAATTTTAGAATTAGTGATTAATTCTAAAATTTATCCCCAATTAAAAAAATCCCAAATACAATCTCCTCTAATCCCAATTTCACAAATCCCCTAAATCAAACCCTAATCCCCTCATTAGCCGCCGCCTCTTCACCTTCTACTTCATCTTCTTCCCACTCCCCGGATCCCGATCCAAAGAAATCCCAGCCCTCGTCCAAATCCCTTCTCCTCATCGACATCTCCACATCACCCGATCACCGTCACCACCCTCCTAAACCTTCTCGACCTCCCCTTCGTCCACCCACTCCCGGCGACCACTCCCCCCCAGCGTCGCCGCCCCACTTCGACGACCAGCCTCACCACACAAGAGCACTCAACCCTTCCTCCGGCTGCTTCCCTATTTCCGTCGACAACGGGACTCCAACCCTGACGCCGCGCCTCCCATCCGATCGGCGACGTGGTAGGGTCGCCCTCTGATCTCCGTTGCGCCACCACCTGCGACACGGACGCCAGCCCAGATCCTCTTGCTGCCATTGCTGTGTTCTACCAGAGATCAACACAATTGTTCTTCGCATTCGGTATACTCTTTCCACTAGTAATATTTGTGTTTTACTGCCTTATCATCTAGTATATTATCTGATTTGATTGTCGACCACAAAATACTGAGATTGAGTGATCCACATGCTAGATTAGAGTACGAATTGGTATTGCACTTTTTACTTGCTAAAACACGTAGGAATTTACTTATTGATTAAGATTGAATTATTAATTGGGACTGTTAGCATTTGATTCAATTCTTGAAAACCCATCGGACCTGTTAACTGTTAAAATATCCAATCTAAATCCGCACTTTCATGTTGGTAAAATTAACCCATTAAAATTCTTGGAAAATTCTCTATTTTAGGGTTGGTTTTACATCACAATCACTCTTATATGAAGCTTATGAAAAACTTATATAGCAAAAATCATCATTGGCTTAAGGATGGATAGACTGTTGTAGAAACCATTTCCACATTTGCTTGTGATTAGTAAAATCCGCTAATTTTGTGATTCATACAAGATGGTACTCTATTAGGATAGGTTCCATGATGGAATTAGCTAGAACAAAACAGTTTTATGTAGCTATATGGGAATTCAATAGACTTGTGCTCTTTCACAAGCAGGTGGCATATCTGATATTCACTAACACCATTATGTCTGTGTAGCTTGATATGTTGGAATGATTTCCATGGATTTATCGTGCTCATTGACAGGCAGAATGCTACAAATTTGCTACTCTTTATACAATTGCACATATAAGTCACATTAAACCATGTGCACCAGAATGCCGGAATGTAAGAGATAAAAAAGAAATAATGATAGCATGAAGTGTCAAAAGAAAAAAAAAAGTGGTGCTATACTCTACAAAGTTTCTAGCCTATCAGAAACTACCTTATATCTATCCCCAATTCTCCATGATGAGACAAAATCAATTACTGTGTGCAACAACAGATACCATCATATACTATGCCTACTTGTTACTCTTAATTTCTTATGACAGGAGTAACATCCAACAAGCAGGTCAGTGGAAAGAATGATAGTACATGACAGCACATACTAAAATACTGAGGAGTCTTACTTATTTTATTTGATGGCAATATATTAATCAAAGACCAGTACCTTTCTGCATGTGAAGGAACTGATTAACAAATTATACGGAAAGAAAGAAAGATGACAAGGATAGAGAAGAAAGAAGGGGCATACCTGGACTCGGTTGGCTGCTTTTGCTTGATTTAGCCTCTCTACATTTTCAGGGGTTATGAAATGACTGGCTTCTACAATTTCAACACCCTAAACAATTAATTCCAAACTGAGATATTAGGTGATGAAGGAAGCAAAAGAAACATGTCTACGAATTGAAAGACATTGAAACAATGTACCAAACAATGAAGAGAAGCATACTTCTAATGCATTATCTTGCTAAATCAAAACGCGTTAAGACGTGAGACTATATGAATAGCCAAAATGATACTGAATAAATTTTTTTAAAAAATAAAACGAAAATTACTAAATTTTGATATGCTAATCTCAAGATCCTAACCATTTAGTGTTTGCTAAATAGTTCCATTAGAACTTCAAGTCATTCTTTCAAAATTGCTAGTAGTCACACATCCACAAGATGATTTACACTATCATCACTCCAACCGTAAGCAGCCATGACAAGTGTATAATAGTAAGTTGAGCCTCTGTACAGGTCCAACTATGAAAAATACTAGGGGTAGCATAGGGCCGGGCTAGCCTGGGACCGGCCTGGCCTGGCCCGCTCGGTCCTCGGCCTGGCCCGGCCCGCCAACCCCGGGCTGAACCAGGGTTCAACCCGCCCAAAACCAAGGGCCGGTGCGGTCCTCGAAACTCCCCAAAAAAACGGCAATAGGCCCGGCCCGCTCAGACCCAGGACCAGGTTGAATCGGCCCGCGGGCTGACCGTTGTGTTTTTTTTTCCACAATTTTTTTAAAAAAAATTGTGTTTGTATAATTACTAAAATACCCCCCCAACGGATCTATACTAGCTAGTTTTTGGGGGTATTTTGAGAAATTCAAAATATACATATTCTATATATACAACCTCATTTCATTCAATTCTCTTCACAGATTCATTCAACTCTCTCTCTACTATCTTTCATCGATCTCAACAAATCAACAATCAACAACATTTAATTACTCTTGCAAGGATCAACATCAACAACATCAACAACATCCAATAACAATCAACAACATCAACAACAACACTATAAGCTCTCAACTCTCTCTACCTTCATTCTTCAATCTACATTCTACACTCATAGGGTATTTTTGTATTTGTATAATTTTTAGAATTAACATTGTTGTTCACATTTATTTTTCTTAATTAGATTGAGTTTTCTTGTACTTCTTCATCTTCTTTTTAGATTTTTTCAAAATTTGGTAAACATACACTAGTTCATTTATTTAATTGTTGTTGTTTTATTGAAATACTAGCTTTGCCCGTTGACACGTGCTTACGGCACGTCTTCGGAACGGTGCACATTGTTTGATCATATAAAATAGTTTTGGAGGTCCAGCAAATTAATTGAAGTAGCAAACATATTATATGAGAAACTTTTGGGGGTCCTGCCAAAAACATATTATATGATTTTTTTGATTTTTTTATTTTTTGAATTATTTTTAATGTTTTTAAAATTTTAAATTTTTTAGTTTTTTAATTTTTAATTTTAAAAAAAAATTAAAAATTTTATTTTCTTAATTTTTTGAATAGAAGAGGGAGGGAGAGAGAGAGAAAGAGAGAGAGAGAGAGAAAAAAATAAATAAATATAGGAGTTGTTTTGGGTGGGGGATTTGAATTTGAGTTTTGGGGGGAAAAAATATTTTTTGTGAGGTTAAATCTGAGCCTTTGATTTTTGGGGGGATTGAAGGAGAGCCACTTGATAGCTATCTTTGTGTTTTATTATATAGATTTGTTCTTTTTGTTTAGAATTTTTTTATTAACATACACCGGTTTATAGTAGAATTTTATTTAACTTTATTTATTTTGTAGAATAATTTTCTATAACATACACTAGTTTATCTATCGTTACTTGTTTTGTAGAATTAAATTTTAAAACATATACTACGATTAATTTTTAAAGCATACACTAGAATTAATTTTTAGAACTTACACGATGAAATTGAACATTTTGATCATGTTGTTTTCACTACACAATTTAAGCACGTTTTGACTAATTTATATGATAGTTACGATAGACTTTATTCATCTAACACTACACAAACAAAAAATGTTAGTTCTTCTTCTTCTTCTATATTGTCAAAGGGAAAAGGTCTTGCTACTAGTAGTGTTTAAATCTCATAAAATCAAAAAAACCAAGAACTGATTTACCAAATGAGTTGAATTGGTATAATGCAGAACCTCCCATTGAAGATTGAAGATGTAGTAGATGTGTTTTCTTTTTGGAAAACCAATGACAATATTTTTAGTATTCTTTCTCGCATGGCTAAAGATTTGCTAACTATAACGGTGTCAACCGTTGCATCGGAAAGTACTTTTTCTCTTGGTGGCAGGATTATGGGCCCGAACAAGAATCGCTTGACATCAAAAATTTTGGAGATATTAGTATGCACTGAAGATTGGATGAAAGCGGAAGAGAGGACCCAAAATTTACATGAAGCACACAACGGATCAACAAGTAGCGACAAATGAACATCTAGTAGAATGTAGTTTGGATAATGTATTGTAAATAATTGAAAATTTTTAGAGGGATGAGATTCTATATTTAGGTTAAGTAGAAGTGCACGACAATAGTCTGCTGCCTTCTCTTCAATCTAAATGGAGGTCATCTCGATCTCTAAATACAAATGTTTTCCTCGTATTGTAATTTGAATATATTTGATTGAGATTTTACTAATTTATTTGATTATATATTTATTGAAGACACTAGAGGTTGTAAAATGCTTGAGTAAATTGCACTCAGCTGATCCTCTATTTATATGCACTCTAGGAATAAATACAATTTACATTTACAAGGAGATTATTAATAATGCTACTTTCTAGGTGCATGTATGATATTTCCTAGATACATGACTATCTAGGTACATGAATATAAATGCTACAATTCCCAATACTAATCACTTCTAATTCCAACACTCCCCTCAAGCTGGAGCATATAAGTCGAACGCTCCAAGCTTGGAACAAATATATTGAATTCTCGGTCCTCTTAGGGATTTTGTGAAGACGTCTGCCAGTTGATCATTAGAGGTAACAGATTCAGTGATAACTTCTTTAGAAAGAACTTTCTTACGGACAAAATGACAATCAATCTCGATATGTTTAGTTCTTTCATGGAATACTGGATTGGAAGCTATATGCAGAGCTGCATGATTATCACAACATAGTTTCATTTGTTGAGTACCTCCAAACTTCAATTCTTGAAGAAGTTGTTTAATCCAAATGAGTTCACACGTGACAACAGCCATAGCTCTATATTCAGCCTCTGCACTAGACCTTGCAACAACATTTTGCTTCTTACTCTTCCATGAGACGAGATTTCCTCCAATAGATACACAATATCCTGAAGTGGATCGCCTATCAATGGGTGATCCTGCCTAATCTGCATCACAAAATCCGACTACTTGAGTGCTTCCTTTGTCTTCATAGAGTAGGCCTTGTCCTGGGGTCTTTTTGATGTATCTCAGAATTCGAATTACTGCATCCCAATGATCATTATGAGGAGATTGCATGAATTGACTCACCACTCCAACTGCAAAGGAAATATCTGGTCTTGTAATAGTGAGGTAGATAAGCTTCCCAACCAATCTCTGATATTTTTCAGGATCAGAATAAGGCTCCCCCTGGTTTGGTAGCAATTTTTGATTTGGATCCATGGGACTATCAACTGGTCTACAATCTGACATACCAGTTTCTTTAAGTATGTCTAACGCATACTTCCTTTGTGAGATGATAATCCCATCTTTTGACTGAGCAACTTCTATTCCAAGAAAATATTTAAGCTTTCCCAAATCCTTAGTCTGAAAATGACTAAATAGATGTTCTTTCAGTTGGGCAATTTTTTCTTGGTCATTTCCTGTGATGACTATATCATCTACATAGACCACCAAGTAAACACATCTATTCGGAGAGGTATGACAATAAAAAACTGAATGGTTTGCTTCACTTCGTTTCATTCCAAAAGCCTGAACAACGGAGCTGAATTTTCCAAACCAAGCTCGTGGGGATTGTTTGAGTCCATAAAGAGACCGTCGCAGTTTGCAAACCAAGCTAGACTCCCCCTGAGCAACAAATCCTGGTGGTTGCTCCATATAAATCTCCTCTTCTAATTCACCATGTAGGAATGCATTTTTAATATCCAATTGATACAGTGGCCAATGACGGATGGCTGCTATGGCAATAAGGAGTCGAACAGAAGTAATTTTAGCCACAGGGGAGAAAGTATCTCCATAATCTAGGCCATAAATCTGGTTATAACCTTTGGCAACCAAGCGAGCTTTGAGGCGATCAATCTTTCCATCGGCCCCAACTTTTATAGCATATACCCATCGACAGCCAACAGGTTTCTTGCCTGGAGGAAGAGGAACCAGCTCCCAAGTACCATTATGCTCCAAAGCCTGCATTTCATCAATCATGGCTTGTCGCCATCCTGGATGATCAAGTGCTTCACAAAGATTTTTAGGAAGAGAAACAGAAGATAAAGATGAAACAAAAGAATGGTACGAAGGAGTGAGACGATGATAACTTAAGAAGTCAAAAATAGGATAAGGTTTACGTGTAGACCGAGTACCTTTCCTAAGAGCAATGGGTAAGTCAAGATTCTCTTCGAGTAGGTCCGTGGTCGGGTTGTCTGCTGGAGTAGGACATGATTCAGCTGGTCTTTCATTACCTTCAAGTTCTGTATTAGGAATTCGAGGACGACGCTGATATACGATGGGTGATCTTTGAGTTTGCTCAGGTGGAGGATTGTCAGGAATATCTACAATTGACTCTGATTCCTGCAAAGAAGGTGATGGACCAAGATAGGGAATAGGAATGACTTCTTGAAGAGTATTGGACTCAACCATGGAGGGAGCAAAGTATGGCTTTTCTTCGAAAAATGTTACATCTGCAGAGATATAATAACGATTGTGAACAGGAGAGTAACATCGGTAACCTTTCTGTAATCTGGAATATCCAAGGAAGACACATTTGATGGCTCGTGCAGCAAGCTTATCAAGACCTGGAGACAAGTTATGAACAAAACAGGTGCAACCAAAAATACGTGGATCAACATGAAACAATGGTTCTTTAGGAAACAGAATGGAATGTGGTATTTTATTCTCAATAGAGGAAGAAGGCATCCGATTTATCAAAAAACAGGCTGTTAAAACAGCATCACCCCAGTGTCGGACAGGTACATTGGCATGAAGTAATAATGTCCGAGCAGTCTCAACGAGATGTCTATTCTTCCTTTCAGCAATGCCATTCTGTTGAGGAGTATGAGGATAAGAGGACTGATGGAGAATGCCCTGTGCCGACAAAAAGGAAGAAATAGCAGAAGAAAAGTATTCTTTTGCATTATCACTTCTAAGGGTCTTAATTGTCTTACCAAACTGAGTTTTAATTTCATTAACAAAAGAAGTGAGAATGGACAAAAATTCAGACCGTTCTTTCATTAAGAAAACCCAGGTGCATCGAGAAAATTCATCAATGAAAGTAACAAAATATCTATAACCCATAGAAGAAACACGACTAGGACCCCATATATCAGAGTGAATAATTGAAAAAGGGGAATCAACACGACTTTCAACATGCCTAGCAAAAGAAGAATGAACATGCTTTTCTAGTTGACATGACTCACAAAATAGGTTCTTTATTTTTTCAAGACTGGGAACCATTAATTTTAGTTTAGATAAATGTGGGTGTCCCAAACGTTCATGAAGGAGCTTTGGTGATGTAGCAGCACTGCAAATCCAAGAAAGGCTAGGCTTGAGGTAGTAAAGACCATTAGATTCATGTCCTATGCCAATCGTTCGACCCGTACCACGTTCCTGTATGACAAAGGAGTTAGCATCAAATGTTATTGAACAATTATAAGAACTAGTAAGTTGACTAAGAGATATTAAATTGAAAGGACAATTAGGTATGAGCAAAACAGAGTTTAAAGACAAAGAAGAAGTGGGTGATACTTTGGCGATTCCTGTTGCTGCAACTCTAGAACCGTCGGCTAAAGTAATGAAATGAGGAATTTTAGAAGGAGAGATGGATGAAAATAAAGAACTATTACCAGCAATGTGATCAGAAGCACCTCAATCAATTATCCATGGACTTTGATTGTTACCAGATTTGGAAATGCAAGCAGTAGAGTTATGACCACTTATAGCAGATGATGTTTGAGATTCCTTGGCAGCTTTTAGCTGGAGGTACTCTTGATAGTCAGTTTTCGAAAACTTTGTCTCAGATGTTTCAGACTTTGAAATATTCACAGATTTTCCGGGGAATCCGTGAATAGAGTAGCAAGTGTCTTGTGTGTGGCCCACTCTCTTGCAGTAAGAACATTGAGGGCAACCTCCTCTTCCACCTCGTCCTCCTCGGCTCCCATGACCACCTCGTTCCCTTCGATTAGAAATCATGGCAGAAGTTTCAATACTGTCAAATGAACTTTCTCCTGTTTTTGGTGAGGGGACTCGAATGAGCCGGGTAATTAGATTCTCTAGAGAAGGAACTTCTTGGCCGGTTAAGACTTGGTCACGAATGTGATCAAAATCTGGATGCATCCCACGTAGTACCAACACCATATATAGATTATCAAGTTTCAACTTCACGTCTTCAAGTTTATCGGCTTCCAATGATAATTTTAACTCCTCTACCGCAGATTGGGCTTTCGAAACATAGGCAACCATGTCATGATCAGTTTGTTTAAGAGTGGCCAATTTTTTAGCAGCATCATATAATTGTTGAATGTCATTAGCAAAAACGCTTTGTGCCTTCTTCCAGAAAGAATGACAAGTTTTGAAGGCTCTGAAATTTGTCAATATAGTTGGCTCAACAGATTGCCATAAGAGAGCACAAAGCTGATAATCAAGTTTCTTCCACTGCTCGCTTTTGTCTTCTGAAGTATTTTCCGAGGATTGCTCCAGATGATCATGATAACCTTGGCCAAGAAACCAAAGTTCAACAGAGGCTGACCATGCAAGATAATTTTTGCCATTCAATTTTTCCGAAGTGATTGTTGGCGTTCCAGAGAAAGAGAAGACAGGACCATCAATTTTCTGAGAGTTTGAAGCCATTTCAGCACCTAGGTAGAAGGCCGGCGATCAGATCTGGGCGAGCGCACGGTGGTTAGGGGGCAGCGGCGACTGTACTGGCGATCAGATCCGGATCAAAGGTTGCAGGAAGCGCTGTCAGCGGCCAGGGGAGACGCCGAGGGGTTGCGACAGGACTGGGCAACACGCTGCTGGTACTGCAGCGCATCAGCGATCGAGGAGAGGGCTGTCGTTGGTTGGCTGCGTCGGGGCACCACAGCGCAGGGTGGCGGAGCAGCGGAGATGAGGTCGGGGGAGGAAGAAGGCGACGGAAAAAGGGTACAGTCGCGGTGCGGTGCGGCGCGACTGGAGGGTCGCGAGGTGACGGAGCGACTGGAGGAAGGTGGGAAGACGAGGGCGGATGGGTTCGCGGTGCGGTGCGGCGCGACTGGAGGGTCGCGAGGTGACGGAGCGGCTGGAGGAAGGTGGGAAGACGAGGGCGGATGGGTTCGGAGGAGCACCCAGGGATGAGGAGGAGGAGAGCGGGAGTTGGGATGGATTGAAGAGGCGGCTGAGGAGGAGAGCGGGAGTTGGGATGGATTGAAGAGGCGGCTGAGTTTTTAGCACAAGGTAGAGAGAGGGAGGTTCTGCTGACCAAATGCAGAAACCAATTAAAGAATAAACAAAGTGGCTCTAGATACCATATTGAAGACACTAGAGGTTGTAAAATGCTTGAGTAAATTGCACTCAGCTGATCCTCTATTTATATGCACTCTAGGAATAAATACAATTTACATTTACAAGGAGATTATTAATAATGCTACTTCCTAGGTGCATGTATGATTTCCTAGATACATGACTATCTAGGTACATGAATATAAATGCTACAATTCCCAATACTAATTACTTCTAATTCCAACAATATTAAACTTTGTAATTCATAAAAACAATTTAATTTATGAATCTCTTTTATCTATATGTTCTTAACAATTGTGAACAAATTTTCTTTTAATTTTCTTTGTAAAAAAATATTATTAAAAAAAACTAGCCCGACCCCCGAGCTGGGGGCCAAGGGCCGGGACCGGGCTACTATATTTCTCCCCCGGCCCGGGAACATTGGTGTCCCAGCCCGCCAAAGCCTGGGACCGGGTCAAACCCCCGGGCTTCGGCCCGGCCCGGTAGGCTTGAATTCCACCCCCTAACAAATACTTGCCCATGCACAATAATTGCTAGATGCATCTGTCTAATTCTCATAGACATTTTTAGTTTAGGTTTTAACAAATCAATGCCCTTTGAAGTGAAATATGAACTGTGATAGAAATTTATGGCTTAAACTACTTGAATTTCTAAGGTACTGCCCAAATATCAGGAGTTTATCGTATAACCAACTTTCAGAACTTTTCTGCCAAAGAAAATGTGGAGAGAAATCAATAGTCTCACAATGATAAGGTTGACTGAGGTGTGAACCTCTGGTACTTACATTCAACTATCAGTCTCAAAACAGACATTCAAGAATATATCAGCGACTAACAACAAGGAACAAAAGAACAAAAGAACAAAAGAACAAAAGAACAAAAAAAAAACAAAAATAAACTTATGTTCACCACTGACACAAGGGGTAGTGTTAAGGGGGAGAGAGAGAGATAAAGAGGCATGCCTATATGTACATATTTAAGCGCATAAACTTTCCCCCTCTAATTTAAGTTTATAAATCCACAGCCGTTAGATCACCCGTTAAGTAGATTGACATCAACCCAGTATTGGAAAATAACAGTGGTTTGGTTTTTTTTGGGCTTCGATTCAAACCTAATGGGAACCCAAACTCAATTAATTTGACTCAATAGTAAAAAGATAAAAAGAAAGCAAAACCTTATGGCCAAGTTTCCTCTTCATCTTCTTGCTAAAACTTAAATTACGAAAGCCCGATTCTGCCTCTTGTATTCGACATTTTCTCGCATTGTCTTCCTCTCTATTAACTTTTTTATTCTTGTGTTATACACTTACACAATACGTTAAGTCTTTAATATTTAGAAATATCTTTCTTTTATATATTATATTGCAGACTGATGTAGGTGATTATATATTTTGGTTTGAAATATTATTTTGTTTGTGTGAGGCTGTTAATATTTGTGATACATAAATGTAATATATATAATATATCTTCCTCTGTTATGGTAACCAGATATTTTCTGAATGCCCCCGATATACCGCCAATATATGTTATCCGATATGAATATTTTCCACCCGATACGATACCGATATCCGATATTTAGCTTCTGTTTTAAGTAGCATAATCTTTTATTCAGTTTCTTAAAAGTTTCCGAATCAGTTCAATACAACTTCTGTAAGAATCACCCAGCAATCAATGCTAAAATTAATGAAGAACATAACCCTTGATTTCCTTATCAAGCATGAACCTCTATTGGATAGAAGTATCAGACAAGTGTCAAATGCACGTATCCGATACGAAACTCCTCTTTGATGTAACAAACAAAAAATTTGCATGGTCTGGTGTGTTAGGATCGTGTCTGTGCTTGAGCTTCCTATTAACCACTCTGACAATATCATCCTCTAAAACATGCAGAATTAGAAATATATTCTTAAGAAAACTGATATGCTGTCTTATTTATTAAATGACAGTGCTCCTAATCTTTTAAAATTCTAAGACTTGCATACTTTTTTTGAATCTATTGATATCTAAAGGTGAAAGCATCAAACGAATTAGATAAAAAAATAAAATGAATTATTAAGGGCATAGGTCCCTTTGAATAGGGAAGGAAGCATAAGCTGCATAACAATACTTGATGAGTTATTTTTGACCTAAACCTTTAGTTATAGTGCTCCTTAGGGATGTTATATTCTTGCAGACTTTAACAAGAAAATATAATGTAAAAAGGGAAACATCCTATTCCAAGTTCAAACAATTGATTCATGGTAGTCACCAACTTTTTTAGATACCTAGAAATGATTGAAAAGAACAAGCTTCCAAAGAATGGCAACAACAAAGAAAGCGCCCTTAGAATTAAAAGGAAAATGTTAAGATTTTCATCTTTTACTTGAGACGCATTAGATGTGTTGTGTATGCTCGTATTTGTGTATGTATATGTGTGTGGTGGGTGGGGTGTGGTGAGGACCGTGAGGTAGAGGATAAGTGGAGTTTATCATAGGAATATAGGCAGGGTCTACTATTTTAATAGGAAAAGTTTTGCTAGTAATAACATGAGTATTATCTACAAACAAAGAAAAACAGAGGGAAAAGAGAAAATCTGAAAGAGGAAGAAGAGAACACAATTACTCAATATGCACAAACATATAGTGAAATCTTAAGAAATAAAATAGTCAACTATCCATATTCAGGATACAGCATTTGAGAAATTATTCTCACGTTCACTCAAACATCACCATTAAACTTGACCATCACTTGAATACTGGTACCCTTCTTCTTCGTCTTTCCTCTCTTTAATCCAAACTTCTAAACAACATATCTAGAGAACTTCCATTCTTATAACTGAACCAAGCTTCGGAAAGTATTATCTATTGCTGTTTAGACATAAGAAATATTTCTAGTAAAAGAATGCAAGTTACAACATATAACAAAGTATTCTCCTTAATGAAATATAGGATGAACATGACCTACCTAGTTTCTACTGAAAAAATGGACAACTTGTTACCGCTGATTTCGGTGTGGGGGTAAACAGATAGAATTTGTGAGCTCGAGAAAAACCTGAACAGTTGACTCAAGCCTTCTTGCTCCTGCCGCAACCTGCAAGGAAGTGCGAAACACCGGGGTTGATTCCGGCGACGCACCCTCCGACGCTCTTGTCAGTAATCAGAAGAGATTAAGAAAGAACTTAAAGTGGTGAAAAAGTAATTAACCTGGTCACAGTGGCAGAGGGGAGGTATTTATAGTCGCCAGGGGAGCGATTAGAGGCCTGGTTCCCTGTGTAACTGCTAGGAGAGAAATCCTCACAGTCTATTAAGGAAACTAACCCCTTGATTCCCGATGAGAGCAAATCAGGCCCGTTGACTTGGTCAAATTAGTGGCCCTGATTTGGCTCTTGCTGGTATGGGCTCGCTTCGGGTCGGGACCCGTGCCCAATTGGGGCGGACCCATTCGTGGGTTATTGGATCTGCGAGAAGGAGATCCAGTATCCACTTTGGATCCGCCTGTATGTGAAATTACCATTTTACCCCCAAGCTTCGAGATTCATGTCCAATCTGAACGGTTCCGATTTAACCCCATTTTTAGCCATATCACGAGCCCCCCACTCCTAAAGACTGAGCGTGATCAGCCTTTGAGGAGTAGTTTAACTATTTTAGTGGCTAGTGGAGTTGTATCGGAGTCCAAGTGGAGGATTTTGAATCTTGAAGGGGGTAGTGAGGTAATTTTTGATACTATGTGCTGTTCTCTAGCCATATCGAGTATTTGACGGCCTTTATCTATTTTTTCGGATTATTTATTTAATTTTGCGATGTGTTTACTAATCGTTCGGGGACCTTAACAGTGCATTCTAGGCAATAATTGTTCGTTCAGGGGCTCAAAAAGATATCCCCGAATTTTTAATTATTTTCTAGAATTTTTAGTTAATTTTCCCGAATTTTTAGCAATTTTTCGCAATTTTTAAATAAATAAATCGATTAAAATAGATAAAAAATGATTTTAAATACCGATTTATGACGTGGATCGATCTGGGCCGTTGATCATAGACGGGCGCGAATTTCTGAGATCCAGCGGTTGTAGTAGCTCGGTGTCTCCTTTCTCCGTTTGCGAGCTCGGAAAGGCACTTGCTCGGCCGCCGACTGTAGACAGGGGGTCTCGGCAGGCCGAGCGACGTGGCGCAATCTGAGCCGTCGGATGGCCACGCGTATCTCGAGACGGACACATTCCTCAAGAAAACACTATCTTGTCGTTTAGTGTCCTCGGCGAGATCTGGACCGTCTGATCGAGATCAGGCGCGATTTTTGAGGAGAAAGTGAATTTTCCCCATTTGCGAGCTCGGAAAGGCACTTGCTCGGCCGCCGAACGAAGACAGGGGGTCTCGGCAGGCCGATCGACGTGGCGCAATCTGAGCCGTCGGATGGCAATGCGCATCTTGAGACGGGCACATTCCTCAAGAAAATACTATCTTGTCGTTTAGTGTCCTCGGCGAGATCTGGGCCGTCTGGTCGAGATCAGACGCGATTTTTGAGGAGAAAGTGAATTTTCCCCATTTGCGAGCTCGGAAAGGCACTTGCTCGGCCGCCGACCGAAGACAGGGGGTCTCGGCAGGCCGATCGACGTGGCGCAATCTGAGCCGTCGGATGGCGATGCGCATCTCGAGACGGGCACATTCCTCAAGAAAACACTATCTTGTCGTTTAGCGCAAGTGGCAAGATCTGAGCCGTTGATTGTAGGCACGAATCTCGAGGTGGCCCAGTTCCCAAGAAAACACTATCTTGTCGTTTAGCGTCGGTGGCAAGATCTGAGCCGTTGATTGTAGGCACGAATCTCGAGGTGGCCCAGTTCCCAAGAAAACGCTATCTTGACGTTTAGCGTCGGTGGCAAGATCTGAGCCGTCTGATCGAGATCATGCACGAAAGTTGAGGAGAAAGTGAGTTTTCTCCGTTTGCGAGCTCGGAAAGGCACTTGCTCGGCATCCGACCGGAGACGTGGGGTCTCGGCCAGATTTCGCAATGTGGCGCAATCTGAGCCGTCGGATGGTGGCGCGCATCTCGAGACGGGCACATTTCCCAAGAAAACACTATCTTGTCGCCTAGTGTCCTCGGCAAGATCTGGGCCGTCTGATCGAGATCATGCGCGAATGTTGAGGAGAAAGTGAGTTTTCTCCGTTTGCGAGCTCGGAAAGGCACTTGCTCGGCATCCGACCGGAGACGTGGGGTCTCGGCCAGATTTCGCAATGTGGCGCAATCTGAGCCGTCGGATGATGGCACGCATCTCGAGACGGGCACATTTTCCAAGAAAACACTATCTTGTCGCCTAGTGTCCTCGGCAAGATCTGGACCGTCTGATCGAGATCATGCGCGAATGTTGAGGAGAAAGTGAGTTTTCTCCGTTTGCGAGCTCGGAAAGGCACTTGCTCGGTCGCCGAGTGGAGGCATGAAAGGGCGTTCCGAGAGGTAGTGGAGGAATGGACCTCGGTATGGCCCAATTTCCCAGGATAATAATGGCGTTCCCGGATTCATGTGGCGTTTCGTTTTCCAATGGTCATTAATGTTGATCCCTTCAATTAATGTGCGGCGTTCCAACTTCCGAGGGTCATAACGGCTGGTTCTTGGAGGGTAGGCTATAAGTACTCCATTCCCCTTGTTATTTCAGTCGCAGCAATGTTGAGTTTTAGACCTCGGTGGTGTCTGCCTCTGGCGGACGCCAGTCTTGTGAAGTCTTAACCTTGATAGGTTCGGAGGGGTGGTCACTCTACTGCCTTCTTCTTCTCCCGTTCCTGACGGCCCCCATTGTGGGTGTCGGGGTCGGGGGAGAACGAGGCAAGAGTAGTGACGACTGAGATCCGAACCCGAGGTATGAGTCGCTCCGGGATGATGGGTGGTCGTTCTTCCACCAAGGTCTTCTGCCGACTCCGGCTGTCCCGAGGTGGGTGGCGGGGTCGGAGGAGATCATGGTGGAAGAGGTGACGATCCAAATTCGGACCCGGGGGCCAAGTTGTTTCGGAAGGACGAGCGGTCGTTCTTCCACCATGATCTTCTCCGGACTCTGACTGCCCCGACGTGGGTATCAGCGTCGGGGGAGATTATGGCTCGGACTTCCGGACCATCGGTGAGATTGAGGGGGAAGAAATAAAGGGCGTTCCGAGCTTGTTGTTTGCAACTGTGAAGGCTCTGTTGCCAGAGTCCTCTACCAGGCCGAACCTTCACAGTTACAATCAAATAGCTCGGAATGGTGCGCTTCTCCCGATCTCTGAGTGTTGATCTGCTTTCGACCGGGCCCCATGGGTCGGCGAGAAGCCGACCGAGACATGGGGCCTGGGGGGCACGCCGAAGGCGGTGCCTTAAAACTTTGAATTAAAAAATTTTTCTGGTTTCTTCAGACAGAGGTGGGGTATGGAGGAAGTGTAGGGCATCCGAGCAACTTGATGTAATTTGTACCGTTGGATGGCGTTGTTCATCTCGAGACGGGCGCATCTCTCGAGAAAACACTATCTTGTCGTCTAGTGTTCTCGGCGAGATCTGGGCCGTCTGATTGAGATTTTACGCAGAGTCTGAGGGAAAGGGAGTTTTCCCCGTTTGCCAGCTTGGATAGGTACTTGCTCGGTAGCCGACCGGTCTCTTTGCTGGCGTGGTCGGATGGCGCATGGTTCGGCTCCTGGTCCTGATATGCCGAGCTAGTTGTCTCGGCGAAGAAGGCAGTTGTGTTGGGCCTTCGCGACGTTTCGAGAGCGGCCCAAGAGTCGCACTCTTTCGTTTGGAAGTCCAAGGGACGTTCTCTTTTACTATAAATCTTCACCCCCCCCCCTCAGACCAATTCTCATTTTTTACTTTTACTCTCTCTCTTCAGTTTTTACTTTTCGCCTTCGAAGTTTTTAGCTCCTTGGTGGTGGTGCTAGCTGACGCAGCAAGGCGTTTTTTGCTTCCGACGAACTTTCCGACCGTACCTATCACTTCAAGGTCAGTCTCTTTCCCTTCTATCTTAGAAAAATGGTTAAGGTTACGCTCTCGAATGAGACCCCCGCCTCGGAACAGGCAGTAGGCCGAGGGGGCGAAGGGAAGGAGGTAGTGGAGCCGAGCGATCAGAACGTTGTTCGTCCGGACAGAGAGGGCGAAGTGGCCGAGCTGCCTAAGGAGGTTGCGGCGGTGTCCCGGGAGGGTAAGGCCGTGGTCACGATCGTGGAAACACCGAAGACGGCGGGGGCGTTCGGTCGGCAACCCATTGCTCTGTCAAGCGTGGGGGGTGTACGGGACTACGCCGAGGACACCTTGGAGAGAGTGACCCAAGGTACGGCTAAGTTGGTGGAAGAGAACGAGCCGAGGGAGCTTTCCGAGGTAGACCATACCATCTCGTCTCTTACCGAGGGTGACCTTCACCTGATCCGAGAGGGCTTCCGGATCCCTGCCGACTACGGACTGCTCCTCCCCGGGCCGGGTTTCCGAGCCAACACAAAGTCCTCGTCGGACGTGTGCGTCTTTCCGGTCGACTCCCTTATTGCCGGACTCCGCTTTCCCCTCCACCCGTTCGTGGTTGATGTCCTGACATGGTACGGTTTGAGCCCCGCCCAGCTGATGCCGAACACATGGAGACACGTCATGGCATTCGTCCTCCGATGCCAAGAGGTCGGCGCCAAGCCGAGTATGTTCCTCTTTCGGAGTCTCTACCGACCCTGTCAGCCAAGGCGAGACGAACAGAGGTTCTATCTTTCGCCCCGGACGGGCGTGAAGCTGATCGAGAATCCGGACTCGATCAAACATTGGAAGGAGTACTTCCTCATCCGAGCCCCGGCGCCATGGGTGATACCGACGGTTTGGGCGAAGGATGGTCTGCCAAAGCGGACCAAGAAGGAGGCGGCGCTGAGTGATGAGGAGGTGGAGGTCCAAAAGAAGCTCCTCGCCCTGCCAGCGCTAAGCTGGAAAGAAATTACCGAGGGGGATCTGTTCCGAGGGGGTCTCAGTCCGATCGACCCTAGTATGCTTCTGGTATTTATACTCTTTGCTTAAAGTTCATGAAAATTTTTCAAAGTTTTTTCATTCGGCTTGTGCAGAGACGATGAAGCTGGATTACAAAGCTCTGGTGGCAAAGGGCCGGTCGGAGCAGGAGGCGAAGAAGAAGAGGCCTTCGGCGGGGCCTCAGGACAGCCGAGCCTCGAAGAAGCCTTCGGTCGTGAAGGCTGCCGACCAGCCGAAGGTCATGGTCCTCGAGCAGGGGGAGGTCATGGTCCTCGACCCTCCTGCCTCGGGTGCGCCGACACCGACCCCGAAGGGGGACGCTCCCGGTTCGTCGAGCGGTGCGTTTGGCGTGAAGGAGGTGTTGTCCCTCCAAGTTCCGCCCCTCACTGCCGAGGCGGAGAAGATCTTGACCGAGCGTCATAAGCAGATCTTCGTCCCTGACTGGCAGGTGATGAACGTCGACGGCTTCTTGGGCGACGGCAACATTTGCATGGAGGCGGTGAGGCACCTGCCGACCCCAAAGGATCGAGCGACCCTGAAGGCCGGGCTGACAGGGGACGCCGTGATGCAGATTGCTCGGAATATTATGTCGATAAGTAGGCCGAGCTCTCCCTCATCAAAATTTCTTTCTTAGAATTTTTCTAAGTCTTTGGGTTCGAATTTTAATGTGTCGTTCTTTCTCAGACTCTCTGCCACTTCAATTTCCTGCTCGAGGAGTTTGCGAACAAGGAGCAGGAGAACGAGCGGGAGAAGGCAGAGCGCGTCAAGGCCACGCAGCTGCTTGATGCCGAGCAGCTCCTCTCGGCGAAGAGGGGTGCTGAAGTGAAGGGGCTGGAGCAGCAGCTGGCCGACGCCATTCAGCTGTCGAAGGACGTGGCAACCAAACTTGAGGCTTCGGAGAAGGAGGCTGCCGAGCTGAAGGAGGCGTTGGCCAACGCTCGGTCGGAGGCGGAGAAGGCTCGGAAGAGGGCCGAGAAGATCATGGCCAAACACCAGAAGAAGGTGAAGAAGGTAAAGAAGGCCGTGCAGGAGGAGGCCGCGCAGCACATGCTCCAGAACATGGAGGATGCCTACGGTCGAGCCTTGCTCCACGTAGCCGCCAAGAACCCTGGCTTCGACACGTCCTCCTACCGTTTTTACGACCCTGTGGAAGGAGAGGAGGAGGTTCCCGAGGGGCTGCTCGACCCTGAGGGAGAAACGGAGGGTGTCGAAGGCCCAGGGGAGACCGAGGCCGAGGAGGAGGACGACTCCGAGGAGGAGAGCGGGAGCAAAGGCGAAGGCGAGGGCGACGGCGAGGGCAAGACCGGGGGGTCGACGGATCCAAACGGCAAAAAGGTCGACCCCTGACTCGGTTGTCTATTTTTTTTTGTTTTGTCTCTTTTTGTAAGCCTAACTGCGGACTGGCCACCGCTTTTGTAAAACTTTCTCCTCGGTTTTGAATGAAAACATTGTTTGGCCAAAATTTATCCAAGTGTTGAGCCTCGGGTTTGTGTGTGACTAGTTGTAGATGTTTCCATGTATTGTCCCCTCGGACTCATCTCCGCTTTTCAGGTGAAGTTCGGTCCGATCACGGAGGTTTCGTACCTCCGTAAGGAGTTGGTCAAAGACGAAGCGAGAGTTGTCATTGAGCCATGATAAGCGCTTTCACTTATTTTTGGAACTGGGGGAGGTAAAGGCGCTGGCCAGGGCGAAGTGTCACGAGTTGGCGCAGCTACGAAAGCGACCTCCGGTCTCTGCTCTTGAGGGCGAGGTCGAGCGGCTCCGTAGAGAGCTCACCGCCGCCGAGCAGAAGAATGGCGAGCTTTTGGCTGAGGTCCAACACATGGAATTAGCGGAGAAAGAACGCTCGGTGGCGGAAGAGAAGCTGACTTCCGAGCTAGAGAAGGCGTCGGCCGAGCGTAAGAGATTGTTGGCCGAGGTCGACAGGCTCAGAAGGATCACGATAGATAGGGGGATCGAGGCCACTCACTTCCGACGGCTCGCGACCGATGGCGCCACAGTCTCTGGCTCGTCAAGGCCTTCTCGTCCGAAGAAGTTGGCTAAGGACGACGCTCTGAGAGACAGAATCATTGAACTGGAGGAAGAGGTCGCGTCGCTCAAGCCTATGCCGGAGAGGGCTAACGTCCGCAGTACGTCGTGTACTCGCGAAGAGAGCGAGAGAGGGATTTCTTTCTACGAACTCGCGACACGCTCGCCTATGACCGGACGGAGTCCAGCCGACGCTCAGAGCAGTGCGCCCGTCTCGTCGAGCGGGGCCTGGGTCGGCGCCGCAGTTAGGGCCAGCAACGAAGGGGGGTCGCGCTTCGTTGGTTTAGGATCGAGCTCGGAGGGCAGGCCTCGTCGTCCTCGCGTTTCCTTAAACCAAAGCGTTCCCCTTCCGAAGAGGACCTGATCATGTCGCTTTATGTCCCTTCTGATTTGTTGTAAAACGCTGTAGTAGGGTCGGTCTCGTTGTATGTAGAATTAATATGTCTGAATATGAATCCGGATTTGTGATTTGGAAAAATTTTAAGTGTTGGGCCTCGGCGATGTTTTGAAGCCTTGCTATTTGTTTTTCCCTTTTTTCAGCTCGAGGCGGCCGACCCATATGCTGATCTCCACGGCTCGGATGATGACTCTGAATCCGAGGCCACTTCTGGGACGGCGGCTCTGAGTCCTAGGAGCGTCGAGCTGGAGTTACGCCGAGCTGAGAGTGAGCGGGTCCACCTTTTGTCCGTCCTCGATCTACGGGAAACCGAGATCCAACGCCTGGAGAATAGGATCGCCGAGTTGACCGCTGCAGAAGGGGACGAAGATTCGCAAACTGCTTTCAGCAACGCTCTTCGGGTCAAGTGTATTCGGCACAACCAGTCGAAGATTATAGCCGAGCGGGACGATTTGCTCTCGGAGATTCGACACTTGCATACTGTGGTAGCGAGGCTCCGGAAGGATGTAGGGGGGCTATCAGCCGAGGAGGATGCACATGCAACCGAACAGTCTAGTGAAGATATTTCCTTATGAGGGCCAAGTGTAGTGGGTCGGCGTCGTGTATTTTGTTTGCAAACACTTTGTAACCATGGAAAAGATGTGTTTTGTATTATGGCCTGGTTGTTTAATAAAATATCTTTCATTGCTCTGCACTTTTGTCTTGCTTATAACTGTGTTGGTCGCGCCGAGATTCTCGAACCGAGCGTGTTAGTTCCGTCGGCGAGAGTGTTGAACCGAACGGGTGCCTATGAGTACAGTATTTCGTCGCTTAGCGACTCTGACAAGGTACGGCACGAATCCCTAGGCGGCTCAGTCCCCAAGAAAACGCTATCTTGTTGTTTAGCGCAGGTGGCAAGATTTGAGCCGTTGAACGCAGGTACGAATCTCAAGGCGGCTCAGTTTCCAAGAAAACGCTATCTTGTCGTTTAGCGCCGGTGGCAAGATCTGGGCCGTCTGATCGAGATCATGCGCGAAAGTTGAGGAGAAAGTACATTTTCTCCGTTTGCGAGCTCGGGAAGGCACTTGCTCGGTAGCCAACCGAAGGCGTAGGGCTTCGGGCTTCGGCTGTTAGGCAAGGGTGCTCGGATTATGTGGCCGAACGTAGCTTCGGTGTCCCTCCGCTGACGGAGCAGAGGGGTGGACCATTCCCAGTTTGCCGCGAAGCAAGCTTGGGGGGACTGGGAGCTAAGTGCTGGACTCCGGGACCATCATTGTAGTTCAATGGTTGTGGGAGCGATTTCGAACGGCGATCTACCCCTGGCTCGTCCGGAGGCGAGCCGAGGAGGTAAAGTCGAGCCGAGTGCTGGACTCCGGGACCATCATTGTAATTCAACGGTTGTGGGAGCAATTCCGAACGGCGATCTACCCCTGGCTCGTCCGGAGGCGAGCCGAGGAGGTAAAGTCGAGCCGAGTGTTGGACTCCGAACCATCGGTGTAGTTCAACGGTTGTGGGAGCAATTCCGAACGGCTATCTACCCCTGGCTCGTCCGGAGGCGAGCCGAGGAGGTAAAGTCGAGCCGAGTGTTGGACTCCGAACCATCGGTGTAGTTCAACGGTTGTGGGAGCAATTCCGAACGGCGATCTACTCCTGATTCGTCCAGAGGCGAGCCGAGGAGGTAAAGTCGAGCCGAGTGTTGGACTCCGAACCATCGGTGTAGTTCAACGGTTATGGGAGCAATTCCGAACGGCGATCTACCCCTGGCTCGTCCGGAGGCGAGCCGAGGAGGTAAAGTCGAGCCGAGTGTTGGACTCCGAACCATCGGTGTAGTTCAACGGTTGTGGGAGCAATTCCGAACGGCGATCTACCCCTGGCTCGTCCGGAGGCGAGCCGAGGAGGTAAAGTCGAGTTGAGTATTGGACTCCGAACCATCGGTGTAGTTCAACGGTTGTGGGAGTAGTTCCGAACGGCGATCTACCCCTGGTTCGTTCGGGGACGAGCCGAGGAGGTGAGGTCGAGCCGAACGTGGACTCCGAACCATTGGTTGAAATCACAATTTAAAAAGCAGGTGATAAGAAGGGAGAGAAACATGCGAATTCACAAACACGAAAGAGCTTTCTTTATTGACAATCGACGGCGAACCGTTTTACATAGTACAATTTATGAAAATAGGTTACAAGTCAGAGGACTGGAATGACTCGATATCCTATGATACTTAGAGTAGCGCCGGAGCACTCTCTTGGTATTTTAGGAGGTGGTCGGCATTCCAGGTCCTCGGAAGCTCTCTGCCCTCTAGATCTTCAAGACGATAAGCTCCGGGCCGAACTACCCTCGTGATCCTGTACGGCCCTTCCCAGTTCGGAGCCAGCTTGCTCTTCTGACTGGGGAAGGATATGGCCAATTTTCTCAAGACTAAATCTCCTTGTTTAAGGTTGGCGGGTCGGACCTTTTTGTTGTATGCCAGTTCAACCCTTCTTCGGTAACTCTGCTGCCGAATCGCCGTTCTTTCCCTCAGTTCATCTATCAGGTCTAAGTCTGCTCTGAGGTCCCTGGCATTCTGTGCTTCGTCATAGGCTGTGAGCCGAGGGGAAGGTATTCCGACCTCGAGAGGTATCACGGCCTCGGACCCATAGGTGAGGTTGAAAGGGGACTCGCCTGTGGGGGTCCGCTTGCTTGTGCGGTAGTTCCATAGGACGTTGGGGAGTTGGTCGACCCATAAGCCCTTGGAACTTTTGTCCAGCCTTTTCTTGATGCCTGCGAGGATCTGCCGATTAGCATTTTCTGCCTGTCCGTTCGACTGAGGGTGGAAAACGGACGAGAAACGCTGCTGGATGGCAAGGTCGTCGCACAGAGCTCGGAATGTTGCGCCAGTGAACTGAGTCCCGTTGTCCGTCACGAGGACACGGGAGACGCCGAACCTACAGATGATGCTCTTCCAGAAGAATTGTACCACCTTGTTCTCGGTTATAGTGGCGAGGGGCTCAGCCTCGACCCACTTCGAGAAGTAGTCGATGGCTACGACCAAGAACCTGAACTGACCCGGAGCCGGAGGGAAAGGCCCTAGTAAATCCATGCCCCACATCTCGAAGGGGATAGGACTTGATAGGGAGGCGAGATTGGCCTGAGGGAGGCGACGGATGCTGGAGTGTCTGACAAGAGCTGCATTGCCGAACGTGTCGCTCGGCGTCTTGAAGGAGGGTCGGCCAGAAGTATCCATAATTCAAAGCTTTTCGGGCCAAGGACCTAAATCCTGAGTGTGCCCCTCCGATGCCTTCGTGGAGCTCTTGTAGGGCATATTCGGCCTGCTCCGGAGAGAGGCACCTTAGGTACGGTCGGCCGTCTATTTGAGAGAAAGAGCGTTTGTATAGGATGCCCTCGATCAAGACATACCACTCGGCCCGGGTTCTGACTCGGCGCGCCTCTTTGGGGTCTTTGGGTAGGAGCCCGTCCCTTAAGAACTCTACTAAAGGCTTCATTCAATTATCTTGTAACATGACCGGCAACGATTCCGCCGAGCCAGGTGTCTCGTCTTCGATGCTCGGCTTAAAGAGGACTTCGATCAGTACGGTCTGTTCGAGACCTTGCAGGGAGGACGAGGCCAATTTGGAGAGGGCATCGGCCTGTGAGTTCTCTTCACGAGGGACCCGCTGGATGAGCGCCTCCTCGAACCGGCTCATGAGGGCCCGAACCTTAGCGAGGTACTTCGCCATCCGCTCGTCTCGGGCCTCGTACTCGCCCAAGACTTGGTTCACGACGAGCTGGGAATCGCTGTGGATTCGGAGGTGCTGCGCCCCGGCACTTCGTGCAAGTCCGAGACCAGCAATGAGTGCCTCGTACTCTGCCTCATTGTTCGAGGCCTTGAAGTTCATGCGGATTGCATACTGGAGGACGAAGTCGTCAGGGCCGTTCAGGATGATGCCGGCGCCACTTCCTTCATTACAGGAGGATCCGTCCACGAAGACTGTCCAAATGGGGGGTCCATTCGGGATGTGGCCGACCTCCGGGATAGTGGACTCTACGATGAAGTCGGCGAGTGCCTGCGCCTTAATTGCTGTCCGAGGCTGGTAAGAGATGTCATGCTGGCTCAGTTCTATGGACCACTTCATCAGCCGGCCCGAGGTCTCAGGCTTGTAGAGGATCTGCTTTAGGGGTTGGTCGGTGAGGACAACGATCGAGTGGGACTGAAAGTATGGCCGAAGCTTCCTCGCCGCCGTGACTAGGGCGTAGGCCATCTTCTCTATCTTCGGATAGCGGAGCTCGGCGTCCCGAAGCACTTTGCTCACGTAGTAGATGGGCCTTTGGGACCGGTCCTCCTCTCTTACCAGGACAGCACTTAGGATCTGCTCGGAAGCAGCCAAGTAGACGAAGAGAGTCTCGCCCGGGACCGGTTTGCTGAGCAGAGGAGGGTTCACCAAGTATGCCTTCAGTTGGTCAAACGATTCCTGTTGTGGTTGGCCCCATTCAAAACCCTTAGCCCCCTTGAGTGCTTTGAAGAAGGGGAGGCACTTTTCCCCCGACTTCGAGAGGAACCGACCGATAGCGGCGAGCCGACCGGTAAGCTTCTGCACCTCCTTGATGTTCCGAGGCGGGGCCATGTCTAATATGGCCTTAATCTTCTCGGGATTAGCTTCGATTCCTCGCTGGCTTACCATGAAGCCGAGGAATTTTCCCGAGGAGACCCCGAACGCACACTTGTTCGGGTTCAGCCGCATGCTGTGCCTTCTCAACACGCCGAAGGCCTCCTGGAGGTCGGCCACGTGATCAGTGCCCTGGACGCTTTTGACGAGCATGTCGTCAACGTAGACCTCCATATTCTGACTTATCTGGTTCTGGAAGACCTTATTGACGAGGCGCTGATAGGTGGCACCCGCATTCTTCAACCCGAACGGCATGACCCGATAGCAGTAGAGGCCCTGGTCGGTGATGAAGGAGGTCTTCGGAATGTCCGGAGGGAACATTCGGATTTGATTATAGCCTGAGAAGGCATCCATGAAGCTGAGGAGCTCATGGCCCGAGGTGGCGTTAATGAGGGTGTCGATGTTTGGAAGAGGGAATGGGTCCTTCGGACACGCCTTATTCAGGTCGGTGAAGTCAATGCATATTCTCCAGGAGCCGTTCGACTTCTTGACCATTACAACATTGGAGAGCCACTCAGGGTAATTTACCTCCTGTATGAACTTGGCCTTCAGCAGTTTATCCACCCCCTCCTTGATGGCCTGTTGTCGCTCGGGAGCAAACTTTCGCCTCTTCTGCTGAACCGGTTTGCACCCCGGTTCGACACTTAGGCGATGGACGAGCAGCTCCTCGGAAATGCCGGGCATGTCCGCGGCCGACCATGCAAACAAGTCACGGTTATCCCGGATGCATTTAATCAGGTCCGAGCACAGTGCGGTTGGCAAGGATTTGCTGATGAGGAACTTCCGGCTCGGGTCCTCGTCCGAGAAGAGCACTTCTTCTAATTCGTCCGCCGGCTCCGACGTTGGCCGAGCTTTCGGCTCGGGGATTTCTAGTGTCTCAAGCGAGAGCACTGGTCCCCCGGTGGAAGTCATGTAGCACTTCCGGGCTGTTTCTTGGCTTCCCCTGACTTCCCCTACTCCCGACCGAGTGGGGAATTTCATTTTCAAATGGTACGCCGAGGGGACAGCTTCCAAGGTGGCTAGGCCGGGTCGGCCTAGAATGACATTATATGCTGCCGGGACGTCGACGACCATGAAGTCCATCGGCTCGGTCCGGGTAGTAGGGGCGCTTCCCGCGGTTACGTCCAGGGTTATCACTCCCTCGACAGTTACCGGGACCCCCGTGAACCCGTGGAGTGTGTAACCGGCCGGCTTGAGACGGTCCCGGTACAGCTGCAGGCCTCGGAAGGCCGAGAGGAAGAGAATATTGACCGAACTCCCATTGTCTACTAAGATCCTCTGCACCTTGAAGTTGGCCATGCGGAGGTCGATGACGAGGGCATCACAGTGTGGGGTTCGGACCCCTTCGAGGTCTGCGTCGGAGAAAGACACAGGGACGCCGAGGCCTTTGGGAGGAGGGACGCTGTGAACCGAGTTGACCTCTCGGACGAAGGCCTTCCGAGAGGAATTAGAGGAGCCTCCCATGGGGCCTCCGTGGATCAAGTGCAGAATCCGCTCTTCCTCGAACTCGGGTGTCTCCTCGCGTCGCTCGGAGCGCTTGTTAGCCCCCCGAGGCGGAGGAGAGTTACGATCAGCCCGATCGTTAGCCTTCACGAATTTGGCTAACTGTCCCCTCCGGATGAGGGCTTCTATCTCATCTCTCAAAGCCCGGCAGTCGTTCGTGTCGTGGCCGTGGTCCCGATGGTAACGACACCATTTATCTTTGTTCCTCCTCTTTGCCGGGGTGTGCATCCTCGGAGCTGGAGGGATGACTCCCTCCTTCTCCATTTCCATTAGGATGGTGGAGACGTTAGTGGTGAGGGGAGTGAACTTCTCGAACCTGGGGGGAGGACGGCGCTGTCCACCGTTGTCCTTCTGCGCTTTCTTGGACCCCTCTTCCCCCGTCGCCTTCCTCTTCGACCCTGAGGAGGAACCCCCGAAGCTCGGAAGGGCTTCAGCCTCCTCTGCTCGGATATACTTCTTGCACCTCAGGAGGAGGTCGGCGAAGTTATGCGGGGGCTTCTTGGCTAGGGACGATCGGAGGTTGGCGTTGAGGACGTTCGACTGGAACGCCACGGTCGCCACTGACTGGTCTAAGGAGGCGATAGACCTGACCTCTGCGGTGAATCTCTTCACGTAGTCCCGCAGCTTCTCTTCCCTTTCCTACCGCAGGTTCAGTAGGGAGAGGCTTGTCTTCTCGGCTCGCCTGCTACTCACAAAGTGAGTTATGAACAGTGCTTCAAACTGCTCGAACGAGAAGATGGAGGAGGGAGCGAGTCTGGAATACCATTCCCGTGCCGACCCCCTGAGGGTGGCAGGGAAGGTCCTGCAGAGCACGGCGTCGGAAGCTTGATGGATCAGCATCAGGGTCTTGAAGCTTTCGACGTGATCTACTGGGTCGGATTCCCCTGAGTACGTTTCAAACTGCGGAGGTTTGAAACCCCTCGGTATGTGGGCCTCCATGATCGACCGAGAGAAAGGGGGTCTGCTGGGACGGACTGTTCCTGCTCGGGACTCCTCCTCTCAGTCCATGCGGCCAATGCGCCTCTCCACCTCATGGAGACGGCGGATGAGGGCGTCGTCCCTCCGCTGGTAATCATATGACTCCCCGGACTCCTCTTCATAAGAAGGGGAGCGCGGACTGCGGCGCCGGTAGTCCTAGGATCGGCGAGGACTGTAGTGCTGCTGATGGCGGCTGGAAGCCGGGGAAGGACTTCGGGTTCGGCGACGAGGACTGGGATCCCTCGGGGGCGTTGGAGCCCTCGGGGCATTATGGGCGTTCTGCCGAAGGTTGAGAGCCTGCAGTACGGTGTCTTGGAATTGTAAGAACTCGGCACGGGTGATGGGTGCGTCATTGTTCCTGCGATGATGCCGATCCGCGGGGGACTGTGGCCTCCTCCTTCGGCGCTCGGGCGAAGCCGCTCGGCCCCTTCGGTCCGGAGACCGTCTGCCGTCTCGGCGGTGAGGCGAGCGCTCACCATGATGCTGGCGGGAGGCTCCCTCTCGGGCCCGTCTCATCAAGGTGAGTGCGAAGGTCCTCATCTTTCTGGCGGTTCAGGAGTGTGTTGCGGAGGTCGGGATGATGAGAAGCTATTGAGTCCGAGGACCCATTATGGACCGAGACATGGTCCGAGTTGAGGGGCTGCTTCTGCTTCCGACCGTTATGGCCGGAAGGGCCATTGTTGGGTTGCTGCTTGGAAAGAGGAGGCTGGCCCTGCTGGGCCGGCGGAGGAAGATCGTGCTGTGGAATAGGATTGAGAGGGGCTTCCTCTGTAGGGTCAGCGGGATTAGCCCCACGGTTCGACCCTCTAGATCTGACCTTCTTTGGAGGCATGGTTGGAGAGGGCGACAGAGAAGGGGCTGAGGCTGTTCGTGCGGTTGTTTCCCACAGACGGTGCCAATCTGTTACCGCTGATTTCGGTGTGGGGGTAAACAGATAGAATTTGTGAGCTCGAGAAAAACCTGAACAGTTGACTCAAGCCTTCTTGCTCCTGCTGCAACCTGCAAGGAAGTGCGAAATACCGGGGTTGATTCCGGCGACGCACCCTCCGACGCTCTTGTCAGTAATCAGATGAGATTAAGAAAGAGCTTAAAGTGGTGAAAAAGTGATTAACCTGGTCACAGTGGCAGAGGGGAGGTATTTATAGTCGCCAGGGGAGCGATTAGAGGCCTGGTTCCCTGTGTAATTGCTAGGAGAAAAATCCTCACAATCTGTTAAGGAAACTAACCCCTTGATTCCCGGTGAGAGCAAATCAGGCCCGTTGACTTGGTCAAATCAGTGGCCCTGATTTGGCTCTTGCTGGTATGGGCTCGCTTCGGGTTGGGACCCGTGCCCAATTGGGGCGGACCCATTCGTGGGTTATTGGATCTGCGAGAAGGAGATCCAGTACCCACTTTGGATCCGCCTGTATGTGAAATTACCATTTTACCCCCAAACTTCGAGATTCGTGTCCAATCTGAACGGTTCCGATTTAACCCCATTTTTAGCCATATCACAACTAATAAAAGGAAGCAACTCAGCATCGCTTTTGTGTATGTTACCTCTTTAGTGATGGTCTTAATTTTAACAAGAAACAAACCCATGTTATTGTGGGCCAACAACGTACCATCTTATTAAGCAATTCTTCACAATCTAATACATTGGAGGGACAAACTATGGAAGGGCATGACGGATATTTATTAATTCAAGAACATTGAGTATATGCATCAGAATTACTTACTATATAATACCAGAGAATGAAAATAAATTTAAAAAAAAAAAAAAAGAAGCTAATAATAATTAATACTAACTTGCTCCCTTGCAAACGCCTCAGCGCCATCAAACCCCAAATAAATATGAGGAGTCTTGTCCATCACAAGCCGCGCAAGCGATATCGGATTCACAACCGTAGAAAGCCCCGAAACAGCTCCACACTTTTTGGTGTTCCCATCCATTATACACGCCTCCATTTCGACACTCCCGTTACTCGTCAGCACAGAACCTTTGCCCGCATTGAAATGCGGGCAGTTCTCCAGCTCACGCACCTGTGAAGAATAGATCAAGAATCAAATTTAATTTAATGTTTAGAATGCGAAAAACGATGAAAAAGGAAAGGGGGCATTGACTGTTGGGGGGTTTACGACGAGTTCGACGACTTGGAGAGGGGGAGTGTTGGAATTGAGGGCGGCGATGGCGAGATCGAGGCTGCGGCGGAGGGTGGCTTCTCGGGGGAGGCGACGGTCGGATGGGAGGGTTAGGGGAATGTCGCCGGCGCCACCGTGGAGTGCGATCGCCCATCCGCCCATTCTTTACTCACTCTCTGTCAAATACAGAATGGGGAATTGAAGATCTTGTTGGAAAAGGGCGAAGGGGACAACAAGGCTGAAGGGCCACCAATCACTACAGTCGAAGGGGACAACAGGTGCACGATTGTCCTGTGGAATATTTGCACAGAATCTTTTTTTCTTTTTAATTGTAAAATTAATTTTTTAATATTTATTTAATAACATCTATGTAATATTACACAATTGTTAAAGTTTGATTAAAAGATACTACTAATTTTCACGTTTTGATAAAAAGTTGGAGTTAAACTACAATACATGTAAATCGATAGTAATTAACACTTGTGATTAATGCCTTAAACTTTAAAATTTTTTGAGTTGAACGGGCACTGCATGCAATTTTTTAAATTTTTTGAAAAAAAACCTTGAATTGTACGTACGGTGATGTGTTACGAAATAAATTTGGAGTTGCACGTGCTTTGTGACAAAAAATATTTTAAAATTATTTGTTTGGTGAAGGAAAAAACTTTGATTTACACGCGGGATGCATGTGTTAATAAATAGAGTTAGAGTTACACGTGCAACGTATGTATTTTATTTGTGACAAAAAATATTTAAAAATTGTTTATTTGGTTACAAACTCAAAGTGACAAAGTGACAAACTCTCCCATTAATAGTAGACTAGTAATTTATACATGCGATGCACGTTTTAATAAATACATAATTAAAAAATAAAAAAATAAAAACTCAGTTGTAGTATGGATTCGAACATAAGACCTCATTCATATTAGTTATGTACATGCATTACATGCGTTGATAGATTTACAAATGACAACTTCTCTTCTCCTATTATAATTAGGGCTGTAAATCGGACCGGACGGGACCGAACAACCATATGTTAAAGATCAGACTGAAATTCAACTCGGACAAGCTTATGTCCGCTCGGTCCAGGTTAGACAAAAATTTTATTGTCCGGACTTGGTTCGTTATAAAAGCTATATGCTTGTTCGGACGAACCAGATTCAGATTGGACTATACTTCCTACTTCCATCTGCAATTCGGACCAGACTAGTCAGTGACCGAGCTCGAGCTCAGTAAAGCATCAGACCTAATAATTTGTTTGTGGTAGGGTAAAAATGACCTGGGGCCCAACCAGGGCCCAGTACAGCTTTCGCTCAAAAATAAGAAAAACAATAAATCGGCTCGGCCTCGGACCACTGCAGGGTCGGCACCGAGCCTCAAGTTCACCCCCACAAACCTGGTCTCCTCGTATCCGACGAGTCTCGATGGCCCTCGGCCTCCGATCCACGACAGCCCCACGGGCCGTCCGCCCAGCCTGGTAAAGAATGACGATGACCTGGCACAACCTAGGCCATCCGATTCTCCCAGGAGCACAGGAGCCCCATGATCAGCCATGTCAGCTCCAAATACCACCAAGGGCTTTGCCACGTCAGCCCTATACCACTCTTGGCACTGCCACGTCAGCCCTAAACCCCCTGGGCCTTCTGCCACGTCAGGCCCATGGGCTTTCGGGTTCAGACCCGGCCCCCAAGCGGATCCAAACCCGGTTGGAATTCCCTATAAATACTAGACCCTCACCCACCTTTTCAGGTAATCAATCTTTTGCCACCCAAATTTCCCTAGTTATTGCTACTCTCTCACAGAGACTGACTAGATCGTCGGAGGGTCCGCCGCCGTGATAAACCCCGGTGTTTCAGGACCGTCTGCAGGTACTCGAGGCGAGGCGATCAGAGCCGATCCTCAAGCGCCGAAGCGAGCCTCCCGCTCGTCGTCCCGTGCCGCACTCTTCCCTCATTACAAATTGAGTCCGAACTCACACCTGGTGCATCCACACTGCGACCAAAAACAAACCGCATCAGGTTGGCGCCGTCTGTGGGAAATCTTCTTTATCCGGTACGGACGACAGTCCGAGCCTCGCCACCGATGCTCCCCCTCGACCCAATCTCTAATGGCTCCCCGAGCCCGAAGATCAGCCCGTTCCGCTCGACCAGACGGGTCTCCTCCCGAGGGGGCCCTCGACGGAGGGCAAGCATCCAATAATCCGGGTGGAAACCCCGGACCCCAGCGAAGCGCTTCACACGTTGTCGAACCCGACCTTCGTCGGGTCATTGTGAACAGAAGGGCTAGCCAGGCCAGGGGAGGGGCCGCTTCCAACTCGGCCCCGAACCATTCCAGGCCCGCGCAAGGAGACAGGCCGTCGGCACTCAGCCGCATCGGCTGAATTCCTACGCCCTGTCCCAACCCTTCTGACCATGGCGCGGTCACCAGGGGCGAATTCAGAAGCTTCAGAGATGAAATCATGGAGGCACTCCATGGGGCGCCGAGGTCCACGACTTACAGCCGACCCCTTCAAATGAGCGAAGGGAGGAGTCGCACTCGTGCACCGACCCCCCCTCCTGAGCGCACATACGAGGTGCTCCGACGCCTCCTAGAGATAGAGAATCGAATCGAGCGCATCGGCGACAGGAATCCCAACCTAGTCCAAGGACGGGGGCCTTCTCGACCTCTATTTTCCGTCAACATCATAGAAGCGGAGATCCCCCGGAACTTTCGACCTCCGCAGTTCGAGACTTACAACGGCGAGGGTGATCCAGCTGATCACATGGAGGGCTTCAAAACCCTCATGATGATTCACAGCGCTTCGGATCCCCTGCTGTGCCGAGCCTTCCCGGCCACCCTCCGGGGTCCGGCCAGGGATTGGTTCTCCAAACTCACCCCTGGCTCGATCTTCTCGTTCGACCAGCTGGAAGCCAGCTTCCTGGCCCACTTCATCGCAAGTCGAAAGAGCGAAAGGACGAGTGCTTCCCTGCTCGACCTCAGTCAGAGGGAGGGGGAGTCGCTCCGTAACTTTGTCAAGAGGTTCATAACCGAGGCCAGATCCGTCTCTGCCCTCGACACAGGGGTCGCCTCGGCAGCTTTCCGGCACAATGTCCGCCACAACCAGCTAAAGGTCTCCTTGGCAAAGAGGCCACCTCTGGATTTCCCTGACCTTCTCAACCGGGTCGAGAAGTATATACGAGCTGAGGAAGCTCTGAACCCAGAGGGCAGCAAAGAAGTCGTGGGGAAGGGCAAGCGCAGGGTCGATGATGCTGAACCTGCCAAGAAAACAGCAAAGGAAGGGGGCGGCGCGAAGAGGGAACCTCCGGTCCCTTGCTTCGAAAGGTACACTCCCTTGACACACAACGTGTCCGCCATCCTCTTAGAAATCGAAGACAAAGGCATTGTCCGACTACCCCCCCGATCCAATAACAACAAGAAGCGAGATCAGCGCTTCTACTGCCGTTTCCACAGAGATCATGGGCACGAAACCGACCAATGTCGGGCCCTGAAAGACGAAATTGAGGACCTCATCTCCCGAGGGTACCTCCGAGAATTCACCAGAGAAGGCCCACGGGATCGGCGAGATTCTAGGAACCGGAGGCCTTCGCCTCCGAACCCTACTCCGAACCGCATCCAGGGTCGGGATCCCGAACCCGATGGAGCCGCGGATATGCCATTCATCTTGCACTGTGTCCACGGGGGGCCAATGGGGGAAGAGTCAAATACTTCCCGAAAAGCCTTCATCCGAGAGGTGAATGCTGTCCAAGACAACCCCTCGCCCAAGTTGCAACCGGTGCCTGTCTCCTTCTCCGGAGAAGACCTCGAAGGCGTTCGTCTCCCTCATTGCGACGCCCTCGTCATTGGCCTCCACATGGCTAATTGTGAGGTTCGACGAATTCTCGTCGACAACGGCAGCTCGGTAAATATTCTCTTCCTCGAAGCCTTCGAGAATCTCAAACTACCCAGAAGCAAGCTCAAGCCAGCCAGATACACCTTGCACGGGTTCTCTGGCATCCCTGTCGTGATCGAAGGGATTGTTACTCTCGACGTCACCGCGGGATCGGCTCCTGTCAAGAGGACCGAGTCCATGGACTTCATGGTGGTAAACGTCAAGGCAGCTTACAACGCCATACTCGGCCGACCCGGACTATGCTCCCTTCAAGCGGTACCTTCGGCATACCATCTGAAACTTAAATTTCCCACCCCGCAAGGGGTCGGCATCGTCCGAGGTAGCCAGGAGGCAGCACGGTCATGCTACATGACCGCCGTCGGAGGAGGTGTGTTCCCCCTCAACGCCGTTGAGCTCGAACCCGAGAGGGACGGTCCCGCCCCAGAGCCTGTCGACGAGCTGGATGAGGTCCCGTTCGGCGCCGAGGATGAATCAAAGTGGTTCCGGGTGAGCCGCTCACTCCCCGAGGACTTGAAGACAGGCATAATCGCCTGCATCCGCCGCAACATTGATCTCTTCGCCTGGAAGCCCTCCGACATGCCCGGGATCTCTGAAGACTTGATTATGCATCGGCTGAGCGTCATTCCAGACTCTAAGCCGGTCGTCCAAAAGAGATGCAAAGTCGCACCGGAGAGGCAACAAATTGTGAAGGCTGAAGTCGACAAACTCTTGTCGGCTCGATTTATTCAGGAGGTCAGCTACCCCGAGTGGTTGGCTAATGTCGTCATGGTGAAGAAGGCAACCGGGGGCTGGCGGATCTGTATCGACTTCACGGATCTAAATAAGGCATATCCGAAAGATCCTTTTCCCCTCCCCCGCATCGACGCTTTGATCGACGCAACCTCGGGGCATGAGCTACTGTCCTTCATGGACGCATTCTCAGGGTACAATCAGATCCGGATGTTTCCACCGGACATCTCCAAGACCTCGTTTGTCACTGACCAGGGTCTTTTCTGCTACCGCGTTATGCCCTTCGGGCTAAAGAACGCCGGAGCCACATACCAACGGCTCGTCAACAGAATCTTCAAAGACCTGATCGGCCGCAACGTGGAAGTCTATGTCGACGACATGGTCGTCAAGAGCCGGGCCGGGCCGGGCCACGTCGCCGATCTCGAGGAAGCCTTCGGAGTCCTCCGGCATCACAACATGAGGCTCAACCCGGCTAAGTGCGCCTTCGACGTCTCCACTGGGAAATTCCTGGGGTTCATCGTCAGCCAGCGCGGCATCGAGGCGAACCCCGAGAAAATCCAAGCAACTATTGACATGGCCCCACCCCGGAATGTCAAAGAAGTTCAGAGGCTCACGGGCCGGTTGGCGGCAATTGGCCATTTCCTCTCCAAGTCAGGAGAGAAGTCTCTCCCCTTCTTCAAGGCTCTACGCGGAAAAGGGGGCTTCGAGTGGGGTACCCATCAACAAGAAGCCTTCGAACAGCTGAAGCAGTACCTCACCAACCCTCCTCTCCTCAGCATGCCCGAGCCGGGCGAACCACTATGGCTCTACCTGTCCGCCTCGGATAGCGCACTCAGCGCCGTCCTCGTCCGAGAGGAGGATGGGGTCCAGAGGCCATTGTACTATGTGAGCAAAGTTCTACTCCCCGCCGAGACGAGGTACGCAAAGATAGAGAAGGTGGCCTATGCTTTGGTCATGGCAGCCTGGAAGCTTCGTCCTTACTTCCAGGCCCACTCCGTCCAAGTACTGACCGACCAGCCCCTGAAGACTGTCCTTCACAAGCCCGAAAACTCCGGCCGTTTAGTCAAGTGGTCGATTGAGCTAAGTCAGTTCGACATCAGCTACCAGCCGAGGATGGCCATCAAAGGGCAGGCCCTCGCCGAGTTCATCACCGAGTGTACAGTCTCTGAGCAGCCCAGTACTGAGGCCTCGGATCCGACCTGGGTGGTTTTTGTCGATGGATCATCATGCGAAACGGGGAGTGGAGCTGGCATCATCCTTCGTGGCCCCGACCAATTCTTACTTCAATACTCCCTCCGCCTCAACTTTCCGGCCTCCAACAACGAGGCGGAATATGAGGCCATGATCACAGGATTGACCCTAGCACGTCGAGCCGGAGCCAAGCAAATCCGGGCCTTCAGCGATTCTCAGCTCGTGGTCAATCAGATCACTGGAGAATACGAAGCCCGCGATGATCGCATGGTGAAGTATTTGGCGGTGGTCCGGTGTCTCCTAGCGTCCTTCTACCACTCCACAGTCATTCGAGTCCCTAGAGAGCAGAACGCTCAAGCAGACGCGTTGTCAAAGCTCGCCTCTTCCTCCTTCGAGGGTCTCGACCAAACTGTACTCATAGAAATCCTCCTAAAGCCAAGTATCAACGACCAAGACCAGGAGGCAATGTGTGTCCAAGACGGTGCCAGTCCAGACGACTTGACCACTCCCATCCGGAGATTCTTAGTTAGCGTCGAGCTTCCTGAAGACCGAGCCGAAGCTAGACGGGTCAGGGTCCGAGCTGAAAGGTTCGTCATGATTGGTGACATCCTCTTCAAACGCTCATACACCTTGGCCGACGGCAAGCCATACCTCCGCTGTCTCACCAGCGACGAGGCCGGCTACGCGCTAAGAGATCTTCATGAAGGGATCGGTGGATGCCACATGGGGAGCAGGACGCTCACCCGAAAGGCCCTGAATCAGGGGTACTATTGGCCGACCATACTCCAAGACTCACAAGATCTAGTCAAGAGGTGCGGCCCATGCCAAAGGTTCTCCCCTATCAAGAGGCTTCCTCAAGCCAATCTCCGATCCCTAGCTGTCCTACCCCATTCGCCATGTGGGGCATGGACCTTGTGGGCCCCTTCCCCGTAGCAGTAGGGCAAAAGAAGTTCTTGATAGTCGCCATCGACTACTTCACCAAATGGCTCGAAGCCGAGCCTCTGTCCAGCATCACCGAGCGCCAAGTACAACAATTCTTTTGGAAGAACATCATTTGCCGGTTCGGAATCCCCCGGGTCCTCGTTACAGACAACGAAACCCAATTCCAAGGTCAGAACTTCCAAATTTTCTGCGCGGACATCGGTATCCAGCAACGTTTCTCCGCTATTTGCCACCCTCAGTCCAACGGCCAAGCGGAGAACGCGAACAGGCAAATCCTCGACGGCCTCAAAAAGTGCCTCGACAGTTCCCCCAAAGGGCTTTGGGTCGAAGAACTGCCTAGTGTGCTATGGGCATACCGAACCACCAAGAGGATCCCCACGGGAGAGACGCCGTTCGCCTTGACCTACGGGACGGAGGCAGTCATCCCCGTCGAGGTTGGCCTGCCTTCTCCCCGTATCATGGCCTTCGACGAAGCTGACAATTCATCCGGCTTGAGGGCCAACCTGGACCTCGTCGCCGAAGTCAGAGAGAAATTCTCAATCCGGAGAAGTATCTACCAACAACGGATTGAGAAGTTTTACAACAAGAAGGTCCGCCCCACAAACATCAAGGCGGAAGACCTCGTGTTACGAAAGCTGTCCGTCTCTGATCCAACCAAGAAGAGGAAATTGGCCCCCAACTGGGAAGGCCCATACCGTGTAGTCGAGGTTGTACGCCCTGGTACATACCGACTGGCAGATATGGACGGCCGGCTCATCGGCCGACCCTGGAACGCCGAGCACCTAATGAAGTTCCTAGAAGAGCGAACATAGGTTCTAGCTTGGCTAATGTATATATTATTTGTAAGCTTCCATGTGTAAAGGGTCGTCTTGACGACCCTCCCTATCATGTATGAAAGAAATCTCTTTTTGTCCAACTCCAAATGCCTCGGCAGACCCGACCTAACGCCGGAGAATGGGATCGGCACCTGAATCTTCACTCTGGTATCGTCCCCTACATCTCGGTAGGTCCGACTCGGCTTCAGGCCAGGGAGTCTTCCCAACACACCGCGCCGATCCCTCACGGATCGACAGGGCCGAATCGCACTTCCTTCATCATTCATTACACTATCAACCGGAGCAAAGAATGAAAAGAATTTCTTATTCATACTCCCTTATTAGTTCTGAGAAAACAAACAAAGACCGTTACAGGACCACTCCACTCATCTCAAACTAAAGGAAGCCCCCATCTTAGGGCCCCTCGGGTCCGACGAATGGCGGGACCACTCCGACCGAACGGCTTGGAGCCCTCTCTTCGTCATGACGGCCCTTCGGCTCGGCAACGGTCGACGCACCAGCCACGGAGCTCTGGGCATCAACTGGCCGCATACGCTCCAGCAGCAGCAGCGCAGAGGGAACCCCCTCCACTGGCCGACCCACTGAGGAAGATGTCGAGACATCCAGCATCGTCTTGTAACGGTGTATCTCCATCTCCTTCTCCACTATGACGTCACGAAGTAGCCTCTCAGAGGAGGGTCTCTACACCGAGGCACTCGACATGGTATATCCAAGTCCAACGCCTCCGAGGTCCCAATCCACCATCGCCCTCCTCAGCAGGCTTGCCTCCTCACTTAGGGCTTCAGACTTGTTCCGGTAATAATTGAAGGCTGCATCAGTGTCACGAGCCCCCTTTCGATAGCGAACCAAAGTGGCCTCCAGGGCCTCAACCTTGCTCCGGAGCCACGCCACATCGGAACGACGGGGGTCCACCTCGGGAAGGGGAGCCGTAACCTACAAGAGAGCCAGCTCACTCAAAACACATAAGCAAGGAGGTTCGGAAAAATCCGAGGTCAAAACACTTGGCCAGTCAAAAACCCTCTTTTTTATAAATGAAGTTACTTCTTACAAAAAAGGCGGTGGCCAGTCCACGGTAGGCAAATACAATGGAGAAATGGAAAAAGAAAGACAAAATTATACAACTTGTTTCCCCACCTCAACATCGGCCGGGTTCACAGGGGGGTCGGCAGCCGGGTCATCAACGGGCCCCTCTTCATTGGGGGTCTTCGGTGTCCCCTCGATCTCCATGTCATACTCGAAGTTGGACAAGTCGACGGTCGGGTAGAAGTGCCTCACATGACTGAGGGCCTTCGCATAGCACTCATCCTGGGCTTTGATCACCAGGAGCTGACCCGCCTCCGTCAACTCGTCCTTCTCCTTGGCGAACCTCTTCTTATGAGCCGCCATCTTCTTCGCCCATTCCTCCTTCTCCTTGTCGAAGGCCGTCTTCATCTCCTGCTCCCTCTTATGAGAGCCTTCAAGCTCTGCCTTCGTCTCCTTCATCTCCTGCACGGTCTTGTCAGCCCGGTCGCGCTCCCGCTTCAAGGCCGCCTCATAAAGGCCCCTCACGTGGGCCCTCTGCACGGTCGCCTGCAGTCACCGAGCACAACTAAGAAAGCCTCCTCTACAACGTAATTACAAGGCAAGAGGGGTCGGCAGACTTACCAGCACATTGGCCTGTGCAAGACGAGTATATGCCTCCTCCAGGGTCTCGGTATTCATCTCCGAACGATCCCGGGGGGTCGCCAGCTTACTCGCCACCTCGACGGCCTGGCGCCCTCGGGTCAGGCAGTCTCCTTCGCGGATCGACCAACTCGGCACCCACGGTCGCCGAAGCCTCTCCTCTACCTCTGGATCCACCAGGGGACCCTTCCCCTTATCAAGATCGGCTGCCTTGCCCTGGTCCGAGCCCCCCTGAACTGCCACGTCCTTGCCCGTCTGCGAGCGAGTCCTTTTGGCCCTCGGCTGAACTGGGGCCTCGGAGACCACCTGAGACGACTCCCTCGTCTTCATTGCATCCCCCTTCTTCTCGGCCTCCTCCTTCTTCATGGCGAGCCTCTTTGCCTTGATTGACTCTGGATCCATATATGCAAAAAGACCCATTAAGGAAAATGAGCGCAAATGAACAAGAAGATTGAGAGAAAAGAAACAACTACATACAAATAATGGCTGGGCTCAGTCCGACGTTCGCCAGGTGATCCTCGGTCACCTTCGTCCAGCTGATACTGTATGACAGACGAAGGCGCTCGACAAACCCCCACTCTTCGGCTGTCAGGTCCCTCGGCCTCGGCGTTTTATAGCTCGGCTTGGAGTGGTTCCATCGAGTGGGGATGTTCCAAGGTTCCTCACTCCGGATCACCAGATATTTCTTCTTCCAATCCTTGATGGAGTCCGGGTGACCGTGGACGACCTTCCCCTTACTCCGGGGCGAAATGTAGTAAACACCCTCAGCCGACGAGCCGATCATCAACATCGCTCGGAACACATTTAGCCGTAGGGGTACCTTCTGCGCCTCGCACATCAGCACGAAGCAGATGATCTGCTTCCAGGAGTTCGGCCCATACTGCATTGGCGCCAAGGACGCCCAATTCAACACCTCCCGAACAAACGGGTGGACTGGCAGCCTCAGTCCAGAGATGAAGGCGTCCACGGGGAAAACACAATACCAATCAGGAAGGGGGTCGGTCGGGCGAAGGGTGGAGCTCGGCAACATGAGCTCGTAGCTGGACCCTATGTGGTATGCCAGCTGCAAAGCCTCCAAGTCACCTGCCTTCAGAACGGTCGGAAGTGTGTCCATCTTCACTCTCTTCCGGCTCGGCGACGACGGCTGGACCCCAAAAAGTTCCGGGTCAGCAAGGTCGTCAAGGTACCGACGGAACTGCTTCGGTTGTACAGGCGACCCTGTCATTAAATTGCGGAAAACAGACGCCTAGCTCGAGCCACCGACCCTCGACCCCTTCTTCTTCGGAGCGTTCTTCTTCTTGGTTTTCTCCGGCGAGGGCGTAGACAATCGTACTAAACCGATCGGTGCGGAGCTTGATCCCGCGCCCTGACCTGTGGATCTTCCCCCCTCGCCTGGGCCACCCTCCTCTTCAGAAGTCGACTCTAGAGTCTCGACTTCGTCCGAACTGCCGCTTGCCTCCTCAGACTCACTACTCTCCACCACGAAAAGTTTCTGAGAGGGCAACGGCTTCACATTATACACTGGCTCCTCCTCGCCTACCGGCTCCTCCCACGAAATCGAATCGGAAGGCTCCACATGATGTATAGATTCCCCCTCAAGCACGGGCTCCTCCCACGAAGTCGATTTGGAGGCGGGTTTCACTTCCCCCCTAGACGTCGACGTTGACGAGCCAGACTGAGCCCTGTCCATCTGTGCCTAAACTAAACAGACTTACCAACTAACCTGGGGTCGCTTCGGAAGAACGAGCCTGGTGCAGCAAACTGTAGTGACGAGCGCTGAAGTGTTGAAAGATTTTTTGAAAAAGAAAGAAGCGAGAAAGAAGTGGGCGATAGGGGGAGAGGCAGGGACATTTATAGAGGATGAAAACGACTCCTCGATTTCCGCAATTACTGTTCACCGATTGACGTGTAACTGTCGCCTGGAAAATCGCGCCACGACCTCGAAATGTGCGCTGCTGACGTCACCCAGTGCCAGGCTGGCAGCCAAACACATGGGTCGGTTCGGATGGAGTGTTCGGCGGAGAAAACATTTTACTTAAAAATTTAAGGCACCGTCCTTCGACAGACGCCCCGGGCTCCAGGGCTCGGCCGGCTCCCCTCTCACCCGCGAGCAGCCCGGGGCTTACGGCCTCGGCAGCCGAAACCCCGAACTGTTTGAGGGTGGGATAGAAGCCACCATCGCCTGGAGCCCAATCGGAAAACAGATCGGCCCACCTCCAATCGGAGACGACCCATCTATCCGAGGCTCTTCAGCCCCAGGTCCGGAATACGGTTGATGCCCCTCCCGTCTGGATCTCTTTCGGGCCAAACAACCGTGTCAAGGTCGTCTGACCCGAAAAAGGATCCAGACGGCAAAGCCACGACCAATCCGAGGCTCCTTATCTACCGGTCCGGATTTCGGTCGTTACCCCTCTCGCCCTGATCTCCCCTAGATCTGGCTACCGTATCAGAGCCATCAGATCCAAGAGAAGATCCGGGCGGTAGAGTAACCACCTCTCCGACACTACCAGGGTTAAAATTTTGCAAGAGACAGACGTCCGCCGAAGCAGACACCTCTAATGGCCAATGGACCACCCTTGCTGTGATCAAACCCGCTGTGGGGGGAGGGGTTTTTTATAGCCTCCCCCATAGACCTGCCATTATAGCATCGGGAAAGCCAAACGACGGAAGCCAAAGCGCCGTGCATTTATTAGGCGGTGCCATTAATGCCCCTAGGAACTTGGAATACCTGCACAGATCCCGGAGCGCCTTCAATGCTCTGCAAAGACAGCAGACCGCCCCGGTTAATCCTTCTAAGGCACAACGACTCGCCATCATCCTTGCCGGCCCATAATCCCTCGCCAGCACGAGGTACGGTCTCGCACCAGGGTACTCTTCTTCGGAAGACACACAAGCTCGCCATCACCCTTGCCGACCCATAATCCCTCGCCAGCGCGAGGTTCGGTCTGGCACCAGGGTACTCTTCTCCGGAAGACGCAACGGCTCGCCATCACCCTTGCCGGTCCATAATCCCTCGCCAGCACGAGGTTCGGTCTCGCACCAGGGTACTCTTCTTCGGAAGACACACAGGCTCGCCATCACCCTTGCCGACCCATAATCCCTCGCCAGCGCGAGGTTCGGTCTGACACCAGGGTACTCTTCTCCGGAAGACGCAACGGCTCGCCATCACCCTTGCCGGCCCATAATCCCTCGCCAGCACGAGGTTCGGTCTCGCACCAGGGTACTCTTCTTCGGAAGACACACAGGCTCGCCATTACCCTTGCCGACCCATAATCCCTCGCCAGCGCGAGGTTCGGTCTGGCACCAGGGTACTCTTCTCCGGAAGACGCAATGGCTCGCCATCACCCTTGCCGGCCCATAATCCCTCGCCAGCACGAGGTTCGGTCTCGCACCAGGGTACTCTTCTTCGGAAGACACACAGGCTCGTCATCACCCTTGCCGACCCATAATCTCTCGCCAGCGCGAGGTTCGGTCTGGCACCAGGGTACTCTTCTCCGGAAGACGCAACGGCTCGCCATCACCCTTGCCGACCCATAATCCCTCGCCCGCACGAGGTTCAGTCTCGCACCAGGGTACTCTTCTTCGGAAGACACACAGGCTCGCCATCACCCTTGCCGACCCATAATCCCTCGCCACCGCGAGGTTCGGTTTCGCACCAGGGTACTCTTCTCCGGAAGGCCCAGCGATTCGCCATCTCATTTCCGCGACCATAAACACTCCTCCACGGCTAACTACCGCACCCCCGCAGGAGTGGGGGGCTTGTGTGGTAGGGTAAAAATGACCTGGGGCCCAACCAGGGCCCAGTACAGCTCTCGCTCAAAAATAAGAAAAACAACAAATCGGCTCGGCCTCGGACCACTGCAGGGTCGGCACCGAGCCTCAAGTTCACCCCCACAACTCTGGTCTCCTCGTATCCGACGAGTCTCGATGGCCCTCGGCCTCCGATCCACGACAGCCCCACGGGCCGTCCGCCCAGCCTGGTAAAGAATGACGATGACCTGGCACAACCTAGGCCATCCGATTCTTCCAGGGGCACAGGAGCCCCATGATCAGCCATGTCAGCTCCAAATACCACCACGGGCTTTGCCACGTCAGCCCTATACCACTCTTGGCACTGCCACGTCAGCCCTAAACCCCCTGGGCCTTCTGCCACGTCAGGTCCATGGGCTTTCGGGTTCAGACCCGGCCCCCAAGCGGATCCAAACCCGGTTGGAATTCCCTATAAATACTAGACCCTCACTCACCTTTTCAGGTAATCAATCTTTTGCCACCCAAATTTTCCTAGTTATTGCTACTCTCTCACAGAGACTGACTGGATCGTCGGAGGGTCCGCCGCCGGGATAAACCCCGGTGTTTCAGGACCGTCTACAGGTACTCGAGGCGAGGCGATCCGAGCCGATCCTCAAGCGCCGAAGCGAGCCTCCCGCTCGTCGTCCCGTGCCGCACTCTTCCCTCATTACAAATTGAGTTCGAACTCACACCTGGTGCATCCACACTGCGACCAAAAACAAACTGCATCATTGTTCAAGTTCGGTTCGTAAAAAGTTCGGACAGTCCACGGTTGGGTCATTTCTCGAGCCGGACTCGGACGAACTACGGACCATCATGTTCATTTTACAACCCTAATTATAATATTAGAGACTAGTAATTTACACGTGCGATGCACATTTTAATAAATATATAATTTTTTAAAGTAAAAATTCAGACGTAGTCTAGATTTAAATCTGAGACCTCATTCGTATTGATTATGTACATGCATTACACGCGTTGAAAGATTTACAAATGACAACTCCTATTCTCCTATTATAACATTAGAGATTAGCGATGATTCTAGTTCAAAATTTGGCGGAAAAATAATAAATGGTTGCCTCCTATATTTACTCTTAACCTCTAGTATTATGGTTTTGTTAGGTTGAAAACAAGATTGGAGATGGATCACTATTATTTTTGTTTTGAGGGAATAACAGTTAAATGTATTTTACTGTAACAATCAGTACATCCGTAGGATCATGTATGTGATAGAGACTCTATGTGTAGATGGGAATAAGCCAGTAGGATCATGTATGTGATAGAGACTCTATGTGTAGATGGGAATAAGCCAGTTAAATAGCACTGCAGGTGCTTTGTACTTGAATACTATCAATACAAGCAAGTGATGAAAGAAATCAACCGGCCCGTACTGTTGATCAAAGGAAACAAGCCGGACTTCGTATTCAGATGACTTCACCTTCTCAATATATAGAAAATTAATTAACCAATTGTATGGGCAATGAACGAATGGATGAAATTTGCTGATTAAGTTGGTTTAGCTTTCACTTGGAATAAGCCAGCTGGACCGACCACCAATATTGTATGAAGATGGAGATTGCAACGGATTGTGACGTTCGTTTAGTTGTGTGCACCTCGTCATACCTATGCGCGCAGCCTGGCCCATAACTCATGTATCCATGTCGATTTAGGTTGATGAGACGTGCGATGCTTCTGTAAGAAATTATATACGCAACCATATATACATACATTTATATTCAAGCCAGAAAAGAAAAGAAATGTAAATAAAAAATGGATACATTGATGGTGCAAGAGTTCAAGAGTCCAAAATCAAAGATAGAATTGGATGATATCCATTTTTTGAGGGAATAAATTGGACGATATATCTATATAATAAAACACAAGGCAATTCAAAAGAAAGCTATGAAGTGGCTCTCCTTCAATTGGAAGAAAACCAACGATCAAGATTTATGCTCATAAAGACATTTTTTCGTCCGTTATTGTAGCTACAGTACCCGTTATTGTAGCTACGGTACATGTTACTGTAACTACAGTAGCTACATTCAGGTTTATACTTTATGTTGTGCGAAGTAGTTGATATTTATTTGAGTTTTGAAATTAATTAACCTTTAATACCTACTTTTAATTAATTAAGAAAAAACTAATTATAATCACACTAATCTTAATTATGAAATACTTTAATTGTTGTAGTTTAATTAGTCTTTTCTTACTTAATTAAAATTTAGGAATTTAATTAGTTTCAATCTAATTAAGCTTAATTAACTCATCCAAAACATTAGGGATTAAACTTAAATAAAATTAATTAATCCCTAATTCTGGATTAATTTCATGTAAAACAAAAAATAAAAAAAGTGTTTTAAATTACTTTCGTTACAATATTACTACAACCAAAACAAAACTAACATTTAATTATTGATACAGTAAACCTATATTCAACCAAAGCTACTTAATTTTAAGAAATCAAATCTAAGGAATTGCTTTTAATTGCTACAATGCTTTTTCCTCTCTTCATTTTTTTTCTCAACCAACCAAACCACCCCTAATTGTTTTAGTATGTAATTATTTTACGACATTCTAATTATTTTGTATAACTTATGGTGTAGTCACTAACCAGATGGTATTACATATAAATGTTGATCTATGTGATTTGTTAGTCAAATATGAATGCATATATTTTACTGTTTATATTATTTTTTATATATTGCATCGTTCAGAAGATATACCATAAGCACGTGTCCACGGGTAAACCTAGTATGTGGAATAACTTTGCATACTTGAATAACAAAAATTAAATTACAAATTAAGTAACACTGCATTCATATACGTTCAAATTGATGATGAAATACAAACTATATATATATATAACATACATTACATATTGGATATATGTATAATTGCATGAACACACTAGCTAGTCTAAGGCAAGAGTTTTGAGGAATGATACAAGTAGTAGATAAACAGTACACATTAGCAGAGAAATTATTTACTTCATTTTTGGCCAAATTACCCAGTATATATATTTTTTAATTTATTGTTGTTTTAGATTAGCTAGCTAGGCAGTTGGGTAGGAAGCTTCCATGGCAATACCGCAGAGTCCTTCCGCAGCATCCACATCCCTCTCCATCCTTATGTATCCATTCTCACCCCACGATGATCCCCATGAGTTCTTCACCAACCAGTACTTTGTTCCATCACTTGCTGTGCCGTACCCAACTGCAGTCACACCGTGGTCCAAATCAGTCCCACACTCACCGGTGAAGACACCACCAGAGTACATTTGGAAGGCAAAGTCACTAGCGTCTATGGCAACAGAAACAGGTTGATTAGAAACGGCCTTGAGAAGTGCAGCTTCGCTGTTAGCAGGCACATCCTCATAGCCGGTGATGGAAGCTGCATGAGATGCGGCCTTGTTGGAGTTGCAGGTGTCATCAGATCCTTGATACGGGTAGCTGGCTTCGGTAGTGAGACCTTTGTTCTTTATTATGAACTCGAAAGCATCATCCATGAGGCCGCCGCTGCACCCTGCGTCCACACCTTTGACATCACAGTCCACTAGTTCTTGCTCTGAGAGGGAGATGAGCTTGCCAGTGCTGAGTTTGTTGATTCCCTCGGTCGCAGCTACTGCAGAGAATGCCCAGCAACAACCTGTAGTGTTTTCATTGTCGTACGTGAAATTAGAGTTCGAACAGTACTTAATTAATTTAGCTTGATCCCAGTTAATAATTTTATACTCTATCTATCTATCAGTATACTTTTCAATCATCCATCAAAGTATTGATAAAATTAAAGAACATATTTATTAATCATGAATCTTGTAGATGACTTGTGCAATACTTCTTCTGGTAAAAAAATAAAAAATAAAAAATAAAAATGTTACTGTATAAATGGCCACTAGCAAATTAATTAATCAGAAAAGAAGAGTACGACATGTTAAATTCTTAATTGATTAATTAAGTTGTATATATATATTTCATTTTCTGCTTTTTTGTTCAGTCCACTTAATTGACCGCAGTCACCCATAGGTCAAAAATGTTCCTTTGAATTCAAATTGTATTTGAGATAAATTACAGAAATTAAAAATTACGTACCAAAAGCTTTAATTTTGACCTATATATTTTTAGATGATTAATTACGTACGTGTTTAATTTGACCGCGCGCTAACAATTAATTATCAGTTAAATTAACTCAACTACTAACTCACCACATTGGCCTTGATCCTTGACGGGAGTGACTGCACCCTTTGTCCTCCAATCCATGGAGGCCGGCACAGCTGAAACATTCTCATATTTGAAGGTCTTCGCACCCACGTCCTTCAAAGTGCTTGCCTTGGATGAAGGCTTGAAACCGTTCCGTGCCCTAAATTCCTCATTGGTGAGATCTGCAAATTTGTTAATACCAAGCTTGAACTTGTGGTCCTCAGCATTGAACGATTTAATGCGCTCAACATTCGACTTGAATATTTCAAATCGTTGTGCCTTCTCTGATGCATCCTTATACACTCGTCCTTGTTGAACCATCCATTGCTCGTGCATCTCAACCATCGACATTTGATCTAGTTGGCTAGATGCCACTACATGACAAGTAGTACTCCAAACTCCTATGATAACCAAAGCCACCGATAGGAACCTGCAGCTTGGAAATGCCATGTTATAATTAATTAAGTACAAATTTATTGATGAGTTTAATTACTAATTAGGTGAAGTAGTGTGTGTAGGGATACTAAGAATGGATGAGTTTATATAGGAGAGATTGATCAGGAAGTGTTTGACACTCAATTTCTTCTTATGAGGGCCGGGGAAAGAGACATGTGCGTGGCGTGTGATCTGGTATCTATGTTGATTCCATTGCCATACTTTTTGAGGAGAATATTGAATCATTAATGATTGTTTTGTCTTGGTGCCAAAATGCTAGCTAATGCATGGATACCGTAGGATACTGTCTTTCTATAATGAAGATTCCATGCATAATTCTTTCAACTAGATGTTAATTGGCCTTGAAAGAATGTACAATATATAATATTTAAGCTAATTAATTAAGCTAGCTAGCTAGCTAATTGGTTGTATGTTTTATATGATCATAATAAAAGTTGTACAACTAGCTAGTACATGCATGCATGATCTCATTCACATTTTGTTGTGCAGGTGTACCGTAGTAATGTGCATGGTGTCAACTTCATGCATATGCATGTCAGATACATATTATTTAAAAAAAAACTAGGCAATGTCAAAAAAAAAAAAAACAAAACAAAAAAAAAAACAAAAAAAAAACAAAACACCATACTATAGGCAATGATCAACATATTTACAAGTTAAAAATTGTGTTCACCATTTGAACTCTTTCAAGTGTATCAAATGGTAGCTTTCTAAACTTATGCATGATTAGGAATTAAAATTATTATATTTATTGATTGAACTCTTTTTTATTGATGGCTTCTTTTTCTTTTTCTTTTTCTTTTTGTTTTAAAGATGGATAAGTCCCCATGGTCAAGAAACAAAAAGATGGATAACCCATCTTATTGTTTCATTAAAGAGCTTTCATATACGTAGCTTGCGTGAGGTACCTTTTGTTTTGGGTTTGAATTCAGATATATAGGATTTACAATACATAGGAGCTTTAGAGCTTTGTGATATGACTCTGTTCACTACATATGTGTGTATCTATTTCTTTTGCTAGACATACTACAGATATACATGATTCATATATATATATATATATATATATATATATATATATATATATATATATATATATATATATATATATATATATATATATATATATATATATATATATATATATATATAGCCCGAAAGGGAAAATCAAATAGATACTTCATTTATGATAAAATAACTAGATAACTCCTTTTATCTCAATTTTCATCTTTTTGCGAGTTTTGAAATTCTGCACTTACTATTCGTCATCTTCTCCTCATCATTTGGTATCAGAGCTTGTGCTACCCTCTTGGACTTTCGTTGAGTTCATGTCTGCACGACGAGGTAGAGGTATATGTGGTAACAATGGGATGTGAGATACGAGGGATGAACAAGATGATGAAATTCGAGAACTTCGAAAACAAGTTGAACAACTTACCATGCGAATTGAACGCCAAGAGGCTCGTAGTGAGTGTGGTGGGTCAAGCTGTGGTGGGTAATCCAGTGATGTGTCCAATGAAAATCTCTTTGCCAATAATCCGTAATGAGGCTTGGTTAAGGAGGTTTAATTGTGGCTTTGATTTATCAAAATTGACCTTCCGGATTTCCATAATCGGCTTCAACCTAATGAGTTTCTTAATTGGCTTAGTGTTATTGATAAATTCTTTGATTACTAGGAGATTCCTTAGAACCAACATGTTAAGTTTGTGGCTTCACGATTGTGTGTTATGCTTCAGTTGCCGCTGAATTTAGTGTGGGTGCAATAGACAGAATTTGTAGGTTCGTAGGAACTGGAAGCGGCTGAATCTTACTTCTTCCCTTGTGAACAAGTTAACTCCTTGGTGCTTCCGCGGACCTGCACAAACGTTCCAAACACCGGGATGAATCCCGGCGATGACCCCCCCGATGCTCTTGTCAATACAAGAAAAAAGTAAAGGGAAAGAGCTTAAGTGCACCAAGAGTGATCACCTATGGCAGTAGGAGGTAGGGAGGTATTTATAGGGGGGTCTCTTTCAGGATTAGAGTGAATTCCTACTTCCCGGTGTGGCTGGATAGGGGTGGTTATAACCACCTCCTCAGGATAAGGACGAGCCAGGATTTCCTCCTATCCTGTTGAACTGGCCCCTAACGGGTTGAGATCCGTTCTTAGCGGAACAGATCTGTTCATGGGTTAGCGGGTCCAAGAGGAGAAACCCGGTTCCTAATTCGGACTCGTCTGTAGGTGAAATTACCATCTTGCCCCCGTGACTTTAAGATTCGTGCTCACTTTGTTCCGATTTAACCCCATTTTCAGTCATATCACGAGCCCCCCACTCCCAAAGACTATGTGTCACAGCTTTTGGGGAGTAGTTTTATTGTTTTAATGGCATATATGGTTTTATCGGAGTTCTCAAAGGGTGTTCGAATCTCGTTTGAGAGGTGACGTTACTTTTCTGAGCTAGCAATGTGCCCGAGTTTGCTCTCAGGCCCTTCTGGATTTTTGGTGATTTTTTTCGATTTTTTAATTATTTTTCCGAATCGTTTATTCAATTTTGCAAAGCGATGATCTATTTTTCGGGAGCGCCAATTAATTATTCTAACCAATAATTATTTACCCAGAGGCTTAAAAATATTTCCCCGAATTTATAATTATTTTTTAGAATTTTTAATTAATTTTTCTTGATTTTAATCATTTTTTCGTAATTTTTAAATAAATAATTCGAATTAATAATTAAAAAAATTTAATCACCTATTTATGACATGGCGCGATCTAGATCATCCATCAGCCTTGGGCGCGAAGATCTGAATGATCAAAAGGTGAATCAGACTCTGGTTGACGTGGCCGAATCTGGGCCCTTGATCACACGACGGCGAGCAATTCTGGAGGATCATACGGCTGCGAAGCAGGGGAACTTTGCCTGTTTAAAGGTCAGCGACAACTGACTTCGGGACGCTCGCCGAAGTCTAGGGAAGCGACCTGTGGCGTTTGGGCCCCTTCCTCTTTGCTTTCTGGACGTGGGTGGCAATCGACTTCGGAAAGCTTGCCGAGGTCTAGGGGGGCGACACGTGGTAAGTGGGCCCCTACTTCTTCGTGTTTTCGATGTCGGTGGCAATCGACCTCGGGGATGAATAGGAGGGTGACACGTGGCTAGTGGGTCCCAACCACCGTTGACCAGTCAATGCATTTCCTTGCGTTTCGATGTCGATGGCAATCAACTACGGGGACGAATAGGGGGATGACACATGGCCAGTGGGTCTCAGCCACCGTTGACTGGTCAACGCATTTTCTTGCGTTTCGATGTCGGTGGCGATCGACTTCGGGGACGAATAGGGGGACGACTCATGGCCAGTGGGTTCTAGCCACCGTTGACCGATCAACGCATTTTCTTGCATTTCAACATCGGTGGCAAGTGACTTCCAGGACGAATAGGAGGCCGACACGTGGCCAGTGGGTCCCAGCCACCGTTGACTGGTCAACATATTTTCTTGCATTTCGACGCCGGTGGCAATCGACTTCGGGGACGAATAGGAGAGCGACACGTGGCCAGTGGGTCCCAGCCCCCGTTGACTAGTCAATGCATTTTCTTGTGTTTCGACGTCGATGACAATCGACGTCGAGGATGAATAGGAGAGCAACACGTGGCCAGTGGGTCCCCACCACCATTGACTGGTCAACGCATTTTCTTACGTTTCGACATCGCTGGCAAGTGACTTCGGGGACGAATAGGAGAGCAACACGTGGCCAGTGGGTCCCAGCCACAGTTGACTGGTCAATGCATTTTCTTGCGTTTCGACGTCGGTGGCAAGTGACTTCGGAGACGAATAGGAGGCCAACACGTGGTCAGTGGACCCCAAGGCCGTTTGACCAGTCAACGCAATTTCCTGCATTTTCGACCAAATGGGCCAGTCCTTTGCTTCGTTGGGGGCCTCTTAACCTTGGTAACTGTGCCACCAACCCTAGTCTCTATAAATCTCTGCCCCCTCTCACATTTGCTCACTATTCTGGTTTTTTACTCAGGCGAGATTTTTTCTAAGTGAGAGCTTCCGACAAGTATTCGCCATCTTCCGGTGTGTTTTCCGACCGTAGCTGTCAAATCGAGGTAACTTCATACTTAGCTTATTTTCTTTTAAAGAATGTTTATCGACCCTTCGAATGAGACCTCCCCTCTTCTTGCCCCCGTGGTTTCCTCTAGTCAGGTCCCCCAATCGACAAAGGCAAAGTTGTTGTGGGGCAGACTTCGGTGATCGTTGAGACGAGGATCGAAGAGGATTGGAGGTTGGGAGAGTTCGGGAGGTTGCCTGTCTAACCGGACTACTGAGGGTTCGAGAGCTCTCGGGGGACCTGGCGGAGCAGATAATGTACGGGATGGGCCGAAGCTTCAAGGAAAACGAGGCCAGAGAGACGTCGGAAGCATACGAGACGATCTCTATCCTTACCGAAATGGACTTGGTAAGGGTTCGGGAGAGTTTCCAAATCCCTAGGGAGTTCGACTTAATGCTTCCTGGTGCGGGGGTGAGGGCCAACTCGCCAATGCCTGTTGACATATGCTTCTGGCCGGTCAACACGTTCTTGGTGGGAGTTCGGCTCCCACTTCACCCCTTTGTCACCGAAGTGCTGAGGTGGTTCCGCATCAGCCCCGTTCAGTACATGCCGAACGTGTGGAGGCTGATAAACGGATTCGTCCTCCACTGTCAGGCATCAAGTTTTGAGCCGAGGTTGAGTGTGCTCCGGACGGTGTATCGAATGCATCAGCAGTATAAGGACATATACCGGTGGTATCTGGCTCCGAGGTTCGGGATGAAGCTGGTCAGCTGTCCGGACTCGATAAAGAATTGGAGGATCAAGTACTTCCTGATCCGAAGTCGAGGACCATAGGGAATCCCCACGGCTTGGGTAGAGTAGGTCCCAAAGAAGGTCAAGCAGAGACCAACCCTCAGCACCGAGGAGGAGGATATGGTTCGGACCTTGCTTGATCGCCCTAAATTCGATTGGAAGGACTTGACCGAGGAGGCGCTCTTCCGGGGGGGGGGGTCTTAGCTTGATAAACCATAGTACGATTTTTTTTTGTTTTTTTGTTTTTGTTTTTTTTTTGTTGAGGTCGGTCCTTCTTCTTTCGTGTTGCTAGGAATAGTAGGCCATTTTTTCTAACTCCCCCCCTTTTCTTTGTAGAATCGATGGACTTCGAAGACTTGCTGAGGAAGCACGGGGTTCTGAGCAGTAAGGCCCCGAAGAAGAGGAAGAGGGTCGCCTCGAAGACCATCTCGAAAGGGGTGCAGGCTCACCGTGCTGCAGCAGAGCAGCTGGCGAGGTGACCCCTCTTGGCTCCAAAGCCTCCAACCCCATTGTTGGCTTTGGCTCCCACGGGCACGGGGGCCTTCCCGCTATCGGCAGCCTTGGGGCTAGAGGCTCCTCCATTAACTGCCGAAGCCGAGGTGTTCCTAACCGAGGAGCACAAGAAGATCTTCGTCTCGAACTGGCAGGTCCGCAAGCTTGACGGGTTCCTAGGTGACTCGTCGGCGTGTATGCAGGCGGTTCGGCACCTTGCCATGCCGAAGGACGAAGCGGCCATGGAAGCGAGTAGCGTGGGGGACGACGCGCTCGAGGTCGCACGCTCGGCGATATCGGTAAGTTTCGAACTCCGAGTTCTCTTTTGCTGAGCGCTTAGATTTTTTTTTTTGAAATAACCTAAGTCTTACTCTTCGCAGATTACTTGCCACTTCGGCGACTTGATGAAGAAGATGGCTGAACAAGAAAATGAGCTGATGCTCGAGGCAAATAAGGCTCGAGAGGAGAAGGTTCGGATCTCCAAGGAGCTCGAGAAGGCGAAGGTCGAGGCCGAGTCGAAGAGCTCGAGGTTAGGGCACCTCGAAGCCGTGGTCGCCAAGCTGGAGGCTGACAACGCCCAGCTCCTCCAGGCTGCCGAACTGGCTCAAAAGAGAATGCAGACGAGGTCATCGCGGCTAGGCTAGAGGCGGCAAAGGAGGCCGAGGAGTAGGCCATGGAGAAGGCGAAGGGGTTCCTCATCGTGAACATGGCGAAGGTGTATGCTTGAGCCATAGATGAGGTGAGGGAGAAGTTCCCCGAAGTGGAGTGCGCCGGGTGGCGGCTCTTTTCGGACCCTATCCCCAAATTCGACTACGTCTCAGAAGGTGACGAGGAGGGAGAATAAGAAGAGGAGGCCGAGGGGGTCGAGGGTGGAGATGCTGAGGCCGAGGGGAATGCTCCGTCGGAGGCTACGCCCCTGGCCATCGTGGTCCCTGAGGAGGCGCCTTCAGCAGAGGATCGCTCGAAAGAGGTCGACCCCTGATTTGTTTGTATTTTGCTCCTTTTTTTTGATCATGTAGTGCCGAACCGCAGACTGGCCACCGCCTTTTGTTTTTAATGAAATGAAATTTTTGTCTACGTGTTGGAGTTCGGAACTGCTTTGAAACAATTTTTTGAACAAGTGCTGGAGTTCGGAACTGCTTTGAAACAATTTTTTGAACAAGTGCTGGAGTTCGGAACTGCTTGAAACACTTTTTTGAACAAGTGTTAGAGTTTGGAACTGCTTGAAAAACTTCTTGAACAAGTGTCGGAGTTCGGCATTGCTTGGGTCTGCCCCACTCCCGAGTCGTCTTACGGTCGACTTGCTTAGATTTAGCTTTGCCACATAGTGTCCTCAGTCTTGGATAATTTATTTGCTGTTGTGGACTTTTTTTAGATTGTCGAAGCGCTACCACTCACCGACGTGTCCCAGGTGGCCAAAGTGGCATGTCTCAAGGCCGGTCTAGGGGCAATGAGATAGGGGCTTGCCTAGACCCAAGAGCGGCTTAGCGAAGCGGAGTGGGAACTTCGCAAAACGAAGTACGAGCTGAATCACCTGAGATCGACCTTACTCCGTCGAGACATAGAGAGGAGGCGATTAGAAAAGAGGATTAATGAGATGACCCCAGAAGGCGATGAGGTGGGATCATCGGCGGCGGCCAGCCTCGGCTTGATACTCAGGCGCCTTCGTCATTCCCTGACTAGGGTAACAGCAGAAAGAGACGATCTGAAGAAGGTAACCATCGACAAGAGCATGGAGGTTGCTCATTTTCGGCGAACAATTACCGATGCCTCTCGCGGTGCAGGCTCGATGCGACTGCTGTGCCTGAAGATAACTGTGAAGGATGACTCGCTTAAAGAGCAGATTGTCGAGCTTGAGGCGGAGATCGCTCGTCTTCGACCGCGATCTGAGGGAAGCACTGTCAGAACCACTTCTTACACTCGGGAGGAGTATAATAGGGGGATAACGTTTCGCGAGCTCGCGCTTCGTTCGCCCCCCATACATCCAGGCCCGGGAGATGAACAAAGTGGGGTGGCAGCTTCGTCGAGCAGAGCATCTGTTGGGGCCACCGTTAGATCGGACGCAGATGATGCTTCTCGACTTGCTGGCCTAGGGACGTCCGCTGAGGTAGGGCGTCGGCAGTACAACATTCGTCGTCCCCGAGTGTCACTTAACCGAAGTATCCTCATCCCTAGGAGGTGCTAAAGTAGCTTTCTATAGTCTTGTAATTTTTGTTTCACAAGTTTTGTATCTCGATGTAAAGTTGAGTCGTTTGTCTGTAATTAGACTTGTCTTTCAGACTTTAATGAAATAATACTTGTTTTGTGAACTTATGTGCTTTGCTAGCGTTTGCAATTGTCAACAGTTGTGGGAGTAATCACCAATGGTGAACCACTTCGTACTCACTTACAAGCAAGTAGCTGAAGTGGAATCGAGCCAAGTGTTGGACTCTGAACTTGTCGTTTAGAAGATATCAACAGCTGTAGGAGCAATTCCGAATGGCGATCCACTTCATACTCGCTTAGAAGCCAAGTAGATGAGGCAGAGTTGAACTAAGTGTTGGACTCCGAACTTGTCGTTTAGAGAATATCAACAGCAGTAGGAGCAATTCCGTATGGTGATCCGCTTCGTACTCACTTAGAAGCAAGTAATTGAAGCGGAGTCGAACCAAGTGTTGGACTCCAAGCATGTTATTTTGAAAGTATCAACAGCTGTAGGAGCAATTCCGAATGGTGATCCGCTTCGTACTCGCTTAGAAGCAAGTAGTTGAAGCAGAGTCGAACCAAGTGTTGGACTCCAAGCATGTCGTTTTAATGCAAATTTTATTTTGTAAGTAGAGTTAGACTACCAAAAAAATAGAGAACTTGCGAAGTAGAGTTAGACTATTCAAAAATAAAGAACTTGTGGGGAAAGATTGCTTTTATTGAAAACAATTAGGTGGCCACTTCTGAGTTGCGAGTTGTTTTTACATTTTGATAAAGAAAATACAAGTAAGAACTTTAGACATGTGTTCTAGAGCGCTCTCGGAGAAGTTGCTTGGAGCGGTGTTTAGACACCCTCTTGGTACTTCACTAAGTGCTCTGCGTTCCATGTCCTCGGTATTCTCCTGTCCCCCAGGTCTTCGAGTTGATACGCGCCTGGGCGAATGACTCTGAAAACCCCATACGGTCCTTCCCAATTAGGTGCCAACTTGCCTTTTTTGCTTGGATTGGAGATTGACAACTTTCGGAGCACTAGGTCTCCCTCTTTTAAATTGGCTGGCCGTACCCTCTTGTTGTAAGACTGAGTAATCCTACGGCAGTAGGTCTCTTGTCGAATTGCGGCTCTTTTGCGGACCTCATCTATGAGGTCTAGGCAGTTGCGAAGCTGGTTCGCATTCTATGCTTCACTGTAGGCTATCAGTCGGGGTGAAGGCAGGCCCACCTCTAAGGGGATGAGGGCTTCGGATCCATATGTGAGGTTGAAGGGGTACTCTCCCGTCGGAGCTCTTTTGGTGGTGCGATAGTTCCAAAGCACGTTTGGGAGTTGTTCGACCCACAGCCCCTTAGTAGATTTGTCAAGCCTCTTCTTCAGGCCAGAGAGGATTTGTCGATTTGCATTCTCCGCTTGGTCATTGGACTGAGGGTGAGCTATCAAGGAGAATTACTACTGAATGTCGAGGGCGGCGCAAAAGTTGCGAAAGGTTGCTCCCGCGAATTGAGTCCCGTTGTCGGTTACGAGGATGCGAGGTACCCCGAACCGGCAAACGATGTTCTTCCAAAAGAACTTCTGGACCTTGTGCTCTGTGATTGTCAAAAGAGGTTCAGCCTCGATCCATTTTGAGAAGTAGTCTATTGCTATTACTAAGAACTTCAGCTGGCCCAGCTTGGGGTCGGAGCAAATCCATCCCCCACATTGCGAAGGGGATTGGATTCGCCAAGGAGGAGAGCTGTGCTTGGGGCAGGCGACGGATCGGGGTGAATTTCTGGCAGGAGTCGCACCGGCGGACATACTTTTTCGGTAGCCGTAGCCGTAGTTCAAGAGTAGTCGTAGTGTGGGCCAGAAGTAGCCGTAGTTCAAGAGTTTTCGGATAAGGGATCTCGCTCCCAAGTGTACGCCACTCAGACTGTCATAGGCCTCTTTTAGGGCATAGAGCGCTTCCTCCGGGGAGAGGCACCTCAGATAGGGTCAACCGTCGATCTGGGTATAAGAGCGTTTGTACATGACTCCGTCAAGTAGTGTGTACCGCTCGGCTCGTGCTCTGATCCTCCTTGCCTCTTTCGGGTCTTCGGGAAGACTCCGTCTCGGAGGTACTCGAGGAGGGGCTTCATCCAGTTCTCCCCAAGTGTCAGGGGGTAGGCTTCCATCGGCTCCGGGCTATCTTCATCGATACTTGGTCTGAGGAGGACCTCTATCAAGATGGTCTGCTCTAGATCTTGGAAGGACGATGAGGCAAGCTTAGAGAGAGCATCTGCCTACGCGTTTTCCTCTCGAGGAACCCGCTGGAGTTGAACATCTTTGAATAAGGCTAGAAGCTCCCTAACCTTTGCCAAGTACTTGGCCATACGCTCGTCCCTTGCCTCGTATTCCCCTGACACTTGGTTGACAACCAATTGCGAATCAAGAAGACTCTGACCTGCTTGGCTCTGGCTTTGCGAGCCATGCAGAGCCCCGCTATGAGGGCCTCATACTATGCTTCATTGTTTGATGCCGGGAAGTTTAAGCGGAGGGAGTATTGGAGGACGAAAGTGTCCGGGCCAGTCCAGATAATGCCAACCCCGCTTCCTTGAGCGCAAGAAGACCCATCCACATAAACGGTCCAGACGGAGGGGTCGGCAAATGACTCGCAAGAGTCAGGGATGGTGCTCTCCATAATGAATTTGGCCAGAGCTTGGGCCTTGATTACTATTCTTGGCTGGTAGCTGATGTCATATTGGCTCAGCTCGATGGACCACTTCATCAGGTGCCTAGAGGTCTCGGGCTTGTGGAGAACTTACTTCAGCGGCTGGTCGGTAAGGAAGACAACCGAATGAGATTGGAAGTAGGGGCGGAGCTTTCGGGACGCTATAACCAAGGCAAGAGCCATCTTCTCCATCTTTGGGTAACAGAGTTCGGCATCCCGGAGGACCTTACTCACATAATAAATGGTCCTCTGCGTTCTATCCTCTTCTCTTACAAGGACCGCGCTGAGGGTTTGCTCCGAAGCAGCGAGATATAGGTAGAGGACCTCCCCAGGTGTCGACTTGCTTAAGAGTGGGGGGGTAGCTAAGTATGCCTTGAGCTAGTCGAAGGACTTTTGTTGTTGTTATCCCCATTCAAAGCCTTTAGCCCCCTTGAGGGCCTTGAAGAAGGGGAGGCACTTTTCTCCGGACTTGGAGAGGAACTGCCCAATTGCTGCGAGGTGCCCCGTGAGCCTCTGTACCTCTTTGACGTTGGAGGGAGGAGCCATTTTGAGAATGGCCTGGATCTTCTCGGGGTTGGCCTCTATGCCCCTCTGGCTGACCATGAACCTTAAGAACTTGCCGGATGAGACTCTGAATGCACACTTGTTCAGATTCAGCCTCATATTGTGCCTCTTGAGCACCTTGAAGGCTTCTTGGAAGTCGAGGACATGTTCCCGCCATCGGGTGCCCTTGATCAACATGTCGTCTACGTAGACTTCCATGTGTCAGCCAATCTGGTCTCGAAAGACCCTGTTCACGAGGCACTGATAAGTAGCTCCTGCATTCTTCAAGCTGAACGACATTACTCTGTAGCAGTACAGGCCCTGGTCCGTCACGAAGGAGGTCTTCAGGATGTCGGGAGGGAACATTCGAATCTGGTTGTACCCCGAGAAAGCGTCTATGAAACTGAGGAGCTCGTGCCCGGAGGTCGTATCGATCAGGGCGTCGATGCTTGAAAGGGGAAAAGGGTCCTTCGGGCACGCCTTATTGAGATCCGTGAAGTCGATGCATATCCTCCAGCTCCCGTTGGCTTTCTTGACCATCACCACATTGGATAGCCACTCTGGATAGTTCACCTCCTGGATGAACCGAGCGTTGAGGAGCTTTTCGACTTCTTCTTTGATCGCTTGTTGACGCTCGAGAGCGAACTTGCGGCGCTTCTGCTGAACGGGCTTCACACCCGGGGCGACACTGAAATGGTGCATTAGGAGCTCCTCGGAGATCCCAGACATGTCGGCCGTGGTCCAGGCAAAGAGATCGCGGTTCTCCCTTATGCACTGGGAGGTGTCTTCTTTGATCGAAGGGGAGAGTGCCTTGTTGACCTGGAACATCTTGGTGGCGTCTTCCTCTGAGAAGGCCACTTCTTCTAGTTCATCCACCGGTTCGGAGATGGTTTGGCTACTCTTCGGTGGGAGCTCAAGGACTTCTAGGGAGAGGATCGGGCCTCCCATAGAGGTCATATAGCACTTACGAGCCTCCTTTTGACTCCCTCTTACTTCTCCTATCCCTGCGGGGGTGGGGAACTTCATCTTCATGTGGTAAGAAGAAGGGATGGCTTGGAGCGCGGCAAGGCCTGGTCGACCCAGGATCACGTTGTAGGCGGCCTTCACGTCCTCCACCTTGAAGTCCACTGGCTCCGTGCGAGTGACCGGGACTTTGCCAGCGGTGACATCGAGAGTTATAACTCCCTCGATCATCACTGGAACCCTAGTGAACCCATGAAGGAAGTAGCCAGCCGGCTTGAGCCGGTCTCTTGATAGCTGAAGGCCTCTGAACGCCTCCAAGAAGAGGATGTTGACTGAACTTCCATTGTCCACCAGCACCCGGTGAACGTCGAAGTTGGCCATTTTGAGGTTGATGACGAGGGCGTCGCAGTAGGGCATGCGAACGCCTTCCAAGTCCCTATCGGAGAATGTCACAGGGACTCCTAGGCCCTTAGGGGGAGGATGGCTCTGCACAGAGTTGACTTCCCTAACAAAGGCTTTTTGGGTGGAGTTAGAATCTCCCCCCATTGGGCCTCCGTGTATCAGTGCAAGATGGCCTCTACTTTGGCCTCTAGAGTCTCCGTGCGCTGCTCTGCTCGCCTGTTCGCCCCCTTGGGCGATGGAGGCGGATCAATTTTATTCTTCCTCACAAACCGAGTGAGCTTCCCCCTCTGGATGAAGGCCTCGATCTCATCCTTCAGGGCCCGAAAATCATCAATGTCGTGCCCGTGGTCCCGGTGGAAATGGCACGACTTGTCCCGGTTTCTCTTCTTCTCGGGGGTGTTCATCTTCGGAGGTGGCAACAGGAGACCTTCATTCCCAATCTCCATCAGGATGGTGGAGACATTCACATTGAGTGGGGTAAACTTCTCGAAGCAGGGGAGAGGACGCTGCTGACCCCCGTTATCCTTTTGGAGCTTCTTAACTCCTTCTTCCTCTGATGTCTTCCGTTTGTTCCCGGAAGACGACCCCTCCAGAGTGGGGCGATTATGAGCCTCTTCAGCTCGGATGTACTTCTGGCTCTTGAGAAGGAGCTCAGAGAAGTCCCGAGGAGGCTTCTTGGCCACGGAAGCCCTGAGGTCGGGGTTGGTGACATTGGATTGGAAGGCAGCCGAAGCTACCGACTGATCCAGGGAGGCGATGGACCTGGCTTCTGCGGTGAACCGCTTGACATAATCCCTTAGTCTTTCACCCTTCTTCTGGCTGAGGAAGAGCAGCGAGGTGCTCGTCTTCTCAGAGCGGCGAATGCTCACGAAATACATGAGGAAGAGGCCTTCGAACTGGTCGAAGGAGAAGATAGATGCCGGTGCAAGACGATAATACCACTCCCCAGCCGGTCCCTTAAGTGTGGTCGGGAAGGTTTTGCAGAGGAGGGCGTCGGATGCATGATGGATCATCATGAGAGTTTTGAAACTCTCGATGTGATCTGCGGGGTCCGACTCCCCGGTGTAAGTCTCGAAATGTGGAGGCTTGAAGTTGTTTAGGACAGGGGCCTCCATGATGGTGCGGGAGAATGGGGGCCTGTTGGGCGAAGGTTCCTCGCCCGTTGCTCCTCGTCCCTGTCTAGCTGGCCGAGGCACCTCTCCATCTCGTGGAGACGACAGTAGACCGAGTCCTCCCTTTGGTTGTACCTTGCTGAGCCCCGAGACTCGTCTTCATGTCGAGGAGGGTTGGGGCTTCGGCAGCGATGGCTCTGGGTAGGTGGTGGAATGATAGAACGACGGGGTGACCGGAGTAGGCCGCGGACTTCAGGAGCAGCGGTGGTGATCAGGAGAAATGAGGTGATGGCTCGGATCTGGCATGGGACTTCAGGAGCGGTGATGAGGACGAGGAGTTGGCTGAGGGCTGGGAGCCCGATGGTTGTTGTTGTGGGTGGCGTTGAGCGCTCGAAGGACTGCCTCCTGGAATTGCTAAAATTCTGTCCTTGTGACGGGGGCCTCCTGCTCACGATTGACTCGAGATGCAGGACGGCCAGCTTGGGAGCGGCTTCATCTTGGGCGATGCGGGGGTGACTCTCTCCACTTCCGGGGAGAGTTAAACCCCCTGCGGTCTGATCGGCGTGGTGACCGATCCCTCGGGTGCTCCCGGCGAGGGTTCACCTCGCGGGTCCGCCTCTCGTCTAGATGGGTCCGAAGGTTGGGCCCTGCCTTGTTCTGGCAATTGTCAAGCACGTTCCGTAGGTCCTTCGGCGTAGGAGGACTATGGGAGGCCATAGAATCTATGGAGGCGTTATGGATGGACACCCGAACCTGATGTATAGGTTGCTTGTGGCAGCTTCGTCGAGAGGGCTCCCCTACTGTTGCTTGGGGACCAATAAACTGCAGAATAGACTGAAGAGCCTGCTGTTCGAGCTGCAGGGCCTGCTAGACGGGTGGAGGGAGATCCTCCGGAGGAGGAGGAGGAGAAGGATGAGAAGAGGTTGTTCTATGGTTGGAGTGTGTAGACTTCCTCTTGGGAGGCATGGCTAGGAGTAGCTTTGGTTGAAGGGGGAAGGTTGGGTTGCTTGTCGAGTATTTCCCACAGATGGTGCCAATTTGTTGCCGCTGAATCTGGTGTGGGGGCAATAGACAGAATTTTTAGGTTTGTAGGAACTCGAAACGACTGAATCTTACTTCTTCCCTTGTGAACAAGTTGACTCCTTGGTGCTCCCGCGGACTTGCACAAACGTTCGAAACACCGGGATGGATCCCGGCGATGAACCCTCCGACGCTCTTGTCAATACCAGAAAAAAGTAAAGGGAAAGAGCTTAAGTGCACCAAGAGTGATCACCTGTGGCAGTAGGAGATAGGGGGTATTTATAGTCGCTGTGGGGATCTCTTTCAGGATTAGAGTGAATCCCTATTTCCCAATGTGGCTGGATAGGGGTGGTTATAACCACCTCCTCAGGATAAGGACGTGCCAAAATTTCCTCCTATCCTGTTGAACTGGGCCCTAACGGGTTGAGACCCGTTCTTAGCGGAACAGATCCGTTCATGGGTTAGCGGGTCCAAGAGGAGAAACTCGGTTCCTAATTCAGACCCATCTGTAGGTGAAATTACCATCTTGCTCCTGTGACTTTAAGATTCGTGCTCACTTTGCCGTATCAGCTTCATCTTGGTGCGATAAGGTTCAATATATGAGGCTTCACAAAGGAAATGCTAAAATTTATGTGCGGAAGTAGATTAAGTCCAGACTCAAAGAAAGATTTCTTCCCATTGATTTCACACAAATTTTTTTAATCCAATTCAACAACCTTCGTCAAGAGTCCAAAAGTGTGATTGACTACATTGAAGAATTTTACAAACTCCAGCCCTGTAATGATATGCAAGAAAGTGAAGAGCAACTTACTGCAATGTACGTTGATGGGCTCAAACTTCCTATTCGTGATGAAGTTGAGATGCATATGGTATGGAATGTCGAAAATGCCTATCAATTAGCCATAAAAGCAGAGGCAAAACTTGTTATGAAAACTGAGGATCTTGTTGAGTCTTCGACACAATCAACACAAACCATCAAGCAAAACTAGATCGCACCAATCACACAAAGCACACAAGAATTGTCCCGGTTGGGGCTTTCGCCTTAATCTGGGGGAGGAAGAACCGAGATATTATTTCAACTAGAGAAGATATAAGAATATTACAATTCTCAACACGGCCCTCTCTCAAGCCTAACTGGAACCTAGTTACTATTTACATTGGAGAAACTCTCTCACCCTCTCGTATTAAGTACTCTCTTCTTCTATTCGGCAATCAATAGAATCATCTCGTTCTAGGAGCCGTTTACATTGTATTTATAAATCTAGAGAAACCTAGTTTAGATATCTTGATACAATAGCCATCCGATGTATACTGAAGAGATAAACATACAATTAGAGCCGTACGATCTAATCAGAAGACGAAGTGGGCCTCAATCGAATCAACAAACCCGCACCCAAAAAATTTATTAGCACCGCGGACGGTCGACCGCACATAGTTGCAGTCGACCGCAACTCCCAGACCATCGATCCGAGAAGGTGACAGTCAACTGCACGGTCGACTGTCCCTTTCTCTGTTGGCTACTACTGATACTGATTGTTTCTCCTTCTCTTCGATCCTTCTCTTCGATCCTTCGCTTCGAACTCTCTATTTATATCACCATCTTCTCTTCACATCGAATAAGTTTGCAAGACATAAAACCCAACATTCTGTACCTTGGATTGCATAGTCTTGAATCCATACCTGTGTGATTTAAAACTCTTCTAGAACTTTCTTCTCCACTTTGTAAACAACATGTTTCTATGCCTTCTTCTGCTAGTTGAACAAACCACCACCTATTTTTCTCCCGCTGTATGCCCCCCTTAAGGGCACACCCATGTAGATGTAATCATGGAGGTGCCACCCTCCATACGAACTCCACCTACTTCAATGCTCTCTCCATCTTCCAACGGTATTCGAACGTTGCAGTCTCGATTTGGTAATTCTAGTGACGGCTTACTAGATAATGCTTTAGGAATAATTGGCTTCCATATACGTGGCCGAGTTTTCCTGCTCCCACAAAGCCGATGGAGATTGTGCTGACCTTGCCTAATTCCCCTCTTACCCTTTATTACCTTATGAAGACTATCCCAAACTTTCAAAACTCCACTTCGAGCTGTGTACCTGCAGCCACGAGCATCAAGAGTCCCCAAGAATATCAGATTCTGCTGTATCAAAGGAATATGCATAACCTCTTCAAGTGTGAACCATTTACAATTTGGCTTCTCCAATTCAACTGTTCCCTTACCCACTACTTCACAAATCTCACCACTCCCCGTTCTCACACTACGGCCTGTTGACGACTTGTAAGTAGAAAACATCTTTCTCTCGGAGAAAATATGAGAAGAACTTTCCAAATCAAGATACCAACTTGAATCCACATTGAAGAACTTGAAACAAGAAGACAATAGTCATCATTATTACCTGACTCAGTTGCGCTGACTATATGGGCTTATTCCCCTTCTTTAGTAGCACTATTCTGACTTAACCACTTGCGACAATCTCTCTTGTAATGTTCAAACACTCTACAATAAGGACAACGAATCTTACCAGTGTGTGCCACATCCCTTCCAATTGAAGTATCACCATCCACCGCAAAGCACCCTGTAGAAATAGACCCTTCTTTATGAGTATCATTTCTCAGTTCATCTTCCTTCATACCCTTAATTACCTCGGCTACTGTAAGTGTCTCCTTGGATGAATTCCCGTGTAGCATGGTAGTTATCAAGTGATTATAAGAAGTTGACAGTGAATATATCAAGTCGAAAGCTTTATCCTTTTCGCTAAGATCATCAGTGTTAATCGCCTTCAATTAAGATATTATCTTATTGAACTCCACAATATGATCTTGAGGATTGGTACATTCCTTCATTGAGAACCTAAACAACTTTCTCTTCTAATACATCTGATCTAGCAACAACGTTCCCGAGTAGTCAGATTTGAGTCTCGCCCATAGACTCACCGCACTTTTCTCCTCAAGAATATTACACTTGACTTCGTCCGCTAATTGCAACCGAATTAAACTCAAGGCCTGCAAACAAATCTCATCCCACTTCTCCTGCTCCTGTCAGTTGGCTTCTTCTCTTCTAAGGCACGGTGCAAGTCCTTCTGAACCAAACCATCATACACGTCCACCTTCCATAGATTGAAGTTGATCTTACCATCAAACTTCTTGATCTTCGTTTTTTGATCTGCCATCTCCTCCAAGGTACTCAAACAAACCCACGAACCCGATTGCTCTGATAACTTGTTGAGGAAAACTGTGGATCTTGTTGAGTATTCTACACAATCAACACAAACCACCAATCAAAATTAGGTCGCACCAATCACACAAAGCACACAAGAATTATCCCGGTTAGGGCTTTTGCCTTAATCCAGGGAGAAGAACTGAGATATTATTTCAACTAAAGAAGATACAAGAATATTACAATTCTCACCACGAACCTCTCTCAAGCTTAACTGGAACTTGGTTGCTGTTTACAACGGAGAAACTCTTTCACCCTCTCGTATGAATTACTCTCTTCTTCTATTCGGCACTCAATAGAATCATCTTGTTCTAGGCACCGTTTACATTGTATTTATAGATCTAAAGAATCCCCAGTTTAGATATCTTGATACAATAGTCATCTGATGTATACTGAAGAGATAAACATACAATTAGAGTCGTATGATCTAATCAAAGATGAAGTGGGCCTCATTCGAATCAACAAACCCGCACCTAAAAAAATCCATCAGCGCCGCGGACGATCGACCGCAACTCCCAGTGTAACACCCCGTGTTAAAATAAATAAATAATATATATAAATAAAATATGTAAGTTGGCTGTTAGTTTATATGGTATACGTGAATAGTGTGGAATGAAATGGTGGGCCCACGGTGAGAAAGTATCACCTGAAGATTGAGTTGCTTTGACGAAGTCAAAGTTGGGTGACATGGCACCCGGGGCCCGCCTGCTCTTGAAGAAAAGAAGGCAACACTGCCTTGGTCTTCATGTGAGATGTACACAGTGTGTGCGCTGGAGTTGAGTTGGAGAGAATTGATCATAAATGTCCCATATCGGAAATAATAGAGATTAAAATATAATATAAATAATAAATGCTAAGGATTAAGAATCACCTATTCGGTTAACCAATTTTTGAGAGACAGTCTATGGTGAGCAGTTATCCATCGCCGGTTAAAAAAAAGATTTGTCCCCGCTAAAGAAGCTTTATTACAACAATTTATTACAACAAGCTCAATCTTAAAAAAAGATTGGTCCCCGCCAAATTCTTAGAGATGACCATTATGAATCTTTAAAAGAGTTGTGTTATAACCACTTTTATCTTATTTTCCTTCTCTTCATGAGATCTGAAATTGTGCAGCTTATTCTGCTTCATATTCTCCTCATCAAAATATGTGTCTTCATATTCTCCTCATCAAAATATGTGTCACTGTAACCAAAAAAAGGAAATACAAAAAGGAAAGGAAATGAAAGAAATAATCACCTTCAGGGTCAAGGATTAGGGGTGTCAAAAAATACCATATTACCGTACCATACCGTACCATACCATTACCATACCATATATTACCGAAATCTTGGTAATACCATACCGAAATCTCGGTATTGTACCATACCGAAATTATATGGTATGGTACTGGTACCCAATACTGATACCATGGTATATCGTACCATACCAAGTAATTAATATATATTTAATTTAATTTTTATATTTAAAAACCCAGGCTCAAACCTAGCTCCAGGCCCATTTTTCTTATTTTCTTTTTCAATTTTTCACCCCAGTTATACTAGTACTTCAACTATTCTTCTATTTTTTCTTTTTCTGAATCTAGGGCACACACACTGATTGACCTACGCACTACACTGCCGAAGCACCACGCTGTCGCGACACCGCCTACCTTCTTCAGCCCCATCGGTACGGTATTTTTGGAGGATTTTTTCGACTAATTAGGAAACATTAGAGTTTAGTTGGTGTATTAATATAAGATCCATCTTCTTCTTGTTCTTGTTGGGTTTTCTTGAGATCTTGGGTGTTATTATTCACAAGTAAATTAGGAATTTAGAATGTAAAAGATCTTCTGATTTGATTTATCAAATTATTTTTTGTATTTTTTTAGGAGTTAATATAGGTGAAATCTTATTTATGTATTATATTTGTATCATAATCCTGAAATTGATTTATATATGAATCTTCTAAATGAGATACATACTAAAAAAAAAGAGTAGAACAATACACAGAAATGAAAGAACCATCAAATATCATGAATGTTATGAATGGAAAATAACAATACTGTTGTCATTCTTTATATATGAATCTTCTTAACTTCAGGAATTGTTGTCATTCTTTCTCTGTATGTTGAAGCTATCCAATTATATCTAATGTAGCATATTGCAGAATGTTGAATCTAATAGAGTAGCATATTAAATCAATCATATTGTAGAATGTCGAAACTAATTTTCATACAATAAAGATACATTATATTGCAACTTATACATCTCTGAAATTGTACAACAATAAAGTCTACAACCCTGATTTGTTGTTTGGCCTGGGTGGATTAAGGAACTTCTTCATATATATATATATATATATATATATATATATATATATATATATATATAATTATTTATGTTGGAACTTCTTCATATATATATTTATGTTGAGCATATTTATCCTTCATTTACCATTTATATGAATGTTATTTTTTTAAGCTAATTGATGTCCGGTAGTACCATGGTATTACCAATACCGTACCAATATTCTGGTAGTACCGAACTCGGTAGTACCAAAATCTTGGCACGGTAATGGTAGAGAAATTTGTGTACCAAGTATTCCGGTACGGTTGACGGTAGAGTAATGATAATATGGTATGGTACGGTATACCAGCCCTATCAAGGATAGCTTATTTGTAAACATTCATCAATAGTGAAGATTTTTGGGCGCACACCTTAGATATTGGCCAAAATTACGTAAGCCCCATGTCTTACTTATGTTCTTTTTTTCTTTTTTTTTTTCATTCTGCTGCATTTTTGAAAAATACTTGGTGCTTTGCCCTCATATGTCTACATGCATGCATGCACTCCAAATGATGCACTAACTTACAGTTCACACGTATTCTGGCCTGGACCCTAAAACATCAAAACTTTACTATGATTCGAAAAACAGCAACCTTCACATCCGAGCTAGAGGGGAATACATATCAATTAATTTCCTTGCATGCTTGCGTGCATGCATCATGCATGGCTTCATATATTTGATTCTAGTGTGAACGTAACTTTTAACCTATTTATCAATCAGAACAAAAACTCTCTATCCATCACTTTCAATGAAAGGAAATCATTTTGGAATTATATATCACTTTTCAACACATATATATCCTTCCAATATTTCGATGTCTAGTCTCATACGTGCATATATACGTAACTTCAACAGTTAGATGATTCAGACAACATAACATATGATTATATTCAAAGATTCTACTCCACTAGCTAATTAACCTGGCGCATTACCTCCTATACAGTGATCTGGTCTAGATTCCTAACTAATTGATATGATCTTTGCTGGTATATATGGGACCATCATTTTCGGAAGTAGACTAGATGGAAATTTAGATTCCAACAGAGTTTAATACTTTACTAATAATCCCAAACTCTAGGATTAGGACACTATGCTTGTAAGTTTGGAAATGATCAAGTAGGGCTCTTTGGAGAAATTGACATGATTTTCATGGGTGTAATGAGACCATCAGGTAGTAGAACAGCGTAAAGAAATTTAGATTCCAACAGGGTTATGTTAAGGAAAGGCATAATGTCTGTATTGTAGTAAACAAAAATTTTAACGCTTTGATATTTAAAGAAATTCTCATAGCAAATACGAGACAGAGTAAATGTAGCTCATATTCAAGATAATTTAAAAGAGAATAGCCTCAAGTAATTTGAACATGTCACACGTAAACCTAGTAGTGCCCTATTAGAAAGAGTAATTTGATAAGTATTAAAGATAAAGTTAGGGGTATGGAAGAACGAAACTTACTTGGATGAAAACGGTGAGAAAAATATATAATAGTTTGTGGCCTTACAGAAGATGCTAAACCAAGCAGAATGCTGTAATTCATATAACCGATCCCAATTAGTTTGGAAAAAGATTTTGTTGTTGTTGTAGTGAAACAATGATATTATAAATAGAACAGATACAAGTTAATGGATATAATTTGACTGGAGCTTAATTAAAATTTAATCATATTAGTCAAGCAGAATTTTGAATTCACTGATTAATTACCATGAAGAACTATATATATAAATAAAGATTTTAAAGTTTGAAAGTTAGAATTGCTGCATCAAAAGTCTGAAATTTGATGTTTTTTGTTCTGTTTTTGTTCTTCCTTTTGTTAAAATTGAAACTGAGTTATTTTTCATTTACTTAAAATTTTAATAGAACTCTAGAATTTAGCAAGTGTTTTTCTCTTTGCAATGCCAACCATTATGTTTCATTTGTTTTCATAATGTATAAAAAAGTAAGATATTGTTTGTTGCCGCTGGATCTGGTGTGGGGGCAATAGACAGAATTTGTAGGTTCGTAGGAATTCAAACCGACTGAATCCTACTTCTTCCTTGTTGACAAATTGACTCCTTGGTGCTCCCGCGGACCTGTACAAACGTTCGAAACACTGGGATGGATCCCGGCGATGAACCCTCCGACGCTCTTGTCAATACCAGAAAAAGTAAAGGGAAAAAGCTTAAGTGCACAAAGAGTGATCACCTGTGACAGTAGGAGGCATGGGGGTATTAATAGTTGCCGTGGGGATCTCTTTCAGGATGAGGATGAATCCCTACTTCCCAGTGTGGCAGGATAGGGATGGTTATAACCACCCCCTGAGGATAAGGACAAGCCAGGATTTTCTCCTATCCGGTTGAACTGGTCCCTAATGGGTTGAGACCCGTTCTCAACTGAACAGATCCATTCATGGGTTAGCGGGCCCAAGAGGAGAGACCCGGTTCCCAATTCGGACCCGTCTGTAGGTGAAATTACCATCTTGCCCCTGTGACTTTAAGATTCGTGCCTACTTTGAACAGTTCTAATTTAACCCCATTTTTAGCCATATCACGAGCCCCCCACTCCCAAAGACTGTCTGCTACAGCCTTTGGGGAGTAGTTTTGTTGTTTTAATATCGTATAGGGATTTATTGGAGCCCTCGAAGGGCGTTCAAATCTTGTTTGAGGGGTGACAGTGCTTTTTTAAGCGAGCAATGCACCCAAGTTGGCTCTTAGGCTCTTCTGGGTTTTTGGTGAATTTTCCCCTTTTTTTAATTATTTTTTTTTGAATTAGTTATTTAATTTTGCGAAGCAACAATCTAATTTCAAGGGGCATCAATTAATTATTCGAACAACTAATTATTTACCCAGGAGGTTGAAAATATTTTTCCCGAATTTATAATTATTTTTTAGAATTTTAATTAATTTTTTCAAATTTTTAATTATTTTTTCGCAATTTATAAATAATTAATTCGAATTTTAATTAAAATAAAAGGATTTATCACCGGATTTATGACATGGCGCAATTTGAATTGTCCATCGTGCGTCGGCGTGAAGTTTGGAACGATCAGACGAGGGGGCGGTGTTGAGCGACATGGACGAGTCTGCGACCTTGATCAGGTCGTGATGCGAGTTTTGAAGTGATCTGACGGCTCGTGTCGCTTGGCAGAATTTTCCCCGTATGGGCAGCTCAGAATGCTAGTTGCTCGGATTGGGATTCCGAGCGACGTGGCGCAATCTGGGACGTCCATCTGGCATCGGCGCAAATATCTTGACGATCCGACGGTGGATCTGTATTCGACCATGTGGCCGAATTAGGGATGCTCATTAGGTCGTGGCATGAATTTTGAGATGATCAGAAGGTTCTCATAGCTCGGCAGCATTTTCTCCACATGAGCAGCTCAGAATGCCGGTCGCTCGAATTGGAATTCCGAGCAACGTGGCGCAATCTGGAACGTCCATCTGGCATCGATACGAATATCTTGACGATCCGATGGTGGATCTTTATTCGACCACGTGGCTGAATCAGGGATGCTCATCAGGTCGTGGCACAGATTTTGAGATGATCAGACGGTTCTCATGGCTCGGCAACATTTTCTCCGTATGAGCAGCTCGGAATGCCATTCGTTCGGATTGGGATTCCGAGCGACGTGGCACGATCTGGGCCGTCTGATGAAGATTCGGTGCGAATCACGAGGCACAAAGGCGTGGATCACGAGAAAACGTGATTCGGTTTACGCGGCGAGATCTGAGCCGTCTGATTAAGATCTGGCACGAATCATGAGGAGAAAGTTGTTTTTCTCCAATACGCAGCTCGAAATGCAAGTCGCTCGGATTTGGTTTTCGAGCGACGTGACACGATCTGGACTGCCTGATGTAGATCTGGCACGAATCACAAGGCACGAAGGCGTGGATCACGAGAAAACGTGATTTCGGTCGACGCAACGAGATCTGAGCCGTCCGATTAAGATCTGGCGCGAATCACGAGGAGAAAGTCGTTTTTCTCCAATACACAGCTCAGAATGCAAGTTGCTCGGATTTGGTTTCCGAGCGACATGGCACAATCTGGGCCGTCTGATGAAGATCCAGTGCAAATCACGAGGCAGGAAGGCATGGATCACGAAAACGTGATTTCGATCGACGTGGCGAGATCTGAGCCGTCTGATTAAGATCAGGCACGAATCACGAAGAGAAAGTCGTTTTTCTCCAATACGCAGCTCGGAATGCAAGTTGCTCGGATTTGGTTTCTGAGCGACGTAGCACGATCTGGGCCGTCTGATGAAGATCCGACGCGAATCACGAGGTAGGAAGGCATGGATCACAAGAAAACGTGATTTCGGTCGATGCGGCGAGATCTGAGCCGTTCGATTAAGATCTGGCACGAATCACAAGGAGAAAGCCATTTTTCTCCAATACACAGCTCGGAATGCAAGTTGCTCGGATTTGGTTTCCGAGCGACGTGGCACGATCTGGGCCGTCTGATGATGATCCGGTGCGAATCACGAGGCAGGAGCCGGGGGTCACGAGAATTTTGGCGTTTAGGCTTCTGGTGGGCCGTTGTGGGGGCCCAAAGCATTCGAAAGCCCACCCGAATCCGCCTTAATGCTTATAAGTTTTCACCGCCTCCCCTCCTCCTTATTTCTTACTCTTTCACTTTTACTTCACTTTTCACTCAAGTCGTTTTTGCTCTCGAGCGACGCTGCTAGCATTTGTGGCCAAGCGTTTTTATTCTCCGGCGATCTTTCTGACCGTAGACGTCACTTCAAGGTAAATCATCTTAACCTTAACTCAAAATGTCTAGAGTGTCGTCGGGGAATGAGACCTCCACCTCAGACCAAGAGACCGACCGAGCTCTAGTGGTCCCCCCGAGCAAGGGGAAGGAAGTGGCGAAGTCAACCATCGTCGAAATCATAATGGAGAAGGTGCGGGGGGCTGGTGCACTAGGTCGGCTACTGTCGACGCTGTCGAGCCTCGGAATGGTCAGAAGCTACTCCGGGGATATTTTTTCGAAGGCGGTGCAAGGGAGATCGACGGCCTATGAGGAGAATAGTCCGAGGGACCCTTCCGAGGTGGACGAGATCCCCTCGGTCAAGACCGAGGCAGACCTTCATCGAATCAGGAAGGGGTTCCGCATCCCGAAGGAGTACAACCTGCTCCTCCCCGGTCCAGGCTTCCGAGCATGCACGGGGACGTCGCCATATACCTGCGTCTTCCCATACGATGCACTCAATTCTGGCCTTCAGCTACCCCTGCCACCCTTCGTAGTCAAGGTGCTGCAGTGGTACAACTTGAGTCTGGTGCAGTTCATGCCGAACATGTGGCGGCACGTCATCGCCTTCATCCTCCAGCCTCAGCTCGTCATTCTTCGCAGCCTCTACCGGATCTACCGAATGAGCAAGATGGAGTACTAGAACTACCTGTCGCCGAGGAAGGGGGTCAAATTGATCGAGAACCCGGACTCCATTAAACATTGGAAGGAGAAATATTTTTTGATCCGAGGCCCTGAGCCGTGGAGCTTTCCGACGGTGTGGAAGGAAGACGTGCCGAAGAGTGCGAAGGCCGAGCCGGTGCTAACTAAGGAAGAAGTGGAGGTTGTGTCAAAGATCCTTTCTTCGGAGGTTGTGTCAAAGATCCTCGGTCGTCCGACCCTCGATTGGAAAGATATCACCGAGGAGGTCCTTTTTGGTGGGTGTCTCAGTCCGATCGACCCTAGTACGCCCCATTTACTTCTTTTTCCTTAGCTTATGTATGTTTCTTTTTAACTCGCTAACTCTTCTTCTGATTTTTCTTGTTAGAAGCCCCTGACATGGACTTCAAGGCTCTTATGGCAAAGAGGAGCGCGGCAGTGGCGAAGGCAACGGACAGCAAAAAGAGGAAGAGGACGATGATGAGGCCCCCTTCCAGCCGAGTAGCTCAGACGCCCTCGGCTCCTACGGCCGTCGTTAACTTAGTCAGCGACTCCCCCTCGGCTCCACAGGCAACGCTCCCCTCAGCCGATGCCCCCGAGTCTTCGAGCGGGGCGTTCTTGGTCGGGGCTGCACTGGCCCTCGAGGTGCCGCCGCTTACGGCCAGAGCGGAGGCCATCCTCACCGAGGAACACAAGAAGCTCTTCGTCCCGGACTGGAGGGTGATGAAACTCGACGGCTTCCTCGGCGACGCGTCAATGTGCATGCAGGTTGTGCGCCACTTGCCGACCCCGAAGGATCGCGCGGCTCTGAAGGCTGGCACGGTCGGCGACAACACGTTGGAGGTTGCCCGATCGACGATGTCGGTAAGTGTTCTCGCTCTGCTCTCTTAAATTTTGGAGTTCATGATCTTTGGATTCTCACGTTCTTCTCCTTCTGTTTTATGACCCACTGCCACTTTAGCCACATGCTCGAGCAGTTCGCCGAGCAGGAGAAGGAGATGAAGGTGTCGAACGATCGCGAGCGGGCGGAGCGTGCCAAGGCGGTGAAGTTGTTCGAGGCCGAGCAATGGCTTTCGGCATCGCGAGTTGCCGAGGTCGGCGTCCTCAAGGCTGCTCTTGCCAAGGCGCTCGATCGCTCAGCGGCTGAAGTGGCCAAGGTCGAGGCATTGGAGAAGGAGAAGGCTCGCCTCGAGGAGGAGCTGGCAAAGGCCCTGAAGGCGTCGGAGGAGGCACTGAAGGAGCAAGAGGCGAAAGTGGATGAGGCGAGAAAGGCCATCCAAAACACGGGGGAGGCCCACATGATGACGAACATGGAGGAGGCCTACGCTCAGGCCCTAAAACATGTGGCGGCTCGTCTCCCCGACTTCGACAGCTCGGGGTACCACCTCTACGACCCGGTAGAGGGCGAGGAGATCATTCCGCTAGCCGAGGTCGAGCCCGAAGGGGAAGGCGACGAAGCCGAAGGCGATGACGAGTGGGTGGGGAATCCCGAAGGGGCGCTCGTTACTTTGCCGAGCGAGGGCACCTCAGAGCAGCACCTCGAGGTGGCTCCCTGACTTAGTCATTTCTCTTCTTTTTTTTTGTTCTCCATGTATTGCCTCGTTGTAGACTGGCCACCGCCTTCACTTTGAAATGAAAAAATTTCTATCTCTTTTTGTCTAAGTGTCAGGAAAAATTTTCTATCTCTTTCTGTCTAAGTATTGAAGAAATTTTCTCTCTTTTTGTCTAAGTGTTGGAGAAATTTCGAATTTTGTCTAAGCGTACGAGTCGTGTGAACTTAGTAGCTCTGTTCTCTGGCTCTTTTTAGATTGTCGAAGCGCTACAGATCGCCGAATTGCCTCGGATAGCCGAAGTGGCTCGTCTCAAGGCTGGTCTAGGGGCGATGATATTGGGGCTCGCGAGGAACCAAGAGCAGCTTCGTGAAGTGGAATCAGATCTCCGCAAAGTGAAGTATGAGCTGAATCACCTGAAATCAACCCTAACTCGTCAAGACAAAGAGAGGACACACCTGGAAGTTAGGATTAACGAGACGACTCCTAAAGGCGATGATGTAGGCTCGTCAACGGCTGCTAACCTCGACTTGAAGCTTAAGCGACTTCACCACTCTCTGTCTCAGGTGACGGCGAAGAGAGACGAGCTGAAGAAGGTGACCTTCGATAAGAGCATGGAGATTGCTCAGCTTCGGTGGACGATCACCGATGGCTCTTGAGGGGCAGGTTCGATGCGACTACCTCGTTTGAAGATAACCGTAAAGGACGACTCGCTTAAAGAGCGGATTGTCGAGCTCGAGGCAGAGGTCGCTCGTCTTCGACCAAGATCCGAAGAGAAGCACCGTCAGAACTACCTCTTGCACTCGGGAGGAGTATAACAGGGGGATGTCATTTCGCGAGCTCGTGCTTCGCTCGTTGCCCATACATCGAGACCCTGGAGATGCGCAAAGTGGTGTGGCCGCTTCGTCGAGCAGAGCATCTGTTGGGGCCGTCGTTAGAACAGGTGCTGATGATGCTTCTCGGCTCGCCGGCCTAGGGACGTCTATCGAGGTAGGGCGTTGGCAGTACGACATTCGTCTCCCCCGTGTGTCTCTCAACCGAAGTATCCCTGCCCCTAAAAGGCGCTGAAGTAGCTTTCTGTAGACTTGTAATTTTGGCCTCACAAGTTTTGTATCCCGATGTAAAGTTGAGTCGGTTTTCTGTAATTACACTTCTCTCAAACTTTAATGAAATAACACTTGCTTTGTGAACTTGTGTGCTTTGCTAGTGTTTGTGATTGTCAACAGTTGTGGGAGTAATCACTAACGACGAACCACTTTGTACTCACTTACAAGCAAGTAGCTGAAGTGGGATCGAACCAAGTGTTGGACTCCGAACATGTCGTTTAGAGGATCTCAACAGCTATAGGAGCAATTCCAATTGGCGATCGACTTTATATACTTACTTAGAAGCCAAGTACATGAAGCAGAGTCGAACCAAGTGTTGGACTCCGAACTTGTCGTTTAGAGAATATCAACAGCTGTAAGAGCAATTCCGAATGGTGATCCACTTTATATACTCGTTTAGAAGTCAAGTAGTTGAAGCAGAGTCGAACCAAGTGTTAGACTCCAAGCATGTCATTTTGAAAGTATCAACAGCTGTTGGAGCAATTCCGAATGGTGATCCGCTTCGTACTCAAGTAGTTGAAGCGGAGTCGAACCAAGTGTTGGACTCCAAGCGTGTCGTTTTGAAAGTATCAACAGCTGTAGGAGCAATTCCGAATGGTGATCCATTTCGTACTCAAGTAGTTGAAGCAGAGTCGAACCAAGTGTTGGACTCCAAGCGTGTCGTTTTAATGATATTTTTTTTGTAAGTAGAGTTAGACTACCAAAAAATAGAGAACTTGCTAAGTAGAGTTAGACTACTCAATAATAGGAAACTTGCAAGGAAAGATTACTTTTATTAAACAATTTGGTGGCCGCTTCTAAGTTACTAGCCGCTTTTACACTTTGATAAAGAGAAAATACAAGTAAGGAATTTAGACATGTCTTGTGGAGCGCTCTTTGGGAAGTTGCTTGGAGCGGTGTTTAGATACCCTCTTGGTACTTCATCAAGTGCTCCGCATTCCATGTCCTCGGTATACTCCTGCCCCCCGGGTCTTCGAGTTGATAGGCGCCCGGGCAAACGAATCTGGAGACTCTATATGGTCCTTCCCAATTAGGTGCCAACTTGCCTCTTTTGCTTGGATCGGAGATCGAAAACTTTCTGAGCACTAGGTCTCCCTCTTTTAAGTTGGCTGGCCGTACCCTCTTATTGTAAGTTTGAGTGTTCCTACGGCAGTAGGTCTCTTGCCGTATTGCAGCTCTCTCGCGGATCTCGTCTATATGGTCTAGGCAGTTGCGAAGCTGGTTCGCGTTCTGTGCTTCATTGTAGGCTATGAGTCGGGGCGAAGGCATGCCCACTTCTAAGGGGATGAGAGCTTCGGAACCATATGTGAGGTTGAAGGGGGACTCCCCTGTCGGAGTTCTTTTGGTGGTGTGATAGTTCCAGAGCACGTTCGGGAGTTGTTCAACCCACAGCCCCGTAGTGGATCGGTCAAGCCTCTTCTTCAAGCCAGAGAGAATTTGTCGATTTGCGTTCTCTGCTTGGCCATTGGACTAAGGGTGATTTATCGAGGAGAACCGCTGCTGAATGCCATGGTCGGTGCAAAAGTTTCAAAAGGTCGCTCCCGTGAATTGAGTCCCGTTGTCAGTTACGAGGATGCGAGGTACCCCGAACTGGCAATCGATGTTCTTCCAAAAGAACTTCTGGACCTTGTGCTCGGTGATTGTTGAAAGAGGTTCAACCTCGATCCATTTTGAGAAGTAGTCTATTGCAACTACTAAGAACATCAGCTGGCCCGATGCTGGAGGGAAGAGTCTGAGCAAATCCATCCCCCACATTGCAAAGAGGATTGGACTCACCAAGGAGGAGAGTTGCGCTTGGGGTAGGCGACGGATCGGGATGAATTTCTGGTAGGATTCGCACTGGCAGACGTAGTCCTCAGAGTCACTCAGTAGTGTGGGCCAGAAGTAGCTGTAGCTCAAGAGTTTTATGGCAAGGGACCTGTAGTGCCCCGAATTTCTAATATAATATCTTAGAAAATACGGGGCACAATCCCAGCATCAACTTCAATGTAACATTAAACACAACCAACACCAATAAAATTTTCAACTTTTATTACAATAATCTTTTACATAGCACAGTGGAATTTAAAACATCTCAAATCATAATTTTCTTTTATTCACAATGCAGTTTTTTTACAACACTGCTTTACAAATTTACACAAAACTCTATTAAATTAATTCATCTCAAAACCAACTCAAGCATCCACACCTCCAAACTCTAAGCAACAACCTGCAACGCAGGAGGCTAGAGATGATCCCTAACCCCCAAAACTAAAGGGGTTAGCCATAAAGGTGTGAGTGACATAAAAGCAAACATAAATGAGCATTAAGCATGGATTCTTAAACAACATGTAATAAACAAGAACACATAAAATACGACATGACTAGGAAACATGTAAACAACAAGTGAAACTAAACTAAGTGTCAAGTGTAGAAAAACAGGAAAACCACGTGCATAAAGCCAAGTCAAGAAAACACAAATTCTATACGCGGACTCTCTAATGCGTACTTGTCGAAGTCTATGCATCCCACTCTACATAGGTTCGGTGCAAGCCCTTAATGTCTCCACATTATAGGGTTCAATCTCCGCTATACAACTAATCCTAACATGATGACTACTACGAGATAAAGATAAACTGTGAGCACTAGCCAATGCCCGATAATTCCGGAGATAAATCCTACACCACAGGTATTTTACCTGGATAATTCCGGAGATCATCCCACACCGAAACATTGATACATCATCACACGAATACCACATGCGTGTCGCCTCGACCCCGATAATTTCGGAGATCAATCCCACACCACAAGTAATTACCTGGATAATTTCGGAGATATATCCCACACCACAAGTAATTTACCTGGATAATTTCAGAGATAGATCCCACACCACAAGTAAGTTACTTGGATAATTCCGGAGATTAAATCCCACACTGAAAGCCATACTGAGGTACATAACTCATGTTCCCGTTCATCATATCACCACTAGTGTCTGTCCTTATCATTTTTGGGTTATTTAATTACTTAACGAATCTCCTAGAGTTGGTGTACCCTACCGGACTTAACTCAAAACTGAACAACTGGAATGCCTCAACAGGCCTCAACAAAAGAACTCAAACGCCGGTATACTAGGGTCACACACACCCTCTAAAGACTCAAACTCAAATATCTCAACCAATCTTACTTCATAAACTGCTCAACTTAACATCTTGAAAACATAAGTTTAATAGAAGATAGGGTATAAAATAATAAGTTATAGCTTAGAACATTTAGAGAATAAATCATTTGAAGGAACATTCAAAATTATAAGAATACATCAGTATAAGTCGACTATAGAAAGCATAAGTCGACTGTCCAGAAAGAAAATTCCATGATTTTAAGAAAATAAGCTAAGTGTTATAAGTTGACTTATAAAAGTCATAAGTCGACTTACCAGAGTGTTTTAAGTTGACTTATAGAAGTCATAAGTCGACTTACCAGAGTATTTTAAGTTGACTTATAGAAGTCATAAGTCGACTTACCAGAGAGAAATTCCAGAAATCTTTAAGAAAATATTCTAAGTGTTATAAGTCGACTTGCAAAAGTCATAAGTCGACTTACCAGAGAAAAATCTACGATAACTTTGAAAAAATAAATTCTAAGTGTGCCAGTCAACTGAAAAGGGTCTAAGTTGACTGTCCAGAACGGATTTTCAAGAAACTAAAGATCATAGTAGCTGGGTCGTACTAGTCGACTGAAAGGTCTGCCAGTCGACTGTCGGCCTACAGACTGCTTAGTTTTGGTTGTACATGATAATCAAAATTAGAGTTTTCTAAAGAAATCATTGTTTACTAAAATAATTTGTAATCCGATAAAAACGACAATCTCAAAGTATCCTCAGTGTGGATACATTCCACAAATCAACCAATTTCTCCCAACTTAAATTCTCATGTTCTAATTCTAATTCTTCCATTAGGGTTTCTCAATACTGAATTTCGTCCACAACTCATAACCAAAAATCTGATTTGTAATCACAAGATCCAGATGTTCATCCATCCGATCCCTTATTGCCATAATCATTCTCAAATCTTAAACATGCTTTCTAGCAATACAAATCTATAAACCAAGATCCACTAAACATTCATAGATTTCATATACATAATACAAACAACAACTATTGCATCGCTCACATACAAAATACACTAAGTAAACAAACATGTCGAAACAAACAACGAAACAATCATTCACGTAAATCAAAACAACAACCAAATTTACATTATTCACATAAAGCAAACAACAAAACAAAGTTCATGTCACTCACCTTTAGAAACGACGAGATCCAACAATAAAACCTCTCCTTTTGCGAGATCCAAAACCTCCTCTTGATCCTCCCAAGAAAAATCACAAAATTCTATATTGTGCAACGAATGACGGCTGCACTTTCTTTTAAATACCCGGGATTAGAGGTTTAGGGTTTTCCAAACACTTTTGCAAAATGATCCCTTCAAAATACAACTTCATATGGAGATTCAATAAAATTCATTTAAATTAGGATTTAAAAGAAAAATATACTCATTAGTCTCAACCGGTACTGTTCAAAATGTCCAGAAAGTAAAATTTACATTTTAACCCCTAAAAATGATAAATTTACAAAAAGGTCCTTCTTTTCTCAAAATTTGCAAATAGATCCAATTAATTTCAGAAAAATCTGAAAAAATTATAAATAAATCCCAAATATTAAATAATGATTTTTCATGAAGGAGATTTGACTTTTGAACTTCTCAAGAAATTATTTGCACGTGTAAAAAGGTAGATTTTCAGAAAATATTTATAAATTCTCCAAAAAATCATTTTAATTCATCATAAACATTTAAAAATAATATTTTAAAAATACGGGGTTCTACATCACTCCCTCCTTAAAAGAGTTCTGTCCTCAGAACTACTACTAATGAGTCCAAACAACATACCAACAAGAAGAACAATATCTCATAAATGGAAACATAGTCCAAACAATTGCATATGAGAACATTATCAAAATAGTGTTGATTCTTGATTTTGATGATCACAACACACTGCAACATGTGTCTATGTTATACAGCTAACATTACAGGTTGCACATACAAAAGATTATTTCAGCTGAACAAATGAACAAGCTCAAAGGCTACAGACAAAGACTTCACTCAAGACAAGACTCAAAACAAGACTCAAGACTCAAATCAAGACTCAAGACCTCAAGCTCAAATGTGTCAAGTTATTATGTCTTGTAAAACATTGTATTTTACTTTTGTTGAGTCTTAGTCTGATTGTAAAGCCTTGTCACACACACATATACTCACAAAATTCATAATGTGTGTTTTTCAAAAACCCCAAAAGAGTCAAAACAGTTTGAAGTAATTTAACTGTTGAGTACCAGTCGACTGATACCTCTGGTAGTCGACTGATAGTACAAAACTGGTTTAAATTTATTCAAACTCTGACCAGTCGACTCATATGGCAACCCAGTCGACTGTTCAAGTGCTTTTGACCGTTTTCTGTTTTCAAAATTGATTTTTCAAAAGCAACAGCTCTTAGATCCGTTGGTTGACAGTTGGAATAACTGTCCCCCAACGTTCAGGAGATCAAAATCTATTATAGAGTTCAGATCTCACTGAAAAGATCGAACAACATTTTACAACAATTGTTGAGAAACCGAGCACTCTTTGAGAAAATTCTAAGTGAAAAATTTGAGAAAAAGCTTTCAAGTTCAAATCTTTTGGTTCTCTACACTCAGTCCAGTATAGCAACGATTTCACTCTGGACTGGGTATAGAAGTCAACCTTGTTTTTAGCCACGTGCAACAACACAATACACCAACAAGGCTATAGGTTGACTGTAAAGTTTTTCTTGTTCCTTTTGCTCTCGGTTGGAGAGTGGTTTTTGACTCTAGGTTGTAGAGTCGGTTTGTTTCACTCTTGGTAGTAGAGTGGGTCTGCTTTCTCTGGTTGAGAGAAAGGACTACGGGTTAGACAAGGTTGTTGTCTTAACGCCGTAGGATATTCTTGTAAACTTTTTCAAGAATAGTGGAAATCTCAAGTGGGTTGCTTGGGGACTGGACGTAGGTCAGGAGGACCGAACCAGGATATATCTTGTGTACTCTGTGATTGGTTGTCTTGATTTTGCATTTACTCTTGTTTACTTAAGTTCCGCAAAAAGTGTCTGGACAGTCGACTCCTTGCACTATCAGTCGACTGTTCAGTGTCGTATAAGTTGTATTTTCATTGTGTCCTCAGTCGCCTGTCTTATCTATAAGTCGACTGCACAGAATTACTATTTTTGCTTTATTTTGGTCATATCAGTCGACTGGTTCACAACCAAGTCGACTGCACCGAAGAAAATTTCTGCAGTTTTTTTATTAACACTATTCACCCCCCCTCTAGTGTTTGTTGTCTCGCCTACAGGATCCAACACTTGGTATCAGAGCAAGGTTACAGGCTATGGCAACTACTTCAAATACAAATCAGTACCATGAAGGCCAATCTACACAACGGCCACCGCTATTCGATGGAACTAACTACAATTATTGGAAGTGCCGAATGAGAATCTACCTCCAATCAATCAACTACGAGATATGGCAAATGACAGAGACTGAATTCACTGCCCCTACCATTCCATATGCACAATGGAATGATGATCAAAAGAACCAAACGATGAACAATGCCAAAGCAATGAATGCCTTATTTTGTGCACTTACAAAGGAAGAATTCAACCGTGTATCCAATGCTACAACCGCACATCAAATTTGGCATACACTCGAGGTAACACATGAAGGAACAAATAAAGTGAAGGAATCTAAAATTTCTGTTCTTGTGCACAGGTTTGAGATGTTCAGAATGAAGGACAATGAAACCGTATCCGAGATGATCACCAGATTTACAGATATCACAAACTCCCTTGTAGCCCTTGGAAAGACTTACACTCAAGCGGAGATGGTTAGAAAAATATTACGTGCACTCACTCTAGAATGGGAGAAGAAGACCACAGCAATAGAGGAAGCAAATGACTTGTCACAACTTTCTCTTGAGAATCTTGTGGGAAATCTCATGGCATACGAGGTCCAACTTGAAGATCGAAAGAAGGATACAGAATCACAGCAAATAAAGAAGAAATCATTGGCTTTTAAAGCCATGACAGATTCAGAAGATGAGGAAGAAGATGAAGAGGAGATAGCAATGTTCACTCGAAGATTCAAGAAATTCTTAAATAAGGGTAAGTTTAATTCTAAAAATAGAGATACTAATGACCCTCCTACATGTTTCAGGTGCAATAAAATAGGTCACATGAAGAAGGATTGTCCCTTAGAAAATGCAAAGAACAAGGGAAAACCATCCAACTTCAAGAAGGACAAATGTTCAAAGAACAAATTTGCCAAGAACAAGAAGGCCTATCAAGCTACATGGGATGATAGTGATTTGTCTTCCGATGAAGAAACGGATGAAAACAACGAAGTGGCAAATATGTGTTTCATGGCTGCACAAGAACATGTAAGTAATGACTATGATTCAGAAGATCTTCTTGATGCTTTTAATGAAATATTCCAAAAGAAAAGATTAGAGTTAAGAATCTGGAGAAAGTTAATCAAACACTTTCTCAAGAAAATCTTAACCTTGATAAGGAAGTGAAATCTTTAAATTCTCTCATTGCAAGTTTAGATACAGATCTTGAAACTCTCAAAAAGAATTATGAAGAGATTTCAAAGAACGTATCTAAGTTTAACAAAGGCAAAGAGAATTTAAATGATGTCCTTCATCATCAAGTAAAATCTAGTCAAAAATATGGACTTGGTTTTAAAAATTCTTCTGTAAAAGAATCTCCTGCTAAAAACACTAGTAGAAATAAATCAGCATCTATTTCTAGTGTTACACACAAGTTATATGAATTTTTTGAAAAGCCTAAGGTTGTTAATGCTAGTGACAATAGCAAATCTACTGTTCGGTTAAGTCGACTGAACCAATCTACCAGTCGTCTGTCCAGAGGAGTTGAATCTCATTCAACGAGATCAAAATCTCATATAAGTCGACCTAATGTACCATCAAGTCGACTGACTCAGACTAGCAGTCGACTGAAGGACATTGTTAAGTCGACTGGACAGAACAAGGTTATATGGGTTCCAGTCAGCTTAAATAAGAATGATAGAATTGCTTATATTAACTCATATATTTTAACTGTGTGTAATTCTATTAATTATATTCCTGCTTATGGAGGAAGATCAAACTCTTCATGGGTTTGGTTTCCCCCAAACTAATATGTTTTGGACCCAATAAAAAGGGTACCATATTTACCTTAAATTTTTTATATGTACCCAAGAAAGAACGCTGGATACTAGACAGCGGGTGTTCAAAATATATGACAGGACATGCCAACCTGCTATCCACCATTCAAAGCATAGATGGAGGAACTGTCACCTTTGGAGATAACAGCAAAGGCAAAATCATAGGAATTGGCATGGTCGGTAAAATTTCTAACCCAACCATAGAAAATGTATTATTAGTTAGTGGTTTAAAGCATAATCTTTTAAGCATTAGTCAATTATGTGATAAAGGGTATAAAATAGTTTTTGAAAAAAATGCATGTTTGATTTATGATTCCACTATGCAAAATGTTATTTTTCAAGGTTTTCGTAAAAATAATATTTATGAATTGTGTTTAAATGCAATTGAATTTTCAAATGATTTTTGTTTAATAGCCTCTAACAATGAATCTTGGCTATGGCATAGAAGATTTGGACATGTGAACATGAAAAATCTCTCAAAATTATCTAAATATAACCTAGTTAAAGGACTGCCAAAACTATCCTTTAAAAAAGATAAGTTATGTGATGCATGTCAACTAGGAAAACAAATCAAATCCACTTTTAAAACAAAAGAAGTAATTTCCACTAGTAGGCTGCTCGAATTAATTCATATGGATTTATTTGGCCCTGCTAGAGTTGCTTCTTTAAATAAAAGTAGATATGTATTTGTTTTAGTAGATGATTTTTCAAGATTCACTTGGACATTCTTTTTAAAACATAAAAATGATGCGTTTGATGAATTTGCACATTTTTGTAAACGTATTCAAAATCAAAAATCTCTAACCATAGTCACTATTAGAAGTGATCATGGTGGAGAGTTTGAAAATGAAACATTTACAGAATATTGCAACAAGAATGGTATAACACATTCATTTGCATTTCCTAGAGCTTCACCACAAAATGGAGTGGTTGAACGGAAGAATAGGACTTTGCAAGAATGCGCACGTACTATGCTTGTTGAAAGCAATTTACCAAAGCATTTTTGGGCTGAAGTTGTTGCTACAGCTTGTTATGTTTTAAATACGATTCTTATAAGACCTAAGCTAAAGAAGACTTGTTATGAGTTATTTTTTAACAAAATTCCTAAAGTCTCTTATTTTAAGACATTTGGTTGTAAGTGTTTTATTCTAAACACAAAAGATAATTTAGACAAATTTGATCCTAGATCTAATGAGGGTATCTTTTTAGGATACTCAAATAGGAGTAAAGCATATAGAATTTTTAATAAGTCTACAATGACTATTGAAGAATCAATGCATGTTTCATTCGATGAATCTTTGCCTTCATCATCTTTAAATAAAGATGATGAAATTGATCCATCACCTTTAGATAATGTGATTAAAACTTTAGAACAAACTAATCTGACTGATAAGTCGACTGATAAGGACTTCCAGTCGACTGATGTAAAGCAGTCGACTGAAGAACAAGTCAAGTCGACTGATCCCATTGTGATATCTTCAACTTTACCAAAGTCATTTGTTGAAGTTAAAGATCATCCTCATGACCTAATAATTGGTGACATCTCCCATGGTATTCAGACACGTTCACATGTTAATATGATTTCTCATACAGCATTCTTGTCGGATTTTGAACCGAAAAATATACAAGAAGCTTGTGAGAATGAATATTGGATGAATGCCATGCAAGATGAACTAAACCAATTTATAAGGAATGATGTATGGGATTTAGTTCCTCGACCTCCTGATCAGACTATTATTGGTACCAAATGGGTATTTAAAAATAAGTTAGATGAATCAGGACAAGTTATAAGGAACAAGGCTAGATTAGTTGCTCAAGGGTATAATCAAGAAGAAGGTATAGATTTTGATGAAACATATGCTCCTGTTGCTAGACTAGAATCTATTCGTATTTTATTATCTTTTGCTTGTTTCATGAATTTTATACTTTATCAAATGGATGTTAAAAGTGCTTTCCTTAATGGGTTTATTAAAGAAAATGTTTATGTTAAACAACCACCAGGTTTTGAACATGAACAATTTCCAGATCATGTTTACAAATTGAAAAACGCTTTATACGGTCTTAAACAAGCACCTCGTGCTTGGTATGATCGTTTGAAAACTTTTCTTTTAGAAACAGGATTTGAAATAGGTAAAGTAGACACTACTTTGTTTATCAAAAGAGTTAAGAATGATATATTAATCATACAAATATATGTTGATGATATAATTTTTGGTTCTACTAATAATAATCTATGTCAAGAGTTTGCTAATACCATGAAAAACAAATTTGAGATGAGTCACATGGGTGAACTCAATTATTTCCTTGGACTTCAAATTAAACAGTCCTCAAGTGGCATTTTTATCAATCAAGGAAAATATGCAAAGGAATTACTCGAACGTTTTAACATGGATAGTACTAGTAGTAAATCCACACCTATGGCTACTACTATTACTCTTGACAAAGATATATTAGGTAAGAGTGTTGATCAAAAACTCTATCGAGGTATGATTGGTTCACTCTTATATATTACTGCAAGTAGACCAGATATTATGTTCATCGTATGTTTATGTGCTAGATATCAATCTAGTCCTAAAGAATCTCATTTAAAAGCAGTAAAACGAATTTTAAGATATATTAAGGGCACATCTGAATATGGTTTATTTTATCCACGCACCGATAATTTTCAACTTCTGTCATATAGCGATGCTAATTTTGCTGGAAGCAAAACTGATCGCAAGAGCACTAGTGGTACATGTCACTTTTTGGGACATTTCCTAGTCTCTTGGTGCAGTAAAAAGCAAAATTCCGTGTCCCTATCGACCACAGAAGCTGAGTATATTGCTGCAAGTTTGGCATGTGCACAAATCTTGTGGATGAAACAAACTTTATTAGATTATGGTATTTCATTTGAGAAACCCTCAATTATGTGTGATAATACCAGTGCAATTAATCTATCTAAAAATCCGATTCAACATTCACGTACGAAACATATTGATATTCGACATCATTTTCTACGTGATCATGTTTTAAAAGGAGATATATCTTTACTTTATCTCTACTGATAAACAAGTAGCAGACATATTTACCAAACCCCTTAAAGAAGATACTTTCATTAACTTAAGAAGAGAACTTGGAATTTGTGATTTTATTGATATTTGTTGAAAATTGTTTCTGTTAAGTCGACTGTGTTCTTGAGTAAGTTGACTGTACTGTACTTTAAAACATATCTATTTTTGTTCTCTGATCAGTCGCCTGGTCCTTATGACAGTCGACTGCTCAGTAGACATATAAAATTTAGTCTCTTCTCGACTAAGTCGACTGATATACCCTACCAGTCGACTGTCGCGAGCTCAATTGTCTTCAGTGACTATTCATCGCAGCTTTTGAGATAAAATTCACTTCTCTTTTCACCCGTGACTTCTTATCTCAACCGTCGATTTCTTCCCTCTTTGATCTCAGCCGTCTGCCCTCAGTTAAAACCCTTTACCAGACCCTCTTTCTCACCTTTACCGATCTCCAATTTTTTCACCCAAAATCCCAAACCCTAATCTGTGAAGAAGAAGGAAGTCGACTCACAACTCCTGCTGGTGTTCGCCTCTGTTCTGATCTTTCGTCTTTTTCTTTGGTAAAATCATTCCAACTCTCTCTTTTTATGGCTCCTAAAAGATCCAAGAGATCTCATGAGGGTAGTTCTTCTCAAGATTACTCTCAATTTCTTTTAAGACCTGATCTCCTTGAACGATGGTACCTTATGTGTACCATTACCATCTTCCTTGGAAGATTTGTTAATTTCAATGATCTTGATCGTTTTAATCTTGTCCCCTTATTTCAACATAGTAGTCTTTATGATTTTCTCTCTCTTTCTAATCAACCCAACTATTATCCCCAACTCATTTATTTATTTTACACAAATATAAGGGTTGTCTAAAAACACGATGAGGATGTAGTTATCTGTTCATCTGTGAAAAATGTCAAAATGACACTCACACCCACGAGAATCAATCAAATACTGGGTATTGATGATGGAGGATTATATCTTGATGATGTTATTTTAGATGATGCCTCTGTTTTATCTAAAATCTTTTTACCCAATCAAGGACCTCCAATGACTAGCAAAAATATTACCCCTATTGCTAAGCTAGTAGCTAGAATACTTGCCTATAACATCCTTCCCAAAAGAGGAAGTTATGACCAGTATTCTCTAGAATTACAAAAAGCTGTCTATGCAATATTTGGTAAAATTGCTGTAAATTGGGGTCGTGTCATTTTTTCCAAACTTGAACAAAACCACACTCACTTTCTACCTTTTGGCGGTCTTCTCACTAGAGTCTTTACTGCTTATGATATTGATCTCGATTCCGAGACCAATGTTGTTACTCACTATGACTGTTTCGATCGTGCTAGTTTGGCACGTATGAAACTTCTTGATCCTCCTCCTAGATCAACTCCTAGTTCTCCTCCACCTTCTCAAGCTCCTTCAGGTTCTACTGCTAGACCTTCTACCTCTTCTAATCCACCTATTCTTCAAGCTAACTATGATGACCCACACATTCTCTATGATTGTGTCTCTTATCTCATGAAACATTCAGCAACTGTGGATACCCAGCTTCACAACATTGATTCCAAACTTGATCACCTCACTGATCTTTTCCATTCTCAATTTCATGCTGCTGATGAAGATTCAGATGAGGACAATTGAAGACTTTTATTTTTCTCTATTTATGTGATTTTCTATTTTATTTTTGTCTTAATGCACTTATCTATGTATGAAGAACATTTCTTTGTTTATTTCTATGTTTTTGTGCTTTTTGTTGATGCCAAAGGGGGAGAGATAACCTCTAAGTATTTGATTCTGTGTATTGAAAAATATCTCTGGTCAGTCGACTGGCTACAAGCAGTTAAGTCGACTGTTGCATCTGTGATTATTATTTATGTTTGTGATTTTACTATGTATGCGTTTTCTGATCAGTCGCCTGCAATACTTTAAGTCGACTGGCTACAAGCAGTTAAGTCGACTGTTGCATCTGTGATTATTATTTATGTTTGTGATTTTCACTATGTATGCATTTTCTGATCAGTCTCCTGTAATACTTTAAGTCGACTGATACATGATTTAAAGATACATTTTTATCTGTATGCATGATGTGTTTTTAACAGGGGGAGCATATCTTTACTATGCTTGTATATTATCTGTTATTATCAGCTATTGTGCTGTCATCATCAAAAAGGGGGAGAATGTTGATTCTTGATTTTGATGATCACAACACACTGCAACATGTGTCTATGTTATACAGCTAACATTGCAGGTTGCACATACAAAAGATTATTTCAGCTGAACAAATGAACAAGCTCAAAGGCTACAGACAAAGACTTCACTCAAGACAAGACTCAAAACAAGACTCAAGACTCAAATCAAGACTCAAGACCTCAAGCTCAAATGTGTCAAGTTATTATGTCTTGTAAAACATTGTATTTTACTTTTGTTGAGTCTTAGTCTGATTGTAAAGCCTTGTCACACACACATATACTCACAAAATTCATAATGTGTGTTTTTCGAAAACCCCAAAAGAGTCAAAACAGTTTGAAGTAATTTAACTGTTGAGTACCAGTCGACTGATACCTCTGGCAGTCGACTGATAGTACAAAACTGGTTTAAATTTATTCAAACTCTGACCAGTCGACTCATATGGCAACCCAGTCGACTGTTCAAGTGCTTTTGACCGTTTTCTGTTTTCAAAATTGATTTTTCAAAAGCAACAGCTCTTAGATCCGTTGGTTGACAGTTGGAATAACTGTCCCCCAACGTTCAGGAGATCAAACTCTATTTATAGAGTTCAGATCTCACTGAAAAGATCGAACAACATTTTACAACAATTTTTGAGAAACCGAGCACTCTTTGAGAAAATTCTAAGTGAAAAATTTGAGAAAAAGCTTTCAAGTTCAAATCTTTTGGTTCTCTACACTCAGTCCAGTATAGCAACGATTTTGCTCTGGACTGGGTATAGAAGTCAACCTTGTTTTTAGCCACGTGCAACAACACAATACACCAACAAGGCTATAGGTTGACTGTAAAGTTTTTCTTGTTCCTTTTGCTCTCGGTTGGAGAGTGGTTTTTGACTCTAGGTTGTAGAGTCGGTTTGTTTCACTCTTGGTAGTAGAGTGGGTCTGCTTTCTCTGGTTGAGAGAAAGGACTACGGGTTAGACAAGGTTGTTCTCTTAACGTCGTAGGGTATTCTTGTAAACTTTTTCAAAAATAGTGGAAATCTCAAGTGGGTTGCTTGGGGACTGGACGTAGGTCGGGAGGACCGAACCAGGATATATCTTGTGTACTCTGTGATTGGTTGTCTTGATTTTGCATTTACTCTTGTTTACTTAAGTTCCGCAAAAAGCGTCTGGACAGTCGACTCCTTGCACTATCAGTCGACTGGTCAGTGTCGTATAAGTTGTATTTTCATTGTGTCTTCAGTCGCCTGTCTTATCTATAAGTCGACTGCACAGAGTTACTGTTTTTGCTTTATTTTGGTCATATCAGTCGACTGGTTCACAACCAAGTCGACCGCATCGAAGAAAATTTCCGCAGTTTTTTTTATTAACACTATTCACCCCCCCCCCCTCTAGTGTTTGTTGTCTCGCCTACAGGATCCAACAAATAGAAGGATTACAACTTAACTCAATCAATGGTACAATCATTCAAAAGAATTACAATCACATAAAAGAAATACACTCATACAAAAAGCTCAGAGAAATCCTTCTGCATGCGATCCTCTGGCTCCCAAGTAGCCTCCTCGAACTGCTGATTCCTCTACAGCACCTTGACCATAGGTATCACCTTGCTCCTAAGAACTTTCTCCCAACGATCAACGATCTCAACAGGCTGTTCTTTGTAACTCAAGTTCACCTGTAGATCTTCAGGAATCTCTACCAACTGATGATTCTGATCCGGCACATACTTCCTTAACTATGACACATGGAATACATCATGCACTTGTGCCAACTCCTCTGGAAGCTTCAATCTATATGTTGTCTTACCAATCCGCTCCACGATCCTGTAAGGCCCAATATACCTTGGCGCCAACTTGCCTCCCTTACCAAACCTGATCACTCCTTTGGTCGGAGAAACCTTGAGGAAAACTGCATCCCCAACCTCAAACTCCAAGTCTCTTCGTCGAGTATCAGCATAACTCTTCTTCGACTCTGAGACCAACCTCTTGCGAATTAGCTCAATCTGCTCTGATGTCTACTGTACGATCTCAGGACCAAACATCTGCCTCTCGCCAACCTCGTACCAACAAACTGGTCTCCTGCACCTCCGCCCGTACAAAGCCTTATACGGTGCCATCCCAATACTCGCATGGTAACTGCTGTTATAAGCAAACTCAACCAATGCCAAGTATCTCTCCCAACTACCACCGAAATCCATAACACAAGCCCTCAACATATCTTCCAGCACTCGATTCACCCTCTCAGTCTGACCATCGGTCTGTGGATGAAACACAGTACTGAAATCAGTTCTGGTGCCTAAAGCTGCTTGTAGGCTCTTCCAAAACCTTGAAGTGAACCTCGCATCTCTGTCGGAAACAATCGACACAGGAACTCCATGAAATCTCACAATTTCACCAATGTACAACTCAGCCAATTTTTCCATCGACCAAGTAATCTTCATGGCTAGAAAATGAGCCGACTTAGTCAAACGGTCCACAATACCCCAAATCGAGTCATTGCCCTTCGAACTCCTCGGCAAACCCGTGATGAAATCCATACTGATATTCTCCCATTTCCACTCCGGAATGGGAAACACTTGTAACAAACCTCCAGGTCTCTGATTTTCTGCTTTGATCTGCTGACAAGTCAGACACCTTGCCACGAAATCTGCCACATCCCTCTTCATACCAAACCACCAAAAATGCTGTTTGATGTCCCTGTACATCTTCGTGCCTCCAGGATGTACTGACAACAAGGTACTGTGTGCTTCCTGTAAGATACTCTCTCTCAAATCTGTATTATCCGGAACACACAACCTCTCACCCATCCAAAGAATTCTATTTTGGACACGAAACTCTGATAGCTTGCCCTCTGAAACCTGTTGCAACATCTTCTGAATCTCTGAATCTGATCTCTGACCTTCCATAATCCTTTCTCTCAAGGACGGATGCAGCCTCAGCTGAGCCAAAGATGCCCCTAAACCCTGCAGCACCACCTTCATACCTGCCTGATCAATCTCTGCTGCCAACTCACTTCGAGTAGTGATCAAACTTGATAAACTACTCTTCCTTCTAAGTCCATCAGCCACCACATTCGTCTTGCCCGGATGATACTTGATCTCAGGGCGAATGTCTTCCAATACCTCCAACCACCTTCTCTGCCGAAGATTAAGATCCTTCTGTTGATAAATGTACTTCAGGCTCTTGTGGTCAGTGTACATGTTAACCTTTTCACCATAAACATAATGCCTCCACTGTTTCAAGGCATAAATGATAGTTGCTAGCTCCAAATCATGCGTCGGATAATTCTTCTCATGCGGACACAATTGCCTGGAACCATAAGCAATAATCTTGCCTTCTTGCATCAAGACACAACCCAAACCTCTGAGAGACGCATCACTGAAGATATCATAATCTTTCCCAGCTTGTGGCAAAGCTAAGATAGGTGCAGTAGTTAACCTTTCCTTCAACTCAAGGAAACTCTCATCGCACTTATCGGTCCATAAAAATGCCACATTCTTCCGGGTCAAACCTGTCAAAGGAACTGCAATCTGAGAATAACCCTGGATGAATCTCCTGTAGTAACCAGCTAAACCCAAGAAACTTCTGACTTCCTTCACAGACGTTGGCCTGGGCCAATCCTTTACTGCTTCAACTTTCTGAGGATCAGTGACCACTCCCTCCTTAGAAAAGATAAGACCAAGGAAAGCTATCTCAGACTTCCAAAACTCACACTTCGACAACTTGGCATACAAGCTATGCTCCTGCAATTTCTGTAATACCGCTGTCAAGTGCATAGAATGCTCCTCCTCCGACTTCGAATACACCAAAATATCATCGATGAAAACCACCACGAAGGAGTCAATAAATGGCCTCAAAACTCGATTCATCATATCCATGAACACTGCTGGCACATTCGTCAACCCGAATGGCATCACCAAAAACTCATAGAGTCCATGACGAGTCCTGAAAGCTGTCTTACTCACATCTTCCTCCTTGACTCGAACCTGATAATACCCCGATCTCAAATCAATCTTCGAAAACACCGCTGCTCCTCGAAGCCTGTCAAACAAATCATCAATCCGCGACAGTGGATACTTGTTCTGAATAGTCACCCTATTCAACTCCCGATAGTCAATGCACATCCTCATTGACCCGTCCTTCTTCTTGACTAATAACACTGGCGCTCCCCACGGAGAAGAACTTGGCCTAATAAGCCCATTGCTCAACAGCTCCTCAATCTGCTTCTTCACTTCGTCTTGCTCTACAGGTGCCATCATGTACGGAGCCTTAAAAATCGTTGCGCTCCCCGGCTGAACATTAATACAAAACTCCACATCTCTCTGCGGCGGTAATCCAGGAAAATCTTCCAAGAATACCTTAGGAAAATCTCTGACAACCGGAATGCCTTTGACTTCATCTGGAATTGCCATCTTGGATACCATTGCAGCCACCTTCGGAAACTTCTTCTTCCCTTGGAAAGTCACTGCGGGTCCACCTGGTGCTTTCACCAACACATCTTTCTACTTGCATTCAATTGTGGCATCATATATTGCCATTCAATCAATGCCCACGATCACATCCACTCCTAAGACTTGCAGCTCAATCAAATCAATGCCGAATAACCTCCCGCCAATCTCGATATCACAGCCCTCGCAATATCGATCCGCAATCAATTCTTCTCCTGACGGCGTTGCCACCGACAAAACCCTGTCTGGAAACAACTTAGGCTCCACACCTAAGACCTTCGCAAAATTTGGCGATACAAAAGTATGCGACGAACCAGTATCAAATAAAACTTTTGCCTTTGTTCCATTAATCAAAACAATCCCTGTTACAAGAAGAGTGATACTCAATCTCCAATTGTTCTCAAATAAAGGTTTTACTTATTACATTGATTTAAAATAAAATCAAAACTCTTGCATACCCTGTATTACATCTTCCGAGTTACCCGCGTCCTCCTCAGTTAATGCAAATACTCGCCCTTGCCTCTGGAAATTGCTTCCAACCAAACCATCCTTCCTCAATTGTGGACAATGAGGCTAAGAATGTCCTGCCTGCCCACACTGGGAACAAATCTGCTTCGCCAACTTTGGACACGCTGACCTGTAATGACCTGCCTCCTTGCAGTAATAATAAGTCACTTCCTGAGTGGCAGGTGCCTTCTGCACTGGATCACTGAACTTGACTCGCTTCGCTGGGAATCCCTTCCCACTCTGACCTGATGCTGGCCTCTTATTCCTGTTCCATGTATCTTGCCTCTTCTGGAACTGGTCCATGTCCTCCTCAGTCATAGCTGCTCTCCTGACCAGCTTGTCGAACCTCCTTATGCCCAACGAATCATTCTCGACCTCAAGTTTGGCCTCAGGCACTGCTCAAACTTCTTGGCCTTCTTCGCCTCGTCAACGATCAACTCTGGTGCATACCTCGACAGCTGAGCAAATTTGGTTTCATACTCTCGCACGGTCATGCTACCCTACTGAACATTCAGGAATTCTGTCGCCTTCTTCTCCTGAATATCTAGGGGAAAGAAGCGATCCCTGAATTCCTCCAGAAAAGCTTCCCAAGTCATCGGCTGGTCTCCCAAAGTCCTCTTCAGCGATTCCCACCAGACACCAGTGTCCTTTTCCAGTTGCATAGTAGCCAACTTCACCTTATTGGCTACCGGAGTCTCCGATACCTCGAAGATTGTCTCCATCCTCCTAATCCAATCGTCAGCTGCGTTTGGATCAGATTGCCCCTCAAAAACTGGCGGCCTCATCCTCTTAAAGGACTCGATCTGCTTGATAGGGTCGACGTTAACCAATCCCTATCCAGCTCCATGATTCTGCTGCTGGTTCTGATTCTGATTCTGTGCCAAATTAAATGCCATTAGTGCATTCAGAGTCTGATACACCTTGGCAAATTTGGCCTCAAGATCAATTCCAGTTCCTCGAGAACTTCCAGATCCATCATCATTGTTACCACCATTTCTGGGCCTGGGTGCAACCATATTGAATACTGAAAAACGAGGAAAAAGTTAGAGCACCACACACAATTTAAACTCATATCAATATCCTTTGGCAAAACCTCAATTGTACCCCAAAGGTAAAACATCATGTTTCAGTTCTATGTGATACTCACTCTTTAATGTCCACACCTAGGTAGTCACACTCTAGTGTCCACACCTAGGTTATTTTTATGCCGTGTTTATTATTACTATTGAAGTATGCTCTGATACCAATCTCTGTAGCGCCACGAATTTCTAATATAATATCTTAGAAAATACGTGGCACAATCCCAACATCAACTTCAATGTAACATTAAACACAACCAACACCAATAAAATTTTCAACTTTTATTACAATAATCTTTTACATAGCACAGCGGAATTTAAAACATCTCAAATCATAATTTTCTTTTATTCACAACGCAGTCTTTTTACAACACTGCTTTACAAATTTACACAAAACTCTATTAAATCAATTTATCTCAAAACCAACTCAAGCATCCACACCTCCAAACTCTAAGCAACAACCTGCAACACATGAGGCTAGAGATGATCCCTAACCCCCAAAACTAAAGGGGTCAGCCATAAAGGTGTGAGTGACATAAAAGCAAACATAAATGAGCATTAAGCATGGATTCTTAAACAACATGTAATAAACAAGAACACATAAAATACGACATGGCTAGGAAACATGTAAACAACAAGTGAAACTAAACTAAGTGTCATGTGTAGAAAAACAGGAAAACCACGTGCATAAAACCGAGTCAAGAAAACACAAATTCTATATGCGGACTCTCTAATGCGTACTTGTCGAAGTCTATGCATCCCACTCTACATAGGCTCGGTGCAAGCCCTTAACGTCTCTACATTATAGGGTTCAATCCCCGCTATGCAACTAATCCTAACACGATGACTACTATGAGATAAAGATAAACTGTGAGCATTAGCCAATGCCCGATAATTCCGGAGATAAATCCCACACCACAGGTATTTTACCTGGATAATTTCGGAGATCATCCCACACCGAAACATTGACACATCATCACACAAATATCACATGTGCGTCGCCTCAATCCCGATAATTCCGGAGATCAATCCCACACCACAAGTAATTACCTGGATAATTATGGAGATATATCCCACACCACAGGTAATTTACCTGGATAATTTCGGAGATAGATTCCACACCACAAGTAAGTTATTTGGATAATTCCGGAGATTAAATCCCACACCGAAAGCCATACTGAGGTATATAACTCATGTTCCCGTTCATCATATCACCACTAGTGCCTGTCCTTATCATTTTTGGGTTATTTAATTACTTAACGAATCTCTTAGAGTTGGTGTACCCTACCGGACTTAACTCAAAACTGAACAACTGGAATGCCTCAACAGGCCTCAAAAAAAGAACTCAAACGCCGATATACTAGGGTCACACACACCCTCTAGAGACTCAAACTCAAATATCTCAACCAATCTTACTTCATAAACTGCCCAACTTAACATCTTGAAAACATAAGTTCAATAAAAGATAGGGTATAAAATAATAAGTTATAGCTTAGAACATTTAGAGAATAAATCATTTGAAGGAACATTCAAAATTATAAGAATACATCAGTATAAGTCGACTATAGAAAGCATAAGTCGACTGTCCAGAAAGAAAATTCCATGATTTTAAGAAAATAAGCTAAGTGTTATAAGTTGACTTATAAAAGTCATAAGTCGACTTACCAGAATGTTTTAAGTTGACTTATAGAAGTCATAAGTCGACTTACCAGAGTATTTTAAGTGGACTTATAGAAGTCATAAGTCGACTTACCAGAGTATTTTAAGTGGACTTATAGAAGTCATAAGTCGACTTACCAGAGAGAAATTTCAGAAATCTTTAAGAAAATATTCTAAGTGTTATAAGTCGACTTACCAGAGAAAAATCTACGATAACTTTGAAAAAATAAACTCTAAGTGTGCCAGTCAACTGAAATGGGTCTAAGTCGACTGTCCAGAACGGATTTTCAAGAAACTAAAGATCATAGTAGCTGGGTCGTACCAGTTGACTGAAAGGTCTGCCAGTCGACTGTCGTCCTACAGACTGCTTAGTTTTGGTTGTACATGATAATCAAAATTAGAGTTTTCTAAAGAAATCATTGTTTACTAAAATAATTTGTAATCCGATAAAAACGACAATCTCAAAGTATCCTCAGTGTGGATACATTCCACAAATCAACCAATTTCTCCCAACTTAAATTCTCATGTTCTAATTCTAATTCTTCCATTAGGGTTTCTCAATACTGAATTTCGTCCACAACTCATAACCAAAAATCTGATTTGTAATCACAAGATCCAGATGTTCATCCATCCGATCCCTTATTGCCATAATCATTCTCAAATCTTAAACATGCTTTCTAGCAATACAAATCTATAAACCAAGATCCACTAAACATTCATAGATTTCATATACATAATACAAACAACAACTATTGCATCGCTCACATACAAAATACACTAAGTAAACAAACATGTCGAAACAAACAACGAAACAATCATTCACGTAAATAAAAAAAACAACCAAATTTACATTATTCACATAAAGCAAACAACAAAACAAAGTTTATGTCACTCACCTTTAGAAACGACGAGATCCAACAATAAAACCTCTCCTTTTGCGAGATCCAAAACCTCCTCTTGATCCTCCCAAGAAAAATCACAAAATTCTATATTGTGCAACGAATGACGGCTGCACTTTCTTTTAAATACCCGGGATAAGAGGTTTAGGGTTTTCCAAACACTTTTGCAAAATGATCCCTTCAAAATACAACTTCATATATATTGCTCTATTCTTGGAGATTCAATAAAATTCATTTAAATTAGGATTTAAAAGAAAAATATACTCATTAATCTCAAACGGTACTATTCAAAACGTCCAGAAAGTAAAATTTACATTTTAACCCCTAAAAATGACAAATTTGCAAAAAAGTCCTTCTTTTCTCAAAATTTGCAAATAGATCCAATTAATTTCAGAAAAATTTGGAAAAATTATAAATAAATCTAAAATATTAAATAATGATTTTTCATGAAGAAGATTTGACTTTTGAACTTCTCAAGAAATTATTTGCACGTGTTTTGCACGTGTAAAAAGATAGATTTTCAGAAAATATTTATAAATTCTCCAAAAAGTCATTTTAATTCATCATAAACATTTAAAAATAATATTTTAAAAATACGGGGTTCTACAGGACCTCTCCCCCAAATGCGGTCCATACAGACCGACGTGGGCCTCCTTTAGGGCATAGAGCGCTTCTTTCGGGGAGAGACACCTCATATAGGGTTTACCGTCGATCTGGGTGTAGGAGCGTTTGTACATGACTCTGTCAAGGAGTGTGTACCGCTCGGCTCGTGTCCTGATCCTCCTAGCTGCTTTTGGGTTTTCGGGGAGGACTCCGTTTCTGAGGTACTCGAGGAGAGGCTTCATCCAGTTCTCCCCAAGTGTTAAGGGGTAGGCTTCCATTGGCTCCGAGCCGTCTTCCTCAATACTTGGTCTGAGAAGGACCTCTATCAAGATGGTTCATTCTAGATCTGGAGGTACGAAGAGGCATGTCGCCTACGGGTTTTCCTCCCTAGGAACCCGCTGGAGCTGAATATCTTCGAATAAGGCTAGAAGCTCCCTAACCTTTGCCAAGTACTTGGCCATACGCTCGTCCCTTGCCTCGTATTCCCCCCGACACTTGGTTGACAACCAATTGAGAATCGCTGAAGACTCTGACCCGCTTGGCCCTGGCTTTGCGAGCCAAGCAGAGCCCCGCTATAAGGGCCTCATATTTCGCTTCGTTGTTTGATGCCGGGAAGTTTAAGCAGAGGGAGTATTGGAGGACGAAAGCGTCTGAGCTGATCAAGATAACGCCAGCCCCACTTCTGTTGGCGCAAGAAGTTCCATCCACATAAACGGTCCAGGCCAACAGGTTAGCAGATGACTCGCAAGGGTCGGGGATGGTGCTCTCCACATTGAATTCGGCCAGAGCTTGGGTCTTGATTACTGTTCTATCCTGTTCTCTTATAAGGACCGCACTGAGGGTTTGCTTCGAAGTGATGAGATATAAGTAGAGGACATCCCCACGCGTCGGCTTGCTCAAAAGCAGGGGGTTAGCTAAGTATGCCTTGAGCTGGTCGAAGGACTTTTGTTGCTGTTCTCCCCATTCGAAGCATTTAGCCCCCCTGAGGGCCTTGAAGAAGGGGAGATACTTTTTCCAGGACTTGGAGAGAAACCGCCCAATTGCTGCGAGGCACCCCGTGAGCCTCTGTACCTCTTTGACGTTAGAGGGAGGAGCCATTTTGAGAATGGCCTGGATCATCTCGGGGTTGGCCTCTATGCCCCTCTGGCTGACCATAAACCTCAAGAACTTGCCGGACGAGACTCCAAATGCACACTTGTTCGGGTTCAGCCTCATATTGTGCCTCCTGAGCACCTCGAAAGCTTCTCGGAGGTCAAGGACATGTTCCTGCCCTCGGGTGCTCTTGAACAACATGTCGTCCACGTAGACTTCCATGCTACGGCCGATTTGGTCTCGGAAGACCTTGTTCACGAGGTGCTGATAAGTAGCTCCCGCATTCTTTAAGCCGAACGACATTATCCTGTAGTAGTACAAGCCCTGGTCCGTCACGAAGGAGGTCTTTAATTTATCAGGAGGGAACATCCAAATCTGGTTGTACCCCGAGAAAGCATCCATAAAACTGAGGAGCTCGTATCCGGAGGTCGCATCGATCAAGGCATCGATGCTCAGAAAGGAAAATGGGTCCTTCGGGCATGCTTTATTGACGTCGGTGAAGTCGATGCATATCCTCTAGCTCCCGTTGGCTTTCTTGACCATCACCACATTGGATAGCCACTCGGGATAGTTTACCTCCTGAATGAACCGAGCATTGAGAAGCTTTTCAACTTATTCTTTGATCGCCTGTTGACGCTCGGGAGCGAACTTGCGGAGCTTCTGCTGAACGGGATTCACACCCGGGGCGACGCTGAGATGGTGCATAAGGAGCTCCTCAGAGATCCCAGGCCTGTCGGTCGCGGTCCAGGCGAAGAGATCGCGGTTCTCCGTTATGCACTGGGAGATGTCTTCTTTGATGGAGGGGGGAGTGCCTTGCTGACCCGGAACGTCTTGGTGGCATCTCCCTCTGAGAAGGCCACTTCTTCTAGTTCATCCACCGGTTCAGAGATAGTCTGGATACTCTCCAGTGGGAGCTCGAGGGCTTCAAAGGAGAGGACCAGGCCTCCCATTGACTTCCTCTTACTTCTCCTACCCCTGCAGGGATGGGGAACTTCATCTTCATGTGGTAAGCAGAAGGGATGGCTTGGAGCGCGGTGAGGCCCGATCGACCCAGGATCATGTTGTAGGCAACCTTCACATCCACCACCATGAAGTTCATTGGCTCCGTGCGAGAGACCGGGGCTTTGCCAGCGGTGTTGTCGAGAGTTATAACTCCCTCGATCGTTATCGGAACCCCAGTGAACCCATGAAGGGTGTAGCCAGCCGGCTTTAGCCGGTCTCTTGATAGCTGGAGGTCTTTGAACGCCTCCAAGAAGAGGATGTTGACCGAGCTTCCATTGTCCACCAGCACCTGGCGGACGTCGAAGTTGGCAATTTTGAGGTTGATGACAAGGGCGTCGCAGTGGGGCGTGTGGACGCCTTCTAAGTCCCTGTCGGAGAACGTTACAGGGACTCCCAGGCCTTTTGGGGGAGGATGGCTCTGCACGGAGTTGACTTCCCTAACGAAGGATTTTCGGGAGGAGTTAGACTCTCCTCCCATTGGGCCTCCGTGTATCAGGTGCAGGATGGCCTCTACTTCGGCCTCTGGAGTCTCCGTGCGCTGCTCAGTTCGTCTGTTAGCCCCCTAGGTGGCAGAGGCGGATCTGCTCTGTCCCTCCTCACAAACCGAGCGAGCTGTCCCATCTGGATAAGGGCCTCGATCTCATCCTTCCGCCCGACAATCATCGGTGTCGTGCCCGTGGTCCCGGTAGAAATAGCACCACTTGTCCCGGTTTCTCTTCTTCCCGGAAGTGTTCATCTTCGGAGGTGGCGGCAGGATACCTTCATTCCCAATCTCCATCAGGATGGCAGAGACACTCGCATTGAGTGGGGTAAACTTCTCGAAGCGGGGGAGAGGGCGCCGCTGATCCCCGTTATCTTTTTGGAGCTTCTTAGCTCCTTCTTCCTCTGCAGTCTTCCGTTTGTTCTCGGAAGACAACCCCTCCAGAGTGGGGCGGTTGAGAGCCTATTCTGCTCGGATGTACTTCTCGCTCCTGAGGAGGAGCTCAGAGAAGTCCCGAGGAAGCTTCTTGGCCAAGGAAGCCCTGAGGTCGGGATTGGTGACATTGGATTGGAAGGCAGCCGACGCTACCGACTGATCCAATGAGGCAATGGACCTGGCCTCTGCCGTGAACCTCTTGACATAATCCCTCAGCCACTCGCCTTTCTTTTGGCTGAGGAAGAGCAGCGAGGTGCTCGTCTTCTCGAAGCGGTGACTGCTCACGAAGTGCGTGAGGAAGAGGCCTTCGAACTGGTCGAAGGAGAAGATAGATGCCAGTGCAAGACGAGAATACCACTCTCGAGCCGGCCCCTTGAGTGTGGCCGGAAAGGTCTTGCAGAGGAGGGCGTCGGATGCATGATGGATCATCATGAGAGTTTTGAAACTCTCGATGTGTTCTGTGGGGTCTGACTCCCCAGTGTAAGTCTCAAAGTGTAGAGGCTTGAAGTTGTCTGGGATAGGGGCCTCCATGATGGTGCGGGAGAATGGGGGCCTGCTTGGGCAGAGGTTCCTCGCCCGTTGCTCCTTGTCCCTATCCAGCTGGCCGAGGTGCCTCTCCATCTCATGGAGACGGCGGTAGACCGAGTCCTCCCTAAGGTCTTGCCTGGCTGAGCCCCGAGACTTGTCCTCATGTCGAGGTGGGCTGGGACTGCGACAGCGATGGCTCTGAGTAGGTGGTGGACTGATAGAACGACGGGGGTGAATCAGAGTAGGATGCCGACTTCGAAAGTGGCGGTGGTGATCAGGAGAAGGGCGGTGATGGCTCAGAGCCGGCCTAGGACTTCAGGAACGGCAGGTGATGGCTCAGAGTCGGGTCGGGAATTTGGGAGCGGCGATGATGGCGAGGAGCTGGGAGCCCGAGGGCCGTTGTTGGGGGCGGTGTTGAGCGCCCAAAGGACCGCCTCCTAGAATTGCTGAAATTCCGCCCTCGTGACGGGGGCCTCCTGCTCGCGATTGGCTCGAGCTGCAGGACGGCCAGCCGGAGAGCGGCTTCGTCTTGGGCGATGTAGGGGTGACTCTCTCTGTCTCCGGGAAGAGTTGGAGCCCCTGCGGTCTGATCGGCGTGACGACCGATCCCTTGGGTGCTCCCGGTGAGGGTTCGCCTCGCGGGTCCGCCTCTCATCTAGATGGGTCCGAAGATCGGGTCCTGGTTCGGTCTGCCGATTGTTGAGCACGTCCCGCAGATCCATTGGCGTAGGAGGACTATGGGAGGCAATGGAATCTGTGGAGGCGCTGTGGATGGACACCTGAACCTGGTGTATAGGTTGTCTTTGGTGGCTGCGCCGAGAGGGCTCTCCCACAGTGGCTCGGGGCCCGAGTGCCTGCTGAACGGATTGAGGGTTCAGCTGTTCGAGCGGTAGGGTTGGTTGGATGAGTGGAGGGAGATCCTCCGGCGGAGGAGGAGGCGGAGGGATAGTGGAGGTAGTCCTTCGGTTGGAATTTGCGGGCTTCCTCTTGGGAGGCATGGCTAGGTGTAGCTTTGGCTGAAGGATGAAGGTGGGGTTGCTTGTCGAGTCTTTCCCACAGACAGTGCCAATCTGTTGACGCTGGATCTGGTGTGGGGCAATAGACAGAATTTGTAGGTTCGTAGGAACTCGAATCGGCTGAATCTTACTTCTTCCTTGTTAACAAATTGACTCCTTGGTGCTCCCGCGGACCTACACAAACGTTCGAAACACCGGGATGGATCCCGGCGACGAACCCTCCGATGCTCTTGTCAATACCAGAAAAAGTAAAGGGAAGGAGTTTAAGTGCACAAAGAGTGATCACCTGTGACAGTAGGAGGTATGGTGTATTTATAGTCGCCGTGAGGATCTCTTTCAAGATAAGGATGAATCCCTACTTCCCAGTGTGGCAGGATAGGGATGGTTATAACCACCCCGTGAGGATAAGGACAAGCCAGGATTTTCTCCTATCCTGTTGAACTGGTTCCTAACGGGTTGAGACCCGTTCTCAACTGAACAGATCCGTTCGTGGGTTAGCGGGCCCAAGAGAGAGACCTGGTTCCCAATTTGGACCCGTCTGTTAATAAAATTACCATCTTGCCCCTGTAACTTTAAGAGTTGTGCATATTTTGAACGGTTCTGATTTAACCCCATTTTTAACCATATCATTGCTGGTGTTGTATAAAAAAGTAAGAAATTGTCGAAACAAATGTTTATCTCGTTATACGGTGAATACATGCGCACCAAATATACAGTACGCTCATCCATAATGTCAGTCAAAAGTAATAAAGAAGTTTTGACTACTTCCAACTATAACTGCCAATCCAAAGAACAATATTGAAATAAACAGGCTGGAGCTCTACGAATTTTTTCCCAAACTATCACACTTTTTGAAAGTTTTTTCCAAATTGTCTTTTTTTTTTTAATTGCCAAACCATACCACTCGGTCTTTGAAAGACCGAGTCTAGTTATAAAACATGCGATCTTTCAAAGATCGAGTCTTGCACATCGATTTTTCGAAGTGCAAGACTCGGTCTTTGAAAGACCGCGCGTCTTATAACTAGACTCGGTCTTTCAAAGACCGGGTGGGATGGTTTGGAAATTAAAAAAAAAAGTAGGACGGTTTGGGAAAAACTTTCAAAAAGTGGGACAGTTTGGGAAAAAATTCGAGCTCTACACTATATGATATTACATCAAAAAATAATATTAATAAATTTAGATTAAATATATTATTACAACAACAACAGCAGCAGCAATAAAGTATTTTTTCCAACTAGCTAGTTGGAATCGGCTACATGAATCCTGATTTTTCATTCTGCTCGATTTAACGCAATATCTTCTGAAAGGTCACAAACTATTATATCTATTAATGCTATCATTAGCGTATCCAATATATATTTTATATTTTTGTCGGAGCATGGAAGGCTCAAATTATTGTCAATCTCAGGGCATAATAATCTCTAATCTCTAATATTATAATGGGAGAAGGCCTTAGTGTCATTGGTAAATATTTTGTCATTCTACCAACATGTGCAATGCACGTACATAACTAATATAAAGGAGGTTTCGGGATCAAATCATCCCTACGTCACAGTTTTTATTTTTATTTTTTGAAATTATTAAAATGTGCATAGCACGTGTAAATTACTATAAATATACAACTCCACGTAAAGCGTACCCTATATTGGTACAAATGGTACCTACAACTTGTCTAAGATGATTTTTGAGATTAAGGATTAGCACTGGTATAAATACCGGGGTATAAATACCGGATATCCGGACCTGGTATTGGATATGCTAATAATATATGTAGTTAATAGATATGATTGCTTGTACTTTCGGGTTCAGGTCCTCTCGAACAGACCCGATCCGGACCGGTTAAAAAATCCAAAAAATAAACATAAAATAAATATCCTACCACATCCCATCCCTCCTTCCTCCTCAATTCTAAATCCTCCTATTCCAAACCAAAACTCATGCCTTTTCACTCCTATATTTTAAATCCTTTGCTCACCACTCACGCTCCTGCTCTTATCTGAATGGGCATGAATCTTTTAACAGGATCCGGATCCGGTCCTCATGGATCTGGGTCCGGGTTCGAGTAGTGAAGGACCCGACCCGACCCGACCCGACCCGATACCATTGATATTAAGGCTAGGTCCATATATAATAGCTTCAGCCAAGAAATTATAAACAAAGTGTAGTATAAAATCCACATAATGTGTAACCCCTATTCCCGATTATACAGGTTATTTTTCTTTGTATCTTTTTGATGTATTTTTTCTCTAATTATTGTATCTGGGTCTTTGTCATGTTGTGGGCTTACTAGTTTCCATTTATTTATTATATTATTGTGATTTTTGTGGCCCATCTACACTCAAGCCCAACCCACATCTAAGCTACCCACAACCCAATTTCCCTAACTAACCAGACTAATTCTCCCTCAATCCCTTAAATCCCCCAACTTCCCGCGATCTCCTCCTTAATTGTTACATTAAAAATACCCCCCACTTTCCCCTCAAATCACAACAACCAATCTAACAACTCTCTCTCCCTCTCTTCCGTTCTCTCTCCCTCTCCTGGTTCTCAAACCCAAACAGAACAAAACAAAACCAAGCAAACCCAAACTCTTCTTCCTCCCGTCTCCTTCTCCCTTCGACCACTAGCCCAAACCCTTTCCCCTCACCTCCGTTCACCCTCGTCAACCACCACCGCTGCTCCAATCCACCACGACCACCATCTCGAACCCACTCCACCTTCGCCATTACCCAACTTCGAACCCATCAGCCTCACCTCACCCCGAACCCACTAGCTTCGCCGTCACGTCTCCCTGCATCGTCGTCGAACTCCGAGCAATTTCCCCAGCCATCGCTCCCCTGTTCGATCACGAAGAACAAAGCACGCCATTTTTCGTCGCAAGCTCCGCCGTCGCCACCCCATTACCGTCGCCGACTGCTCCTCAGTCGAACTCCGACCAAGTCGCCGCGGTCCAACCACCAGGGCCACCGCTCTCCCTCGCTCTCTGTTTCGACGAAGAGTCGAACGAAGAAGAAGAAGAAAGGGCGGGGATGATTTTAGACCGTCGGATCGCGTCAAGATCCGTGCGATCGAGATCGCTATTCGGTGTTCTCTCACAGCGGATCCCAGATCGTTGTCCCGTGTTCGGCGCAGATCCGCTGCGAGGACGAATCCCCATTGGGCGCTCTCGCTGTTTGCTGTTCTACCCGCGCCAGATCCCAACCGTTACTTGCTGTTCTGCTGATCGTGTGTGAGGAGAAAAATCACTGTTGTAGTTGTTGCTGTTGGAGTTTTTCGCGCGCATTTCGCCCGTACTCTTGGGATTGTTCCCCGGGATTCTGATCCCCTTATTCTTACTTTATTGAATCGACTACTACGAAAAAGGCAAGTCCATTGAACTATTTTCTTTATTCTAGTTCAAAATTAATTGATCTCCTGCAAGTAGTTCCAATTTATTTATCGATAATTTTGCCTTGTGTCCCGTCTCGTTGAGAGTATCGAGGGTTTACATGAGCTAACCCGACGTACTCTTGACTTTTTTTATTATCCATTGACTCAAATCCAAGCCTAGACATACATTTGACATGAATAATTAAATAAATTTGTACATGAGGAAAACACGCCGTGATTAAATGCATATTATTTATACCTTATGACTTGAACTTGATAAATTCACTTGACTTGCCATTTGGAAAATTCACAATTCTTGCTTCACATTAACCTTGATATATGTGTGATTCATTAGTTCGATAACTACCCACTTGATGAATATGAACATGATAGTTTTATAAAATTTTTGTTGCATGTATTGTTTAGCACAGAGGTTTCGACCCTGTAAATATGAGAATTAGCACACAAGATATAAAAGCGAGTTTTTACCCATTGAACCTAGTTTCCAACCCAAGTGACAAATCTTAATTTGAAGTCACGAGCTGTAAGATATAACATTTTAGTCCCCGCTAGCCTACATTTTCAGACTGCAGAAATTACTATAATCTCGACATATTTGATGGTGTAATACTATGTAGAAGTGTTAGAATGCTATGAAATTTTTTAGGAACCTTATAGACATGCTTAGGGTTCACCTCAAATTTCTGTAGATTTTTATAACATATTTATACCATGTTTTCACCCCTTAGAAGTTGACACCTAGCTGCTGCCAGAACAGCTGACCTGCAAAGAATGGAGTTTTTAGCCTAGATACAGTTAGAACTAGCAGAAAGTCCCTGAATATAACTTGTAGCCCTATCTGTCTAGATGTCCATAACCTACTAGAAGTCCGAATTTGGAGCTTTAGTCTAGGAGTTATACCTGTTTTAGTATGACTGTGTCAGCTATTTCAGATTTACTGTTTCTTGCTTATTATTGTGTAATATACCATTTTGCTGCATTATCATTATTCACTTGACATTCTTATGACTACCCGCATGTGTAGTAACAAAATACTAAATAAGCCGGGGTTTCTAAGGGTTGACCTAGTAGTGGACTGTCTCAGAAAATGTACTCGGTAGGGCCCTCCTGTTACATGGACTTGTTATATGGAAGGTGGAGAATACTGGTGGAGACGTGAACTTGCTATCTTGTTATCTTGTTATCGTGATATGCCCGAGTACACGCTCTGTTGACCCCATCACGAAGTCTAAAACGAACATTGTTGTGCGTGCATCGAATCTGTAGTATGAGATGCAGTAGTACGTGCACTAGTTAGGAGAAACAACTTGATAATAGACCTAGTTGACATGTATACATACTTGATAAAGACCATTGCTATTAGTACCATTATTACCTTTGCAAATTTGATCTTGATTCATATTTCCTACATGTACCATACTCCTTAACTCTCTGTTTTCACTACTTGCTGTCCGCACTTGCTCTAAGGATATTTATTTTTCTTCTTTAGCTAATCCAACCACAGGTGGACCTGAGGATCTACCAGAAGGAGTTGGAGAGCAGTACTTCTAGATTGGAGCAACTGTTTGATAATAAATTAGTCCCTTTCATGTTCTTTGTCACTCATTGTAATTCTTTTATTTATTTAGAATTGTATTCCGGGCTTTCGACCCGTAATTGCTACTTATTTCTCAGTAACATTATCATGTTGGAATATTGAATTTCTTGAATTCAATTATTGTTCTGTGATGTTATTAATTGCGTGGCTGTGATTTAATTTCCTGAGTATTGTTGAGTTGAGACTGGTACAGCTTATGAATGATATTAAAATCATTCGCTGGGCCTACGTCATGAGCTCGTATTCCCGTATTTTGGGAAGCGGGGCGTCACATAATGAGTTCAGAAAAGAAATGAAAATCCACATATAAATGAAAATCCACATATAAGACATGAAATCTCACTACAAGTAAAACACGAAGAGACCTTTCACGAAAATGTATCATGCATCATCATATATTAACCAAAATATACTACAGATGAAATTAATGTCCAAAACTATAAAAAAAAACTGAAAGGAACATAACTAATGGAAGGATGGTATGTTACGGATAAAGTAGATTGATTAATATTTATTGTTTATCACTTTAAACTTCTCATTAATTAATGTCCAAACTTTTGGGGTCTGAATCAACTTGAATCTTCACGGCACGCACGAGTCACTCTCGACACCCTGAATGATTCGCTAACTGATCAATATCGATACTCAACACTTTGCTGCCTAGGGTTAGCCTTACTGATGATAGGTATTTGGAGTACTTCACATGTTATGGCATCCCGCCAATTAAGTGACATGTCGATGGTGGAAAGGCACGAACAATGGATGGCTCAGCATGGGCGAGTGTACAAGGATTCAGCGGAGAAAGCAGTACGTTTCAAAATTTTCAAGGCCAATGTTGAGGGCATTGAATCGTTCAATGCTGATCAGAACAACAAGTTTAAGCTTGGTGTTAACAAATTTACCGATCTCACTAATGAGGAGTTCAGGGCACGTAACGGCTTCAAGCCTTCATCAAAAGTAGGCACGTCGAAGTTGGCTGCAAAAACATTCAAATATGAGAATGTTTCGGCTGTGCCGGCCTCCATGGATTGGAGGACCAAGGGGGCAGTTACCCCAGTTAAGGATCAGGGCCAGTGTGGCCTAAGCTAAATAGAGTATATATATTATAATAATCCTGACCTATTTCTTTAAAAAATAAAAAAAATAAGAGTAATTAATCAAGGTCATAATTCATCACAAATTTCATTGTCATTAACAAGAAACAACCTGGTGAATCTGTATATGTACTCTGCTTCTCTCACAATGTTTTTTTGTTTCTTACTTGGATGTACTAAAAGACTAAATACTCAAAGTCCAATGCTTATTTAAAAATTTAATTTTTAAACCATAAAAAAAATGGTGAGATTTGTTGCATTCATTAAAAAATATTTAACAAAACAAAATTACAACCGAATATACATGACTGGTGCATCATACTCAGATTCAAAAGTTAAATCGGTTAAATGTCAATTTAATGTCGGCCTAATCGGCTAACCCTTCAGTACCCTTGGAAATAACTAATTTTGTTACTGTTGAATGTGGATCGATCATTGATCATTCCATAGGCACATACAGGATGCTGTTGGGCATTCTCTGCAGTAGCCGCGCACAACAGAAGGAATTAACAAACTGAGCACTGGCAAGCTCATCTCCCTCACGGAACAAGAAGTTGTAGATTGCGATGTCAAAGGCGAAGAAGAAGGGTGCAATGGAGGTCTGATGGACGACGCTTTTGCTGCTACTGAATGTAAATTTGCAGCGAAAAGAGTGTGTTCAGTTATCCTTGTATCGATCCTAGCTATGTACCTCATCAATTTGGATGTACATAAATCCAGATGGTTCAGGATTGATATGGCTAAAAATAGAACCAAACCAGGACTGTTCAAATCGGGCACGAATCTTAAAGCTCTATGGTAATTTTTCATTACAAACGGTTATAAAATGGGAACTAGGTCTTTCTTCAAAGCCCAATAACCCAAAAACGGATCTGTCCGATTGGGTATGGGTGGCAGCCCGCCACAAACCAACCCAGGTCATTTAAAGAGTAATTCAAATTCATGGTTATCTCTAACCAAATCTCTTATCATGAAACGATTTAAACTCTACATATTATCAAAAAACACCGGGACATAGGGATAAATGATTATCTCTAAACTGTCTGTAAAAGCGACTATAAAAACCCCTCTCCCCCCACCATAACGAGGTAATCAATATTTTTCCACATAAACGCTCTTCATAATCTTCCTGATTACTGACTTGAGCGTCGGAGGGTTCGTCGCCGGGATCCATCCCGGTGTATCGAATTTTTTTGCCGGTCAACGACATCGGCAAGAAACCAGTCGGTGAACAGTCAACAGGTTTGCTCTTATTGTTTCCGAAAGAATCCACAAATACATTTGTTTGCTCCCACACCAAAATCAGCAGCAAAAGATTGGCGCCGTATGTGGGGAAACGAAAAATCAATCCAACCTTACTTCATTAACGAAAGTAGTTTCAAACCATGCCTTCGAAAGAGAAAGGGAAGGCAGCGACCTCAGTTGAAGAGCCACTCCCCTTCCTCCTCCTCCTCCAGTCCAAGATGTCCTTCCTCAACTCAATCAGCAAGTTCAACAACCACAGCCCGAACAACATCTTCCTCAATAACCTCCTCCTAAATAGGCTCCTCTAAGGTCTCGGGGGCTGCCCCGGGGGGCTCTTGTTGAAGTCGTCCAAAGCAACACCCTCATCATGACCATGTTTTAATCTACAATACCTCAGCTGACTCTATGGCTTCTCAAAGTCCTCTAGGGCCGGATCTCCGTCAAGTAATTCTTAACTGCCAGCAGGGGGTTGACCTCCGAACTCGCTTGAATGAATGGCGAGCCCTTGAGGGGGTCCCTCAACCCGAACGCTCAGGGGCCCCGAGAGTCCGGACCCCATGTAGACCGAGGACTAGAAGATCTCCTCCCCAGAGGAGACGAAGAGAGTCCCCTCCACGTCGTCGGCGGAGAAGTCATACTCCAATAAGCCGAGCCACACCTAAGGACCGCCAAGCTGGAGGGGCACCATTCACTCTAGCCGAGTTCCATAACTTCAAAGAAGATATCCTGCTAGCTCTTAATATTGCCACGAGTCAGGATTAGCGTGCGCCTGGCCATCCCTGTGCCACGAGTCAGGATTAGCGTGCGCCTGGCCATCCCTGTGCCCCGAGTCATGACCAGCGTATACCTAGCTCTCGCCATACCGCCACTCATAAAGGAGAGTACCGAGGTTCGACCAGATCCGATCGGAGGGATGACTCGGTCCACCACCGTCTTCACGAGATGGAGAGACACCTCAACAAGATCAATCCCGAAGAGGAACAACGGAGCAATAGGTTCTGCCTAAGCAGACCCCCCTTTTCCAGGGCCATTGTGGAAGCTCCGATCCCCGAAGCCTTTATGCCGCCCCGCTTTTGAATCCTACAATGGGAAATAGGACCCAGCTGATCATATTGAGAGTTTTAAAACTCTCATGATGATTCATCAAGCCTCGGATGCGCTCCTCTGCAAGGCCTTCCCAGCAACGTTGAGGGGACCAGTGCGAGAGTGGTACCCCTGTCTATCCCCAGCCTCCATCTTCTCATTCGAACAGTTTGAGGATCTCTTCCTTACCAACTTCGTTGGCAGTCGCCGAGCCGAGAAAACGAATGCGTCATTGCTAGCCCCCAGCCAAAGAAAGGGTGAACGCCTAAGAGATTACATCCGGTGCTTTACTACCGAAGCCCGGTCTATTGCCTCCCTCAACCAATCAATAGCCTCTGCGGCATTCAGGCACATCGTCACTAATGCTAACCTCAAGGCATCCCTTGCCAAGAAGCCTCCTCGGAACTTCTCAAAACTCCTGCTTAGGAGCAAGAAGTACATCTGAGTAGAAGAAGCTTTCAACCCCTCCAGTCTTGAGGAATCATTTTCTGGAAACAAACGAAAGAATACAAGCGAAGAAAGGTCCCAGAAATTCAAAAATAACGACAATGGCCAACGTCACCCAGCTCCTCGTTTTGAGAAGTTCACCCCCCCCCCCCTCAATGCTAGTATATCAGCAGTTTTTATGGAGGTGGACAAGGAAGGTCTGCTCCGCGGTCCCCCTAGAATAAATACCCATGGCAAGAAAAGGAACATGGATAAGTGGTGCCATTTTTATAGAGACCACAGCCATGACATGGATGATTGTCGGGCTCTCAAAGAGGAGATCAAAGAACTCATACAGCGGAGACACCTGACCAAGTTCGTCAGAAAAGACGGGGCCGATCATCCACCCCCAGGAGCCAACAATCGAACCGAGAGGCCCAACAAGTTCCAAGACTACGAAGCTGGGGCCATCCTCCATCTTATCCATGGAGGTCCAATGGGGGGAGAACCAAACTCTTCCCAAGAGGCCTTCACCCTATCATAGAAGTAGGTTTTCAGTTTTCAATAAGGCTACTACTTGTAACATGGCCAAAAGCATGTAATAATGAATCGCCCCATTGAAGCGACCACTTAGTTTATTTTAATAAAATTTAGCCTTTTTCTATTGAAAATTATCGCATTTGCCTCACTTCTACGACTCGTTAAACGGTAAGTTCAGAGTTCAGCTTGTCCTACAGGGCTGCTCCCACGACTTATTAAGCTCAAAATATGGGTTTGGAGTCCAACACTTGGTTCGACGCCGATTTAGCTGCTTGCAAACAAGCAAGTGCGGAGCAGCTCACCATTCGGAATTGTTCCTACAATTCGTTGAACCCCCTCAAACAACAAGTTTGGAGTCCAACAATTAGTTCGACACTGCTTTAACCGCTTGCGAATGAGCAAGTGCGAAGTAGGTCACCATTCGAAATTTCTCCTACAACTCGTTGAAATTTTTAAAACAATAAGTTCGAAGTTCAACACTTGGTTCGACGATGCTTTGGCTGCTTGCGAATGAGCAAGTGCGGAGCAGCTCACCATTCGGAATTATTCCTACAACTCGTTGATAACCCTGTGACAACTAGTTCGAAGTTCACAATCATAGTTCGAAATTGCCCTCATAGCTTGTAAGTATGCGGTTTCAGGGCTCAAAACGAACATTCATATTACTCCCACTACTGGTTAAATTTTGCAACAAGAAAGTTCGGAGCTCAACTCTCCCTTAGAGTTTCTCCTCAAACTTGTTTCCCAAACGGCTCACTCCTAGAGCCTGGTGATGCTCTTCGCTCCGTTCGCCTCCCGAGCGACCTTCTCCTCAGCAAGTTCGGAGCTCAACTCTCCCCTAGAGTTTCTCCTCAAACTCGTCTCCCGAATGACTCTCTCCTAGAGCCTGGTGATGCTCTTCACTCCGCTCGCCTCATGAGCGGCCTTCTTCCCAAATGGATTCGGAGTTCAACTCTTCCCTAGAGTTGCTCCTCAAACTTGTCTCCCAAACGGCTCTCCTTGAGCCTGGTGAAGCACTTCGCTCCACTCACCTCCTGAGCGTCCTTCTTCCAAGAGAGTTCGGAGCCTAACTCATCTAGAGACGCTCCTTCAACTCGCCTCCAAGAAGGGATCCTCCCAGTAGTCATACAAAGCTCTTCTCAACTTCATGAAGGCAAAGATATTGCGGGACTATTTTGACCATGAAGAAGGGTGATTCTTCAACTAACTTATGAAGAGAAATTATAGATCTTTGAGTCAGCTTCGAAACGAGGGGTCAAACGCCCCGATCGGATATCCGTAGCACCGGGAAAGTGGATCTCAACACAGCTGTGCCGAAAATGAAGATCGGGAAAATCATTGCCCCAAGATTCGCTCTTGGTCTTGATCAATGACTCTGATTGAGCCACGTAGCTCAGATACAAAATCTGAGCGTCTGAACAACCGAGTGTGAAAATGGGGAAAATCATCACCTCAAGATTCGTGCTTGATCTTGATCAACGGCTTTACTCGATCCATGTAGCTCGGATCCAAAATCCAAGCGTCCGAACAACCAAGCATGAAAATAGGGAAAATCATCGCCTCAAGATTCGTGCTTGATCTTGATCAATGGCTCTGATTGAGCTCCATAGCTCGGATCCAAAATCTGAGCGTCCGAACAACCAATCGTGAAATTAGGGAAAAACTCCTCCTTCCGATTCGCACTCGATCAAGATCGCCGACTCAGATTCGCCAAAAAAAAACGGTTAACGGGTCGGGTTCGGATCCATTACCCACAAACCGACCCACACAACCCCTTCTTCATCCTCTTCCTAAAATCTCTTTCCCGTCCCAAAAAAAACACCCAACACTTCGAGCTCCATCTCTGTCGAGCTCCTAGGCCGAGCTTTCCTCCTCCTCGCCGAGCTCGACCGCAACTCCTCGTCGACCTCCACGTCCCGAGCACCAACCGCCAAGCTAGAGCCATCTCCTCGCCGAGCCCCTCCATTGCCGAAGCTCAAGCTTCTCTCCTCGCCGCCCATGCGAAGAGCTCCATCGACGAGCTCACCTCCACTGACTCCGAGCTCCTCTCCCATCCGAGCTTCATCCCCCACAGTCGAGCTCCCCGTTGCCTTCACGAGCTCCAATTGAGCTCTTCTCCTCGTCCAAGCTCTTCCCCTCGCCGAGCACAGGCTCCCCCTCTCAGTGCTCCGACCACACCGTCGTCCAACTGCCTCCATCGCTAACTCTCTTCATCCTCAAGCTTGACCACATGCCGAGCTCCATTCCCGTCGAACTCCTTTCCCCTTCGCCGAGCTCCAATGCCGCTTCCATCGAGCTCTGCGTCGCAGTCGTCGAGCTCCAACGGCGAGCTCCCCTTTCCGAGCTCCATCACCCTCGACGTCGAGCTCTTCTCCTCGCCGACGTCAAGATCCATTGCAATGTTCGAAGCTCTCACCGTTCTTGCCAAACTCCACTCCGAGATCCGACGTCTCCTTCGTTGAGCTCCGAGCTCATCTCCACATCCCTGAGCTCCCTCCATTACCAACTCAACGACTAGCCTCCATCGTCGAAGCTCAACTCCAATAGAGAAACTCCTCCTCGTCACGTCGAGCTCAACAGTTTGCCGAGCTCCTCGCTAGACGAGGTCGGAGAGGAGGTGAGGTCGGAGGCGAAGCCGGAGTCGAGGACGGAGTCAGGGGCGTGGTCGAAGATAGTCAGAAGTCGAGGAAAGAAGAAGAATGAGAAAGAAAGAAAGAAATAAAAAAATGGGGGGGGGGGGGGTCCACGTGGCGGTTAACGGTCAACGTTGACTGGCCACGTGGCGCCATCTCTTTTGTTCTCAGCGAACTGCTCAGCCAGATCCGAGCGTCCGAACGACGGAGCGTGAAAACGCAAGAAAACACCTGCCTCCCGATGTGCGCTCACCTGATCGTGATCAACGGCTCAGATTGTGCCACGCCATCAAGGTAATTTCTTTTCCTCTTTGAATTTTTTATTTAAAAATTCCAAAAAAATAATTAAAAATTCGAAAAAACTAACTAAAAATTTCTATTTAATTTTTTAATTCTAGAAAATTAATTATTAATTAGAATTATTAATTAAAATTTCCGAAAATTAATTTTTAAAATTCAGAAATTAGATTAAAATTTCAAAAAAAATGATTAAAAATTTGAAAAAAATAAAAAAAATCTGGAAAAGTCACAAAAAATCCAGAAAATTATAAAAATAATTTTTGGTATTTTACAAGCCCAAAAAGACACCGTTACACCTCTAGCAAAGATCCAAACTTTCCCGAGAACTCTGATAAATTCTATTAGCCATCGAAAACGGACAAAACTACTTCTCAAAGGCTGTGAAACTTAGTCTTCAGGAGTGGGGGGCTTGTGATATGGCTAAAAATAGAACTAAATCGTAACTTTTCAAATTAGGCACGAATCATAAAGCTCTCAGGGGTAAAACGGTAATTTCCACCACAAACGGGTCTGAAATGGGAACTAGGTCTTTCTTCAAAGTCCAATAATCCAAAAACAGATCTGTCATATTGTGTATGGGTGGCAGCCCGCCACAAACCAGCCCAGGTAATTTAAAGAGTAATTCAAATTTATGGTTATCTCTAAGAGAAGGTTTAAACCAAATCTCTTATCATGAAACAATTTAAACTCTACATCTTATCCAAAAATACCAGGATATAGGGATAAATAATTATCTCTAAACTGTCTCTAAAGGCGACTATAAAAATCCTCTTCTCCCACCATAACGAGGTAATCAATATTTTTCTACATAAATGCTCTTTCATAATCTTCCTGATTACTGACTTGAGCGTCGGAGGGTTCGTCGCCGCGATCCATCCCGGTGTATCAAACTTTTTGCAGGTCAATGGCAACGGCAAGAAACCAGTCAAACACCGGTGAAAAGTCAATAGGTTTGCTCTTATTGTTTCCGAAAGAATCCTCAAATATATTTGTTTGCTCCTACACCAAAATCAGCAGCAACAAGGATTGCACCATTTCTCATCTAATTTGCTATAATACTGCTGGAATTGGTCTGTACAACTTTGGCTCAATCATCAATACTATCCATACGTGTCTATACTACTATATAACGATATAATGGGAGGAGGAGGAGTAGCGAATGTGGTGTTAGAACCCGAATATATAAATAATAGAAAAATCCCAACAGAAATTGTGAAGAAATGAAATACAGGGAAGAAAATAGTAAGTTAAAGAATTTGCACAGAGTCGAGACTGATAATCTCTGTCCTTAAAGCAGAATTCGCCCCATAGTGTGACGGTTACCGGCGAATTGCTTCCCAGGATACAACTGTTCCTTCTCTGAAGAGCGCAGCACCCTTGCTTCAGAGATTCAGTGAACCATTGTCTGTGATGTACTCTCAGTTGACACTGACACAGAGGAGAAGAAGATGAAGAAGAACAAAATGAAAAATTCTCTACCTGTATAAAAGACTCTGTCTGGATTTATAGAGAAAAAATTGGAGATTGGAGACTGTTCAGATGCCATTACTCTGTAACAGCAGAGTAATGGGGACTCTTCAGATTCATAACTGGTGAGCCATTACTCTGCTGTTACAGAGTAATGGGTACCAGTTACTGAATCTGAAAAGCCTTTTCAGTTCAGTAGGGGAAGAGTTTTTGTCTGGGCAAAAAAATATTTTAAGCCAGACCAGACCAAGCCAAGCCAAGCCGAACCGAACCGAGCCGAGCCCGGGGCCAGGGCGCGCGCGTGTTTGTCATTTTGGCTAAGTTCTCTTTCCACTACACGTTAGTGGTAACCCCCAGGCCACGCCTTTTAGTCCAGTTTTCTAGTATATATACCAGAAAAAATCTTTTCCAATTTTCGATATGGGACTATCCATTTTCTCCAAGTTGCCAAGTTAGTACCTTTCAAGTACCCAACTTTGGACCAACATTTCTCATTCATACGGAATTCGTTTTTGGCAAGTGAGTATACTACGGAAAAGTACTCGTCGAGAGGATCGCAATCCACTCATTTTTTGGCGCCGTCGGTGGTCGGAGCCTGCCAGAATCCGGCCCGAAAAATTGCAAAAATTAATTCTAACAGTCCCCCACATGAATGGAAATTACCAGACCATGTAATCCAGACACGACAGAAAAATAAAAAACACGACAGAAAGACTCTGAGAGTACAATCGAAAAATTACTGTATCAGGAATGGTAGTAATTTTTCAACTTTGAACCACCCTTAGTAATTAGCTATCGGATTCACTTGACCAGGTAGTGATCATGATGTCTTGAACTACCCGGGCTTTGATGTGAACCTAGACAATAACTATCACACAGTTTCATCTCCTTACAGAACTAAGTTCTCTTGTTGTGTTCATTTTGGCCTTGAACATCCCTGGTTAATCGTGAGTGAACTTGGAGAATGTAGCCTCTCTTGATTCTCCTAGAATGGCTCCATTTCACACTCACAAGGTGATTGCCCATAAAGAGTATCCTGCTGTACCCCACTTTTATTTCAAAGCTATGGAAATCATTAAAAGCCAAGCTTATCCTGACTCTTTGCAGGCAGCACTGTTTTATCATCCTAAGAGTGGGTATGAGATTTTAATCTCTCAGTGCTTCTGTCGATTCAACAAGATTTAGTTGTCCCTTTGAACCTAGATCTTGGGATCTCCAATTCCTAGGTAGGGTTTCCATCAAGTATCCTCTTTCGTCATAGGCTTTAAACTCATTCCTCTTGATGATCTCACAACCTGTTCTCACGACAAACCTTTAGTAAATGGATCTGCTAGGTCGTCGGCCGATTTTATATATTCTATAGAGATTACTCCATTTGAGAGCAGTTGTCTAATGGTTTTGTGTCGCCTTCTGATATGACGAGACTTACCATTATACATACAACTCAGTGCCCGTGCTTTAGCCGATTGGCTGTCACAGTGTACACATAAGGCAGGCACTGGTTTTTCCCACATAGGAATATCCTCTAAGAAGTTTCGAAGCCATTCTGCTTTCTCTGCCGCTTTGTCTAAAGCAATAAACTCAGATTCCATGGTGGATCTGGCCAATAGCGTTTTTTTAGAGAATTTCCATGACACGGCTGCACCACCAAGTGTGAAAACATATCCACTTGTGGATTTTGAGTTCTTGGAGTCCGATATCCAGTTGGCATCACTGTAGCCTTCTAGTACTGCTGGATATCTGGTGTAATGCAGCGCATAACTCTAAGTATGTCGCAAGTAGTTCAATACTCTAGTTATTCCTTTCCAGTGACTTCGTCCTGGATTACTCGTGTATCGGCTCAGTACGTTTACCGAATGTGCTAAGTCCGGTCTTGTACAATTTGTTAGGTACATCAGACTACCAATTACACGTGCATATTCCAGTTGTGATATGCTTTCGCCTGTATTTTTGAACAAGTGAAGACTTGGATCGACGGGACTTTTTGTTGTCCCATTGGAGTAATTCTTGAATCTTTCAAGTACTTTCTCAGTATAATGAGCTTGAGACAAAGTAATCCCCTCAGATGTCCTAAAAACTTTGATTCCTAGTATGACATCTGCAACTCCCAAATCTTTCATGTCAAACTTGCCACTAAGCATGCTCTTAGTTTGTTTGATAATATCGTTATTGCTTCCAATAATGAGCATGTCGTCTACGTACAGACAGACCAGAATGTATCCATTTGGAGTATCTTTGATGTAGTTACATTTATCGCATTTATTTATTTTGAAACCATTTGACATCATAACATTGTTAAATTTTGCATGCCACTGCTTTGGAGCTTGTTTCAGGCCGTACAGTGATTTTACAAGCCTACACACCTTATTTTCCTGTCCAGGAACTATGTAACCCTCAGGTTGTTTCATGTATATTTCTTCTTCTAAGTCCCCATTTAAAAATGCAGTTTTAACATCTGTTTGATGTATTTCCAGGTTACGTAGAGCTGTAATAGCTATCAACATTCTTATGGATATTATTCTTGTAACTGTGGAATATGTATCAAAGAAATCTAGGCCTTCCTTTTGCCTAAATCCCTGTACCACAAGTCTTGCCTTATGCTTCTCTATTGAACCATCTGGTTTCAATTTTTGTTTGAAAATCCATTTGCATCCTAGAGCTTTATATCCAGAAGGCAAGTCGACTAACTCCCATGTATGATTTTGCATAATGAAGTCTATTTCACTTTTGATTGCTTCCTTCCACATAGGAGCATCAGGCATAGACATGGCTTTCTTGAAAGTTCTGAGCTCATTCTCTAACAGAAAGGCCGTCACAAAGTCAGGACCAAATGATTTTGATATTCTAGCCCGTTTACTTCGTCTAGGCTCATCAATATCATGTTCTGGTTCATCAACTGAAGTGCTTGCATTCTCTTGTTCACGTGTACGTTTGGGGTACGTAGTATCCTTGCATGGAAACACGTGTTCAAAGAAGGAAGCATTCCTTGATTCCATTATTGTATTCACATGGATATCCGGTATATCCGATTTGTATACCAAGAACCGATATGCACTACTGTTGTGTGCATAGCCTATGAATATGCAATCAATCATCTTAGGTCTGATGGTGACCTGTTTCGGATTAGGTACTGCCACTTTTGCTAGACACCCTCACACTTTGAGGTATTTATACGAAGGTAAGTTACCTTTCCACAGTTCATATGGTGTCTTGCCGGTTTTCTTGTGAGGTATTTTGTTGAGAATATAGTTGGCAATCAGCAACGCTTCCCCCCACATGTTTTGGGGTAAGCCAGAATTCAACAACAAGGCATTCATCATCTCCTTTAGAGTTCGGTTCTTGCGCTCGGCAGTACCATTTGATTCGGGTGAGTAAGGAGCAATTGTCTGATGAACGATTCCATGTTCTGAGCAGAACATGTTAAATGGTGCATCATATTCTCCTCCTCTATCATTTCTAACGATTTTAATCGTTTTGCCAAGTTGATTCTCAACCTCAAGTTAATATTCTTTGAATTTATCCAAAGCCTCATTTTTGCTATGTAACAAGTATACATAACAGAATTTTGTGCAATCGTTTATGAAAGTCACAAAGTACTTTTTGCCTCCTCTGGTCTGCACATATTTTAAATCACACAGATCCGTGTAAATTAGACCTAGAGTTCCTGTGTTTCTTTCTACAGAACATGATGGAGTTTTAGTGAGTTTGGCCTCCGTGCAAACTTCACATTTTTCTGAATTATCTACCTTAAATTTTGGTAGCAAATTCATGTTAATTAATCTACGCATAGAATTTACATTAACATGGCCTAGTCTTTCATGCCAAACAGAGGAAGACTCAACAACATAGGCAATAGGAGTTATTTCATTAACTTTGGGAACAGCAGGAACAATAGTTTTAGGAATGACTGTCATTGCATTAAACTTGAACAGTCCATCCTTTACATATCCTTTACCCAAGTATACCCCATTCTTAGATAGTACAAAATTATCAGAAACAAGAACAACCTTAAACCCATTCTTGCTTAGCAAAGAATCTGATATCAAGTTCTTTCTAATGTTTGGAACATGCAGCACATTTGTGAGTGTTAGCTCTTTACCTGGAGTCATTTTCAGCATTATCTTCCCTGTTCCTTCAATTTTGGAGGTGGAAGAGTTTCCCATGAACAGCTGTTCATCTTTGTTGCACTTCTGGTATGAGGTGAACATTTCTTTGTCCGAGCAGATATGCTTGGTGGCCCCAGTATCGTACCACCATTCACGAGGATTACTCCCCAGAAGATTTACCTCTGACACTACAGCACAGAGGTCCAGGTCAGAGAGACCAGTGGACAAGTTCTCAGCTATGTGTGCGTGGGATTTTTCATTCCCTTTTACATGTCCTGTTCCTGAACGATTACTATCCTTACTGCGGCACTCAGAAATTTTGTGCCCCAGCTTACCACACTTGTGGCATTTCCCCGCAAACCTCTTTGCAAGAGTTTTTTTGTTTGAGGCCTGTGGCAGAAACTTCCTCTTCTTGCCCTTCTGTTCGTGCTCCACCACATTGGCCTTTTCTATGGACTGATTTCCATAGGACCTGTCAGCCTTGCGATTCTCTTCTTCGATCCGCAACCTGACAATTAGGTCTTCAAGAGACATCTCCTTTCGCTTGTGTTTGAGGTAGTTCTTGAAGTCTTTCCACCCAGGTGGAAGTTTTTCAATGAACGCTACAACCTGGAATGGTTCGCACAGTGTCATATTCTCTGCAGCAATGTCGTGCATTATAACCTGCAGTTCTTGGACTTGACTCACCACAGTTTTGGAGTCAATCATCTTGTAGTCCAGAAATTTGCCGACAACAAATTTCTTGGACCCGGCGTCTTCTGTTTTGTACTTCTTTTCCAAGGACCCCCACAGGAGTTTGGATGTCTTGAAGACACAGTAGACGTTGTACAGGGGGGTCTACCAAGCCATTCAGGATGTAGTTCCTGCAGAGGTAGTCGCCCTGAGTCCACGCATCAACTGCAGCAACGGAGTGTGCATCCATTGGCGCTAGCATCGGGGCAGATTCAGTGAGGAATTTGTCCAGCTTCAATGTGGTCAGGTAGAACTGCATCTTCCCTTGCCACTTTTTGAATCCAGTTCTATTGAACTTCTCCTGTTTTTCTCCCACGGTTATGTGCGTGGGCAGAACGACCGAATGTGCCGCAACCGATTGTGCAGTCACATTTTGGGTCATCGGTGTTTCGGTACTGAGAAGCCCATTAGCAATGTCAGTTGGTGTGTTCTCCATGTTCTTATTTTCTCTTCTCTGAAATTGTTTGAAACAGAAACTGTTAGTTGTTTTTTCCGAACAGCACCTGTAAATAGACTTCACAAAACTGTTAGAATCTGTGAGGAAAAAAGTCTGCTTTAAGATTGTTAGAACCCGAATATATAAATAATAGAAAAATCCCAACAGAAATTGCGAAGAAATGAAATACAGAGAAGAATACAGTAAGTTAAAGAATTTGCACAGAGTCAAGACTGATAATCTCTGTCCTTAAAGCAGAATTCGCCCCGTAGTGTGACGGTTACCGACGAATTGCTTCCCAGGATACAACTGTACCTTCTCTGAAGAGCGCAGCACCCTTGCTTCAGAGAGTCAGCGAACCGTTGTCTGTGATGTACTCTCAGTTGACACTGACACAGAGGAAAAGAAGATGAAGAAGAACAAAATGAAAAATTCTCTACCTGTATAAAAGACTCTGTCTGGATTTATAGAGGAAAAATTGGAAATTGGAGACTGTTCAGATGCTATTACTCCGTAACAGCAGAGTAATGGGGACTCTTCAGATTCATAACTGGTGAGCCATTACTCTGCTGTTACAGAGTAATGGGTACCAGTTACTGAATCTGAAAAGCCTTTTCAGTTCACTAGAGGCCAGACCAGTCCAGACCACCGGACCAGGCCGGGCGCGCGCGCGCGCGTGTGTGTTTGTCATTTTGGCTAAGTCCTCTCTCCACTACACGTTAGTGGTAACCCCCGGGCCACGCCCTTTAGTCCAGTTTTCTAGTATATATACTAGAAAAAATCTTTTCCAATTTCCGATATGGGACTATCCATTTTCTCCAAGTTGCCAAGTTAATACCTTTCAAGTACCCAACTTTGGACCAACATTTCTCATTCATACGGAATTCGTTTTGGCAAGTGAGTATACTACGGAATAGTACTCGTCGAAAGGATCGTAATCCACTCATTTTCCGGTGCCGCCGGTGACCGGAGCCTGCCGGAATCCGGCCCGGAAAACTGCAAATTAATTCCAACATGTGGTTGACCTCTCAAATCATGTTGACACTTAAAAATTGAAATAGTAGCTCATGCTATAGATAAACTGGCCATAGCATGAAGCGTTAAAATTATGGTGGGATAATAAGGAGTGAAAACAACTATTGGTTAATAAAACTGGAAAAGCTTCAAGGCTCAATGCTGTCTTTCAAGTGCTTATCACTCCCTCACTCGTCGATGTGAGTTTGCTAATGGGTTCAAGACCGAACAATACACAATTAGAACTATTATTATTAATTGTCTCATTTGTTAAACTCAACTTATACATGCGATTGACAATATATGCACATTATAAGAGTTAAAACAAAATTACTCTATCATATTTTACAAAATTGTTTGCTTTCTCTAGTGATTCTAACAATGTCCACTTGTGTTCAAACAAATTGAGCTATATTTTCCTTTATTAGTTCTTCATCATCTTCGAAACGCTAAACGAGATCATGACCAATATTTTATAATTCAATTTTGCACACACAGTACAATGATCGAAAAAGAACAAAACGTAACTAATGGAGTTATATGCTACATTACAAAATGCTTTTATCTAAGTTACGAATATTTGTTACAGATCTTATGCATCATTTATTTATTTTAATGAGAGAAGCAAATATATAATCTCACACAAACTACAGACAATGGATTTGTCAAAATATCTATACACTTAGTATGATAAAACAATTAACAACCCTAAACATGCTACTTTTCCAAAGCGAGAATAACTATGATCTAAAACTCTCAATCATATGATCAGACGCACAGAACGTTAACACATTCATCACATGAAAATAATAAGAAAGATTAGAATAGATCATACCGACACTTCAAGTTAGAAGTGTTTTCCAAATTTGATGGAGAAGCCTGCGTAGTGCAGACTAATCATACCATGATGCAAATCCATCGTCTCCAATACACACAATTTGTAAGTAAGTTTGAAGTTCCTACATTCATCAAATTGTTAAAGATTAGTTAATTAAACATATTATTAGCATTATCTAGTTCACAACAATTTAATTGGAGCAATTTTATAGTCATAAAGCCAAAACAGTTATTCAAACTTGTATTTAATTAACCAATAATCAACACGGTTTTAAAACGTTTGCACTTAGCAACAACAGATAATTAAAATATATATGCAGGTAAATAACTTATCTTTAATTTTAGATCTGATCCAGTCTAATCATACTTGGATCTAGTCCAAACAACATCCTCATTGCTCGCACTGTCTCTAGCAATTACATCCACATCTCTTATTGAGCTTTTCACTTTCCAACTGTTAAATTCAGCACTTCTGAATCCCTCTCATTTGGGAACCTCGTACGGACGATTATGTTTTTCCATCACAAGGGAATAAACAATAGATTCCCAACAATAGAGAGTTCTTTTGAATAATTACAACTTATGTGATTTATAAAAGAGAAAAATAACTAAGTTTAGAATGGACCAAATCTGAAGAGCACACAGCAGTGAATCAAGAGGAGAACCAGATCTGATCCGATCAGTGCCTCCAAACAACAACAACAAGTCCAACCAACGAGAGAGCTCCACACACAGCGAGCTACCGGTGATCAAGAGAACCAGATCTGATCTCGATCCCCAAACGCCAATAGCAAATCAACCAGATTTGGATCTAGCGACGCTTGTTTCGAGAACACGGCCAAAGGGGGAAATTCCACGCTAGCGACGGTCGAGATCGGTCTGGATCTGGCGGCGCTCAACTTCGAGAACGCGGCCGGGAGGGAGAAGATCCACGCTGGCAACCGGCGAGAGGGGTCTGGATCTGGCGGCGGTTTGACTCGATGGCGGAGGCGTGGGATCGCGGTGGTCTGCGTTAAGGTGTGCGACGGCGAGCGGGAGCGTCAACGACTGCGCTGACTTTGTCGAAGTCAGATCTGGAGTTGAGATCGATGACGGCGTCAGCAGATGTGGACGACGACGTCGGTGGGTATGGGCGACGGCATCGGCGGGTAAGGACGACGTCAGTTTCCGACGAACCCCCTCTCTCTCTCAATCTCAGTATTTTTACTTGTGTATATCTTAAGATTGCTAGATTAAGATGAGTAATTAGGGTTAGGGTTTATATCTCATAGTCGCTTAAGATATTATACCCTGCTTATCAGTATTAGAATATCACAGAGCAGTACCTCTAGACCAGCTTTTATATGAGATGAACTGGGTTTATGGTACTGGGCTATATGCCCACTCGACCCGGTCCAACAATTAAACAGATAACACGTGCAAAGCACGTGTTGCCCCATAGAACATTATACACAATAATATGAGAATATACCTATATATCCAACAGTTTTTGGGTTTGGGAAACAATTATCCAAACAGACTTTTGTCTTTTAAAATCTCGAAAAACTCTTTTATTTTTTTTTGAAAACCATGTTTTTAAAATGTGTTTTCAAACAACGAACCAAACGCACATATATATATATATATCTATATAATAAATTACAAAGAAAGCTATCAAGTGGCTCTCATTCAATCTCCCATAAAATTAATGGCCTAGATTGATTCTCACAAAACATATTTTCCAGCCCAAAATTTTAAACCCCAAAATTAATTTTTTCCCCCCAAAACTAAAAAACTCATTACTTTATTACTATCTCTTATCTCTCTTCACTTTTTCATATTTCTCTCTCTCCCATTCTTTCTTTATTTACTTAGAATTTTAGATTTTAAGATTTCAAGTTTGTAAAATTTTCAGAATTTTTATATTTTTTTATTGCACATGTTATACTGAAAAATAGCAAATATCTCTTCAACAGTTAAAATTCATCATTTTTCACACTTAAAGTTCTAAGAAGTTGAATTTTACACCCTCATTTATAATTATTTTTCGACATATACTAATAGAAACATGAACTTTTATTTACAACTAATTATTATCATACTATTCAAACTTGAACTACATAATTGTTGTTTTACTGTTTACATAGTTTTTTGTGTGTTGTATCGTTCCGATGACGTGCAGTAGGCACTTACCAACGGGCAAATCTTGTATATATATATATTTTCAAAAAATGGGTCAGTGCGAAAAAAAAGTTCGATATAAGCCCGCACTGCAGATGCTAAAAATTCAAAACTAACGTGGAAACTTACAGTTGCATCCACTTGTCCCAGAAGCTTCTCTAGTACGAAGTCAGACCCGCTCCTCCCTTTTTTTCCATCCAATTTTGGAGTCAGAAATAGAATCGCAAAAACCAGACAACAACTTTAAAAAAAAGAAAGAAAAAGAAACAGAAAAGAAAAGAAGGAGACGTGAGGAATACAAAGGCTTCTCCTTTTCGAAACCCCAAATTACGATTCGATTCAGTTCCAGTTTTTCTCTAAGGTTCGTCCCTTCTGTCCCAATTGCTACCCCTTTTCCAAACCCTAATTATCCTCTTCCATTAATCACTTTCAAATTTTTTTTTGGCTTCCCATTCGAAACCAAAACCTAATTTTGGAATTATGCATCATGGATCTAAGATTAATGATTCCTATTGCGGTTCGCAGTTGTTGTTTGTTAGATTATTTTTTATGTTTGTAGTGTTCTTTTAGTATCATCAAGGATTAGTTATGGAATCTTGAGTTGTATGGTTTCTATGCACCAATTGCCAAAGTTATTTTAACTTTAGATGTACAAGTTATACTAACTTTTGGTGTCCTTCTGTTACGATCCCGATCCGATTGAGTGATGGATCGCCGGAACCCCTAATAACATCCATGGATCAATTAAGAAAAAAGAAAGAAAACAGTGGGAGGAAGAAGAAGAACAAGGAGAAGGAAGAAGAAGTAGATAGAAGCTTAAATCATATTCATCCATTCATACCAATTCTATTACATGATTTGGGTTTATAAGGAAATGAAGACACGCGCATCGCACGTTTCTAGTAAATTTCTGATACCCTAACAAAAGCAAAGAAACTTGGGTTATTTGCAAATATCCCTTCACAAGATAAAAACTACTGAAGGACTGATATATGAAAAGATATAGTTCTTAGTAGGACTGTATCATCTTCCTTTACCTTTGACTTAAAGTTATCTTCATAGTTCATAAAAATTAGATAAGAGTTGAGTTTAGATAACTATAGTTTTCTCAACTGTTGTGGTCGGATAATTGAGTCCCAAACATGCCAAAATTAGAATAACTAGAGTTTTCTGAAGTTATGAGAGATAACTACAATTACCCTAACTTAATGTTGTTCCCAAACATAGCCTTAGTATATATTTTGTATTTGTTAGGAATTACGGTTCGATCCCGTTCTACTTTCTCGGAGATTCATTCCTTCTCTTCCAATTGGTACTCCTTTTCGGGACACTAATTATCGTCTTCCATTAATAACTTTCTATTTTCCTGTTTCCCTTCAAAACCCTAATTTGGAAATTTTGCATCATGGATCATTTGCACCCCCCACAGATCACGGTTTATAGTTGTTGTGTTTATTACTTCCAGGCTATCGTGATGAATTAATCCTGGAGTGTTGTGTTTTATAGTTTCCATTCAAAAATTGTGGTGAAACTATGAGTTACTTGTTGAATTTTTTTGCATGCAAGCCCATATGCTATGATTTAAATATCATCCGTTACAACCGTTATTCCGGCCGTTATATCATTTTGGACAGACTAATGTTACCGAAACCATTATTTGAAATGTTATTTGTCCCTTATATCAATAGATGTTTGAAATGTTCTACCTGATTTTATTTTAATATATGGTGTTATAAAAGAAAAATGACAGAGACCTTTGTGAATTTAATCTCGATTAGACCCTAACGCATCGTATACAAAGAGAGAAAAGGTGAAAAAGATCAGCTAAAATACTTTATCGTCTTTCTTCCTTATAGCTTCCTTGTCCAAAGTTTACCACACCATCACTTCTCTCTTTATTATTTATTGTGTAACACGCAGCGGAGATGTGGTCCCAGGTGTTTTCATTTATTGAACATGTGAAGAAGATATTCACTTGTAATCCTTAATAAATAATAATAATGAACAATATTGGGGTTTGTAATTATATTATAAATTAGAGAAAGATGAGAAAAACTAAAACTAATTATGATGGAGAAATGACAAAGAATACATCATATTCATCCAAATCCATTGACTCCTATGAAGCACGGATACTCTGCGGGGGTTCGCGTATCACGTACCCGATACGTATCGGACACGATACGCGTACCGTACTCATCCGATACGGACCCGATACGTATCGGAATTAATTAAAAAATTAAAAAATTAAAAAAATATCCGATACTCTTCCGATACGCGGGGATACGCGTATCGGAAGGGCGGGATACGCCACCGATACTTTTTATTTATTTTTTTAATTTTTTTTAGTTTGGCTCGGCCCAACAGGCCCATTCACCGTTCTATCTTATATCTTCTGCCTCTCTCTTTTTCATCCCATCGATCGGAAGATTCAGAACCCTATCCCCTTCTCTCTCAGCCGATCCTTCTCTGCCTCTATTTCTCATCCCATCGATCAGAACCCTATCCCCTTATCTCTCTCAGCCGATCCTTCTCTGTCACCCTCAGATCTGATCAGACCCCGATCAGATCTCTCTCAGCCGACCCCGATTAGTCTTCCTCTCCAACCCCGATCAGATCTCTCTCATCCGACCCCGATCAGTCTTCCTCTCCGACCCCGATCAGATCTCTCCGACCCCGATCAGATCTCTCTGTCACCCTCAGATATTTGCCATAAAGGTATTTTTTTTCCAGTTCTTTTTCCAGTTCTTTTTCCAGTTCTTTTTTCAGTTCTTTTTTTATTTTTTCAGTTCTTAATTTATTCACCGTGTTTGCCTGATCGGTTCTTTTCTTGATTTTTTATTTTTTCAGTTCTTTATTTATTTTTTCAGTTCTTTATCCATGTGATCAAAACTCAAAAGGATTTACCTGACTCCTTTGGAGATATGTACGAATCTAACTCATCTTGAAGTTATACTGAGCTTGTTCTAGTGCATGTTTTGATGTAGGAATTCTCTTGCAAATAGAGTATAAGTATAAGAAATGGTATTTAACAAATGACATTACATAATTGTCAATTTGTCATTACATAACAAAATAACAAAATAACACAAATAGAGTATATTACAATAACAAAATGACATTACTGATTAAGATGCACACAAAATTGTTTTTAACAAAATGAGAAGTTATCCATGTATTAAGATGGACAATTGGACATAGTTATTCAAATATTGAAAATGACAGATAAGAAGTATCTCACTCAGGTACATATATTTTTATTTAATGCAATTTTATATTGTCTATGTATAACTTAAGGAATTCAATTTTTATTTATAATATATATTATTATTATTTTTTATTTAATTTATTTAAGCGTATCCTAACGTACCCGTATCCTAGTTTTTGAGAAATCGACGTATCCGCGTATCCGATACGTACCGTATCGGATACGCGTATCCGTATCCGTGCTTCATAGATTGACTCTCTCTTCAAAATTACAAATTTGATTTTATGTTAACATTATCCTTTTTTTAGTTAAGCTAATTGCTTCTACGAGTGTATATACAAAAAGAATAATTAGTTAGCATCTTCAGTGTTAGCAAACAATAAATTAAAATATTACTTTAAAGTAGCATGAACATATTGCTATATGGAGTGATCATAGAGATCTTTTAACTTATCTTCAAGTCCTCTTTCAAAAAATTTCTTTTCTTGGCTTCAAATCTTTAATATGTTATCTTTCTTTTATGTATTAGATTTTATGTAGGCAGTTATAAATTTTGGTTATAACTATTATTACTTGCATTATGTTGCTTGTATTTGTAATATATAATGTGTAAAGTTCAACTAAATCAAAATTATAATACATATTTTCAACTGATATATTGACCCGATATTGTTCAATTATTGCTGATACATCACCGATATCCGGTATCCGATACGAAAGTTTGCCTTCCGATACCATACCGATATCCGATCTTTAAAATATTGCCCATATGAAAATATTGTTTTAGCACTTGAAACAAACTTTTAGATGCTTCTAAAATTTGTTACCTCCATTTGGAAAAAAATATCTTTAATGCATTGTGTTTGTCGTATTGGTGAAGATGTTTATTCAAAGTTTCTTAAATTGCATGCTTATTCATGTTTGGCATTAATTAGTTTACATAGTTTCTAACTAGTGTACCCCAATGTTCAATAATGCACATGTCCATTTTTTAGGCCGTTATAAGAAGAGTTTATACTATTATATTTGTTCGTGGACAGTTTGAAATTTTGTGATAAAGTGGAAAGATTGAGGAGAGTTTATTTATTGCTATTGATTTCTTGGAGAGTTTGATATATGTAATTTAAAATTTTGAATTTTTAATTTAGGGGTATTAGTGGAGGGTGTTTTCGTCCTTTCATGTTTGCACATACTAAAGCCTGTTTTCTTAGTTATATAGTAGATTTGTGTGTGTTTGTAAATTTATGCTTATACTAAAGCCTGTTTTCTTAGTTATATAGTAGATTTGTGTGTGTTTGTAAATTTATGCTTACTACTTCATATTGATGAATGCGTGGTTCGATAGTATTCAAGTTTCTAATTATGGTTATCTATTATTTTCCTTTTGTGTCTGTTACTTCCTTATTTGAAAGGAACTTGACCCAATTCTTAAAATCTTTTTGTTCACAGGAACAGTTGGGAATTTTATGTATAAATTTGTAAGGGTTTGCGGAACCTAGCGGAGATAATTTAAGTAATCATACTGCGGAATATGATAATTTTGTAGTAGAATTCAGCGAAAATGTCAAGAGGTCCATACCAACCGAGAAATCAGACTGTTAGAAGAGTCCTAGAGAGGTGCCAAACTAAAGGCCCTATTGAAATTATTGACGTTGACAAAGGAAATGTTGATGTGGTGATTCCTGATAACGCAGAGTCTCCCCATCAGGGATCTAGAGGTTTGGGAACGTCGAGAAGAAATAGTTGTCCTGATGGTGTTATTAATCTTGATGACGAAGATGGTGACTTTAGAAATGTGCATGCAAATGCGTCTAGTAACTCTTCTGGGTCTGAACACTTGCAAAATGACGAATATCTGTTTTCTAGTGGAAAGAGACGTAGTAAACCTTTTGAATCAAGGGAACACAAGAGAAAGAAGGATCACAATGCTGGACCTTCTGTTAATCATTTTGGTTTGAGTAGTTCAACTGAGGGTGATAGTTCTGAAAGTGATAGTTCTGGAGTTGACTCTTCTGATGGAAGTAATTCTGATTGTGAAATCATCGAAGACTCTTTCGGAAATATTCGTGAACAGTGGGAGAGAGCTGCATCGAAGAAAAAAAATGTGGACAATGGTTATCTTGGTTCAGAAGATAGGTCATATTCCTCCATCTCAAGTACCGGTGCTGGTTTGCCATCTGAGCAAGCAGCTCAAAGTAAGTTAAATGCAGATACAACCGATTTAAATGTGAACCTCACTACTACCAATGGTTCTAACGAACCTGAGCTAACTTCAGAGACATGTTCCCACATAGCTAAGTCTACAGCTGAATCCATAACAGATAATATGAAATCTGGAGACCCAGAAACAGTGTTAGATTCTTCTCAGTGTAACTTTAATGTGCAACTTGAACCCAAAATCAAAGATGATGGAATCGGTTCTCTAAATAAGGGCAAAGAAGTTCTGACAGCTACCGCATCCATCAGTAATGGGCTTAATGTTGATAAAGTAGGACCATCATCTGCTTGGAACCCTCAACTTTGGGGCAGTAACATTTTTTCTTGTGAAAGTACTGTCATTGTTGAAAACAAACATATACCTGAGCCCGAGGCATCTACATCTGGAAATGCTGGGCATCTGGAGAAAGGGAATGTGGCTTTTGAACCACCATCTTTGTCTAATAAGCAACTTCCAGTACATACTGGTTTGATCTGTGAGCGTGAGAAGCACAAGGAATCTGATGAGTATAAACGTGCTATAGAAGAAGAATGGGTGGCAAGGCAAAGGGAGCTGCTGATCCAGGTTTGTGATGCCATATACTTACTACTTACTACATTGCCAGCTGGTTGTTTGAGTTATTTATATGTTGTTAACTGTATATTAGGTATTAATAAATCGCCTTCTATGTTAAATGTTGTTTTTCTTGTTCCCGTTTCATTGTATTGTGACCAATTGGGTCTTGTCACCATGTACACATGCACACGTGCATCTACATCAAACATTGAGGATTTGCGCGAGATATGTTGCAAGGTTTTAAAACTTGGGATTGGGAGCGGGATCGGGTTTTTCCAAATATTTGGATCGGGATTGGGATCGGTATCGGCCGTCTCGGTAGTATCGGATCCATTTTTAAATTGGGCATTTTTTAAAATTAAAAAAAACTTATGTAATATATTTCTATAATTAAATTGTTTTTAGAAATAATAATTAATTCATAAAAAAAAGAATTGATGAATTAAATATATTTTTTACAAATTTAACATTTTCAATTACAAACTTGTTTTAATTAGTTTCAGAGAATTGTTATTGTAGAATAAAACTAGAACAATAGAAATAGCAAGACCAAATAATACAAATTTTATCTACATACAAGAAAAGAACAAAATATAAGTTAGACATAAAATGATGTTTATTACACAACTACAACTTCAATGCTTGGATAAGAGGATCCACATAAATTGAAAACAAATATTGAAATTTTTTTAATCATCGGAACGGTGGTTTCGGGTTGGAATAGGCCGATCCATCTTATCCAACTACTAACTCGACTGATCCCCAAGTTATTTTGCTGATCCCGACTCCCGAGATTATGGGGTTATATTAGAACGGCCCCTTGAAAAAAGATTCGGATCGGCCGGATTGGATCGGGATCGACCTATCTTTAAAATTATGATTGTTGGTTTTGGCTGTTCTGTTTTCGTTTTGGTGAGACATGGTCTATCCCAATCAGCAAAATCACCCTATTTTGCTCCACTCACACTAGCATAAAAGGAAATAAATTAAATAAAAAATTAACAATATTCAATTCGGTGTTTTCTGTTACCATGTATACATACATTTATATATTTATGCCAAGGATGAGATTTTTCAGAAATCTATTGGTTTTGGCTGTTTAGTTTCAATTTTGGAGAGATCTGGTCAATCCCAATATAAAAGTAAAGTCTTTCACTCCACTCAACCACAAGAACGAAAGGAAACATGAGTACCGACATGAAACCCCTCAATGTTAGGCCCCAAAATTAAGAAACCCTTGCTGTTAACTTTCATTCACTTAGCGCACTGCTGCCACCTCTCAAATTTATGGGGTTAAATCTCTGATGTGTAGTTACGAAAAAATCCTACCTCTTAGTATTTCCATAATTACACATAGGGTTGGCATCTGGGTCGACCCGCGATCCGCCTGCTTTGACCCAAACCGGATTGACCCGGTCCGGGCTTGGGTCCAACCCACAAAATTTAGCGGGTCGACCCGCGTCGGATTTTCACCAAAAGAAACCCGCTCTACCCGGCCCGAAGAACCCGAACCCGCTTCAAACCTGCCCGAACCCGAACCGTGACCCGCCGGGTTTTTTGATTTTTTTTTTGTTGTTTATTTTTTTAATCTAATTTTCTGCAAAATATTACAGAAAATATATGTATATATGTGTACATATACAGTACTGCAAAATATATGTACATATACTGCAAGATATATGTATATACATGTATATATGCATATAAATATAAATATACTCTAAAATATTTTAAAATTTTATAAAAATGAGTGAACATCAAAATTAATTGATTACTACCCACTACTCAATTAGACAAACCCTCACCTAGTTATTTATAGCCAACTCCACCTCACTTCTCTGATCTCACAAATGTGGGAGTTTTTAAATTTTTTAATTCAAATACTTTTAGTCCCACATTGGTAAGATGAGAGAAGTGAGGAGGTGGAGTTGATTATAAATAGCTAGGGTGTGGTAGGCTAACTGAGTAGTGGGTAGTGAGCAATTAATTTTGTTGTTTATACCCATTTGATATAAAATTTGAAATATTAACCAACTTTAAAAAATACAAAAAAAAAGGGCCTGCCTGCAATCCGGCCCGGACCGAACCGGGTTCGACCCGTGAGAGTTCGTGGGTTGATCGGGTCGAGATTTAAAATTCCCGGCCCGGCCTAGACCGGGTATTGACCGAACCCGAGCCGAGCCCGCCCGAATAACGGGTCGACCCGAGCGGGTTCGACTCGACCCGGCCCGAACGACCCGATTGCCACCCCTAATTACACATTAGAGATTTAACCCCATAAATTTGGGAGCTGACGGCGGAGTGCTAGGTGAGCGGAAGTTAGAGCGCGCGGGGGGGGGGGGGGGGGGGGGGGATTATAAGAGTGTTGACCCAGTCTTGGTTCATTTACACTGAAAAAATGCCCAGTAGATTCTTTTCTTTTTTATTGGTGTGTATGTAGAGGTTGGGGGGTGTTGGCTGGGGGTGGGGGAATGTGAAGAATACAGAAGATGTATGTGAATCTGAGCCATATGCCTGAGAAAGAAATAACGAAAAGATTCTATCGTTGTGTGTGCCCACGAATGCATGCGTGTGCATGTTGGGGGGAAAGTATATTTATCACAAACCCGAATTCATAGAGCAGATTGTTGTAAATATGAACCCCAACCCAAAGAAAGACAGAATACAGAACAGCAAAAAACAGAGAAAATAAAGAAAAAAAGTTTTCTTTTTTCTCATGCTCTGTGTGTGTAGGGAGGTGGAGGGGAGGGGGAAATGCATAGGAGACAAAATATTAGAGATGACAGTAAGAGTATTAAGTCTCTGAGCATGATGTCTAAAAATGGGTTCTTCCATACGATTTTTTCCCAAGGGCGATTCATCTGGGTATAAAGTAAGGTCTCAGCATGGTTCAGATATGGTCCAAACTTGAAACCAGCCTTGTAACTCAAACTCGTGGTAATTCAAATCAGCTTTCACATTCAATGAAGAGATACCTCTTCATTGATGCAAACACTGAATCCTCTCCAAATTTCTCCCTTGGAAGCTCCAATAGCAGCCAAGTATAGGTGATCTGGAAACAAGATGGCATTTGAATCCTGATTCATATATTTTGTCAATTATTGATGATGTTAATACTTGAATATCGATAGTAGTGTGAATACTAAACCTAATTGTGGATTGAATTAGATATTTTAAAATTCTTTTTGATGTTTCCACTGCTATTGTCATTAGCTAGAAATTTAAATGTGCTTCATCCAGTATACAAAATGATCCCGGTGCCTACTAGATATGTTTGCATACTGGAGTTGATAAAGAATCCAGGTAATTCATCTTGATATGCATCTATTTATAGTTAATTTCAGAATTACATTTGATTCTATTTAAGAAACCTAAAAATAAATGATTTATTGAAGGCATTAGATTGAAGAAAATATATTGAAATTTAGGTGCCGTACTTCAGTGTTTAGTAAATGACTGTTTTTTTGTGAATCAGCTGGTCTGATTTTCCTTGTAAGTTACAGTTAACACCGAAACTAAATCAGAATTTACTATTCAGTGGGAATGGGAATCTTCCATCATACTAGTGTTCGCACATTTGGAACCCCTTTTAATAGAACACAGAGATCATTAGGTGATTTTGTTTGAAAAGCTTTTTCAAAACAGATATTACCGAGTCCTAGAAAAGACAATTTCCCTTCACAAAAAATTGAGGTTTCTGTGGTGGTGCTGATCAATTATCTCATTCTGGTTATATAATATGACCTTTAGATCTCTTAGAGTCATGGTATATGCTGCTGTAGCCATAATTGGAATGTAAGGTCAAGTCAGATCAGAAGGCCCTATTTGATTCAAATCTTAGGATCTAGATAGTAGTTAAGATTCTCACATTTCTATGATGCATTTGGTTTATATAAAAATTATACAAAATTTAAAAAATCTTCCATTCACCATTCATAAGTTGGATGGTGTAAATTTTTATAAAAAAAGAAAAAAGAAAAAAAAAAAGTGGGTTCCAAATTTTAAGTTCCATATATTTGGTTTCAAGTTATAAAACCTATAAATGAGCATGTAACCTATATCTTACAAATTGTTTGTAGTTTAATTAAATAAATTTCGTTTTGATTGGTTTACCCTAAAAGGAAATGTCTTTAGTCCATGAATTGGTTTCAGGGTTATTAATATCTTGTTCCTGTTGCAAGTTTTTTGTGTATAAATATGGTTATGAGTATCATTTGAATCTTCAGGCAGAAGAAGCACGAAGGCTGAGGAGGAGAAGAAAGGCTGAAACTTTACGAACACTTGACATGGAAAAGAGACAAAGGCAAAGGCTAGAGGAAATTCGGGTATCACAAAAGAAGGTATGGAAGCTCAACTTTCATCCATAGTAATAGTTTTACGAATATCAAATTTTCTTAGTGCCCTGTAAACTTGACATTTTTTTAATTTCTATTCTAGGATGAGGAGACTATTAATATGAAAGAACGCTTACGAGCTGAAGTAAGGAAGGACCTTGAAATGATGGAACTGAGATACAGAGACATGGCTTCATTGTTATGTGGATTGGGCATTCAAGTTGGAGGCGGTCGCTTTCCCACACCACATGAGGTGAAATTTGTTGTGTTGAACTTGTTCTTCAGGTGTCAAATTGTTTTCTCTTAAACGCCGTCTGAATTACATAATTAATTTGCTTTAACTGTCTTAAATAGTTGCTACTAATATGACAAGAAAAAATAACTAGTAAAATCCTGTTGCCCCCTGTCTAGTATATTGCATGTCAAAGTATTAACAATGTTGTTATGTGTGCATTTCTTTGTGATCATTGATTAACTTAGTAATGACATCTTGTCCTTTTTCTGCATGGTTGTGTAACATACAGATTCTCTGTATCTCAAAATCATGTTCATTTCTAAATCAAAAAGAATGATATTCATATATTCACTAGCCTATTAGCATGTTTGTTGTATGTGTTTTTGTCTTGCGAGCCTCATCATGCTGGTCCTAATGCGTATTAATTGTCACCGACCCCTAGTTAAACATTTTAAGATAGGACAACACGTCTAGTAATGGATTGCATTAGGGGCTATGAAGCACGGAGATGGGTACGGGGTGCGGGTACAACACGACACAAAAACGGGGATAGGTGTTTTTTCAAAATAGTAGGATACGGGTGCGTTGGTAGGTACGTTTAATATAATATACTTCATATTATATCTATAAATAAAAAATTAATTATCATTTTAAAAGTGCAAGCAATAAAACAATTTTACAGAACTATGAAGATAAATTATGATTTATAAGCATTTTCATAGAAAGAAATGATAATCCATGTATTCAAATTTTGAGTATACTTTGTTTTGCGTTTGAGCACAACTCTAAACATCAAGTTTTTGAAATTACACTATAGCCCCAGGTGTACAGTGTACCTAAAAGTTACAAAACAGGTAATTAAAAATTTTGGGTACTCCTTGGGTATGCACCCGGGAGTACCCAAGAAGTATTGGCACCCGATACGACTAACTAGTTAAAATCAAAATTAATTGCCGATTAATCGGTGATTAATAGGTAATCGATCTAGGTCTGATTAGTTCCTAAGGAAATTAATTAGTGATTAATCGGTAATCGAACCTAGACCGATTCGTTCCGAAAATCAATTTTAACTGCTTAGGTACCTGACACCGGTATGCCGGCCTTTTGGAAGTACCTGTGCTTCCTAGATTAGGGTGTGCACCGGCAAACCCAACCGAGCCAACCCGAACAGGTAGATCTTTTTTAGCATTCAAAATCTGCCTGAACCCAGACAGTTGGGTTTGAAAAGGTCCATTACAAATTTGGTCCGGGTTTGGGTTTTATTGAAAACCCACCTATTTGGACCGGAACTGAAATTGCCTCGTACGGTCATTAGCTAATGTGAGACTGGAAGTTAATTTTTATGTGGATTAGGCGATTAGCTACCCGATATTACTTCTATGGTTTTAAAAAGCGGTATGAGGTAAAAAACGGTCAAGCTGCTAATTTGCTTAAGCAAAAAAAGCAAAAAGAAGTTGTATGCTATATAGATTAAAAATATTTTAAAATACAAATAAATATATAAAAATAGGAAAATTATAGAAAATTACTAAAGAATGTAGAAGTTTAGGATAATTACCAAATATCTATTTCACACAATATTAGCAAACCATATATTGCACAATTTTGCTCAATAAGCTCTAAACTTTACACTAGTCTACAATAGCTAATTAGGTATCAATAAACACAATACAAGCAAGAAACAGTATATGTCACTTAATACAAGAAGAAGGAACGCATCATTCAATACAAATATTTAAGTTTCTTGTATAGAAAGTAGTGCATACTAGTCGGATCAGGTCAGGTCAACAAATTGGCCCCTTTTTTTAATTAGCGGGCTTGCAACTATTTTTTTGAACTCTTTTTAGTCTTTTATCATACTTCCGCTTTTTACACTGGTTATTGTCAAATTTTAAGCGGGAGGGTACCACTTTTCGCTTAAGCACTACTTTTTAAAACACTGATAACATCACAACATAAATTACGTCGACATGAGTTTCTAATTTTCAAACGTTAATCTAACTTGGTGGAATGTCGAAAATTTTTAAATCGCAACATATACACTCTCAATTCTTAACCTCAAATGACTAAAAATGAGAAATAATAATTATATAAGCCAAGAAAATGGACTCTCCAACAAAGCCTACCTACGCAGAGAACCCAAGCTAACTTGAAATCCGATGTGTTCAGATATGCGTATGAACAAAATAAAACCTGACGGGCATGGGTGGGTTTTGGGTTCCAAAAGAAGATAGGTTCCAAAAGAAGATAAGGACCAGGTTTAAAAATTCCTATAAACCTTGCCCAACTCGACCAGTGCACACCCCTAGGTTACATATTTGTCCACATGGCACAGGACGGAAGAGATATGGGTACGTGATCTTGTTCAAGCTTACAAATCTTGAATCCACAAGAACAGATAAACGAAGAAAATCTTCTATAATTTGAAAATAATATAAATTCTTAATACAAAGAAATCCCACCCCCCTTTAAATAGGTGAACTTGCGAAAGAAATCAATTAATCTAATCCTAAATGAAAGAAATTACAAAACTATTCCAAGAATATCGCTAAACTAGGAAAATCATTAAAATCTAATATCTCTAAACTAGAAAAGTAAGTAAAAGTTTGGTTGAAAGCCATCTCTTAAATATCCTGCCAAAACTAGTGGAATTGTCTTCAAATACTCTTTGAACATTTCCTTCATTAGGAAAGGTTGACCCTTTATGAGTCGAAGAAAATTAGGTTGACCAATCCTCTTGTGCTCCCGCATCACTCCACCACTGCAACACGCCACACCCTCTCTAGTTGTAACAGTAAAGATATGCATGCAACAAGTTCCCTTATATTTTTGATGAAATGAATATGAGTTGCCCTGGTTTTTTCCCCTTTCTTTGGTGTCAGCATTTAAGATGTTACTTTCCAACTGATGGTTCACGTGATTCTTTCTTCTCTTCGTTGATAGATCTGGTTTAATAGTATTTTTTCTGTATATACCAACAATGTTAAGTTGTAACCCTATCTACCTGACTTGATTACCCGATTTGGTTAAATTAAATTGTCCTGACATTATCGATCTATTTCCCTATTGATTTCATTGCCAATTAAGAATAACATACAAATTATTGATTGTTGTTACCTAGTTCAAAATTCCTAGACCCATCCGTGGGCGTCTTTCTAAGTTTCTAAGCTCAAAGTTTGGCACACCTAGAGTGAAATAAATGAGGCAATGTTGTAGACCAAGTGCTAAAGCCATATATGGATCTTGGTATCTACTATCTAATGACTGGGGCTATACTTGTACAGTGTTTCCACTCCTAGTCTAGTCACAAATGTTAGCTTACAATTTGTTTCTTGTCAAAATGATGTTTTATTGCGTCTGTGAACTCTAAACATGCTGAACCGATAACCAGATGGACCGTGATGAGATATAACATACATGATCTTACCATACTTATTTTTGGCAGGTTAATGTTGCCTACAGGAAGGCTCTTCTAAGGTTCCATCCAGACCGAGCTTCAAGGTCTGATATTCAGCAGCAGGTAAAAGCAGAGGAGACATTTAAGCTGATTTCACGGCTGAAAGACAAGTTGATGCCTGTATTGTAATTAAAGCTGTTGATGATTTCTATAACCATTTCAACTTGTGCATTGTCAATCCTTTTTCTGAAAATTGAAAGAAAAAAAAAAATGTTACTCTCTTGGCTAGAATACATTCTATTTTGTTTGTAGCACAGTTATAGTCCAAAAGATATAGTTTTCTTGTTTCAATGTTCTGTAACTGTTCTCTTTTTAACCTTGTCATGATATTGAAGTCTCCTGATTAGAGGTGCAGCCTTTCTTGGCCGTATGAACTTTCATTCTGTGTGCCTTTGGGTTGATGTAACCGTCACTTTTCATATGCGTTTATTTAGTGACAAGCTGGTCGACTGAAAGGCTGGGTTCACAAACGGACGGACCGGTTTTGATGGAGATGATTGTTGAAGAATGATGATTTGCTAGGGTTGCCTTCACTTTTTAAAAACTTAATATGTGAATTTTGGGATCATTAGCCTGGAACTATTTGTTACTTTTTGTTTTTCCTCTTGCTTTTCGTGGGAATAGTGTATGATAATCTGAACCATTATTATGCAGTTATTACACTTGAAATCCTAATGTATGTTGTCTGGTGTTGAAGTCACCTTTTTGTGATTTCGACTGGGAATTTTTGTTTTCCTTTTGTTTATTTCTTATTATTAGTATCAGGAAAAATCTACTCAACACTAATATATGATGCATCCTCACAGTTTCTACATGAGTCAAATGAACATGTCGATTTGAATTTGTTTTTATTTATTTATTTTTCTATTTTTTGGAATAAATTACAAAGCTACACATTAAACCTATTTTAATTGTTGACACCTTAGAATATGAATAATTTATGAAAAGTATAATGTCGAAATAGGATGAAGTATTGCTTGATGAAGGAGGGTTGGAGCCGCATTTTGCACAACCTTGTATCTGCAGGTACATCTAGTCAAAACTCACCAATGTGTATTTTGTACTTCTTTGGAGGTGCTGTCAAATATTTTCGTGTCATCAACTGTCCGTAGGTGTAAAGTTGAAGTCTTGCCATTACACAACACAAGTGCAAGTGCTCGCAATAAGATAATTGTGCTTGCCAATTTCATAGCTTTCCAAGTGATATCCAACACAACAGGGGGTGGCTATGAATCTTTCCAAGCAAAAGAAGGTCGCCTTTGAATGACCACCCTTGCTCCGCAAATAAATAAATAAATAAAATAAAATAAAATAAAATAAATGATAATAGAAAACAGAGATACACAAACAGAGTGAATTAACTTTGCTAAATCGCAAACATTGTCATCATTTCATTTCATTCAGCTTTCTTGAGAAGGATATAATCATATATGTCCATTTTACATTACATGCTTAATTAATTACAAAAAGCCCAACCAATATCTTGTTCGGAAGTGGGGGAGAAAATTATAAATTTATAAGAAAGAGAACTCCAAAAGACTTTTGTATGTGTAACCTAAAACATACTCTGCACTCAAAACCTTTCATATAAACAAAAGAAAGATTGTTCAAGCTAAATATTCCAGCTGCAGAATCCCAAACAAATAAGTTAAAGGGAACTAGTGACGGACCTCCAATGATCATCTGCCTATGCTCTCATAACACTACAGTCTCGAATAATTAGGTGCGTAAAATTAACATACTGCCTCCACAAATGCTTATACCTGCTAATACCCAGCCTCAACCATGGCTTCATATCCCCACTAAAATGCACAGCTGCTGCACTCTCTATCAACCTCTCATCGATATCCACCTCCCACCCTAAGCCCATCACATGCCATCTCCTATCTAGCGGCTCCACCATCCCATAGAACGTCACAAGCCCTGGTGAAAGTGAGCCCGCTTTCCAAAGCATACGGTCAGCATTGTGATTTTGCCAGTAGTGATACTTCCCAGTAGCATTCACTTTCTTCCATGCTATCAGATCAAATACATTAATCCCATACGCCCAAGCACAAGCCTGTGGATCAAACTTTGAGCTTATCAATGGATTAGAGAAGTTCAGATACTTGTATAGTCGGTGAGATGCCTCGAGGCAAGTCTCAACAGCTCCAATCACATTCCCATGCATATTTAGAGAAAACAGGGGAGTTATGTCTTTTTGTACCACAACGTCATCCTCAAGAAACACCACCTTCTCTAAATTTGGGAACATTTGCGGTAGATAAAACCGCAAATGGTTCAGTAAAATTACAGATTTCGAGCTCTTGAATTTTGATTCCCCTGCTTCTAAAAGCTGTTTCACCAAAGGAGAGTAAGAAGCATTTAACCAGGCCATTTCTTCAATACTTCTAACATCAATAGTGCAGCCTTTGAAGTCATTCTTTAGAAACCAAGCTGTCATCGCCCAGTAACTGATTGCACCAGTTACAATATGAAACACAAGTTGCTGGGGATGTTCGGCATTTGAAATAGTGGAATTAACAAGGACTGAAGTTGCCATCAAATTATCAGAAAAGACACATAAATGATAGAGATTGTTGTCGACAAGACGGGGCGAATTCCTCTGCTCTTGTGCCCGTAATTCAAATGATGGATCTTGAAACCATTCCTCAGTCAGTCTAACATTAATGCAGTGGAGGTCCTTAGGCACGGCTTCAGAAGCCAACCGACCAAATTCTGCACTCTGGACTGCTGCTGCCAGTGCTCGCTCTTCGAGAGATTCCACATGTTTTTTCAGGGTTGTAATTGTGGTGCTGATATCATAATGGGAATCCTGGGCTTGATAGATAAGATCCGAAAGGCGGCTAATTATGGGGAGAGATTCTTTTAATGTGACAAGTTTTGATGTGGCTGCTGCTTGAGAGAGCACAGCTTGGGAGTTTCGGATGAGTGAGCTGAGCTCCCAAGCAAGCTTGAAGTTGTTGTGCTCTTTTGCTATAATTGTATAAGCCTTCGCTAATAACATCTGATCAATCAATTGTCGCGCAAAGGAAGTAGGGCTTACCAATTCTTGTGTGAAATTTAAACTTTCATGAGGGAGATCTTCAAAATCTGTGCTCTTCTCCTGTAAGAAAATATAAAAAATATTAACCTTCTGAAATTGTCTTACAAAAATCCAGGGAAATTGGTTTAACATATTAAGTAGTTTGGGCGTATCTGCAAGCTATTTAAACAAATCAAATATTAAAAACTAAAAAGCCCAAGTAGAAAGAAGAAGAAAAAAAAGGTTACTATTTAAGTATTCCTCTGGAGCACAATGAGCTTCCTACGTCAATACAGCTTAACTGAAAGTCTGCTTTCTAAACCACAACAGAGTATCCACTAATAGAGAGATGATGAGGGGAATAAAAACTAATGCTTTTGTCCTCAAATATTATGCTTGCTATTTAATTTCCTGATTCTGATTTAAAATTTCGTGGTTATTATCCTACTGACAGTGTTTGATAGCCTACTGAGCCAGTGATAATTACCACGAAATACATCAGTATTTAGTGTCACTACGTACTTTACGCTCACTATGTATTTATATCCCCAAAAACATCAGTTTTCAACTTTCAAGGCGATTATCCCATAGGCTGTGTATAATATCCCAGTGCGCTCGTTTACACTAAAAACAGCAATTTCATCATTCCAGGTTATTTTTGGACGGCTACATATTAAAGTTCATTGAGTCGTTTACACTCCATAAAGAATTTTCAATTTTTTGCATAAGCGAATTTCAGTGTAGCCCACTGAGCTCGTTTATGTCCGATTCAACAATTTTCTTCTTTCTGTAAAAATTTAGTTTGCAGCGTATTCTACCTCAAGTATTGTTTTATCTCTTAGAAACAACAAATTCCAATTCTTTGGGACAACTTTTTGTCAACAGAAAATTCGGTGTTTCGTTACCTACTGAGATCGTCTACGTCCAGAACCAACAATTTTTGTCTATTGGGACATTTGTAGTCTGTGGTGTATTTTATGCACCAAAAACTACAATTATCAATTTTGGAATGATTTTTTCGTTGACAGACACTCTAGTGAAGCCAATTAATCACATTTATGCCTAGAAACAAAAAACTTCATGTTTCTGGAATATTATTTGTCAGCAATATATCATGTACAGCTCATCGTGCTATTAACACTCCAGAAAAGAAAATTGAGATGTTTTTTCTATGATGGAAATTTCAGTGTATTATTCTGTTCCCAAAACAGAGCTTTGCAACTTGCAAGATGAATTTTTTGACCGAATATGTTTTTCTTATTTTAAGCTCCCAAATCAGTTTTTAATTTTGAGGCAATTTTCCTGCTAACAGTGTGTTATAGCCGAGTGAGCTCACTTATGTTGGCTGAAACATCAATTTCGACTTTTGAAGAAATTATCGACAGTTTATTATAGCCCACTAGGCTCCTTACACCCAAAAGAGAAACTCTCATCTTTCACGGTTAATTTTAGTCGGTAGAGCATTATAGCTAATTGTGTCGTTTAAGCTTAAAGAACAGTTTTCAATTTATTTGGACAGTTTTTTTAGTCGACAAGAGCATCAGTGTGTTATAACCTTGTTTTGGTCTTAAGAAGTTCGTCAGAAGTATACTATAGCTTTCAATTTTCAAGGCAATTATCCTTTCGACAGTGTATTATTGCCCATTAGGCAATAGCATTTTATAACTCCTTATGTTGTTTCCGATCCACAAAGAATAGTTTAAAAATTTTGGCAACGAGTATCTTGTTGAAAGGAACAATATTATATCCCATTGAGCTTGTTTATATCCGATTCAAAAATATTAATCTATGTTGTTATATACTTATATTTAGTGTATTTATAGCTCACTATGTACTTTACGCTCCATAAACAACAGTCAACTTTCGGAGAATGTTTTCGTCAATGGATATGTAAGTGTATCATAGTCCACTGAGCTTGTTTATATAAAGATTCAACAATTTTAACTGTTTGGAGTACTTTCTTGTGCAACATAATATGGCTCATTGTATTTTGTACGCTTCAGAGACAACACATTCCAATTTTTTAATTGAGCGGAATTTCAGTGTATTATAGGCCACTGAGATCTCTTATGTCCAAAAACAATTTAATCTATCTCAGCTATTTTAAATGCATAGTGTATTACGCATCTCGACAGAGTGTATTATAGCCCACTGAGATCGTTTAAATCCACTATGCAGTTTACACTCCATAAACAATAATTTTCTATTTTTAAGGACGACATTGTAGTAAAAAAAAACAATTTGATGTATTATGGACCCCACTGATTTTGTTTACAAGTAGAAAAATAATTTTCATCTTTCCGGATATTGTTTAGTCGGTAATGCAGTATAGATCATTGTGCTGTTTGCACTTCCAAAAATCCGACCTGTAACATTAGTTGTCAACTTTTGAGGCAAGGATCTCACTAGGCTCGTTTACAACAAAAAAACAACAATCTTTATTTTTCTAGGTTATTTTAGCGAGTTGTGTACTATAGCTCAACTTTCTGGACAATGTATCCACTACAAGTGTATAGCTAGTCAGCTATACACCCTATCTATTTGGGCTCGCATGCAAGTGTATAGCTCGCTTGCACCCCACAAGGTCCAAAACACTAAACCCTATCTATTTGGGCAATTTTCTGTCAGCAATGTACTATAGCTTACTGCCTGACTTACGCCCTTAAACAACAAATTCACACCACCATATCGGCGATTTCAGTTCCCGGGGTGCTTTTTTTAAAACAAATGTTTTATAGCTCATTGAGCTCCTTTACACCCTCAAAATAGCAGTTTTCAGGTTTTGGGATGGTTTTTGCACGGGTAGTGTATTAGTGTGCACTGGGCTTGCTTATATTTCCGAAACAGCTATTTCAACTTTCAGGATGGTTTTCCTCCAGTAGTGTATTACAGTCCACTGAGTTTCTTACACTCCCCTAAGACAACTTACCTTAAACTTTCTAGCGACTTTTCTGGTACCCTACTGAGCTTGTAGACACCCCTGAAATCATAGTTTTCAACTCTCAGGGTTATTTTGTTTGATAGTAGCACAATAACCCCATTATATATGCCCAAAAAAAAAACAATTTTCAACTTTCAGCATGATTTTTCCTGAATAATGTTTTATAGCTCAAAATGGATGATATCAAATTTGGCTTGCTATTTTGATAAATCATCTACCAAATCATAACTTAATGCTGCAATTACATGTCATTTCCAACATTCCCAATAAGTGATATGACTGATATTACATACAAATTGTTGAAATTGTGGTTTATAAAGTTTGTAAATCATAGTCCTAATAATCAGGTATAGTCCAGTCAGCCTTACTATGAAGTCTCATGGACACAGGTATCCATAAAGTTCGCTTCTCTCTCTATATAAAAATATCATTTATAGTGCAGGTCAGTCAGTAAGTTTTAAGTTTTTTTGCTGATGACGTCGTTTTAGTGGATGAGACTAGAATACGAGTCAATGCTAAATTAGAATTGTGGAAAAAAACTTTGGAAGCTAGAGGCTTTAGAATAAACAGAACTAAAATAGAGCATATTGAGTGTAATTTTAGTGATATTCGGAACACAACTGAGGAATTAGTGAAGCGATGATCAAGAGATACCTAAGAGAGACCGTTTCTGACATTTAGGCTCGATTATACAAAGAGATGGGGAGATTTGTGAAGATATACATAGGATCCAAGCATAGTGACTTAAGTGGAGAAGTGTCAGTGGTGTTTTGTGTGACAAACGTATATCTTTGAAGTCGAAGGAAAAATTTTATAGGACGGCTGCTAGACCAGAAATGATGTATGGAGCAGAGTGTTGGGCAACAAAGAAACAACATATAAAAAAAATGAGTGTAACGGATATGAGATTGCTAAGATGGATGTGTGGTAAATCCAGGAAAGATAGAATTATAAACGAGCATATACGAGGTAGCTCATATCCAAGATAAGTTAAGAGAGAATCGTCTCAGATGGCTTGAATATGTCACACGTACACTTAGTAGTGCCCCCATTAACAGTGATTTGATAAATATTGAGGGTAGCATTAGGGGTAGGGAAAGACATAAACATACTTGAATGAAAACAGTGAGAAAAGATATGATACTAGTGACCTTACATAAGATATTGTGCTAAACCGAGCAGAATGGAAAATCAAGATTCATATAGCTGACCCAACTAGTTGAGAAAAAGGCTTTGTTGTTGTTGTTGTTATAGTGTAAATGATATTTTTACAGTGTGCCAAGAAGTTGCACTGTTGTCCAAATTTGCAAAATAAGTCTCATTTATATGCAGGTTCACCTTGCGAACACTGCAGAACCATGACCTCAATCCCGCTGATTGATCAATGCTTGTATACATATTTAGCCCACAAACCATCTTGAATAAATGATTCTTAAGAGTGAGAACAGGTTTAAAATATATCAAAATAGGTCAAGATCCTCATGTCTTTCACCCAAAAAATCACTAAGCTGTTGCTTGAAATATGGAACATGTGAACCATCTTGCCTAATGACATAAATCGCCAAAGAAAATTGCAAATTTAAAATGTGATAAGGAGCAAGTGCCCACTATTTAGTGGTAAGCCTCTTTGCTAATGAGTAATATATCGGATTTCGGGTCCCCGATGACAGTGTGTGTTGTGTTTGGGGTGGGTGTGCAGCTACAGCCTCATTCCGAAAAAGAAAAAAAAAAAATAGAAGGATGATAACCCTCCGGATATATCAATATAGAGAAAGTAACTAACAGAGTTCATCGTGACTAAATGCTACCACTAGACAGCAGTGGTTAAAGAACCAACACTAGGAACATAAAACACATCCGAGAAACAGCAGAAACTGCAATGACATGCCCTAAATAGACAATACAAGGATAGTTTTCTTTACATCTTGAAATCAGGAAAACCATAATCTACTATAAAACTAAGAAAATCGACTTTTAGTATGCACGCAAACGTACCCCTGAAAAGATGAAAATACCCTCAATTAATATGCCTAACTTAAAATTCAAAATTCAAAATTATAAATACCAAACTCTCCATGAACAAATATATCAATAATTAAAGTCTCCTCAGTCTTTCCTCTTTATCACAAAATTTCAAACTGTCCACGAACCTAACAAGTATAGTAGTAAATAACTTCTTATAAGGATCTAAAGAAGGGAGGATATGCGCATTATTGCACATGGGGGTGCACTAGTATAGTTCTACACAAACCAAATAACTGCAATGCAAACGATGCTATTCAGGCTAGCTGTTACCGCTACATAAGAGAAAACATTACGAAAAATGTTCTATCAATAATTCAATATGTACATCTGAATCTGATTAATCATCAATCTAACACACCTACACTAATCTTATATCATCCTAACAATGACGACGCCAAATAAAAAGACTTATTGTCAGATTCAAATTCGACCCATCACTTGATTATATAACCCAAAAAAGATAAATAATAATAATAATAATAATAATAATAATAATAATAATAATAATAATAATAATAATAAATTTTCTCTATTATGGTTCCAAGCATGGAAAGAAGATGCTACAAATCTTTCTACATCTACAATCCTCTTAAATCGAGTAAAAAACATATCAGATTCTAGTAGCTGAAGTGGGATCAATTGAATTGAATTCAACTACTTATTGAAGGTACTATTAATTGTAAAATAAACCCATTAAAAATAAATTTAAAAAAAAATAAAAAAGAGAGAAATTTAGACCTGAATGGGCATTAGAAGAGCGGGATCTTGGTAGCGATGGTGCACGATAAAGAGGAGGAGAAGCGCAACAATGAAGAACCAAAAACTCAGCGAGATCCACTCCGACGCCCGCCTCCTTGTCGGGCGCCGCAGAAGTTCGGGCGCCCTCCGACCCATTAATTCTTCCTAATCGGATCCGGATCGAAAACCCAATTATTTTTTTAACAACAATTATCATCGACGACGACGGTGGTTGGTGGTTGGGCCCATCGAACAGAATTTTTTACCAAACTATCCCACTTTTTGTAAGTATGTAAGAAATTGTCCCTGTTTGAAAATTTAATACCGAAACATGTCTGTTGCTAATGGGGCTAACGAGTCTAGTAGTTTTCCAAGCGTTAACTCCGTTAGCGTGAGTCGGGGGGATAACACTTTTCCCCTTGAGTAAGAATTTGCAGAAAAACTCATCCAACATAAACTCATTAACCTCGTTAACAGTAGTATTTTAATCACTCGCGTTAACAGGGTTAACGTTTGTAGTTGGGACAGCTGTAAATAACCTAGTATAGGGACGCTAACCCCGTTAGCGCCCCTATTTATACCAGGCGCGCTAACCAGGTTAGCGTCTGTCGTTTGGGTGGGTTTTAAATAAGACACGCTGATAGGTAACATCATTATACTTTTAGTGTCTCTCTCTCTCCTCTTTCTCCCCCAATTTCGGAACCCAACTCCAAAACCCTAGCATCCTAATTGTAGATCTTAGTCCAAAATTACTCTACAAAATCTTAAAAGGATATTCTTCTTCTTCTCTCACATTCATCTTCTTCTTCTCTGACACTCATATATCCAGGAATTGTTGTCCATTGGGATAAGTATGAATCCGGTCATAGCGTTGAAACATTCAGGGGTGTGTTTTGGGCATTTGGTGCTTCAATTGAAGGGTTTAAGTCCTGCAGACCTGTTATAAGTGTTGATGGAACACACATGTATGGTAAATATAAAGGTTGTTTGTTAATAGCAGTCGTACCTGATGCGATTGATTGTTTGTTTCCATTTACTTTCGCAATAGTTGACGGAGAGAGTGTTCATACATGGACATGGTTTATGAGCTGTATTCGTTTCTATGTCACTGATCGGTTTGGTTTATGTGTTATATCTGATCGGCACGCATGTATTTTAGCCGCCATGAAATCGCAGAATGGTGCATGGAACGAACCCAATGCTTATCATCGTTATTGTATGCGACATTTTGCTACCAATTTCTTTACCAAATTTGGTAGTAAAGCAATGAGGACGAAAGTCAAAATTATAGCATGTCAAAACCAACCAAAAAAATTTCAAAGCAAACTCGTGGAATTGAAAACAATCAATGCGGAAGCGGTAAATTGGTTGAAAGAAAAAATAGTTGCAAAATGGGCACTTTCTAAAGATGGAGGACGGCGATATGAGATAATGACTACCAACCTATCAGAAGTTTTCAACTCGGTTTTGAGAGGCGTGCGTAGTTTACTAGTAACTGCTATTGTGGATATGATCTTTTACCGTCTTAATTCGTACTTTGCCACACGGCGTCAATTAGCCAACATGCTAATTACGAAGAGTAAAATTTTTGCCCAAAGAGTACAGGATTTGATAGAACTCCGACGTGAAAGAGCCAACATGCATGAGGTGATATTGTTTAGCCATCAACCTGGAGTTTTTGCAGTCAAAACAGGTATACGAAGAGTAGGTGGGAATCACAAGGGTGGTAACTTGCACATCGTTAACTAGGACAATAAAACATGTACTTGTCAAAAATTTCAGTTATATCATATAGCATGTTCTCATGTTCTAACAGTTTATGCATATCGCGCTATTGATTACAAACCGTATGTTGATACATTCTACTCAACTATTTCGTTAGCACAAATATGGGCTCCCAATTTTCATCCTACACTAGATCATGCATATTGGCCAGTTAATACTGGAAACAAACTTGTACCCGATACGAGCCTTCGACGTTCTCGGAAGGGTCGGCCGAAGAGTACGAGAGTATGTAATGATATGGATATCCGAGATGAGTCTAGCAGGGCTTCAGGAATGTCGTGTTCAAAATGTGGTTTGAAGGATCACAATAAACGACGATGTCGGAACAACTCGAGTCAGTCTACTCAAAGCCAACATGAGCTGTTTTGGAGTTTTGTTAGTTGAATTTTTTTGATTATGTAATATTTAATTTGAAAGTTTGTATGGAACCATGATTTATGTTATATGTTAGTTTGAAAGTTTGTATGGAATCATGATTTATGTTATATGTATTGAAACTTTGTATGATATATGTTAGTTTGAAAGTTAATGACTCCGCAGATGAGAAAATTCAATACTGCTGAAACTTGTTGGAAAATGAAGTTACTAAATCTTGTTAACTCAGTTAACGACATTCTTAAAGCTAAGGTCGTTAACTGAGTTGACGACTGTGGAGGTTCTTCACTTTCCAGAAAATTGCAACTTTCTGGAAATTGAAGTACTTTCCAAAAAGTTGCAACTTTCTGGAAATTGAAGTTAATAAGACTCGTTAACTTAGACCAAGGCCGTTAACTAAGTTAATGACTTTGTATCCTTCACTATCCAGAAACCTACAAATCTTCAAATCAGCTTTCCACAATATCAGTTTCATATCAAACCAACTTTCATATCTCAACGAGTCTATTCTCAATGATTTTTTACCAACACCCCTCTTTGAATAAGTTCCCCCACTGTCCCAACTACGAACGTTAACCCCGTTAACGCGAGTGGTTTTAAAACTAATGCTAACGGGGTTAGTGTTACTATATTGAATTAGTTTTTTGGCACACCCCCACTCGAGGAGAAAAGTGTTATACCCTAATCCACGCTAACGGGATTAACGCTAGGAAAATTACTAGACTCGTTAACCTTATTAGCAATAGAGATGTTTTGGTATTAAATTTTCAAATAGGGATAGTAGTTTCGTACATACTTACAAAAAGTGGGATAGTTTGGTAAAAATTTGCATCGAACAAGAAGCAGGTGGAGACGTGATTGACGGAGAGAGAGGAACAGGTTTAGCTTAGGATGCATGTGAGTTTTTTTAAAACCCTTGACTGGAAGGAATATATGTCATTCTTTTCTTTATCTTGACCGGAACAAAAGCATTTTCCTTAAATGCTTTTGTTCTATATTCTACGTTCCATGTTCTTTTCATTTTCAACTTACGGCTATTCTTCTATGTTTATTCGACTCATTCAATGCTTGTCACCCTCGGAATAGTTTCATATGCACATCAATTAGTGTAGATCACATTTTAAACTTGTTTTAGATCCATGTCTTAATATTGATGAAGAGGTCCCTTTTAAATAATTTAGTACTAAAAAGCTAAGGCTGTTTTTGGTTTGTTGTTTTAAAAATTCATTTTAAACATAGTTTTTGAAAAAGAAATTATAAATTTATTTTTTGTGATTTCAAAAACAGAGTATTGTTTAGTTAATTTTTTCATAAAATAATTTTTTTTCAAAATTAAAGTATAAAAGATATTTGGTAAACTGTATACAGTATGTATGTATAGGGCTGCAATCGAGCCGAGCCGAGCCGAGCCGAGCCGAGCCGAATACTTTCATGCTCAAGCAAGGCTCGTTAAGGAAACGAGCTCAGTTTTGAGCTCGAGCTCGGCTCGATCTCGGTTCGAGCCGAGCTTTGACCGTATTCGAGCCGAATAGCTCGCGAGCTTAGCTTAAAAAAAAAAACCCAAGCTCGAGCTCGGCTCGTTAAGGAAATGAGCTCAGTTTTGAGCTCGAGCTCGGTTCGAGCCGAGCTTTGACTGAGCTCGAGCCGAATAGCTCGATTCGTTTGCAGCCCTATGTATGTATATATATAATCCGTATTTATGTACATATGTATATACATAAATACTCTATATTGTATATTATTATATATAATGTATGTATGAGTTTAGTTGCATGTATATGCAGTATATATACTCTGATACATACATGATGTATACATCTACATACATACTGATATATTATAATAAAAAATAATTTATTATAATAAACATATTTAATAATATAAAAATATATAATAATATATAATAATTATAATAGTATATATGTAATAATAATATATTATAATTATATATACAACAATTTATTATAATAATAATATATTATATAATAATATTCATAAATAATATATAATAGTAATATATAATAATAATAATAATAATAATAATAATAATAATAATAATATATATATATATATATATATAATAATAATAATAATAATAATAATAATAATAATAATAATAATAATAATAATAATAATAATAATAATAATAATAATAATAATAATAATAATAATAATAATAATAATTATGTAATAATAAATATTAATTACATATATAATAATATATATATTACTATATAAATAATAATTATATATATATAATAATAATAATAATAATAATATACATACTACTAGATTTGCCCGTGGGGACGTGCCTACGACACGTTTTCAGAACAATACAGCACACGAAAAGCCATGTCAACAATAAACAACAATTATGTAGCTCAAGTTTGATTAGCATGACAATAATTAGTTGTAAATAAAAGTCCATATTTTCATTAGTCAATGTTGAAAAATAATTATAAATGGGGGTGTATAATCCGCCTTGATGGTGGGAAAAAAATTTAACTATTGAAGAAATATTTGCTATTTTCAATGTAACATGAACAATAAAAAAAACATAAAAAATATGAAAATTTACAAACCTAAAATCAAAAAATCTAAATTTCTAAGTAAATAAAGAAAGAATGAGAGAGTGAGAGAGGGAGATAGGCAGAGAGAAAGAGAGAAATATGAAAAAGTGAAGAGAGAAGAGAGAGATAGTAATAAAATAATGAGTTTTTTAGTTTTTTAGTTTTTTTTTTTTTGGGGATTTGGTTTTCGGGGGAAAACTTTTTGGAGGAAAAATATGTTTTGAGAGAGTGATTCTAAACCGTTGATTGTTTCAATTGAAGGTGAACCACTTGATGGCTTTGTCTGTGTTTTATTATATAGATTATATATATATATATATATATATATATATATATATATATATATATATATATATACAAATCAACATACAAAAAAACTTATATCAGAAAACAAGTTTTATCTGTTTTCAAAAAACTCATTTTAAACATAGGTTTTGACTGTGAAATTTTAAAATGAGTTTTCGAAAAATTTGTATCCAAACAAAATCACCCTATGTTTTGATTTTAGAAACTGAAAACTATTTTTAAAACCCAATCCAAACGCACCCTAAGATTTTGGGCATTTCTCACAATCTTTAATGTACAATTACTAACAATTGTGGTAAATTTACGGTTGAAGTAGTTTTACGAGGAGTCTACCAAAGGAAGTACAAATACATCAAGTCATACATTGGTTGCTTGTTATTTATAAGATAATTTGTGTCCTTGGAGCATCCACAATGGTGTTTCTCATATATGAGAAAATGGCAAAAATAGAAATAGGAAATAGGAGGGAAGTCTGCAATGGTTGTTTGCTAAAAATTTATCAAAAAAATAACCAGACGAAACAACTTGTATCGTCTAGCAAGTTGAGTTCAAAAATTTTTAAAAATAGCAAGAGAAGGGACATGTTGTCTCATCCCTCCTAATTATTTTAAAAAAATTACGTGGGACGGAACATGTTGTTCCCTCCTGCAAAATTTTTAAAATTTTTTGTAAGAGACAGAACATGTACTGTCCCTAGTTTAAAAAAAACAAAAAAATTAGCCAGACGGGACATGTTGTCCTGTCCAGCATTTGCAGAGCGAAGTGAGGAATTGGACGAGGATGAGATTTTTCGTCTGATGCTTTATTCTTTTTTAACGTTGAATTATTGTGTTCCCTATGCTTAATTGAAAGTGAAATGACATTTTTACCCTTGGTGTTCACTTTGAGTTCATATAAATTGCATGTTATCCTAACTTCACAGAATGCAAACACAAATGAGTTAACACGAATTCTCATCCTAATCTTCAAAAAATTTCTGTTCCCCTCCCAATTGAAATTCTGTTCTCCATACAAAAAAAAGTCTTCAACAATCAAGAGATTTTTTGGGAGAGTCAAATCTAGACGTTACGCAGAGTCCGAACAATCACATAACAGAAGTGAAGAAGAAATTACTGCGTCTATGAATTAATCCATCCGAGTGGAACAGAGTTGTCAATGATCGACAACACATATATCAACTAATTACCGAGCATACTATCGGTGGTTTTGTTACATTCAGAGGGAATTGGAAGGGTCCGATAAAAGCTTCCAAGCTAGTTTGCACTGTCCCTCTAATTAAGCAGTTGATCGACAATGCCGGCTAATACCCCTTTTTTGCTATCAATACGGAGAAGTCGTTGGCACGGCTTGTTGAGGCATTGGTTGAGAGATGGTGGGACACGTCCCACACTTTCCACCTTTCAGGGGGCGAGTTGGAATTTACCCCATTAGACTGGGCAATGCTAACGAGATTATCTATTGGAGTCGGTGATGTACCGCCGTGTAACGATGGTGCATACACCTTCGATGTTGTCCAGACTCGGTTCTTTGGAGAAATTACATCAGAAAATTGGAAATCACATGGTATACGTTGCTTGTTCTTGAAGAAGTATTTTCAGAAAGAATGGATCGATGCCGCTAAGATAGATTTGCAAGTGGCAATGAAAGCTGCTAGAGCTTTCTTCATGTATTTTGTGGGTGAGTTTCTTCTGCCCAATGCTTCTTCGGTAGTCAGATGTGGTTTTCCTTGTTGCTTTTGAAGATCTGAACCTAGTTAGCACGCATGATTGGGGAAGTTCCACATTGGCATTGCTAAATATGTCTCTGGACTCTTGTAGCAGACTGAAAGTCAAAGCATTTAACAGCCCGTGGCAAGTACTCGAGGTAATATTACGAAATTATAATAATATGGTCGTAACAATATCAATAATACATAATATTAGTATTTGGAATATTAATAATACATATTAATATGCTGGGTTTTTTTTTCTTTAGTATTGGGCATATGAATACACAAGTATTTGTACACTGATGAGTAATAGAACTGCAGATTTTGAGATTCATTTACAAAATGCGGATATTAAACCTAAAATTGCACGATGGAATCGCAAAAATTTGGATCAGAGTAGAACTGATTTGATCAGTTACAATATCTCCATGTCCCGGAATCAGTTGGAGATGAGGTCATCAGCATCTATTATATGGAAACCATATAATGGATCGTCATATGAGAACGAGTATGATATTCAATGTGCGATCTTCTTATCTCGCTACAGTGTTATCTTCCAATATGGCGATCAGATAATACTTTAAAAATTTATTGTTTCAATACTTATTTTTCTTCTGATTGTTAGTGCTAATTAATGTTTCAATGTAGGGAGTTTGGTATCTCGGTGATCGATGTTATCGCCAAATAACTGAGGTTATTGCTATCCTAGCAAATCCTCCTACTATTATGTCTCGAATGAAACCACATGATTACTGTCAACCAATTGATGCTTCTACACTTGTCTGTCATGTTCCACAAAGTTTATATGATCAGTATTGGTCTAAGGTATTAGTGGGTCCTATTATGCCGACTCTCTCACATGGAGCTAACATTGATTTCATAGGGGCAGCTAGTTGTAGTGATCCTTCTACCCAATTACCATTTGTAGCCCATCCTTTTTGGTTTCCCTCGCAGTATCCAACACAACCGCAACTTGCTAGATCTGCATTGTATGGTGAGCTCATAGTTGAAGTGCCTATTTTCACGGGTTGTACAGTGACGAGAAGCCTTGGTCAGAAAACTTTTGAGTTTGAATCACGCGACGATCAATCATATGTGAGAAACTGACTTACCTTTTCTTTTCTCGCTGCTAATGTTGATTGTTAATGAGTTGAAATATCATTACTACTTTTGTAGGAGTTGTACAGACAGTACCAGGAACTATCAAGAAATAATTGTCTATTAAGAAGATTTATAACAGATGAAATGGTGCTAAGAGAATCAATTCGCTCGATAGCAGTTTCAGGTAGGAGATCGGTATCGAAAAATCGGCCTTCTACATCGCGGCAGACAGCAGTTTCAGGTTCAGAAGATTCAACTAGAACACCATCATTTGTACCTTCAACCCAATATGATTAGTAATTATGTTAGTATGTATTATTGATGATAAAGGATGTGTTGTAGGGTATTTTGGGTATTATGTTATAAATTATTTCCAAAAGTTTGGCCTTCCTATTTTTGGAATCTAATGAATGATGTTTCGCGTGAACCGTACCTTATTTTTTAAAAACCAAAGCAATTCCATCCCCTTTTTCATTTTTTAGGTCTATGTTTCATGTGAACCATCATCCTATGTAACTCTTTCATTCCTATTTAAACAACCACAACAAGCTACACATGTAACACCCCGCAAAATAGCATATAACTATTTTGCATTATAATCAATGTACAGTTTAGAATTGCACGCGATCATATATTTTCCTAATAATAATTTTTATAAACATATTATAAACTCAATCTATCTTATTTTAAGGATGTAGATAAAATATCTTTCTATATATATATGATTTGATCGTATCGAATCGTATAAGATATACGATCTATAATTGCTTTGTAAATATGACCGTGTATATTTTATAATTTAAATATATAAATATATTTTGCTATGGATATACATATTAATTATAAATAATCATACCTTATTTTTCATACGGGTTAGAGTTTGCCAAACCTAGGGTTAGAGTTCTTTTGACCTAAATCTAGGGTTAGAAAACCTAACCTAGGGTTAGTAACCCTACTTCTAAATGAGAATTGATGAGATCTTGTTTAGAATCTTGATGAGATCCAATGGCTCTAAACTTGCCAAGTATGTGATGGAGAAGGAGCATGAGGAAATTGCTAGAAAATTTTCTAAAAGCTATGTTGACTCAATCCACACCCTCCATCACACACACCCCTCACCTCCTCATCTCCACCCTCCATCCCATCAAAGTCAATTTCCGAAAATATTAAAACCTTTCCCATTCTCTTCTCATTCCATTTTCCAAGCTTCCTTCCTTCTTCACTTCTTTCTTCATTTCTTCACTTCCTCTAGTTAAAAAAAAAAAACAAAACAGAAAGTAAGAAGAAAAGATAAGAGTGTGAGAAGAGAGGGTTTCATTTGTTTTGTAGGTGGCTTGGAGCTCTTGTAGGTGAAAAAGCAAGCAAGGAAGTAGAAGCAAGCTAGGAGAAAAGTTGCAAGATTTCATCTTTTTCTCAAAAGCAAAGGGTGGGGGTTCTCAAAACTCATCTTTTAAACTTTTCTTGTATGATTCTTGTGAGTAGATGTAGAAATTTAGTAGCTTGATTGACATGCATAATTAATGGTTGAGTTTCAAAAATTGAGTTTGATGATTGAATACAATTTATTATCTAGATGCATGTATGTAATGTGTAAGCTTAGGAATTTCTAACTCATAAATGGCTTAGAATTTGATCATGAAATTTTTTTGGCATGCTCTAGGATGAGTTTAGAGCATCCTCTAATTTTATCATAATTTTCTGGGTTTTTTAGTAGCTCAAACAATTTCTTCATTTTCGGACAGTGAACAGTAAAAACTGCTATGTTTTGGATAACTTGGGTGCGCTTCCAAAAATCATATCTTGAGATTGGTTGAGTATTTTAAGCTCAAATTTTTAATAGGTGTTCTTGTATGTATTAAAACCTATATTTTCAAATTTCATATTTTTCTGAGTTCGTTTGATACTTAGAAAAAATATTGTTTGGTCACTAGTCCGGAACAAAAGCTGGTTCAGCTCTGTTTTAGGATTGATGTTCATTAATTCATAAATACTTTTAGGTGCATGAACTTGTAATGAAATTTTTACTGTAGTTTTCAGTATGAGTCTATATCATGATTCTAAAATTTTAGAATTGTTAGATAACATTTGAGGGAGTTTTAAAAATAATTTGTATAGGGAGGTAGACACTCTGTCTGAAAACAGAAGAAAATTTTATGTTAAGTTTGAAGAGCCATAACTCTGTGTGTTATGAATCTAGATGCAATTTTTGGACTTGATTTAATGGTATATGTCTATTTACAGAATCTAAAATTTCATAACTATTTGACTTATGGTTGAATTGATATTGACTTTTGAGTACTGTATTTCAGTTCAGTTCAGCTTTTTAGCAATCAGTGAAGTTGTGGAATTCTGGAATTGTACGATTAGAATATGAAGGAATGATGAACAAGAGATTTTTAGTAGAGAGTCGTAGCTTTCCAAAACATCTTGAATCATGAAATTCCAGTTTGTATAGAAGAAGTTATGATTTTTCTAAGCTGGGGCAGAACCAATCTTAATAGAAGAACTTGGGTTTTGTAGAGGAATTCATTTCCCTGTGTGAACACTGATAGAATTTTGAGTTTTAGAGTGTATTAATGGATGAATCCGAGGATTTAATCAACTAGGAAGTTTTATTAAACACTCCTAGCTTTCCATAGAATCTGAGATCGAGTAATTCCAGTAAGTGAGCAAGTTTTTATGATATCGGCAAAGTGCAGCATTTACATTGAAGAATGTACAGCTGAGAGCATATAGGGTTTTTATAGTATCTAGATGACTGAATCTGAAGGAGTGGTTAACTAGAGACTTGTGGTATAGAGTCTTAGCTTTCCAGAATGGGTAATATCACACAATTTCAAGTTGTATTTTGAAAGATATGAAGTTTACAAGTTTCAGCAACCTGCTGTCTTGTTCGATTTCAAGCATGTGTGTTAAATCAGGGAACTCGAGTTCCATAAGGAATTTCAGGAAGTTTTCAACTAGGAAATTGCAGTAGAGTTTCCTACCTTTCTAGAAAACCTAATTTTGTTGGATTTCCGATAAGCATATGTAACGCCCCGAATTCCAAAATACACTGAATTCGAGATTCCACAGGATCTTTACACTTCATTTAGTACAATTTTATAACGATTTTAAAACTCTTCACTTTACATCAGAGTTACATAGGAATCTTTACACTTTACATTTTACAGCGGAAGCAATTTTACAACATTTATATAAAGGTACATCAACATTTGAATAATCTCTAAGCATCACTTCTCCTTAAATCTTTATCGTGTCATTTACCCTGCATACAAAACTATGGGGACGTCAGTTTATTCAACCGACGAACATTATACACGACCATCCTCTTTATGTCGGAAACAGTATAACTGATTTTCCATATTTAACAAACACAAACCTGTCACATATCAAAATAAAGGGAATACCCTATTGATGTCGTGTTGTGATTGTGCGCTTAGTCCTTAATGCAATCATTTACATTACATGACACTAATGCACACTTGTTCGGATTCTATGCATCCCATACTACATAGGTCCGAGGGCAAGCCTCTTAATCGTTCTTCATCTTGTAGGGTTCAATCCCTCGTCATGACTTAATCTACTACTGTAACTACGATAAGTATCATAGATGATCTATGAGTACAAGCTCATGTACAGAAAAACTGGAGGAGAATTCCACGTCATGTCACGACGCATCGTGAAGACTATCTATGGACAATTCAGCCTCCTTCATGGCACACGATCCTCTTGCAGTCACCAAACATCCCACAAGCGTCGCCACCGGGACGATAATTCCGGAGTAGTGCCCATGCCATATCCTGACGCATCAAGCATGCATTCTGTGGATCACTCTCACACCGCCAATCCGATGGCCCTCATACTCGTGTTTTTCTCTTACTTTCATCACATCTTCACTATGTACTAAATTCTTAATTTAATGAAATCATGAACAAAATTAATCTCTTAGAGTTAGCCCTCTCACTACTACCGGTCTTATTTCTTTCACATGACCAACCTTGGTCTTTTCAATATCAATAATCTTATTTCATCACTTTTCACTTGCCGGTGTGAGTTTTGGCTACGCCCTAATTTTCAATTTCAATTCACAAATTCACATGTTTGAGTTGTCATACTCAATTACATTTCTCTTTTCCAATCACATGATTTCTAAATTATTCATGAGTCAAAATAACCATTCATGGAGTTCAATTATACATCGTGTATTTCACAACATTTATTTCCACATTAAAAATCATATCCCCAAATATATAGCCAAAATGAATATTCACAAACTCATTAGTGTCACACTATTCTTTAATAAGAATAATCCATACCAACTTCACAATATATACTTTCTTTCTTTGTTATTTTTCTTTTCTAGCATTTATCTCAAGTCCTTTGCAAAAACGCATTTTTCACAAAATATACAAGTGTAAAACTATAGTTCCAATTTCACTTTTACTTTCAAAAAAAAAAATTGCTTTATTTCATTCTAGTAACTCCCAATAATTTTCATAAGTTGTACCCATTTATACTAGACCACAAGTCATAGGAATTGTCTCACAAAAGAAGACAAATTTACTTGAAGCATCGGGAAAGTTGACTGTCGAAATGGTCAGTCGGCTGTTCCGCAACAATGCAAAATTTCGAAGGGAAGTCGACTGTTAAATGTATCAGTTGGCTGGCCTGCGATGTTTTTTTAAACTCGAAATCAAATGATTAGAATAGTCGACTGTTGCACATGGCAGTCGACTGTACTGCGGGGTTTTTCAAAAATATAATTTAAATTTGCGTACTACTCTTTTCATAGTTCATTTGACATTTCTCACGCAACTTAGTATTAATATTTCCTACATCAATTTCCTGTTTATTTTTCTTTTACAAACCCAAAAAACATATTTCAAGTTACTTATTCTAAACATTACCACAAAAGTCCATCTAATCACATAAAGCAACAATTTCATCTACTAGAATTTGCATTTAGTTTTGATACTAACAATAAATTTTAATTCAAGCATTCCATAGCTACAAATAATTCATATACAACTTAAGATTCATGACGGAATAACATGCGATCTATTTAGCATCAATTCATTCAACTAATAAGCCATTTTTCCCATTAAGTGTACTCTTATTAATGCATTATCATTTTAATCAATCTTAGCATGATATCTAATTTAGAAATATGGAAAATAACCCACCTTATTTGGAGAGAATAAATATTGCAACACCTCCTAAACAAAGGAGTCCTTCGCGAGCTTGCCAAAAGAGCGTTCCTCCTCCTCCTAGATGTGCACCCGAACCTTCAAAAGATGCAATCCGAGCCCTCCTTGAGATGATGCCAGCCTTCCTTGGTTGCAAGCACAACTCACCCACAAACTCTCAATCTTTTATCTCACTTACTACACTACTAACAATTGTTTTTTTCTACTATAGGTTTTGGAGAAATAAAAAGTGCAAGAACAACTAGGCTAGGGGGGGGGGGGGGTATTTATACTAAAAATTGGAGCAAATGAAGGGCTATGATCAAACTAGGAGTTAAAAATAGAATGCTAGGATTTAAGGGGAAGTTGTAGTAACCAACCATGATTCAAACAACTACCGCCCATAACTCCACTCTTTTTTTTCTTTTTTTCCTTTTTCCCTCCATACCAAAACTGGCCCACTATAGTGCCTCATGCACGTGTACGTGCAATGCACGTGCATTCATTTTTTCTCCATTTAAAAAGTTGTACATTATATTTTTCTTTTATAAAAATACTCTTATAAAAATATTCTACATTACAAGTTGTAATAAAAGAAGAAATAACTCATGGGCTTTAATTAATGGGCCAAATAATGGTTTACAAAATAAATTAGATTTGGGCTAAAAAGTCTTATGTTTATTTGAAGAAAATGGGCCTATTATAAAAATAATTAGAGAACACATGTACATGTACATATATATATATATATATATATATATATATATATATATATATATATATATATATATATACACATTATCCATATTGAAAGTAATTATAAGGTTTTATATTGCAAAAATTGCACGTGCACAAAACGTACAAAAATAATAATTAATAATTTTCATAAATGAAAATCAGGGTATTACAATACTCCCTCCTTAGAATAGTTCCATCCCCGGAACTCCAGTCAAGAGCGAGAAACAAAACACTCATAACAAGCACAAAAAAAAAAATACAAAATACAAATCAAGCAAAAAGCTCAGGATAATCCATCAACATCCTCTCCTCAGACTCCCAAGTAGCCTCTTCAACTAAATGGTTTCTCCAGACTACCTTGACCATCGGTATCGTCTTATTCCTCAATACTTTCTCTCGATGATCAACAATCTCGACAGGAGACTCGATCTAATTGAGATCCAATTGCAAACCTTCCGGTACTTCAGGCAAATGATGACTCGGATCTGGAATATAACCTCTCAGCATAGACACATGAAAGATATTGTGCACCTGAGATAACTCTTCCGGTAACTCAAGCTGGTAAGCAGTTTTCCCAATCCTTTTCAATATCTTGTACGGGCCTATAAACCTCGGGGCTAACTTCCCGCCTTTGCCAAATCGAATCACACCTTTACTGGGTGATACTTTCAGAAAGACGAAGTCACCTTCCTCAAACTCAAGGTCCCTTCTCCGGTTGTCTGCATAGCTCTTCTGCCTGCTCTGAGCCTCTACCAACCTTTTCCTGATCAGATCAATCTTTTCAGAGGTCTGTTGTACAAGCTCATGCCCAAACAACTCACGCTCCCCAACTTCAAACCAACAAACAGGCGTTCTGCACTTCCTGCCATACAAAGCTTCGTACGGTGCTATCCCAATGCTAGTCTGAAAACTGTTGTTGTAGGCAAACTCTACCAAAGGTAAATGCCTTTCCCAACTGCCTCCAAAGTCTAGTACATAACACCGAAGCATATCCTCAATAATACGGTTGACTCTCTCGGTCTGCCAATCGGTTTGTGGATGAAAAGCAGTGCTGAAATCCATCTTGGTACCCAAAGCTGTCTGAAGACTCCTCCAGAAATGCAAAGTAAACCGCGCATCTCGATTAGACACAATAGTTGACGGAACACCATGAAGCCTGACGATCTCACCAACATACAACTCAGCTAACTTGTCCATCGAAGCATTGAGTTTCATCGCCAAAAAGTGAGCGGACTTGGTTAGTCGATCAACTATAACCCAAATCACATCATTGCCTTTAGGACTCTTGGACAATCCCATAATGAAATCTATACTGATGTTATCCCACTTCCATTTCGGAATAGGTAACGGCTGCAATAGACCTCCGGGTCTCTGATTCTCGGTTTTGACTTGCTGACAAACCTCATACTTCGCCACAAATTTAGCCACATCCCGCTTCAAATATGACCACCAGAAATGTGTTTTGATGTCTCCGTACATCTTAGTACTCTCAGGATGTACTGACAAGAGAGTAGCATGTGCCTCCTGAAGAATACTCTCTTTCAGGTCCGCCTGATTTGGAACACACAGTCTATCTCCGAACCACAGCACTCCATCTCTGATTTGAAATCCGGGCAACCTGCCAGCACCAACCCGCTCCTTCATCTCCAAGATATCAGCATCAACCTCTTGACTTGCAATAATCCTTCTATTCAATGTAGGCTGAAGCTTCAACTGAGCTAAAGATGCTTCCAATCCTTGCAAGACAACATCAATACCTGCTCGATCCAATTCTTCCACCAGATGCTTCTGAGTTGTAATCAAACTGGATAAACTGCTCTTGCGACTAAGTGCATCAACAACAACATTAGCTTTCCCAGGATGATACTTGATCTCAGGTCGCATGTCCTCAAGCACTTCCAACCATCTCCGCTGCCTTAGATTTAGATCCTTCTGCTGGTATATGTACTTCAAACTCTTGTGGTCCGTGTACATGTTCAATTTCTCACTGTACACGTAGTGTCTCCATTGCTTCAAAGCAAAGATAATCGCAGCCAACTCCAGATCATGAGTCGGGTAATTTTTCTCATGCGGTCGTAGTTGCCTAGACCCATAAGCGATTACTCTTCCTTCTCGCATTAAGACACAACCAAGCTCCCGATGTGAAGCATCGCTATAAACGTCATACTCAACACCTACCCTAGGCAAAGCCAAAATTGGTGCAGTAGTCAGTTTCTCTTTCAACTCCTGAAAGCTTGCCTCACATTGCTCAGTCCACTTGAAATCCACATTCTTCTTGGTCAAACCAGTGAGCGGTACGGCTAACTGAGCATAACCTTGAATGAATCTCCTGTAGTATCCAGTCAATCCAAGAAAACTTCTGACTTCCTTCACTGTAATAGGCCTAGCCCAATCTCTCACTGCCTCTATCTTCTGAGGATCAGTTGACACTCCCTCCTTAGAAAGGATGTGACCTAGGAATGCCACTTCAGATTTCCAGAAATCGCACTTCGATAGCTTGGCATACAACTCCTGCTCTTCCAGCTTCCTTAAAACTGCTGACAGATGCTCGGTGTGCTCCTCTTCTGACTTGGAGTACACGAGGATATCGTCGATAAACACCACGACGAAAGAATCAATGAACAAACTCAGAACTCTGTTCATCAAATCCATGAAGATTGCGGGTGCATTCGTCACTCAAAATGGCATAACTAAGAATTCGTAATGCCCATGTCGAGTTCTAAATGCAGTTTTGTGCACATCTTCAGCTTTCACTCGAACTTGGTGATATCCTGATCGAAGATCTATTTTGGAGAAAACAGCAGCTCCTTGTAGACGATCGAACAAGTCATCAATTCGGAGAATAGGATACTTATTCTGAACAGTGACCTTATTCAGCTCTCGGTAATCGATGCACATTCTCATCAAACCATCCTTCTTCTTTACCAAAAGCAGTGGTGCTCCCCAAGGTGATGCACTAGGTTGAATAAAGCCTTTCTCCAACAGTTCCTCAATCTGCCGTTTCACCTCATCCTGTTCCACTAGAGCCATCCTATACGATGCCTTAGAAATGGGTGCCCTTCCCGGTTGAAGGGTGATGCTGAACTCTACATCACGTTGCGGGGGTAACCCAGGAAAATCATCTATGAACACAGTCGGATAGTCCCGAACCACAGGAATCCTTTACACTTCCACAGGAATCTCTTCCTTGCGGATAGCTACCACCAACCTAGAACACTTCTTCTTCCCTTGGAAAGAAACTTCAGGTCCACTTGGAGCCTTCACTGTTACCGTCTTGGTCTTGCACTCGATGCTTGCACTGTACACCGACATCCAATCAATGCCAATGATAACATCGACTCCCAAGATAGTCAGCTCGATTAGATCAATTCCGAAGATTCTGTCTCCAATCACAATTTTGCAATCTGCATAGTACCGATCAGTGGTTAAATTCTCTCCTAATGGAGTAGCTACTGCTAAGATATTGCCTGAAAAATCTTCGGTTCAACCCCCAACACTTTAGCAAATTTAGGAGACACAAAAGTATGAGAGGATCTAGTATCGAACAAAACAACAACTTTCATTCCATTTAAATAAAGTTCTTCTATTACATAATACACACCCATTACGTAACAGTTCACTAAATAAGCGGAAAAAGAAACAACATGAACCTCTAAATATCCGCCCTCGTACTAGTGATGACATGATCTACCTCATCGGCGTCAGCTTCGGTCAAGGCAAATACTCGCCCTTGTTGGTACGGTCGCTTCCCAGTCTGCTGCATTGGTACATTGCGATTACCATTCCGTGGCTTGGGGCATTGAGATTGGTAATGTCCCGTCTCACCACAGTTGTAGCAATTTATCGCAGGAGGTCTCATAACATTGTTCCCGGGTCCTCCAACCACATTGATTGCGTTCGCCCCTGTCGGTTTGAACCTTTGTGCCGATGGTTGACCCTTGAAATTTCCAGAATTTGCGGACCTCTTCCCAGACTGCCAGTTGTTCCTCCAACTTTGAACAACATGAAACTGCTCCATGTCTGCTTCCGTGGCTGCCGCGGGCTTGACCAGTTTGTCAAATATTCTGATACCAAGAGGTATCATCCGGGACCTCAAGCTCGGCCTCAATCTATGCTCAAACTTACGAGCCTTCTTCGCCTCATCCATTACCAGTTCGGGAGCATACCTAGAGAGCTGAGTAAATTTGGTCTCATACTCCCTAATTGACATGCCACCTTGTTACAGCGACAGAAACTCCATGGCCTTCTTCTTCTGGACGTCTGAAGGAAAGTATTGACTGCAGAATTCCTCCAAAAATTCCTCCCAGCCAAGAACTAAACCTCCCATTGTTCGTTTCATCGACTGTCACCACACAACCGCATCCTTCTCAAATTGCAGAGTCGCCAACTTCACCTTGCTGCCTTCAGGGGTCTCCAAGACTTCGAAGATAGTCTCTACCTGCCTGATCCAGTTGTCAGCCGTATCAGGGCCTGACTTCCCTTCAAACACCGGTGGTTTCATCCGCTTGAATGATTCTACGAGTTTGATTGCTTCGGGCACCGAATTCGCAGGTACCCTTCCTTGGTTCTGATTCATGGCCACGGAGTTGAGTGTCTGATAGACCCTTGCAAGTTCCGTTTCCAAGTCCAGACCTTCACCATTTTTTGCTCTTCGTCTAGCCATGTTCTGATGCAAAAGATCCATTAAATTCGAAGTGTGAAACATGAACTTTCAAGTCAATATTTCCATTTCATTGAATTTCAAACTTTATACATTTGAATTCAAAACATTTTTGATATCAAAATGAGAGCAGTAGACGATACAATGGTCTAACTCCTACGGTTCCTCTTGGCTTCACGAAGCTCTCCCGTAGTTCATCAATTTCTTCCTTCAGCATATCGGTCATATTTTTTCTCTTCTCGAGTTCCCATACACGATGACTGAGAACTTCAAAATCATCCTTGCGCTTTGCCAACTGAGCCTCCAATAGTCCGATTCTCTCCTGCAGTGTTTCTACCTGCTTCTGAAGAGATATCACAAGACTACTTGGAACTGGTTCTTCTTCTTCGTCAGAAGAGTCATCAGATGAGTCTGGAGGTGGGGTGATCTCTCGGAACTCAGGCCATTCCTCTCCGTCGGAGTCTGCTTGTCCTGGATAGTACTCTTCCTCGGAATCTGCTTGTCCAGGATAATAATCTTCCTCGATGATATGCCAATTGTCGTCTCTAGCAGGGTCGAACTGATCAGCCATTTTAGAAATAGGGAAAAAGAAGCATAAGTCATAGAGCAACACAAATGTAAGTAACTTATATTTAAATCTCTAGACTCAACACACACTCTAATGTCCACTTCTAGGGTGTCGTTCCTTATAAATTTGTACAAGTGTGAAGCGTGGCTCTGATACCACTCTGTAACGCCCCCGAATTCCAAAATAGACTGAATTCGAGATTCCACAGAATCTTTACACTTCATTTAGTACAATTTTACAAGGAATTTAAAACTTTTCACTTTACATCAGAGTTACATAGGAATCTTTACACTTTACATTTTACAGCGGAAGCAATTTTACAACATTTATATAAAGGTACATCAACATTTGAATAATCTTTAAGCATCACTTCTCCTTTAATCTTTATCGTGTCATTTACCCTGCATACAAAACTGTGGGTACGTCAGTTTATTCAACCGACGAACATTATACACAGTCATCCTCTCTATGTCGGAAACAGTATAACTGATTTTCCATATTTAACAAATACAAACTTGTCACATATCAAAATAAAGGGAATACCCTATTGATGTCGTGTTGTGATTGTGCACTTAGTCTTTAATGCAGTCATTTACATTACATGACACTAATGCACACTTGTTCGGATTCTATGCATCCCATACTATATAGGTCCGAGGGCAAGCCTCTTAATCGTTCTTCATCTTGTAGGATTCAATCCCTCATCATGACTTAATCTACTACTGTAACTACGGTAAGTATCCTAGATGATCTATGAGTACAAGCTCATGTACAGAAAAACTGGAGGGGAATCCCACGTCATGTCACGACGCATCGTGAAGACTATCTATGGACAATTCAGCCTCCTTCATGGCACACGATCCTCTTGCAGTCACCAAACATCCCACAAGCGTCGCCACCGGGACGATAATTCCGGAGTAGTGCCTACGCCATGTCCTGATGCATCAAGCATGCATTTTGTGGATCACTCTCACACCGCCAATCCGATGGCCTCATACTCGTATTTTTCTCTTACTTTCATCACCTCTTCACTATGTACTAGATTCTTAATTTAATGAAATCATGAACAAAATTAATCTCTTAGAGTTAGCCCTCTCACTACTACCGGTCTTATTTCTTCAATTTCACATGACCAACCTTGGTCTTTTCAATATCAATAATCTTATTTCATCACTTTTCACTTGCCGGTGTGAGTTTTGGCTACGCCCTAATTTTCAATTTCGATTCACAAATTCACATGTTTGAGTTGTCATACTCAATAACATTTCTCTTTTCCAATCACATGATTTCTAAATTATTCATGAGTCAAAATAACCATTCATGGAGTTCAATTATACATCGTGTATTTCACAACATTTATTTCCACATTAAAAATCATATCCCCAAATATATAGCCAAAATGAATATTCACAAACTCATTAGTATCACACTATTCTTTAATAAGAATAATCCATACCAACTTCACAATATATGCTTTCTTTCTTTGTTATTTTTCTTTTGTAGCATTTATGGCAAGTCCTTTGCAAAAACGCATTTTTCACAAAATATACAAGTGTAAAACTATAGTTCCAATTTCACTTTTACTTTAAAAAAAAAACGCTTTATTTCATTCTAGTAACTCCCAATAATTTTTATAAGTTGTACCCATTTATACTAGACCACAAGTCATAGGAATTGTCTCACAAAAGAAGACAAATTTACTTGAAGCATCGGGAAAGTTGACTGTCGAAATGGTCAGTCGGCTGTTCCGCAACAATGCAAAATTTCGAAGGGAAGTCGACTGTTAAATGTATCAGTCGGCTGGCCTGCGATGTTTTTTTAAACTCGAAATCAAATGATTAGAATAGTCGACTGTTGCACATGGCAGTCGACTGTACTGCGGGGTTTTTCAAAAATATAATTTAAATCTGTGTACTACTCTTTTCATAGTTCATTTGACATTTCTCACGCAACTTAGTATTAATATTTCCTACATCAATTTCCTGTTTATTTTTCTTTTACAAACCCAAAAAACATATTTCAAGTTACTTATTCTAAACATTATCACAAAAGTCCATCTAATCACATAAAGCAACAATTTCATCTACTAGTATTTGCATTTAGTTTTGATACTAACAACAAATTTTAATTCAAGCATTCCATAGCTACAAACAATTCATATACAACTTAAGATTCATGACAGAATAACATGCGATCTATTTAGTGTACTCTTATTAATGCATTATCATTTTAATCAATCTTAGCATGATATCTAATTTAGAAATATGGAAAATAACCCACCTTATTTGGAGAGAATAAATATTGCAATACCTCCTAAACAAAAGAGTCATTCGCGAGCTTGCCAAAAGAGCGTTCCTCCTCCTTCTAAATGTGCACCCGAACCTTCAAAAGATGCAATCCGAGCCCTCCTTGTGATGATGTCGGCCTTCCTTGGTTGCAAGCACAACTCACCCACAAACTCTCAATCTTTTATCTCACTTACTACACTACTAACAATTGTATTTTCTATTATAGGTTTTGGAGAAATGAAAAGTACAAGAATAACTAGGCTAGGGGGGGTATTTATACTAAAAATTGGAGCAAATGAAGGGCTAGGATCAATCTAGGAGTTAAAAATAGAAGGATAGGATTTAAGGTAAGTTGTAGTAACCAACCATGATTCAAACAACTACCACCCATAACTCCACTCTTTTTTTTTTCTTTTTCCCTCCATACCAAAACCGGCCCACTATAGTGCTTCATGCACGTGTACGTGCAATGCACGTGCATTCATTTGTTCTCCATTTAAAAAGTTGTACATTATATTTTTTTTTATAAAAATACTCTTATAAAAATATTCTACATTACAAGTTGTAATAAAAGAAGAAATAACTCATGGGCTTTAATTAATGGGCCAAATAATGGTTTACAAAATAAATTAGATTTGGGCTAAAAAGTCTTATGTTTATTTGAAGAAAATGAGCCTATTATAAAAATAATTAGAGAACACATGTATATATATATATATATATATATATATATATATATATATATATATATATATATATATATATATATATATATATATATATATATATATATAGACACACACACATTATCCACATTGATAGTAATTATAAGGTTTTATACTGCAAAAATTGCACGTACACAAAATGTAAAAAAAAAATAATTAATAATTTTCATAAATGAAAATCAGGGTATTACAGCATAACTTGAGTTGTGAATTTTTCGAGGTGCAGCAACTGCTATTTCTTGAACTGCTCATTATTGGAAGATTGATATTGAATTCTCTGCATACCGCAGAGTGATGACTGTGAGCTAATTGAGTTTTAAGATTTTTTAAGTATTTATCCCTTCTAAGCACTTCATTTGGAACTTAGACAAGATTCTTGTGCTTAGTACTCATGGTGGACACATGAGTAAGTTTAGGAGAATAGCTATGGTAGATTTGTTGTAATTGTAGTGCCTGTAGCTAGTATAGTTTGGGGCTAGTCTAGGGTTGTTGATACCCTAGGACTACGAACAAGTATTGTAAGTGCATTCTTTCACCTCGAGAACTGGATAGTCATCCCTCGTACGCCGAAAAACTCTCACCCAATGGGTAATTGATTGCGGACCGGAATACTGGATCCAATCCGAGTCAGAGGTGGTGGCGAACGATGGAGATCGGGTCACTGGTGTTTTATTGACTCTATCAGGTCAGATCCATTACTGACCTAGACATTACTGGAATTAATTGTGATTGGTATCTTGATGTTCTGAGTCTGTCAACGGTCAGGTGTTGGTGTTTACCTTCATCTACAGATTTTATGCATCCTTGGGCGCCGATGAACTGCTCGCTGAGGGTCATGGGGCCGGGGGTATGGTCGAAGATTTATGAAGGTGTCGGCAATCGATGAATGATTGATTCACCGTGTTTATTTTACTATTTTGGCAGAACAGTCAGACTCGATCATCATTTCCAAAAAACTGTGCATGATTTGACAACTCGCATGTCTTAGTAACCAATATTATTTCATATTGTATTTCTTTAGTTTTCGCTTGAATACGGAGTTGATGTTAGGGGTGATACCCTATAATTCGACTTTTTCTAAAAGTCAGCACTAGGCGGTGATAACTAGGGTTGTCTCTTCCTGTCAAAGGGATACGTGTTGTTTCTTTTCAATGGTTCAAAACGCGGGGGTTGTATCTCGCTCTATTAATTGTGATTGGTATCTTAATGTTCTGAGTCTGTCAATGGTCGGGTGTTGGTGTTTACCTTCATCTATGGATTTTATGCATCCTTGGGTGCTGCTGAACTGCTCGCTGAGGGTCACGGGGCTGGGGGTATGGTCGAAGATTTATGAAGGTGTCGGCAATCGATGAATGATTGATTCACCGTGTTTATTTTACTATTTTGGCAGAACAGTCAGACTCGATCATCATTTCCAAAAAAAAACTGTGCATGATTTGACAACTCACATGTCTTAGCAACCAATATTATTTCATATTGTATTTCTTTAGTTTTCGCTTGAAGACCGAGTTGATGTTAGGGGTGATACCCTATAATTCGACTTTTTCTAAAAAGTCAGCACTAGGCAGTGATAACCAGGGTTGTCTCTTCCCGTCAAAGGGATACGAGCTATTTCTTTTCAATGGTTAAGAACACGGGGGCCGTATCTTGCTCTGTTAATTCCTGAGGTACCTTGGTAAGAACAAGATGTTCCCTTATTCTATGTTGGTGGAAATGAACGAACCATGGTAGATCTTCGGCGCAATGGGTATGCTGTGCTGTATCAGTAAGTTCGTCGCGGCTTTTGAGAGAGTTCCGGTGTGACGGTTATTAGTGAAAAACGGGGTAGCACCCCAAATTTTATAACCTCCTCAATCATGTTGTACTTATCAGGAACAGGAAGTGTACAACAGTAGATTGCATTGCATGGCGAGGGTTCGAAATCCTGAAACTGGAGAAGACGGCTTGGTCTGGAATGGATGTAGTATGGGATGTATGTGTATCCAGAGTCTTGCTGACATTAGACTAAGTACATACGTTTCTGTACTTTGTATTATGCATTAGACTTCAGGTCATGGCATACACAGGCACTAGAAAATTAAGATGCACGTTTCCTTTTCCATTCAAGATGGTTTATGGGTGTGCTAGTTAGAGATCGCTGCTATTATTAGCATTGCTTCAGTATATGTACTGATGTGCCCATTCAATTAGGTACTGGAAACTGGTACGGGAATGCGGGCATCCAAGTGGAGGAGCAATGTACTTACCTACCATTCGAGCAGGTGCAGAAATAACAGTCACGCAGCGGAAGACTCAAGCCGAGGGGCACGTCCAAAGGAAGCAGATTAACCACTCAGCAGAGTTTCGGCAGTGATCAGTTGATTACCATTCTGGAAGACAACTGATAGCCTTACCAGTAGACTCTGTAAATATTTTGTAATAAGTTGTAATAAGTTAATATAATTTATATTCCTTGTTCAAGAACAAGATAATGGTTGTAATTGAAGATGTGATGATTTTATTTGACAGTAAAAAGTTTTTAAATTTTCATGTTATTACTGTGTTGAGATGCATTTGAAAGCAAAGATTCAGGTTGTGTTACGGATGTCCGGTAACAGGGATCCGGGGCGCTACAACACATATTAATATTCTGAGATCTACAATGTACGCCACTAAAATGTCTCATTTTTCTTCTTCTTCAACCTCTACTGACTCAGACGATGAATGGGATCATGAAGACGACATTGCAATAATGTATAACAAACGCATGAAGCAAAGAGCTTTAGGTCTGCAAGCTTCATGACGAGATATGCATTGCCGTTATATTCGCCGTGAAAGAGAAGAAGGCCATAGATGTTTGTTGCGGGAATATTTCTCAGATAATTCAGTTTACCCTGATAGTATTTTTCGTTTTCAATTTCGAATGTGACAGGTTCTATTCAGTCGAGTACTTGAAGCATGCATTGGGTAAGATCATTACTTTCAACAACGGCCAGATGCTACAAACGCGGTTGGCTTGTCTTTTACACAGAAAATAATAGCCGCAATGTGATGTTTAGCATATGGATCTTCTGCTAATGCGGTTGACAAATATGTAAGACTTGGGGAAACTACAGTGCTAAACACGGTACATAGATTTTGTATTGTAATTGTGAACATTTTTTGTCCGCAATATACAAGGAAACCCATTGTAGAGGATGTTAACAGACTCCTCGAAGAGAATAAATCCCGTGGATTTCCTAGTATGTTGGGTAGTGTATGCATGCTCTGGGTGTGGAAAAGTTGCCCTACAGCTTGGCATGGCCAATATACGGGTCATGCCCGTGAGCCTACAATCATACTCGAAGCAGTTGCGTTGTATGATCTTTGGTTTTGGCATTCTTTTTTTGGAATGCCGGGCAGCAATAATGATTTGAACGTACTAAACCGATCTACATTATTTAATGATATTCTTAATGGTTGTGCACCTCCAGCTAATTATATTATCAACAATCATCATTACTCCATGGGATACTATTTGGCAGATGCAATATACCCCCCGTTGGCCACTATAATAAAAACCTATACTGCACCAGACACACAAAAGAAGAAAAAGTTTGCTCAAATTTAGGAAGGTGCACGGAAAGACGTCGAACGTGCTTTCGGGGTTTTACAGGCTAGATTTGCGATAGTAAAAGGCCAGGCCAAAATGTGGGATGCAGATAGTCTGTCTTATATAATGAAGACTTATATTATTTTGCATAATATGATTGTTGAGAACGAACGGGAAGAAGATGTACATGATTATGACTATGAACAAAGTTCTTCAACTACAGCCGTAATATCTAATATAGCTTCTCCAAGTGAACAGACAGCTCGAATGGCACACAATGTTGTTTTACATGATCGACAGAAACATCATATATTGCGACAAGATTTAGTTAACCATATTTGGAACGAATATGGGGATGCCGATTAATGGTTGGAAGACACGATCAGATTTTTATTTAGCCTTGGTCTTTTATATTTAAGGGCACAATTTAGTCTGATGTTTGAACAACAAAAGTTTTGTTAATGTAATCGTATCCGTTCATAATCTTGTAGAAGTTTGAACCCAATGTTGGCATATTGTTGGTTTTTTAAACATGTACTGAAACTTTATCCTCTTATGTAATGCAAATGTATATAATCCAGTGTGCAATTGGAAAGATAAATTTCAATTAAAAAGAAACAATACAATACATTAATAAAATTAAAAGTAGGCATACAGTGCATAGGAATGTTATAATGAAAATGATACATTTCAAATAAAGACCGTTCTAAATGGTAGATAAGAATCAAATAAGGAAAAGGTACAATTCTTGTTACTGGGTTCTAACTCCAACAAAACCAACCTAGACGTACATGTCAATCCCTACTGTAGCCTCTTTTCTGCATTATTTTCCGTTGTCTACAACTGAAATAATAACGTTGATCGTCAGAATATTGACTCAAGTCCAAACCCATCATCTGATCTTCCTCAATTTGCTCTTTCATTTCCTGATCTTTTTTTTTTCATTGCAAGTTTCATTTCTGTCGCATGTATCCTACGTTCTTGCATCTCTTTATAGAAGGAGTTAAAATTTCTGGTCTCTTCAAGCATAGCCGCGTCAGAAGCATCCGCTTTATTTTTTGCCTTTCTTTTATCTGCTTTTTTGCCAAGTGGCCGGGAGAGGGGTGTAGAAGAATTAAGGTCATGCGGTACATCCGAGTCGATGTCAACACTCATGGGCACACGTTGACTGCTACCAACATCAGATGATTGAGAACTCGGGCCATATTCGAACACATGTGCGGTACGTAAAGAAAATTTTGGCAAATCCTTCAGATATTCATAAAATTCATCAAATCTGAAAGCTTCCCCAGTTGAATGCATGTATTCGATTCTTGCTTCCCGTATCTATAAAAAAAACATATTATAATTTGTAACTTGAACAATACATTTAAAATTAAAAAAAGGGATCTTATATTTTTACATACCTTATCGGCCTCATTTGTTCTGCTCGCAGCTCTATTTGTTACACTCGCCAGCTTAGCAACTGATATGGCTAAAAATAGGGTTAAATCGGGATCGTCCAAATCGGGCACGAATCTTAAAGTCTAGGGGTAAAATGGTAATTTCACCTACCAATGGGTCTGAAGCGGGTACTGGTTCTCCTCCTCAAAGATCCATTAACCCATGAACGGATCCACGTCAACTGGGTGCGGGTTTCAACCCGCAGCAAACCCGGTCCACCAGGATAGAATTAGGGTTTCTGATTAATCCTAATCAACGGCCTTGATTCATATCTATCATTTCACTGGGGATTAGGGATTACATTCCTTATCTAAACACAGGGATTACATGCCTAATCAGGTCCCAAAGGCGGCTATAAATACCCCCCATCCATCTCCATTAAGAGGTAATCAATCTTTTGCCAATTTACGCTCTTTCATAAATCTTCCCGATTACTGACTTGAGCGTCGGAGGGTGCGTCGCCGGGATCAACCCCGGTGTCTCGCACTTTTTGCAGGTGAACGGCGGGAGTCAACGGTCAAACTCCGGCGGAACAGATAACAGGTTTGCTATTCAAAGTTTTTCGAGAATCCACAAATACTATCTGTTTGCCCCCACACCAGATTCAGTGGTAACAGATTGGCGCCGTCTGTGGGAAACAAACGAATAGCAGCCTCCCCTCTTCCCGTTGGTCAGATCTTCTCCAGCCCTGCCTCCTAGGAAAGTAATATCCAGAGGGTCCAACCGTGGACCCAACCCCGATCAGTAACAGGAAGTCCCCATCCAACCCGCTTAGCAGCAGGGGCAACTTCCGCCTTAAGCCGAGGACCCTCTTCAACAGGACCAGCCTCCTCCTCAGAATCAACAACCTCCTAAAGGTCCCCCCGGTCCTCAAAATGCTGGAGCAGGGGTCTCGCGTCCCAACCCGCAGAAACAACCTCTCCATCAGGACCACGTCTCAATCCACAATGCCTCTTCGGATTCTATGGCCTCCCACAATCCCCGTGCTTCCGACCTTCGCAACACCATCCTCAATCAGCAGAAGGATGAGGATCTTTGCCGCCGTCTGGATGAAAAGCGGGCCCGAGAGGGAGCCTCCCGCCAACAATGTCCGGATGAGCGATCTCCTCACCACCGAGACTATAGAAGGTCCCCTACTCGAAGGGGTCGGAGAGAGTCCCCCGAGCATCACAGGAGAAGACCCCATTCCCCTGCCGGTCGGCACCATCCAAGGAACGATGAGGCACCCATCACTTGTGCCGAGTTCCAGCAATTCCAAGCAACCATCCTACAAGATCTCAACCTCCGACCCAACAACACCAATGCTCCAAGGATTCCCACTCCTCCTTCGGTCCGAAGTCCTCGCCGACGGTCCCTAACTCCTCCCCCAGCTCCTAGCAACCCCCAGCACATTCCTAGTCCTCGCTGCTCCAGGAGCCACCGTCGTCGTAGCCCCTGCTCTCCCTCGTACGAAGACGAGTCTAGAGGCTCGGTTGGTTACCGTCAAAGGGATGACGCTGTCTACCGCCGTCTCCACGAAATGGAGAGGCACTTGGGTTAGTTAGACAGCGAAGAAAAGCTCAGAGGAAGGACCCTTCGCCCTAGTCGACCTCCTTTTTCCCGAACCATAATGGAGGCACCCGTACCAATTGGCTTTAAACCTCCTCAATTTGAGACTTATTCCGGGGAGTCTGGCCTCGTCGATCACATCGAAAGCTTCAAGACCCTCATGCTCATCCATCAAGCTTCCGATGCTCTGCTATGCAAGACCTTCCCGGCAACTCTCAAGGGTCCGGCTCGAGAATGGTACTTTCGCCTTGCCCCATCCTCAATATTCTCCTTCGAGCAATTTGAGACCCTCTTTGTCACCCACTTCGTGAGTAGCCGCCGAACTAAGAAGACCAGCATTTCACTACTCTATCTCAACCAGAAGAAGGGTGAGAAGCTGAGAGACTATGTGAAAAGGTTCACAGCGGAAGCCAGGTCCATAGCATCCCTCGACCAGTCGGTCACTGCAGCAGCATTTCAGTCCAATGTCCTCAACTCCAGCCTCCGTTCCTCCCTCGCCAAGAAGCCCCCACAGAACTTTTCTGACCTCCTCCTCCGGAGCGAAAAGTATATCCGGGCCGAAGAAGCTGAGCACCGCCCCAACTTGGAGGGGTCTTCCTCCGGGTCTAAGAGAAAGGGAACAGAAGAGGAAGGGGCCAAGAAGCTCCAGAAGGATAACGGCGGCCAGCGCCGACCTCCTCCCAGATTTGAAAAATTTACTCCCCTTAACGCCAACATCTCCACAATTCTCATGGAAGTTAAGAAGGAGGGGGTGATACCTCCTGCACCAAAAATGAACACCCCCGGTAAGAAGAGGGACAAAGAGAAGTGGTGCCGTTATCACCGGGACCATGGCCATGACACCAATGATTGTCAGGCCCTGAAGAACGAGATAGAAGCCCTCATCCAGAGGGGTCAGCTAAACAGGTTCGTTAGAAAGGACCGAACCCATCCTCCTCCGCCACCTCGGGGGGCTAACAAGCGTCCTGAACGCGATGAAACGCCCGAATTCGAAGAGGAGCGTGTCCTGCACCTCATTCATGGAGGCCCAATGGGGGCTCCTCCAACTCCTCTCGAAAGGCATTTATTAGGGAAGTTAATTCGGTCCACGCCACACCTCCTCCTAAAGGCCTCGGAGTGCCCGTTACATTCTCAGATTAAGACCTTGAGGGTGTTCGAACGCCCCATTGTGACGCACTCGTCATCAACCTCCATATGGCGAACTTTAAAGTGGAAAGGATCCTAGTGGACAATGGCAGCTCCATTAACATCCTCTTCCTTGCCACTTTCAAAGGCCTCAAACTATCTCGAGACAGACTCAAACCCGCTGGCTACACACTCCATGAGTTCACGGGAGTGCCAATGACTATTGAAGGGGTGATCACCCTCGACGTAACCGCTGGAAAAACTCCTACTACCCGAACGGAGCCGATGGAATTTATGGTCGTGGATGTCCCCGCAGCATACAATGTCATTTTGGGTCGGCCCGGCCTGGCTGCCCTCGAAGCCGTTCCTTCCGCCTATCACCTCAAGATGAAATTCCCCACCCGGGCAGGAGTAGGCGAAGTAAGAGGCAATCGGGAAACGGCCCGCAAGTGCTGCATGACCTCTACTATGGGTCCAGTCCTCTCCCTTGAAACTCTTGAAATCCCCCAAGATGTAGTCCGACCAACGTCCGAGCCGGTGGATGAGTTGGAGGAAGTGCTCTTCTCTGAGCAGGATCCGAGCCGAAAGTTCTTTGTTAGCAAGACCCTCCCATCTGCCCTATGCTCCGACATAGTCCAGTGCATCCGTAGGAACCACGACCTCTTTGCTTGGTCGGCCGCAGACATGCCTGGAATTTCCGAAGAACTCTTAGTCCACCACCTCAGCGTTGCTCCGGGGTCCAAACCGGTCCAACAGAAGAGGCACAAGTTCGCCCCCGAGCGCCAGCTAGCTATAAAAGAGGAGGTGGACAAGCTCTTGAAGGCGCGGTTCATACAAGAGGTAAACTATCCCGAATGGATCTCGAATGTAGTGATGGTGAATAAGTCCAATGGGACCTGGAGGATTTGTATCGACTTTAACGACCTCAACAAGGCATGCCCCAAAGACCCTTTTCCTCTTCCAAGCATCGATACTTTGATTGATGCCACTTCAGGCCATGAACTCCTCAGCTTCATGGATGCCTTCTCAGGCTACAATCAGATTCGTATGTTCCCCCCTGACATCCCGAAGACCTCCTTTATAACCGATCAGGGCCTCTACTGCTATAGGGTAATGCCCTCCGGTTTGAAGAATGCAGGTGCCACTTATCAGTGCCTAGTCAACAAGGTGTTTCAAGCACAGATCGGCCGAAATATGGAGGTATATGTTGGCGACATGCTTGTGAAGAGCATCCACGGAGCCGATCATGTGGTCGATCTGCAGAAGGCATTCGACGTACTCAGGAAACACAATATGAGGCTCAATCCGAACAAATATGCGTTCGGAGTCTCGTCGGGAAAATTTCTAGGCTTCATGGTCAAGCAGAGAGGAATCGAGGCCAACCCCGAGAAGATCAAGGCCATATTAGACATGGCTCCCCCGAAGAATGTCAAAGAGGTTCAAAAGCTAACGGGTCGCCTGGCGGCCATAGGGCGTTTCCTTTCCAAGTCAGGGGAGAAGTGCCTTCCCTTCTTCAAGGCTTTCAGGGGGGCTAAAGGCTTCGAGTGGGGTCAACAGCAACAAGATTCATTCGACCAGCTCAAGGCTTACCTAGTCAATCCTCATCTCCTCAGCAAACCAATTCCTGGTGAAGCCCTCTACCTCTACCTAGCAGCCTCCGAGTTGACCCTCAGCGTCGTTCTCGTGAGGGAAGAAGATAAGACCCAAAAGCCCATCTATTACGTGAGCAAGGTACTTCGGGAAGCCGAGCTCCGCTACCCAAAGATAGAGAAGATGGCATATGCCCTAGTGATGGCTGCAAGGAAGCTTCGCCCATATTTTTAGTCCCATTCGGTGGTCGTTCTTATCGACCAACCGCTGAAACAAGTTCTCCACAAGCCAGAGACCTTCGGTCGCCTTATGAAGTTTTCTATCGAGCTGAGCCAGCATGATATAACATATCAGCCTCGGACCGCGATCAAGGCTCAGGCCTTAGCAGAATTCATAGTTGAAAGTACCATCCCCGAGTTCAGCCAAGTAATGAAGGGACCACCTGTCTAATCGGTTTATGTGGATGGGTCCTCTTGTAACGAGGGAAGCAGAGCCGGGGTCATTCTGGCCGGCCCAGATGATTTCATCCTCCAATACTCCCTCCGCATCAACTTCAAGGCCTCAAACAATGAAGCAGAATATGAAGCACGCATAGCCGGCCTCGGAATGGCTCGCAATGTAGGGGCGCAGCGCCTTCCGGTCTTTAGCGACTCTCAGCTAGTCGTAAATCAGGTCCCGCGCGAGTATGAGGCACGAGATGACTGAATGGTTAAGTACCTAGCCAAGGTCAGGAATCTCATGGCCCTATTTGAAGAAGCCCTTATCCAGTAAATCCCCCGAGAAGAGAATTCCCAGGCCGATGCCCTCTCCAAGCTAGCCTCCTCCTCCCTCCAAGGTCTCGAGCAGACCGTCTTGATTGAGGTACTCCTGAAGCCAAGTATAGAAGACGAAACTTCCGATTCTATGGAGTCTCTACCTGTCCTGCTTCAAGATAATTGGATGAAACCCCTCGTTGAGTTCCTGAGAGATGGGCTCCTCCCCGAAGATCCTAAGGAAGCTCGCCGAGTGAGAACCCGAGCAGAGAGATACACACTTATCGAGGGCATCCTATACAAGCGCTCATTCACACAAGTAGACGGCAGACCTTATTTGAGATGTCTCTCTCCGGAACAAGCCGACTACGCCCTGCAAGAACTTCACAAAGGCATCGGCAGGGCGCATTCACGGTCCAGATCCCTAGCCCGCAAAGTGTTGAATTATGGATATTTCTGGCCCACTCTCCAACAAGATGCCGAACTGCACGTTCGGCAATGCAGCTCTTGTCAGAAGTACTCTAACGTCCAGCGCCTCCCACAAGCTCCACTCCCCTCCCTATCAAGTCCTATCCCTTTCGCAATGTGGGGGATGGATTTACTAGGGCCATTCCCAGCAGCTCCCGGCCAGTTCAAATTCTTAGTCATGGCAATCGACTACTTCTCGAAGTGGATAGAGGCCGAGCCCTTGGCCACAATCACCGAGAACAAAGTACTTCAGTTCTTCTGGAAGAACGTAATCTGCCGATTCGGTGTCCCTCGAGTCCTCATAACAGACAACGGAACCCAGTTTACCTGGGCTGCCTTCCGAGCTCTATGTGAAGACCTCACCATCCAACAACGTTTCACATCCGTCTCCCATCCACAGTCGATTGGCCAAGTGGAGAATGCTAACCGACAGATCCTCTCCGGTATTAAGAAGAGGTTGGATAAATGCTCTAAAGGCTTATGGGTCGATCAGCTCCCTAATGTGCTGTGGAACTACCACACCACAAAACGGACCCCCACAGGAGAGTCCCCATTCAATCTCACCTATGGGTCCGAAGCTATGATCCCCCTAGAAGTTGGTATACCCTCTCCTCGTCTAATGGCTTATGAAGAAGAACAAAATGCCAGAGAGCTCCGAGCAAATCTAGACTTGATTGATGAGATCCGTGAAAGAGCTGCCATTCGTCAACAAAGCTACCGGAGAAGGATCGAGTTGGCATACAATAAGAGAGTCCGTCCTACTGACCTCAAAGAAGGGGACTTGGTCCTCAGAAAGTTATCAATCTCTTTTCCTGGTCAAAAGAGTAAACTAGCTCCAAATTGGGAGGGACCCTACAAGATCGCCAAAGTAGTTCGGCCCTGGACATATAGATTGGAAGACCTCGAAGGCGGAGAGATCCCCAGGACTTGGAATGCTGACCATCTTTTGAAATACCAAGAGAGAGCATTAACGCCTCTCTGAGTATTCGGGGATGTCGAACCGTTCCTCTCCTTTTACTTGTTTTTTTTCCTTTATTTCTCTCATGTAATAACGGCTCGCAACTTAGAAGCAGCCGACCATTAGTTATCAATAAAGAATGTTTTTTCATATTTTACTTGTAAAATTACTTGCATCTCTCTGCTTTTACTCTTCACCCAAACGACGAGTTTGGAATCCAACACTTGGTTCGATTCTGCTCCGCAAGCTCGCTCTTAAGCGAGCTAGGAGTGGGTCGCCATTCGGAATTGCTCCCACAATCGTTGAACAAACTCTAACGACGAGTTCGGAGTCCAACACTTGGTTCGATTCTGCTCCGCAAGCTCGCTCTTAAGCGAGCCAGGAGTGGGTCGCCATTCGGAATTGCTCCCACAACCGTTGAACAAACTTTAACGACGAGTTCGGAGTCCAACACTTGGTTTGATTCTGCTCCGCAAGCTCGCTCTTAAGCGGGCTAGGAGTGGTTCGCCATTCGGAATTGCTCCCACAACCGCTGAACAAACTCTAACGACCAACACTTGGTTCGATTTTGCTCCGCAAGCTCGCTCTTAAGCGAGTCAGGAGTGGTTTGCCATTCGGAATTGCTCCCACAACCGTTGAACAAACTCTAACGACGAGTTCGGAGTCCAACACTTAGTTCGATTCTTCTCTGCAAGCTCGCTCTTAAGCGGGCTAGGAGTGGGCCGCCATTCGGAATTGCTCCCACAACCATTGAACAAACTCTAACGACGAGTTCCGAGTCCAACACGGTTCGATTCTGCTCTGCAAGCTTGCTCTTAAGCGAGCTAGGAGTGGGTCGTCATTCGAAATTGCTCCTACAACCGTTGAACAAACTCTAACGACGATTTCGGAGTCCAACACTTGGCTCGACTCCGCTTCACGAGCTCGCTCTTAAGCGAGCTAGAAGTGGTTCGCCATTAGGAATTGCCCCTACAACCGTTGAACAAACTCCTTCGAACTCAACTCTAACGACCAGTTCGGGGTTCAACACTTGGTTCGACCGAGCTACTTTGGGCAGAGGCAGAGCTATCGAGTCGCCGAATCGGGCGGACGAGGTACCGACCTCCACATATGGAGAAAAAAGCCGTCGAGCCAGCTTCACCGTCTGATCACCTCAAAATGTGTGCTAACACGAGATGAACGGCTCAGACCGCACCACGTCTCCACAATACGACAAGATAACGTTTTCTTGAAATTTGAGCCTCTTGTCTCGTGATCTGCGCCCTGATCATGATCCACCGCCAGATTAAGCCACGTAGCTCGGCTATAAATCCAAGCTACCTAACTGCCGAAGCGCAAAAAGACTTCGGCACATCCCGAACAAAAAACTGTTCTACGCCTAGGACGAATAAAAGGAGCCAACTTTTGGCTCTTATGGATCGTTTCAAAAGTAAAGTAGCTACGGCACAACAGCAAGCAGACGAACTCCAATTTTATTAAAAACTAAATAAATTTACAAGGCAAAGTTGCTACAAAAGGGTGTTACAAAGACTCGAGAGACCAGTACAACTTTTTCAATGCCTCTTCGGAACGGGGACATTCCGATTCAGAGACACTCGGGGTCAGCGTCGCTTAACCTCCGAGCTCGTCTCTAGGCCGGCGAACCGAGATGCCTCTTCGCCACTAACTCTAACGGTGGCTCCGACTGAGGCTCCGCTCGAGGAAACTGCTACGCCACTTTGGGCATCGGCCGCGATCTGACCTGTGACGGGAGGACAAGTCGCGAGCTCGTAGAAAAAGATCCCTTGCTCGCACTCCTCGCGGGTACACGAGGTGCTGCGGACGTTAATCCTCACGGGCTGAGGCTTAAGACGAGCGACTTCCTCCTCGAGTACGACGATCCTATCTTTCAAGGTGTCGTCCTTCACCGATATCTTGAGCCGAGGAAGTTTTGCCGAGCCCGAGTACTCGGCGCTATCAGATATGATACGATGCAAGTTGGTCACTTCGATGCTCTTGTCAACTGTAACCCTCTGCAATTTCTCGACCTTTGTTGCGAGCTCGTCTTGCTTGGCCAGCGCCGAGGCCAACTCTTCTTCTTTAGCCGAGAGTTCTTCCTGGACTATCCGCAAGTGATGCACCTCGGCCAGTAATTCGCTGTTCTTCTTCTCCACGTTGAACAGCACTCTTTGGATCAGGTCGATCTCGCCCTCGAGACTAGCTTCGCGAGATCGCTTGAACAGTTCCGCACGGCGCCGAGCTGCTACGGTGTCCGAATCAAGTTCGACGTTCTGAAAGACGAAGGCATCACATTGAAAGACTATAGCCGAGCCAGACACTTAGACAAATTTGAAACAAAATTTTCAAAGAGAAGCCTTTTCATTCCCATCAAAAGAGCAGTGGCCAGTCCGCTATAAGTCTTACACAGAAGAAGAAAGAAAAAATTACAAAAATAAAAAGAATCAGGGGTCCACCTGGGGCGGCAGCTGAGATACCGGCGCCTCGCCAGATGGCCCTTCGCCCCTCGACACCTCGGTTCGAGGATTGGCCGACACGGTCTTGGGGTCGGCTGGCGCCTTCCCATCCCGAGGTTCATCCTCCTCGTCCCATTCGTCGTCTTCTTCGACCTCTTCGCCTTCATCCTCAACGACAGGCCACAGCCGGTACCCGACCCTCTAAAAGCCGGGGACCAGAGCCTCGACATGGTCGAGCGCCCTGGCATAGGACTTCTCCATATTCTCCGCCATATGCTTTTTTGCCTTGGCTTCGACCTCCGCCCTTATCACTGCCGCCAAGGCGTCCTTCTCCGCCTTCGCGGCCTCCAGGGCCTTCACCGACTCTGCCAACTCCTCGACAGCCTTAGCAGCTTTGGCGACCTCCGCGGCGAGCTGCTGCTTAGTTCGCTCCAAGTCTGCCTCGAGGTCGGTGACTCGGACCTCCAAGCCTTCCGAGCGGCATTGCTCCGCCTCGAGCTGCCTAACTGCCCTTGCCTTCTCTGTCCTGTCCTTGTCACAGGCAGCCTTCAGTTCCCGCTCCTACTCGGCGAACTCTTGAATCAGATGGCCGAAGTGACAGGTGGCCTGTGGCAAGAAGGAGTTAGAGCCGAGCTGTGAACATAGGCAAAATTCTTAAAGAGAGGAAAATCAAGACTTACCGACATAAGCGACCGGGCGAACTCGTAGGTGTCGTCGCCGGTCGTTCCCGCCTTCAGGGCAGCTCGGTCCTTGGGGGTCGCTAGATGCTTCACGGCCTGCATACACATCTGCGAGTCGCCGAGGAAGCCGTCATGGTTCTTCACCCGCCAGTTGGGGACGAACAGCTTCTTGTGCCGCTCGGTTAGAATCTCCTCGGCCTGAGTCGTCAGGGGAGGTGCCTCGAGCGACAGCGCCGCCGAAACAGAAAAGACCTCACCTGCCACGACAGACGAAGCCGGAGCCGAAGGGTCGGTGGGAATAGCCACCACCAACGATGGAGCTTGAGTAGAAGGGGCAGGGTCGGCGACTACCGAAGCAGCCCTGGTAGGGCGGCTAGACGAAGGACCCGTGCCCGTCCTCTTCCTCTTCCTACCGTCGGCAACCTTACCTCGCTCGTTCATCATCCCCAGAAAATCTATCTTCGGCGCTTCTGTTCTGGACAACCAAACAAACAAACAAGTTAGAAACACGAACAAGAAACTTAAAGAAAAAAATTTTGCTACAAGATGTCAGGGGCATACTCGAGTCGATCGGACTAAGGCCCGACCCGTATAGCACCTCCTCGGTTATCTCTCTCCAACTCAACATGGGGAGAGCAATGAGCTTCGCCGCCACCTCCTCCTCAGCCGCAGTCAGCACTGGGTCGACCCTTGCGAACTTCGGCACTTCTACCTTCCACCGCTTCGGAAAGTCCAACGTCGAGGGCCCCTTTAACAGAAAAAACTTCTCCTTCTAACCTTTTATCGAATCCGGATTCTCTATGAGCCTAATGCCTTTCCGAGGTGACAGGTAGTAGCGAGGCTCGGCCTTATTCATCCGGTGGATTCGATACAAGCTCCGAAGGACCACTAAGTCAGGCTCGACCTTGGCATTGCGGCACTGCAACAAGAAGGCAAGCACGTGGCGCCAGGAGTTCGGCATAAATTGGGTCGGTGCCAGGCAATACCACTGAAGTACCTCCAACATGAAGGGATGCAGGGGGAACTGCAAGCTGGCGCTCAAAGAGTCGACGTCAAACACACACGTATCCGGCGACAGTTCGGAGTTCGCCCGCATCCCAGGGCCGGGGAGGATCAGCTTGTACTCCGGAGGGATGGCGAACCCCTTTCTAATCCGGAGCAAGTCCTTCTCAGACAATACCAAGGCAATTTCGTCCACCTCGGTAGTCTCTCTCGGATTGTTTTCCTCGTAAACTTCCGACCTACCAACGATCGCCTTCTCCAGAAGATCACCTTCGTACCGCCTAATTCCGGCGTGGCCGGACAGCACACTAGGGTACCGGCCCGACTCAGGGGCTCGCCTCTCAGTCTCCACGATCTCCTCAACTACAGGAGACCGGGCCACTACCTTCTTCCTCTTCTCCTCGGCCACGGAAGGTCCTACCACCTCCTTCCCCTTTCTCCGGCTCAACACTTGCCTCCTCGCCTCGGCACTACTATTGTCCGAGGACGAGGCCTCACTTCCCGAGTTTACCCTTGACATCTCTAAAAAAGTATAGGCAAACACACTGACCTTGAGGTGACGTTTCCTTGAAGTGACGTTCACGGCCGGAATTAGATCACCGAAAATTGCCTGGCCCACGCGACAGCTAGCGCAACCACCCTAGAGCACGAATCGCCGCTAGCAGAGCAAACTGAGAGTAAAAGTGAAAAACTAGAGAGTAAAAGTGAGAATGAGCCAAGGGGTGAAGGGGGGGTGAGGATTTATAACCTCAAAGTGACGTTTGGGCTTCCTTGGGCATTTAAAAGCCCACTAAGAGAAGGCAAAACGCCAAAACGGAGAGTTGCGACGTTTCAAAACCAGAACTCTTCAAATCGCTTAAGTCTATGACCCGGTCACCGGTGTACATAGCCGAGCTACCGAACAGCTTGGCTAAGCAACCGAGCTACTGGGCTGAAGGATGGCGACGGCTCAAGACAAGGACTCTTCAAAACAACTCCATCCCTCAGCAATCAACACCTCGACGTGCCATCGAATAACCGTTCTAACCGAACCGAGGTGCCGAGATACAGACCTCCACATATGGAGAAAAATTCTGCCGAGGCCGAATCACCGTCGGATCGTTCCAAAATTTGTGTCAAAACTTGATGGACGGTTCAGATAGCGCCACGTCCACAAAACGACAAGATAATATTTTCTCGTGATCTGAACCCTGTCCTCGTGATTCACGCCGTGATGGACGATCAGGATCGTGCCACGTAGCTCGGCAGATCTTGAGGCTTCGGACCGAGCCGCAAAAGGAGCCGAACCGAGGTGCCGAGGTACCGACCTCCACATATGGAGAAAAATTTTGTCGAGGCCGAATCACCATCGGATCGTTCCAAAATTCGTGTCAAAACTTGATGGACGGTTCAGATAGCGCCACGCCCAAAAAACGACAAGATAACGTTTTCTCGTGATCTGAACCCCATCCTCGTGATTCACGCCGTGATGGATGCTCAGGATCGCACCACGTAGCTCGGCAGATCCTGAGGCTTCGGGCCGAGCTGCGGAAGGAGCCGAACCGAGGTGCCGAGGAATCGACCCCTACATATGGAGAAGATTTAAGCCGACCCTCCTCAGCCGTTGGATCTTGTCAAAAAACGTGCTCGACGTGATGGACGGCTCAGATCTTGCCACGTTCACTAAGCGACAAGGTAGCGTTTTTTCGAGATCCGCGCTGAGATGGATGCTCAGGATCTTGCCACGTAGTTCGGCAGATTCCGAGGTACCGAGCCGAGCTGCCGAGGAGCTGAGTCGAGCAACCGAGGCACCAACCCTCTCATACGGAGAAACTATCTGCCGAGCAACTTGGATCATCCGATCCCCCAGAAAATCGCGCTCGAAGCTGATGGAGGGCCCAGATCGCGACACGCCATAAATTGGTATTAAAAATTAGTTTTTATTTATTTTAATCGTTTTATTTATTTAAAAATTGCAAAAAAATGGTTAAAAATTCAGGAAAATTAATTAAAAATCCCGAAAAATAATTATAAAATCGGGAAAATATTGTTGAGCCCCCGAGTAAATAATTATTGCCCAGGACAATTTATTAAGACCCCCGAACGACGAATCGACACTTCGCAAAATTAAATAAATAATCCGAAAAAATAGATAAAAATCACCAAATGTCCAGAAGAGTTCAAGAACAACTCAGAGCGCACATCCAACTCGAAAAATTACCATACTGCCTCATACAAAGATTCGAAACTCCCCGTTAGACTCCGATACAACCCCGTAAGCCATGAAAACAGTAAAACTACTCCTCAAAGGCTGATCAAGCTCAGTCTTCGGGAGTGGGGGGCTCGTGATATGGCTTAAAATAGGGTTAAATCGGGATCGTCCAAATCGGGCACGAATCTTAAAGCCTAGGGGTAAAATGGTAATTTCACCTACCGATGGGTCTGAAGCGGGTACTGGTTCTCCTCCTCAAAGATCCATTAACCTGCGAATGGATTCACCTCAACTGGGTGCGGGTTTCAACCCACAGCAAACCCGGTCCACCAGGATAGAATTAGGGTTTCTGATTAATCCTAATCAACGACATTGATTCATATCCATCCTTTCACTGGGGATTAGGGATTACATTCCTTATCTAAACACAGGGATTACATGCCTAATCAGGTCCCAAAGGCGGCTATAAATACTCCTCATCCATCTCCATTAAGAGGTAATCAACCTTTTGCCAATTTACGCTCTTTCATAAATCTTCCCGATTATTGACTTGAGCATCAGAGGGTGCGTCGCCGGGATAAATCCCGGTGTCTCGCACTTTTTTCAGGTGAACAGCGGGAGTCAACGGCCAAACTCCATCGGAACAGGTAACAGGTTTGCTATTCAAAGTTTTTCGAGAATCCACAAATGCTATCTGTTTGCCCCACACCAGATTTAGCGGTAACAGCAACAAATAGAGAGACATCTTTGGAAATAATGTGAAATCGACTACATAGCGAATTTGATGTTCGATCGGTGGTGGTGCCCAATATAGATTTAAATGTGGTGAATATAGGATCCCAAAATTGGCTACCCGATTGGTCGGCACTGATTGTTGGATCTTGAGTGATTGTTATCCAACTTTGTGAAAGAATCACGTCTTCATTTTTTGTATAGGCTCTGCCCCTTGAACTCCGAGTCTCCACTTGCTGATGATATTCTCAGTCTGTTTTTGGTTGGAAGAGTTGGTTTTTTTTTTTTTTGAATTTGTAGACTCCTTTGCTGGTGTTGGTTATTTATCTATATATCAATACATCAAGAGCTGAGTGAATATCTAACCGTTGGAGAAAAAATAGATGTTTGATGCAATATAGCCGTTTGAGGGCAAAATGGGCAAAACACAAACAAAAAAAACAAAACAAAATAAAGGCTCTTCAAATTTTTCCCGCTCCAAAATTTTTCCCAGTTTACTGTTGATGCTTTTCAAATTCTGTAACTGGTACCATTACTGTAACAGCAGAGTAATGGCTCATCGGTTACGTTTTTTGACCATTACTCTGCTATTACAGAGTAATTGACCCTTCAGTTACTCCTATTTTCCTATAAGACCAGTAATTTTTGTCTGCCAGTATACAGAGTTTTGAAATTCTGAATCTCCTTCTTCTTCCTCTGAGTCAGAGTCTGAGAGTGCAACACAGCTACTAGTTCGCTGATATCTCTGAAGCTAGGGTACTGCTACTCAAGGAAAGGTAATACAGTTGTATCCTAGGAGGCAATTTGTCAACCACCGTCACACTACGGGACGACTTTTGCGTTAAGGATAGAGATCTTAATCTCGACTCTGTATTGAAGTGTCTGGTTTGTCATAAAAGGAAGAAAACTGAGATAGAAGGAATCTCCTTGTAATCAAAGAAACCACAAACTTGAAATGTTGGTTCTAAGGAATCTCCTTGTAATCAAAGAATTTATCAATAACACTAAGCCAATTAAGAAACTCATTAGGTTGAAGTCGATTATGGTACTCCGAAAGGTCAATTTTGATAAAATCAAAGCCACAATTAAACCTCCTTAACCAAGCCTCATTACGTTTATTGGCAAAGAGATTTTCATTGGACTCATCACTGGATTACCCACCACAGCTTGACCCACCACACTCACTACGAGTCTCTTGGCGTTCAAGTCGCATGGTAAGTTGTTCAACTTGTTTTCGAAGTTCTCGAATTTCATCATCTTGTTCATCCCTCGTATCTCACATCCCATTGTTACCACGTATACCTCTACCTCGTCGTGCAGACATGAACTCAACGAAAGTCCAAGAGGATAGCGCAAGCTCTAATACCAAATGATGAGGAGAAGATGACGAATAGTAAGTGCAGAATTTCAAAACTCTCAAAAAGATGAAAATTGAGATAAAAGGAGTTATCTAATTATTTTATCATAAATGAAGTATCTATTTGGTTTTCCCTTTCGGGATATATATATATATATATATATATATATATATATATATATATATATATATATATATATATATATATAGGGCCGGCCCTATCCTAGAGGCGGGTAAGGCGGTCGCCTTGGGCCCCCGAAGATTTCGCAATTTTAGGGGCCCCAAATTTGAACTTCCCTTGTAAATATAGGTACGCATTTTGCGCGTCCATTGCGGAAGTTCGCCTAGGACCCCCGGGAACTCAGGGCCGGCCCTATATATATATATATATATATATATATATATATATATATATATATATATATATATATATATATATATATGAACAGGGGCGTAGCCAGTATGGACCCAGGGGGTGCAGCTGCGCCCCCTGGTTTTTAAAAAAATTTCAAAATTTTTTTTTTAGTAATTTTTTTTTTAGTAAGGGTTTATTTGTAAAATTTCAACCCATTTAGCATTCTTCCTTTCTTCCTTTTCTCTTCTTCTTCTCTGCCCTCATCGACGCCCCAAACCCAAACCCTAACATCCCCAAACTCTCAAACTTCTCCAGATTCATAAACGCTACTGGAAGTCCCTCTTTAGTCTCTCCCGTAGAAATCATTTCAGGTCTTCTTCTTCTTCTTCTTCTTCTTCCTTATTTATTCAGGGTTAGGGTTTTCAATTCCTTTCCAATCGTTCTTTCTTTATTCAAATTTGTAACATTAATCGGAATTTGTTGCTAAATTTTGCAGCTATTGAAGAAGTTCGGCTGGAAAGAGGGCACTGCCGCACTGGTCTTGGAGTTTCCGAGCAGGTCGGATTTTTGGTTTACTTTTCCAATTCTATTCCTCAATTTTAGGTTTATTTTGCGTAATAGTTGAATGAAAATTTCTGAGTTATGATAAGGTGGTGAACTTCAAATTGGAGTGAAAAGATAACAGATACTATGATTACTATCTGTATCTGGGCTTTGTATCTTACGAGTTCGTTCCCTCAAAACTTGGGTTTGATGTGTTTGATGTTGTGGTTTTAGTAGTTGTTGGGGTTTATTAGTAGTGGGTGGTTTGATATGATCAGATAGATTCTTGATTCATTTATATGTAATGGAGGAGAGGAGATACCCCATTTTTTTGGATTCAACAAGAGTGTTAGTGACAACTATCTGTCCTCTTGGGTAGAATTTTAGGAGTTTTTGGTATATGATGAAATTTCTAATTTTTATGTTTTTAGTTAACACTTAACATAGGAGTTTATTGGGATCTGGGAATGCTGTAGTAGTTGGTCTGGTTTCATAATATAGATTCTTAGTCAGTTTATCGTCGAATAAGTTAAGATGTTATATGTAAATAAATAAAAAAATACCCTATAGTTGAATTCAATAGAAGTATTAGTAATTAAGTTCCTTAAGAACAAAAGGTCGACTATCTATCATTTTAGTACCATTTGTGGGTTATTGATGTACGATGATGTTGCTAATTTTTGGATCATGGAGCTTTTGAGGTGTAAATTATTAAAAAAAAAATTGATAAAAGAGCTGATGGAAGATTGAAAATTAAAACTCTAGGAAAACTATGTTTAAATTATAATAGTTTCATGAAAGTCAAGCTTTCGTGCATAACTTGAGATTCGGCCATAGTATTGATATGATAAGCTATGTGCTTCATAAAATACATCTAGGTTTAATTCTAAGATGAGATTAAAAAGAATATCCATAAGTTCTTTTAGAAGTTAGATATATAAAAAATTGAGAATATTTTACAAGAGAGGAGGCTGTAATGATCCTATACACCTATAAAAACAATAATCATGTTCTATTAAAGATCATGGTCAAAACATGAAGAGTATACAAAATTAAGTAGTCTGCACTCTTAGCATAAAACAATCTGCTCACTTCTAGAATAAGTCTAGAGAGATATTTGCAAGATCTGTATGTCTAAATCTCTACAAATATTGGTGAAAATCTTTTTGAAATGCGGAATCCTGTATCTACCATCTGAAATGATTTATGGTTAGTTTCTGCATCTATTTTCTTTCATATTGCTTCAACCATCTCTTCTTTTCATGCTTATCGTCAATATCATTAATTTTGATGATGTTTTTCTTCATTTCCACATTTTGGATGCTAAAGCAATTCCTCTGAAAAGAGTGTCACTACTGTTCCTGAATGTACAAACATAATGAAATAGGTTCCAGAAAATCATGGCATTGCCAAATCATGGCACTGTCATATCCTATCAAATGGCTATTAAATGGGCTTTCCCCCATATTTTTAATGGATTATTTTGATTTTGCATAATTATTTTTTTCATACAAAAAAGGCAACCTTCCAACTCTTGATGAACCCTAATTCAATATCAATAGCATTAAAAGTTGGAGAAGAAGAGGAGATAAAGACATTGATTTCAGATAATTGAGTACTTTCATTTATCTATTTATACTTTTATATGAATACGTTGTTGGCTACTACATACCTTAGACAAGTTTAAAATTTCAGATGAAAAATACTACACTATTCAAGTTTTTTAAAAACTCTCAAGAACAAGCTGCTGCAAGAAGCCAAGAGCCCCCACCGAGGCCACCCCCATCCCCACGACAGCCCGTTGTCCAGCCCCCACCTACTTGCATTGTAGAAGAAGAGTATCCGTCTGATCCTGCTTTAAGAAAAAATATTTATGAGTACGATGTTAAAGAAAGAGAGAATGTTCGACGATACTACTTGCAAAAAGGACCCTGTCAACCTAAGGATCACAACTTTCCTTGGCGTTATTGTGCAAATGAGAAGCGTCGATTTCAGGCTTCGTGGTTCAAAGAGTACCCTAATTGGCTAGAATATAGCATTAAAACAGATGCCGTTTATTGTTTGTATTGTTATCTTTTTAAAGCTGATCATGGTGGCCAAGGTGGTGGTGATTCATTTGTTGGTGGAGAGGGATTTAAAAATTGGAGAAAGAAAATGAAGTTGAATGGGCATGTTGGAGACCACACTAGTATGCATAACAAATGTGTGAGAGCTGGCTATGATCTTTTGAAGCAATCGCAACACATTGAGCATTCTTTGGCAACTCAATGTATTCAAACTCAAGCCGACTATCGTCTTCGTTTGACGGCATCAATTGATTGCATTAAATGGCTGTTGCGCCAGGGACTGGCTTTCCGTGGTCATGATGAATCTCAGGAATCACAGAATAAGGGAAACTTTCTTGAACTCTTACAATTTCTTTGTGACCACAATGAGAATATTGATAAAGTTGCATTGAAGAAGGCTCCAGAAAATCACAAATTGACATCCCCTCAAATCCAACAAGAGATTATTACTTCCATTGCAAAGGTAACTATAAATGCTATCATCAGCGATCTTGGTGATGAACTGTTCACTATTTTGGTTGATGAGGCGCGTGACATATCTGTGAAAGAACAAATGGCTGTTGTTTTACGTTTTGTGGATGAAAGAGGGCATATTATGGAGCGCTTTCTTGGCATTGTTCATGTTGGTGATACTACTGCCTTATCACTTAAGGCAGCTATTGAGTCTTTGTTGTCTCAGCATGGGTTATGTATATCGAGTATACGGGGGCAAGGGTATGATGGTGCTAGTAACATGCGGGGAGAGTTCAGTGGATTAAAAAGCTTGATTATGATGGAGAATGAGTCGGCTTATTATGTTCACTGCTTTGCTCACCAACTTCAATTAACACTTGTAGCTGTTGCAGAAGGTCACGGGAAGATTTCTGTATTCTTTGATATTGTTACGAGTGTATCAAATATTGTTGGAGCATCATGCAAGCGCAGAGACATTCTTCGTGAAAAACAATTTGAGAAAGTTGTTGAAGGAGTTTATAATGGTGATATTTTGACCGGGCAAGGTAAGAATCAAGAAATGACATTGAAGCGAGCAGGAAGCACCCGTTGGGGTTCTCATTACGGTACACTAATGAGTTTGATTTGCTTGTACTCGTCTGTGATTGATGTTATTGTGATTGTTGAAGAGGATGCAAAGGATAAGAAGATAAGGGGGCAAGCAGAAAATCTATTGGGAATCATTGCACAATTTGAGTTTGCATTTCATTTACATTTGATGAAGAATATTTTGGGAATTACAAATGATTTATCACAAGCTTTACAGAGAAAAGACCAAGATATTATAAATGCCATGACACTTGTGAGGATAACCAAGCAACGATTGCAAAATATGAGAGATGATGGATGGGAATCATTGTTGGAAGAAGTTTCTTCATTTTGTGCGAAACATAAGATAGTAATTCCACCTATGGATGAATTATTTGTACAACATGGAAGATCTCGTCGCAACTTCGAAGGAAAAACAAATATTCATTATTATCGTATTGAATTGTTTTATGAAGTGATTGATTTGCAACTTCAGGAGTTGAACAATCGTTTTAATGAGGCAAATACGAAGTTGTTGTTGTGTATGGCTTGTCTTGATCCAAGCGATTCATTTTCTGCTTATGATAAGAGAAAATTGCTTCGCTTTGCTGAATTTTATCCATCTGATTTCTCTAACATTGAGTTAATGCACCTTGACCGGCAACTTGATACCTACATTTTGGATGTGCGCTCTGATGACCGATTTTCTGAAGTTGCAGGGATTAGTGGGCTTGCTAGAAAGCTGGTTCAGTTAAAAAAACATCGTGCATATCCATTGGTATATTTGCTGTTGAAGTTGGCATTGCTATTACCCGTTGCAACCGCAACAGTAGAGAGAGTATTTTCTGCAATGAAAATCATCAAGACGTCATTACGAAACCGATTGGGAGATGAGATGATGAATGATTGTTTGGTTGCATATATTGAAAGGGATGTATTGGATGCAATTGATAATGAAGATATTATTCAATATTTTCAGAATATTAAATCTCGAAGGGTTTTATTGCTAAAGAAAAATGCTATTTAGTGATTGTAATAGTTTGTATTTTTGGTTGTAATATATGATATTTAGAGGCTTGCAAATGTGTTTATTATAAAAAAAAATTATAGTAAGTGTCGCGCCCCCTGGATTGGAATCCTGGCTACGCCACTCTATATGAATCATGTATATCTGTAGTAGAAGAAATAGATACACACATATGTAGTGAACAGAGTCATATCACAAAGCTCTAAAGCTCCTATGTATTGTTAATCCTATATATCTGAATTCAAAAGGTACCTCAGCTCACGCAAGCTACGTATATGAAAGCTCTTTAATGAAACAATAAGATGGGTTATCCATCTTTTTGTTTCTTGACCAAGGGGACTTATCCATCTTTAAAACAAAAAGAAAAATAAAAAGTAGCCATCAATAAAATAGAGTTCAATCAATAAATATAATATTTTTAATTCCTAATCATGCAGATGTTTAGAAAGCTACCATTCGATACACTTGAAAGAGTTCAAATGGTGAACACAATTTTTAACTTGTAAATATGTTGATCATTGCCTATAGTTTTTTTTTTTTTCTTTTTTTTTACATTGACATTGCCTAGTTTCTTTTATAATAATTAATATCTGACATGCATATGCATGAAGTTGACACCATGCACATTACTACGGTACACCTGCACAACAAAATGTGAATGAGATCATGCATGCATGTACTAGCTAGTTGTACAACTTTTATTATGATCATATAAAACGTACAACCAATTAGCTAGCTAGCTAGCTAGCTTAATTAATTAGCTTAAATATTATATATTGTACATTCTTTCAAGTCCAATTAACATCTAGTTGAAAGAATTATGCACGGAATCTTCATTATAGAAAGACAGTATCCTACGGTATCCATGCATTAGCTAGCATTTTGGCACCAAGACAAAACAATCATTAATGATTCAATATTCTCCTCAAAAAGTATGGCAATGGAATCAACATAGATACCAGATCACACGCCACGCACATGTCTCTTTCCCGGGCCCTCATAAGAAGAAATTGAGTATCAAACACTTCCTGATCAATCTCTCCTATATAAACTCATCTCCATTCTTAGTATCCCTACACACACTACTTCACCTAATTAGTAAATAAACTCATCAATAAATTTGTACTTAATTAATTATAACATGGCATTTCCAAGCTGCAGGTTCCTATCGGTGGCTTTGGTTATCATAGGAGTTTGGAGTACTACTACTTGTCATGTAGTGGCATCTAGCCAACTAGATCAAATGTCGATGGTTGAGATGCACGAACAATGGATGGTTCAACAAGGACGAGTGTATAAGGATGCATCAGAGAAGGCACAACGATTTGAAATATTCAAGTCGAATGTTGAGCGCATTAAATCGTTCAATGCTGAGGACCACAAGTTCAAGCTTGGTATTAACAAATTTGCAGATCTCACCAATGAGGAATTTAGGGCACGGAACGGTTTCAAGCCTTCATCCAAGGCAAGCACTTTGAAGGTCGATGTGGGTGCGAAGACCTTCAAATATGAGAATGTTTCAGCTGTGCCGGCCTCCATGGATTGGAGGACAAAGGGTGCAGTCACTCCCGTCAAGGATCAAGGCCAATGTGGTGAGTTAGTAGTAGAGTTAATTTAACTGATAATTAATTGTTAGCGCGCGGTCAAATTAAACACGTACGTGATCATCTAAAAATATATCGGTCAAAATTAAAGCTTTTGGTACGTAATTTTTAATTTCTGTAATTTATCTAAAATACAATTTGAATTCAAAGGAACATTTTTGACCTATGGGTGACTGCGGTCAATTAAGTGGACTGAACAAAAAAGCAGAAAATGAAATATATACAACTTAATTAATCAATTAAGAATTTAACATGTCGTACACTTCTTTTCTGATTAATTAATTTGCTAGTGGCCATTTATACAGTAACATTTTTATTTTTTATTTTTTATTTTTTTACCAGAAGAAGTATTAATGCACAAGTCATCTACAAGATTCATGATTAATAAATATGTTCTTTAATTTTATCAATACTTTGATGGATGATTGAAAAGTATACTGATAGATAGAGTATAAAATTATTAACTGGGATCAAGCTAAATTAATTAAGTACTGTTCGAACTCTAATTTCACGTACGACAATGAAAACACTACAGGTTGTTGCTGGGCATTCTCTGCAGTAGCTGCGACCGAGGGAATCAACAAACTCAGCACTGGCAAGCTCATCTCCCTCTCAGAGCAAGAACTAGTGGACTGTGATGTCAAAGGTGTGGACGCAGGGTGCAGCGGCGGCCTCATGGATGATGCTTTCGAGTTCATAATAAAGAACAAAGGTCTCACTACCGAAGCCAGCTACCCGTATCAAGGATCTGATGACACCTGCAACTCCAACAAGGCCGCATCTCATGCAGCTTCCATCACCGGCTATGAGGATGTGCCTGCTAACAGCGAAGCTGCACTTCTCAAGGCCGTTTCTAATCAACCTGTTTCTGTTGCCATAGACGCTAGTGACTTTGCCTTCCAAATGTACTCTGGTGGTGTCTTCACCGGTGAGTGTGGGACTGATTTGGACCACGGTGTGACTGCAGTTGGGTACGGCACAGCAAGTGATGGAACAAAGTACTGGTTGGTGAAGAACTCATGGGGATCATCGTGGGGTGAGAATGGATACATAAGGATGGAGAGGGATGTGGATGCTGCGGAAGGACTCTGCGGTATTGCCATGGAAGCTTCCTACCCAACTGCCTAGCTAGCTAATCTAAAACAACAATAAATTAAAATATATATATACTGGGTAATTTGGCCAAAAATGAAGTAAATAATTTCTCTGTTAATGTGTACTGTTTATCTACTTGTATCATTCCTCAAAACTCTTGCCTTAGACTAGCTAGTGTGTTCATGCAATTATACATATATCCAATATGTAATGTATGTTATATATATATAGTTTGTATTTCATCATCAATTTGAACGTATATGAATGCAGTGTTACTTAATTTGTAATTTAATTTTTGTTATTCAAGTATGCAAAGTTATTCCAGATACTGGGTTTACCCGTGGGCACGTGCCTACCGTACGTCTTTTGAACGATGCAAGATATGAAAAACAATGTAAACAGTAAAATATATGCAATCTTATTTGACTAACAAATCACATAGGTCAACATTTATATACAGTACCATCTGGTTAGTGACTACACCATAAGTTGTACAAAATAATTAGAATGTTGTAAAATAATTACATACTAAAACAATTAGGGGTGGTTTGGTTGGCTGAGAAAAAAAATGAAGAGAGTGAAAAGCACTATAGCAAAAGCAATTTCTTGGATTTGATTTCTTAAAATTAAGTAGCTTTGGTTGAATATAGGTTTACTGTAGCAATAATTAAATGTTAGCTTTGTTTTGGTTGTAGTAATATTGTAGCAAATGTGATTTAAAACACTTTTTTCATTTTTTGTTTTATATGAAATTAATCCAGAATTAAGGATTAATTAATTTTATTTAAGTTTAATCCCTAATATTTTGGATGAGTTAATTAAACTTAATTAGATTGAAACTAATTAACTTTTAATTCCTAAATTTTAATTAAGTACGAAAAGACTAATTAAATCACAACAATTAAAGCTTTTCTTAATTAAGATTAGTGTGATTATAATGAGTCTTTTCTTAATTAATTAAAAGTCGGTAATAAAGGTTAATTAATTTCAAAACCCAAACAAATATCAACTACTTCACACAATATAAAGTATAAATCTGAATGTGGCTACTGTAGCTACAGTAATATATACTGTAGCTACAATAACGGGCGGAAAAATGTCTTTGTGAGCATAAATCTGGACCGTTCATTTTCTTCTAATTGAAGGAGAACCACTTGATAGCTTTCTTTTGAATTTCCTTGTATTTTATTATATAGATATATCGTCCAATTTATTCCCTCAAAAAATGGATATCATCCAATTCTATCTCTTGATTTTGGACTCTTGAACTCTTTTTTTTTTTGAGGGAAAAGGTGGAATAAGGCCACCCTGTTTCATTAATAAGAGTTTAACGAAACAAACCCAGAGTATTGGGCCCAAATACAAACTACAGACATAAAATAAAACATACATGAAGCAACATGACTACAAACAATGAGCCCCTCCAACAGCCCTGGAGGGTGGGCCGACAAACCAGCTCGGTCCAGCAAAATTGTGAGTACATCAGTTTAGCTTCGTACAGTGCCTCCACGGCACATGCACACCCGTCTGAAACAAGTCAGGCAGGATTTTATCACCCGCCGCTCCCTGCGTTCACCTCGCTGGGGGGACCCTTCTTTGGGCCCAAGCCCCGTAGATCGAAACTCGCAGCCTCCCACCAACTTCACCACTCATCCTACAAACACGCCCGCCGCTTTTACAGCCGCTACCAACGAGATAGCCGTGAGGAGGATACCTTAACCTCTCACACGATAGCGCTTTCTCCTGCGATTTCTCACAAAGCAACTATCTCGCTCACCCCACCTAACACCATCCTCCAGGAGAGAGCCGTGTAGAGGATACCTTACCTCTCTCACGTTCAAGCTCTCTCCGGTGATTTCTCACTACACAGACTTATCTCACCTCAAACTCCCAATACAAGGAAAGAGGCGGCGCTGTCACGAGGCAGTGACCTAAGCTGGAGGAAACTCAATAGCCAGATAGTAGGTACTGTAGAGACTACACCGACGACCTCGTAGGACACACCCGACCACACCCCAACCCCAACCCCACACCCCCTCACCCCCACACCCCCAACATACCGACTTCACACACCACGGAGGGACTCCATCTTTTGGCCCAAGCTCCACAAACGTCAATCACACAAAACTACAAGCTTCCCACCCCAAAGCACCAAAAAAAGCACCCTCAACCACAGCGTAGGGGGGCACCCAAACTGCAACCACAGCAACATCTACAATCGGTCTCATGGTGGTAAAATACTAGTATGTAATAAGCGGCCTCATGGGGGGACCCCGTCTTCGGGCCCTAGCCCCACAACCGACCTACACCGCAACATCACAACTAGACATACCCAACCCAGACAGCATATGGTTCAATGCAACTACTTGCGACATAAACAAAATTCTCTCATATAGTCGTAGAGTATACCCATAATCAAAAAGATCTCATATAGCCATAGAGTATACCCATAAATAATTTAGAGAGAGAATCCGGCGACCTTTGTGTGTGAGGTGGGGCCAATCACGGTGATACCGCCGCCGATCAGATCCCCCACTAGAAACCAAACGATCTGACCAAGCTAGATCCGCCGAGGACGAACAGATCCGGCGAACTTGGTGGAGCACTGGCGGAGACGATCTCAAGTACCCGTCACCGCGCTCAGCAGGGGACGGCGTGGCCACGACCAGATTTGGGAGTTAAGGGTAGTAGAGACGGCAACGCACGGCAGATCTGGGGGGCGACGATCGGCGGATCTGGGGGGGCCACGTTGGGCGCTTTGGCTTCGGATGGAGGTGGAGGTGGGAGGGGCGACGAGCGGTTGATCTGGGGTGGACGAAGGTATGGGGAACGGAAGACGAGAGGGGGGGGGGGGGGGGGGGCGGCGGCGCTGAGGGCAAGCCGCCGTCGCCGCCCCTAGGGTTTAGTTTAGGTGTTTTTGGGTTCGGGGACTCTTGAACTCTTGCACCATCAATGTATCCATTTTTTATTTACATTTCTTTCCTTTTCTGACTTGAATATAAATGTATGTATATATATGGTTGCGTATATAATTTCTTACAGAAGCATTGCACTGTCTCATCAACCTAAATCGACATGGATACATGAGTAATGGGCCAGACTGTGCGGCGTTATTTCAAGATTCTAGTTTACAATTTATGTTGCCTAAATTTCGTCGATAATAGGTTATTGTGGCTTATTACAAAATTCTAGATGCACAACAGAAAGAGGGGGGGGGGGGGGGGGGGGTTATTTCAAGATTCTAGTTTACAATTTATGTTGCCTAAATTTCGTAGATAATAGGTTATTGTGGCTTATTACAGAATTCTAGATGCACAACAGAAAGAGGAGGAGGGGGGGCATGTATGAGGAAGGTCTTATTTGTTCCTACTTTAAGCATGATTAATATGATGGCCGAGTATTGGTTCCCTCTGCGTGTCAAACTTGTGAGAAAGTCAATACTACAAGCTTTCGCTTGGACTGTAGTAGTAGGCACAATAGTTCATTATACTAAATTTGACGTAAATTACATATGATATTACTTAATTCTGTTAACAATATTTTTCATGATTTTTTAATGGATGTAGGTTTTCTTGCCAATAAGCAATGGGACAGCAGATTGGTTCCTTATTGTCATGCTTGTGAAGGAAAGTGAATTTCAAATCTGGGACTCCAAGTCTAACAATGGAAGGTGAAGTGGTATGTGTAAGAATTAGGGATAGAAAAATATTCTTTTATTGATTGATTAAATAAACTAAATACAATATGTTTCTATATATAGGAGAGAATAGAATACTAAACCAGTACATTATTCAATGTGGGACTAAACTAATCTATCATCTAACACCTCCTCTCAAACTCAAGTTGGTTCAAGCAACAAGAGTTTGGAATACTGACGATATTGATGTGGAAGGAATGGCAAAATGTATTGCAGAAACGGTGCTTGATGATGTATGTGACGGAAACTGAGAAGTAGATTGTTGCGGAAGAAAGTAGTGGTGGCGCACTGTTGAGATCTCACCCCGAACAGTGGCGGGATCTCCATATCCCGATTTGTGATGGGATCTCACCCCTGAACTGAGAAATAGACTAATGGGATCTCCCCTGACTTGAGACTTAGTCGATGATGGGATCTTACCCATGACTTGAGACATAGTCGATGATGGGATCTCACCCCTGACTTGAGACATAGTCGATGATGGGATATTATCCCTGAAATGAGAACTGGATGCTGGTAACACACCGAAGTAAGTTGACGATCTAGATGTAGAAGCACAAGATTTTTTTTTTTTTTGGGAAAAGAACAACAACTGGCAAACAACATCCCCCCCCCCCCCCCACAGAACAGCAAACAACGGCAGCGAACATAGCAAAATAGCGAACAATGGATCCCAAACAGCAAACGACAGTTCCTCCAAATGACACACCAAATCACACGCCAACAGACCCCCTCGACACGCCACCACCACAGGAAAACAGTTCCCTCGACCCCAAAGCCTGTACACGAACAGCATAGCCTGCGCCAAACTCGCTGACAGAATGGCGAGCAACTGGAAGCTTTGGGAGAACTCGAGCCAGACGAAGGACATACAGATGAGTAGAGAGTGGGTGAGGACGCGGGTGAGGTCTTCTACAAAAGCAAAATCCAGATCTGGCCCTAACATAGCCCAATTGATTTGACTTCTCCACTGTACAGTACTGGATTTGATCTTCATGTGCAACCTGATCTTCAATTCCAAAACCCTCAAAGTCATGGCTGTGATCTCGGATTTCGAAGAAGAAGAATGGCAGCAACAGCAGAATAAGCCTCAACAAGAGAAAGAGAAGTCTTCATCTTCGGCCGTCGATTCTTCATTGGACGAGCAAGTTCTGGCGGTGATACTGGCGAGGAAGGGCACGATGTCATTTATTGAAACGGTGATCGATCTGGTCCGTCGGAAGTCAGATCTGTTCAAGGAGGAATCGTCGGTGAAGAAGGTTATGGTGGTGGTTACGGCGGCAGAGGAGAATGGATGGGTGGGTGAGGTCTGCTGCTGATCAGATTTCCCAGCAGGTTGCAAGTTGCCGGCAACGAATCAGATCAAGTTAAATCTGAGTTAGATCTGTACCCGAATCTGTGTGGAAACCCGAGAACAGAGAAATGGCAGCAACTACTCGCCCGAATCTGAAGCAGAAATTGGTGGGTTTTGGTTAATGAAGATACAACAGAGGTTGAAGATGAAGTTGGAGAAGGATGGCGGCTGTGGGGATTAGGGAGATTAGAGAGAGGATTAGGGTTAGGGTTATGGAGATTTGTTGTTTAATGACGGCTAGGATTTTTTTTGGATCTTGTTGTTTGACGACGGGTAGGGTTTTTGGAGATTTAGGATTTTGGGATTTGATTGAGAGAGAAAGAGAGATGTTTGGAGGTGGAGTGATTCCGATGAAGACGAGAATCACTCCACCTCAATAACGAGGATCAAATTAGTATATGCCTTATAGGATTATAGGCTCTGATACCATGTTAGAATTAGGATAGGAAAATATTCTTTTATTGATTGATTAAATAAACTGAATACAATAGGCTCATATATATAGGAGAGAATAGAATACTAAACCAATACATTATTCAATGTGGGACTAAACTAATCTATCATCTAACAGTATGTAATTTATGATTATGGAGTCATTTTTTTTTTAATTTTTAATTTTAACTTCTATTTATTTTATTCTATTTTTTTTAGTAGAGGGGTGCAACCCAATTAAGAGTGAATGTTGCGCGGGACAACTTTCCGGATATTAAATTACTGCTCGAAGACATTAACGTATACAACTTGCAAATACAGAAAGTAACCGGGGCTCCATTGCAAGTATATAGGTCACAATGATTGCAGACTATGGACATTGCCTATGCGGAGTTTTGGAAAGAAGTAACTATTAGATTTCACAAACTCCTGCCACTAACCGTCTAATACAAAGATATCGGGTGTGAAAGTTTCTGATGCAAAATGAGAAATTGGATGGGCTTCGGGTGCTACAAAAGGGCGTTTATGTTTAGCATTGAAATCGTCTTATGCCTCATTCCATATTGCCTTAGCAGTTAGCAGAGACGAAGCTAGAATATTTTTGTTGAGAAGACTGGGTAAAATATATCTATATGAAAGGTTTTATATAAATTTTGGGGGTGGCTAAAAGGATAAATTAAATAAAATATAGGGGATTTTGAGAAAATGGGGGGTGCATTAGCCCCCCCTAGGAAGGCTTAGCTCAGTCCCTGACAGTTAGTAGCACAATTCTCGTAGTGGCATTGAAGGTCCGCTAAGTAACATCTTACGATGAAGGTACATGTGAAGCACGACATTGATGCACTTCTTTGCGTGCTTTTAATATTTAAAAGCCTTCTTCCTTTGAAGTAGTAAACCTCAACCCAAGTATGTTTGTGATTAAACATCCCGTAAAACGAATTTACCTAAATTTTTTCACAAGATGGCAAATGAAAGAAGGAGGCAGAATAACATTGTAGGCTTGTTTGTAGGAGCAGACTGGAGCGAGGACGCAGGTTTGTGTAACCCCTATTTTTTTCATTTTCTGTATTTTTGGATGTATTTTTCTTTTTGAGTATTTATTCAGCTTGTATTTCTTTTTCGATCGTGTATTGGATCTTCATTATCTATATATTCATCTATTGGATTTGTCATCTTTTATTTTATCTCCTTGATTCCAGTGTCAGTCTATTATTTCATCCCTATTGATCGAGCTCTTATTTTTTATTCTCATTAATTGTTCATGTCCTATTTTCTTTATTCTTTTTGTTCCTATCTATTATTGAATCCTAATTAGAACCAAATACCCTACAACCCATTAAAGCTCCAAACCCTATATGTTTTCTTCTTATTGGGTTTAAAACCCAATATCCATTCCGTTACCCCCCACATAAACTCTAACCCAACTCATGTATATTTACCCTGTCATCTCATTTCCATATTCACCAAGAAAACCCTAACACAGCTGCTTTCGTCCTCTTTATCCCCTACCTGTCATCCCAATCTCCTAACCCATACACCCTTACCCTCTGTGTGCAACCCCCGACCTCCAAGCCATCCCCTAGCCGCTTTCTCTTACCTTCTAACCCTTCCTCCCGATCACCTCCTGCTCCCCCGTCCTCAGCCTAACCGTAGCTTCGCGCTACTCTCCCCCGATGCCAGCGAGCAGCGCTAGCCCCTGCACTCCCGATGCACCTCAGCGGCAGCACAACACCCCTGTGCTGTTGTCCTGCATCTCTAGCGAAGCTAGACCAGAGCGCCCTGCCTATGCTCCTCCGCCCTACACCATAGTACCCCGACCTCCCTGTGTTGTCCCGAAGTCATAGTCAGCAACAGACAGCAGCAGTGCAATCAGCCGCCATACCGTCACCGTTCAGTCGTAGTCCCCTTCTCGCAGTGCAAACCCTCGGCTGTTCTTAGTTTGGGTCTTGTGCGTGTGTTGATCTCGAACGAAAGTTTGTGATAGTGTGCTCGTAGTCATTGTTCATTCGTTCGTTGAGTTTGTGCTCGGGAATCCATTCCCGTTATTCTTTTTCTTGCTTCGTCAGATTCGTTGTCAAAATTTCAAGACAAGTATCTTGTATTCTTTTTGTTGTATAATGTAAGTACTAAATACCGGCTGTAGTGTACTTGTATCAAGACCTATTCCTATGAAATTCCCTTATTTGATCTTGTCTCTAGTCGTTGATCGATCCGTAGTTGTCTTGTTACACACACGACATGAAATAACTTAGATATAATAGATTCTTGATGTATACATGCATGCTGTTCGTGATTTATGAGGTGTTGTATGATCTCGTATGCTTGATGTGTTAGTAGTAGTATAACTGGTTGTAGACGTGTTAAATATCCTATACCATGTTGCTTGGACATCTAGTATACCATAGTGCGTATTTTGTTATGTTTTGGATGTGTTTTATATAAACTAGTTGATTTTATACATAAAGAAGATTTCTGTTTTTGTTGTGACCCAGTTTTGTTCAGTATTTTAGACCCTATTAAGGCCAGTATATAAAAATTATTTGTGAATATGAATCATAGAGATTTCTGTCTACTTTCCAGAATTTTTGACAAATCTCAGTTTCGGTTTGTGAGTTACAAGTTATTGCTGTTTTACTACAGAGGTGTAGAAAATTCCAGATTCTGTTTTATATGAATTCTGTATAGTTATTTATTTTTATGGTGATGTTAAAGATAATATTTTGATCCAATATTTTGCTGAGTACAAATAGACTTGATTGGGATTAACTCCTAATTTTTGTGGATTTAATTAATAACTTTTATAAACTATTCTATGCTTGTAAACAACTACTATACTTATAGAATTTTAATGCTGTTCAGTAAAGCACCTAAATTTCGACTTGATTGCAGTTGTTATTTATAAAAACTTTGTGAATATGAAATGTAGCATACTGTATCTATATTATCACCCTTTTGACGGATCTGGATTTCGATTTGTATTTTGTAATCGATTTCTGTTTTAGTACTGCTGTGTCTATGATTTCAGATTTACAAATTTGCTGCGTCTTGCTGTTTTCTGATTTTATTTGGCTATACTATCTGTGTTGGAAAATTATGAAACTTTATTTACTAGACATATTAGGGAATACCCCAGATTTTTCTTGAATTTAATCAGTAAGTTTTTATGTTGTTTTCCTGTTTATGAATACAAACTTGTGATTTATGGCTGAACATATTTTCTGGATACAATTCTGTTTTGAGATTTTTTTTTGTGAAATACCACATGACTTATATATATTTGCTAGATTCGTCCGGGAGTCTATTTTCTAGATTTTCTGACAGATCCAGATTTGCATGTCTGTGGCAACGGAAATCTCAGATTTGGTGCAGTACTGTCTTACTGTCCTGAACTAGAATTTTCGTTGTCTCAGTCTATCTTGAGTCTTTTGTCATCCGTTCGTGTCCTTTATTCAACTTGTACTTGTCCCTTGTTTTCTTACCATGTTTCTTGACTTATTTGTGCACTTCCATGCTTGCTTGAACAATAATAATAATAAGAAACTAAGCCAGGGTTTAAAGGGAAAGATCTGATAGTAGAAAATACAGAAACGTGTACTCAGAAGATGATTCATAGATCCTACATGGTTATTTAGAGCTTGATACATGGTTATTTGGAGCTTGAGACGTAATTACTTGACACTGGTTACTTGGAGTTTGATATTTGGTATTTGGAGCTTGATACTTGGAGCTTGTCCTTGAGTATACTGCCCTCTATGATCCACTATGAAATCTCAAACGAAATTGTTTGAATGTAGCAACCATGTGGTAAAAATCTGGGACGCATGAAGTGCTACCTAGTTAGGACTAGATACAAGACTTGAACATGATCGCTCGACACTTGCTACTTGTTACTTGTACATGATACTAGACTCTTGACACTTGATTACTTATTACTCGTTTACATGATACTTGTTTACTTAAACTTGTTACATGCCACTTGCACTTGTTCATTTTGCCATGCTAGTTGTTTCTATTCTTGACTTGGAGTTAGTTGCTCTATATTGTTGTTTCATCTTTCCATGCTATACTTACTTCCGCTGTTACTCTATTCTTGTTTATCTTTTTCTGTAATTGTTGTCTGCACTACAAGCGGTCCGTAACTTGCATTGATGGACATTTTGTTTCTCTTTCCTCTTCCTACAAATTATTAAATTGCAGATTATGGTGATCAGCTATCCGATAGAGTAGGTGATCTAAGATTCTAGTTGGTTGGAGTTCTTGCTACATTTATTATTTCTTGTTTCTTATCTTGAACAATTATAATTTTCTTCATGGATTATTTGTATTGGGCTTTTTGTTCCAGACTTGTGTTTTGTTCCAGACATGATTATTTGAAATTCAGTATTCATGCTTCTTGTTTCAAGTAATCTTGTTGACTATATTGATTCAATTATGCATGCGTGGTTGACTATTTCTCTTGTATATCTCTTGTTCATACTTGTGCTTGTTGTAAAGATCCTGACGGCTTATAAATGGTGCAAGCCATTCGCTGGACTTAGTCACGTATCCGTATTCCGTTTCTCTTTTTGGGAAGCGGGGCGTGACAGTTTGATTAGGCATCACATAGAAAGGAAGTTCAAAGAATTGTTGGGCAACAGTAAATCGAGCAGATGCGGGCTGACATCGGAGATGTGGTATATACTTCAAGAATAGATGAAAGTGAGGGGATAGAAGGATTCTTCTCAGAAGAAGAAGTGCTTCAAGCTATTACGGGACTCGGTCAGGATAAGGCACCAGGCTCAGATGGATGTTCTATCTTTTTCTACAAGCTTTATTGGAAAATTATCAAGATGGACTTGATGGAAATTTTCAAAGAATTTCGTCAATGGACTGCGGACATAGACAGACTTAACTATGCGAGCATCGTTCTCATTCCAAAAAAGAAGGAGGTTCTAAGGGTAGAAGATCTTAGACCCATTAGTTTATTGAATGACTCATTTAAGATTATAACGAACGTGATGGCACAAAGGCTATCTCTTCATTTGAACGATGTGGTAGGAGAATCACAGAGTGAATTTATCAAAGGGGGGGATATTATGAACAGTATTGCATCCGCACATGAAATCATCTATAGAGGAGTTAAGGAAAAATTAAATAGATTCTTGCTTAAACTAGATTTTGAAAAGGCATACGATTTAGTGGAATGAGATTGTGTGGATGAGACATTAGAAATGAAAGGTTTTGGAACAAAGTGGAGAATGTGGATTAAGAGTGTATTAGAGGAGGGAAATCATGCATCTTACTTAACAGTAAAATGGGGAAAGAAATTAGATGTCAGAGGGGGTTGAGACAAGGTGGTCCACTGTCTTCACTACTTTTTACCTTAATAGCAGACGAGCTTACAGAAATGATTATGTGGGGGTATAAATGAGTAAGTTATGAGAGGAATAAAGATTCAGGGAATTCCGGACGCAATTTTAATTCCACAATACGCGGACGATACTTTAATGTTTGGGGCAGCAAAAGAGGACGAAATTATTGTGATCGGTATCGTTCTGATGTGCTTTGAGGCTTGGGGTGGACTAAGGGTGAATCTGAGCAAAAGTTGTATTATTCCATTCAACGAAAGTCTTTCCACCCCGGTCGAGAACATCAAGAATTACCTTGGATGTGCTATTGATCAGTTCCCACTTATATATCTGGGAACGCCCATTAGGCCAGGTATGTTGAAGAGGGATGACTGGCAACCTCTTATAGAGGGAGTAGAGAGGAGATTGACATGATGAAAAGGTTGCTCTCTTTCGATGGGGGGAAGAATCACATTGCTTAACTCAGTGCTTAGCAGTCTTCCAGTCTACCTTATGTCCATTTATGAGCTGCCAAAATAGGTTATTACCAAAATTGACAGTGTCGGTGGAGATTCTTATGGAAGGGAGAAAATGAGGGAAATAAAGGATTTAACCTAGTTAAATGGGGTAGAGTTTGTAAAAGAAAAGAATATGGGGGCCTAGGCATTTTGGATCTCAGAGATATGCATAAAGCCTTGATAAGTAAGTGGTATTGGAAAATGATAAGAAGACGGAATAATTAGTGATGTAAATCATTTGCGGGCTATCAGAAGAGGAAGAAATTTTGATTTTGTGGATGTAGTAAGCGTGGTAAAACATCCTATCTCTGGAAAGGCGTGACAGGAGTGGAAGAGATGTTTCACGCGAATACAACATGTAAGATTGGGAACAGGAAAGAAAAAAGATTCTGAAAAGATAAATGGTGTGGAGACAATACTCTTCTTAGCTTATTCCCAGAGGTAGCAATGGTGGCGGTTAACATTGACACATTAGTTGATGATGTGTGGAATATAGATAGATTAAGGATTCATGTTGTTGATCATTTGACGCAAAAGTATAATACTACTGCAAAATCTCAATATCTTCATTCTGAATGTGGGTCAATACACCAACGACTCGGAGGATGTAAGATGTTGGAATTTAACACCAAAAGAGATTTTCTCGGTGTCAGATATATACAAATGGCTGAATGATGGTGGACTAAGGAGCAAGGAGGCCAACCCTATATGAGATTCTTATGCGTTATTGAAGGTAGAAGCGTTTCTTTGGCTGGTATGGAATGATGCAATATTATCAAAGGTTAACCTCCAAAAACATAATATGCAGATCGATGTTAGTTGCATTAGATGTTCAAATATAGACGAAGACACAAACCACATTTTATTCATATGTCCTAGGGCCAGGTTAGCATGGGAGGTGGTCTGTTCAGGGTTTAGGGAGTTTAGATTGTCCAAAGTCATAATCGAGGTATAGGGAATTTGGAAGGATAGCATTATTAGGAAAGAGGATAGAGTGGCATGGGACTTGTCTGTTGCTCCTACTATGTGTGGCATATGGCTAGATGGTAACAACTTATGCTTCCGTAATATAGATTATAGACCCCCAATTATGATGAATAAAATTTTTGCGTGTATGCTCGCTCGGGCAGGTCAGACATGCGCAAAGAAGAGACTACGTGTGGAGGAGAAGAAGTAGGTCAGGTCAGGACAAGGCGGGGTTGAAACTTTTGGATGGATGTGATGCACTATATGTACCTTAATTTCAACTTTAGATCTAGATGCATATCCTTATCGTGTTGATTTTGGATAGGTTCTTATTATCCGTATTGTAATCGTTCTTGTTTCGTTAATTTATCATTAATGAAGCGATAACGATGTCATCTTTATTATTAAAAAAAATTATTTACCTCACGGACTTCAATGCCATTGGCCCATTATCAGCCCCAAACTCTACCCACTTCTCTTCCTAAATATAGGGTATAAATTGCTTAAACATTAGGATCTTAAATTGGTTCCCTATGGGATCATGTAGGTATCTAGGCAAATTCTCGTTCATGTGCCACAACAAACCATCCTTGGCACTTCTCTCTTATATAAACACTTTGTCCATCTCCAGCCGCCGCTTACTTCTTAATCTCAGTGGTTGTATAATTCTTTTTCGGTATATCCAATGGCTAAATATAAAAAAAATCAAGTATTGCCCAGTTTTAAAAAACCGCACTCAGTCCTTTTTTAAATAAAAAAAACACCCTCAGCTATGTTTTGAGCACAAATTAGAAAAAAACCCTCAGTCACCCATGCCTGGAAAACATAGTTGAGTGCGATTTTTTAAAACTGGGTAATACTTGAGTGAGATTTTTTATATTTATCCTATATCGGCTCCAACATCCACATGCCAATTGCTCTCCCTTGAACATTAATTTATATCCATATTTTTGGTTTTTCAAAGTACCTGATCACCGACCAAAGTTCGAATATCTTGTTTTCAAAAGAGACATATAAAGTTGCTCAAACTATCGAGAGATTAAATTAATGAGTCATACGATGAAAATTTGGGAGAGAGTGATCGAACATAAACCGAGACTAGAAACTACAGTGTCTGAAAATCGGTTTGGATTTATGCCTGGGTGGTCAACAATGGAAGCAATTTATGTATTGAGGAGACTTACGAAAAAATAAGGGAGAATAAGAAAGATCTACATATGGTTTTTATAGATCTAGAAAGAATATATGATAAAGTCCTTGGAGACATAGTATGGTGGGAATTAAATAATAAAAGAGTTACTATGCGGTATATTGAGGTGATTAAGGATATGTATGAAGGGGCAACGACCACAATTAGAACAACCACATGAGAGACCAGTGATTTTTCTATTACAGTAAGTTTACACCAAGGTTCGGCTTTAAGCCCCTACCTCTTTACTTTGGTTATGGATGAATTGACGCGAGAAATACAAGATGAGTTACTTTAGTGTATGCTTTTTGCCGATGACGTCGTCTTAATGGACGAGACTAGAGTAAGAGTCAATGCTAAATTAGAATTGTGAAGAGAAACTTTGGAAGCTAGAGGTTTTAGGATAAGCAGAACTAAAACAGATCATATGGAGTGTAATTTTAGTGATATTCGGAACACAACTGAGAAAGTAGTGAGGCTTGATGGTCAAGAGATACCTAAGAGAGATCGTTTTCGATATTTAGGCTTGATTATACAAAGAGATGGGGAGATTTGTGAAAATGTTATACATAGGATCCAAGCATGGTGGCTTAAGTGGAGAAGTTCCAGTAGTGTTTTGTGTGATAAACGTATACCTTTGAAGCTGAAGGAAAAATTTTATAGGACGGTTGTTAGACCAACAATGATGTATGGAGCAGAGTGTTGGGCAATAAAGAAACAATATGTCCAAAAAATGAGTGTATCGGAGATGAGGATGCTAAGATGGATGTGTGGTAAAATAAGGAAAAATAGAATTAGAAATGAACATATACGAGACATACTAAAAGTAGCTTCAATCCAAGATAAGTTAAGATAGAATTGCCTCAGGTGGTTTGAACCTGTCACACGTAGACCTAGCATTGCCCCCGCTAGAAAGAGTGATTTGATAAGTATTGAAGATAGAGTTGGGTAAAAGAGGTTCTAAACTAACTTGGGTGGTAACAGTGCAAAAAGATATGATAGTCTGTGACCTTACAAAAGATATTGCGCTAAATGGAACAGAATGAAAAACTGGAAAACCAGGATTTATGTAGCCGACCCTAGTTAGAAAAATGGCTTTATTGTTGTTGTTGTTGTTGTTGTAGTAGTGTCCCGACCAATTGAACCCGAAATATACCGAAACAAACTTGAAACTCATGAGGCTGGGTTTGGGTATTAAAAGAATTTAAGTGGGTTATGGGTTTAAAGAATCCGGGCTGGGTTTACCCGACCAGTGTCCACCCCTATCAAGAACACAACCGATGGGAATTGGGCCGAGCCCGACCCGCATGCATTAGACAAAGCTGGCTTGGGCCTAGAAAAGAAATAAGCTGGATTTTGGAAACGGAGAGTAGTCGGGATGATCTTAAAAAGAGCTCCGTAAACTAATATTTATCTCCTAATAATTTTTAATAATTTTTGTTTTCTTTCGAGTAATCCCTTGGTCTAGCCGTCCATCTAAAAAAACCAACGGATGTGAAAAGGATTTACATAATTTAATTGTGGAGATTTAGTTAGATATAAGATTTCCTAGGGATTTTCAGTTATGGAACTCTCCTTAATTTTCTGCATTATATTATTTAAAACCCTACTCTTCTTCTTTCTCTAACTATCTCATCAACCCTTCTCCTCTTCTTCTGTCTAACTCTTTCCCTGTAATTTTTTTTTTTTGGTGAAGAAAACTCGGTTGTTTTTTCAGATTAGAAGAAAACTATTGGCAGTAAAGATTTATCTATGGGTTGTGTTCCTAGCTGTTTCCGTCCGGCCCGTGACGACGATGACCAAGATAGAACTTCTTTCCTTGGATGTGTGGCTGGGCCAATTGTGAGTTCAGAACAAGAATTGTTATGTTTTCGTTATAAGTATTCCTAGTTCAAAGTTCAAACCAATAATTATTATGTTTCTTTTTCAGTATGCAATGTAGGTTGTTCTTGTTTTGAATTATGTCGCGTAGATGGATACCAAATTCTTTCTTTTGGAACAAGAAATTTAGTTTTGTTGTGCCAAATATATATATATATATATATATATATGCACTTCTGAAATTTTTTTCTTTTCTTATCTTCTTCTTTGCAGTACACTGTGTTATCCCGAAGGCGAGCTCTTCAAAGGCCTATATCATACGAGGGATTTGTATCGTTCAGTGACAAGGCTGCGATCAAATTATTTGAGGAATCTCAGTTTTTGAGAAGAAGAAACAAAAGTCCTATTGCATGCCCATCTGAAGAAGAAGAAGAAGAAGATGTGTGCCCAACATGTTTTGATGGTACTTTACAAGTTCTTTACTTCTTGTTTTTTCCTCTTTTCATCCGTTTGTGATATACTGCGTGCCGGTCTGAATTCTTGCTATTCTGCCTTTGCAAGCATCGAGAATTCAAGATGCCAATATTGACTTACAATGACTACAATTCAAATTCACGGAGGGTAATGTCTTTTCAAATGTAAAATTCGTGTGAACATCAACCTTTAAATTGCTCATTGACCTAGTGGTTGAGCTGAATCTCTACCAATACTGACTAGTATTATCAAATTAATGTAGTTGACATAACTCGTTTCCATATATCTACTAATTTATTGTTTTTCACAATGTTTTTCACAATGGTTTTTTGACATAACACTAGTTAGATTTAGACTTATATTAATAGCTGCATTTGTCAAATAGCCGCTGATTTTATTTGGCACTGGTGAAAAAATTAAGCAAGACAAATTATAGCATATGCATTTGTGTTTTTCCTTTTATTTAATGCTATTACGTTGATTTTGAATTGCTGATTTTGAATTGCAGAGTACACTTTAGAAAACCCAAGGATAACAATGCAGTGTGCACATGACTTCCACTTGAGCTGTATATTTGAGTGGATGGAGAGAAGCGATTTCTGCCCAATCTGCAAAAGGGTAATTAGTTTGCCTCCTCCAATCTGGTTTTTTTTCTACTTGTTCAAGTTATTTCGTTGTTAATTGTTTTTTGGTATTGTAAAATTCCTATTACTATTTGAACTCTAGATAAAAATTTAAGTTGTTATTTCCCTGAAAGAAAAAATAAAGAATTTTTTTAAAAAATTTGTTAGCATCGTCCTATTTTCTGTCACATAAAATAATCATAGATGAAGAAGTTGTCAAAACAAAGATCGTGGCAAGTTGCCAAAACAAAGATCATGGCGACACTCAGTTCTATCAATCTTCTTATTGCTGCTTGGACTAAATATGCAACTTTTTTTTTTCTTGCACGTCAAAGGACCAGCATTTATCAACAAAATCTTATTAGTGCCGTTTATATTATTTTCATCTTTTTTATGATTAATCATACTATAGACTAATGTATGCCTTTAGGAAGAAGCCAGGATATATCTGGTTCACTGGTACTTTAGTTATCCGAGTTTCTAATTATGCAGCAAAAGTACCTGCTACTTTGCATGCTTTATTCTCACTGTTATTATTTCATAAAGTCTGTTTTTTTTTTAAGCTCTTCCTCCTTTTGTTTTGAGTATTTTTTTTATTTTTTATACCAACTTTAGAGGTTCACATCATTCATATGCTTACTTATGTGTTACCTTTCCAGGCTATGTTATTTGATGAAACAAAATGATGATCAACTGCAATCTTTCTGAAGAGGTGGAGATTAACGGCAACATTTGTAATTTCCTGTGAATAATCGGTTTATGCTGAGACATTGACCTCTCTATTAACAACTAAGTTTAATTTCATGACCAATTTATCGGGTATATGTTCTGGAGTTTAATCTATTAAGGAAAGGGATGGAAAATCAATAGAATTCATTGGCTAGTTTCAAACTTAAGGATTATCTTTTGGTGCTGTTATTACCTATTACCTATCCCTAGATTTTGCAGTAATACTAATTGTATACATGCAGGTTTATTTTTTTTTATCGTTAAACGGTGGGTTGAATACCCCCGCGTTTCATTAAAAAGAATTTAACAAAACATACAACCAAAAATAAGGCTTATGAAGTTCATATCCCAACATGCTTGGTCCTAGAACTCATACACGCCAACCAACAAACAAAAATACAACAGAATCTAATCCTACTGATCGGGTGACCTCGTCCAAGTCAATTTCTCGTGCCAATTTGAGCTCATTCTCTCTCTCAATCCCTTGCTTGTACACCTCGTCCAATTGCATACAGGTTTGTTGGATGAATTAATTATCATTAGTGAACTTTATTGAGCATAGTGTTCGAAATATGACCCATAGCTTCTCTTGTCAGTAGCTTCCGTGAAGTCAAATTCCATTCCTCTTTAAATATCTACTGTATGCATTTGATTATTAGTTCATATATGAAATTTGTTGGTTGGGAATTGTTTGTTAGGTGGAATTTGTAAAGGAGGAAGCTAAAGAAATTGTTTTGTACTATCTTGTTAGCTCTGCGATAATTCTTCCAGGAGTACGTAGAACTTATGTTTTCTTTGTTCTTTTTTGTCCTTTTTGGATATGTTAGCTACATTTTTTTTTCCTCAAAACTTTCCTGCCAATCCTAGAGAAATATTGAAAATCCGCGAACCTTATTGTGTAAGTAGTTTAGAGTTTTAGACACATTACTCGCCAAAATCTTCACTTATTTTCGGATGAGTTGTTATAATTCTGCCCATTGCCTACTTTAACATAAAACTGAATTAAGAATAAACGAGAACATAAAAGTTTGCGCAATGAAATTGAACATGCTGATGACAAATGCTCCCTTTTCAGATTGCGCCTGATAAATAGCAATAAGGATTGTAATGCGATATTCTCATTCAGATTACTGCCTTTACATTACAACACTTTAGGACTCCTAGAAATGTCAAGGCCATCATATATTCTTCTTCTTCATGTCAGGTGAGAATCTGACAATCACATTCAAATTTGGTGTATCTATTCTAAGTCCACAGAAGTTGGAACTAACCAGTAAACTTCTAGTCATCAAAGTTTCTTTGTAATTTGAGTGTAGATTCGATACATTGAAATACTTAAATAATATTACATAGCTGACATGTGTCTGAAATACATATTGGATAGATAAATTGCACGCAATCAATCTTTCAGGAGAACAGTTAGAAATCTCAAAATCTTATTAACTCACTAGACACCTCGAAGCATTTAAATGGTTTCTATTAGAGATGTTAGATTAGAGTAGATGAGTATTACTATATTAGTTTAGTCACATATGGGCCAAGCCCGTGATTATAATAAAGTCATGTTTAAATGTATCTAGTGTGTATTTGTAAGATTTGAGAGAGAAAAGCTACTATATGGTATCAGAGCTCCAACCAGTCTCAGCCTGTCGATCTCCGACCAGCTCCTGCCAAGCTCTCCTTGGCCCAGCCGTCGACCTCCAACCAGCTCTCCCTGACCTCCCAACTACCATCCGACCATCGGCAACCCCATCAAGCTCCGGCCTTCTGTGTTCTTCTTGATAACATTGTAGCTTCTCCACTGCCGGCCTTCTCCACCACCACTTGACAACACAATCATCATCTCCTTGAACGGAAACAAATTCAAGCTTGACTGAATCTGACCAATATTGGAGTGGAACACAAGGTATTTGATGAATCGCCACAAAGAAAAGAACTTACCTTTTGGTTTGTGAGCCCCTCCAGTTTAACTTCCGACCTACTCTCCAGCATCATCTCGCATCTCTCTTCACTTTTGAGGAATTTGATTGTGTACTAATTTGTTGCGATCGGCAAGATGAGCGAAGAGAGTGGTGAACCCGACGTGAATGATAACTCCGTTGTGACAACAACTACTCTTCCCCCTTTTCCATCCAAGTTATTGACTGTGAAATTGAGATGTAGTAATTGACAACAATGGCACAAGATGTTTGCAGTCAAACTGAAAGGTATTCGTCGCTCGGGGCATCTGTTTTATGATCCACCTAAGACTATGACGAAAGATTGCGAAGCTGATGATAGCTTGATCATGACCGTTAAGTGGGACTCCATGGAGCCCGATATTCTTCATACTGCGATGCAATGCTCTACGACTAAGGAGCTTTGAGATCATCTTCAGTCAACCTACACGGTTTGACCAATATAATATATGTCTACAGTGTTCAGCAGGTCTACTGTCATTGTGAGATAGGTAGTAAGAGTATTGATGAGCACTATGCTGTCTTCAAGAAAATATGTAATGAGTTGCAAGAACTCTTACCATTGAGCACTAATCTTAAGCAGATGGAAGAGCACCAACAACATATTCATGTTTTCACCTTTTTGGGGGAGATTCCCAAGTCTCATGAGGCTGCACGACCTTTGGTAATAGGAGGTCCTGCCTCCAAGAGTTTGTTAGAGGCCTACAAACTTGTTAAGGAGATGTTATCTCACATTCCCTCAATTGCCACTAGTGACACCCCAGAAGAGAGATTTGCATTGGTTGCTTCTCAGCCTCGTTTTAGTTGAGGAGGATGACAACATGGTCGTGGGGGTCGCACATGTGGTTTCAGTGGTCGCGGTGCTAGCAGTGACAGCTCACAGAGTGGCTCAGGCAGTTCACCTGACCAGATCATGTGTAACTATTGTAAGGAGTTTGGACATACAAAGTGATATTGCCTTTACCGGTGTTCTCAGAACACTCGACCATCACACACTGCACATGTTGCATCCAGTTTGACTAATTTTCAGCCAGACACAGGAGAACTTCAGGCTCTCCAATAATACCATGCTTCTCAAGGACAACCTTCTTCTTCTGCCACATTAGCCAGGTCCAGTAGTGCTTGCTTGACTACCACTGTTCCCTACATCATGGGTAATTGATTCAGGTGCTTCAGATCATATGATTGAGAATTTAGGTATATTGTTCTCAGTTAGAGAGTCATTTCATTCACCTGTTTGTCTAGCTGATGGTTTTACCTTTCCGATTGGGGGGTTGGACATGTTGACCTCACTACCAATTTACCTCTTAGATCTGTTCTTTATATACCTAAATTTCCTTTCAACCTTATATATGTTAGTCAAATTACTAAATCTTTGAACAGTTCAGTTACCTTCTATCCTAATCATTGTGTATTTCAGGAGCTTAGGGACGAGATAACGATTGGCACATGCCATGAATCTGAGGGTCACTATCAGTTGGATGGTGTCCCTATCTCTTTTGCTTTCTTGAGTGGTTACACGCCTTTCGATTTGCATTCTCAACTGGAAAACCTGTCTTTACAGAATCTGAAAAAGTTAAGACCCGAGTTACTTCTCTTAATGAGTTGCCTTGTCAGTCGTGTCAGCTAGGTAAACACCTGCGTGTGTCTTATCCTCCTAGAGTCAAGAAACGGTCGAGTCGACCTTTTAGTTTAGTTCATTCCGATGTATGGGGACCTTGTCCTATCCGGTCTCAGTTTGGTGATATTTGTTACTTTTGTTGATGATTACTCTCGTGCAACATAGTTATATTTAATGAAATCTCGTTCTGAAATTTTCTCTATTTTAAAATCTATTTGTGCTGAGGTCAGAACCTAATTTGATGTTACTTTCAAAACTTTGCATAGTGATAATGCCAGAGAATACTTTAGTTCTAAGTTTAACAAATTTATGTTTTATTCTGGTATTCTTCATGAATCATCTTGCCCTTACAACCTTCAACAAAATGGGGTTGTCGAGCATAAAAATAGTCACATGTTAGAGATTGCAAGGACAATGCTTATTCATAGACAAGTTCCTCGGCATTTCTGGTGGGATTCGGTTCTTACTGCATGTCACCTAATTAACCGCATGTCCTCATCTATATCAGATGGTCAAACACCATTTTCTGTTTTATTTCCAATGTTGACCCATCCCCCCTTCCTCCCAAAATCTTTGGGTGTGTTAGTTTTATCCATGACCATCGTCCTGATCACTCCAAGTTAGCTCCCCGTTCTATCCGATATATTTTCCTAGGGTACTCTCGCTTCCAGAAAAGTTATAGATACTATAGTCCGGAGTTGCGTCGTTATTTTATCTCTGCTGGTGTTACCTTTCATGAGTCCCAACCTTTCCTCTGGTTTACCTCCGGTTCCCTCCGATGCGTCTGAATCTAAATTTCTAACCTACCATAGACCCGTGGTATCTACTTCTCCGGGTTCTGTAACACGATACACCCCAACAACACCCGAACGACCTGCAATTACTCAAGTGTATAAATGATGTTCGGACACCACCCCCTTAGATCATGCCACTGCGCCCATTGTCTCATCGCCTCAAGTCAATGAAACACCACCGTCTAAGCCTGCTCGTACACCCCCAGTTTCATCCATTGACCAACTCCTATTGTTCCCTCTTCTAGTGAGCATTCTGATCTTGATCTTCCATTGCCATACACAAAGAGAAGCGCTCCACTACACACCCTATATACAGTCGTCATTCACATGCTAACTTCTCGTCTGCCCATCATGCCTTTGTCTATACTTTGGAAAGTCATCAGGTTCCCTACGTCATTATCATAAGCACTGTCACATCCTAGTTGGAGCCATGCTATGCGAGGAGAGATGCCTGCTCTTGAAGAAAATGATACTTGGGATCTTGTTAACCTTCCATCTGGCAAACGTTGTGTTGGTTGTAAATGAGTGTACACAGGTTAAAGTCAACCCAGATGGTTCACTAGCTCGTCTAAAAGCAATCTTGGTTGCTAAAGGTTATTCACAGACCTATGACATTGATTATGATGACACATTCTCTCATGTGGCCAAAATGCATTCTGTTTGGACCATTGTTGCCTTAGCTGCTCAATTTCATTGGTCACTCCACCAACTTGATGTCAAGAATGCATTTCTAAATGGCGTTCTTGAGGATGAGGTATATATGAAGCAGCCTCTCGGTTTTGTTAGTAAAGCTGAGTCCACTAAAGTTTGTTGCTTGAAACAATTTTTGTATAGACTTAAATAGTCTCCTCATGCTTGGTTTGACTGTTTCACTGAGGTTGTCACGAGTTTTGGATTGAGGAGGAGTGATAATGAACATCCTTTTTTCTATCGACATCATCAAGGGAAGATGATCATTTTAGTTATATATGTTGGTGAAATTGTAATTACAGAAGAAGATTAGAATGATATTCAAGATCTGAAGTCATATATTCAACAGAAGTTTCAAACTAAGGATCTTGAGCGACTAAAGTATTTCTTGGGGATCAAAATTGGCTCGATCTAAGCAGGAAATTTGTTTATCACATAGAAAGTATGTGATTGATATACTTACCGAGGGCGGTATGCTAGGATGCAGGCCATCACACACTCCTATGGAACCAAATTCCAAGTTGTTACGAGATCAGGGTGTCATGCTAGAGGATCCAGAGAGATATAGGAAGCTTGTGAGAAAACTGAATTTCTAATAGTCACTCGTCCTGATATTGCATATTCAGTTAACAAAGTAAATCAGTTTATGACCACTCCCTGTGCAAGCCATTGAAATGTGGTTATGAGAATTCTTCAGTATTTGAAGAGCTCCTCTAGTAGAGGATTGTTGTATACTGATGATGGATATTGTCGAATTGCTGGTTGGTCAGATGCTGACTGGGCTGAATGCCCAACGACTAGGAGATCCACCACTGAGTATTGTGTGTTTGTTGGAAGAAATTTAGTTTCATGGAAGAGTAAGAAATAAATTGTGGTGTCTCGATCGAGTGCAGAATCCGAGTATCGTGCTATGACTGACCTCACATGTGAAACAATTACTTATCAAGTTGGGGGTTCTTCAGTATCAGCTGATGCGTATGTATTGTGACAGCCAGTCCGTAGTCACCAATGCTGTGTTTTATGAAAGAACCAAGCATATTGAAGTTGACTGTCATGTGGTTCGCAACAAGATTAGTGACACTTCGTATGCGCCTCCTCATATAGAAACTAAACATACTCGTACTGATCACCAACTAGTTGATGCTCTCACAAAGTCCCTTGCGAGAGCCAGGTTACAGTATATCAATGACAAGTATATACTCCAACTTGAGGAGAGTATTAAAGATGTTAGATTAGAGTAGTTGAGTATCAGTTTAGTCACAAAATCAAAACTTTTTGCGATTAATAGATAAAAACAACAACTTATCTTAAACTCACCAAATAAAAAAATATATATATATCAATTTTTTTAAAAATAAAAAAAACAAAAGATGTATAAACTTTCAGAAATGGGGGGAGAGAGAGAGGTCCTTAGTGTAACGCCCCGAATTCCAAATAAGACCGAATTCGAGAATTCACGGGATCTTTACTTCACTTCGTACAATTTTACAAGGAAATTAAAACTTTTCAATAATACATCAGAGTTCATTACATCTTTGTTTACACAGCGGAAGAATACAACAACGAAATAAAATACAACTTGTACAACTATAACAATGTAAATAATCCACTGCATCATAACATCTTCATGGAAGAGTCCAATACTTGCATATCAAGCTGTAGGCACGTCAGTCACTTACAACTGACGAAAATGTTATACTCGATTATCCTTTCTATGCCGTACATATAACGATCTCATTACGTTAACAGATCACAAAAGTTGAATGAACAATAAAGTGTTAAATTGTGACTATGCTAAACATGTAAGTGTATGCCATACCTTAATGCCTAATGCACACATTCTATACTAGGATGACACTAATGCATACTTGTTCGGATTCTATGCATCCCATACTACATAGGTCGAGGGCAAGCACCTACGTACTCCACAATAAAGGGTTCGATCCCTCACCATGACACTATCCAGTTATAAAGCAAGGTTTATATCATTCCATGACTAAGGATCTCAGCCTCGCTGGCTATTATAACGGATCCCACATCGTGTGAACCATCCCGTAAGTGCCCCCTAGCCCCGGTATACGTATATACAATGGAGTATGGTAAATATCCGCCCGACTACGCTAAGTCCCGAAAAAACTAAAAGTCCATCTCCCACGGAGCAACCACAGTCCGCCAACTGGGTCTATAGCCACGGAGATCCACCGCCGACTATATAGAAGCACCCACTTACGTTTGCCCAAGTTTACTACATCTTCACTTATGTGCCTAATTATTTAGTTCAAGACATGTATAAATTTCCATACCTAGAATTAGTCTTACCTCCTACAGACTTAATCAACACAATACGAGATAGCTCAACGACCATATCTCAGAATATATCTCAACTCTTTTCAAATCAAATAGTGCCGGTACCTGAGGTCTCACTAACTCTAAATCACAACTTTTTCATGTATAAGAAACTATGGGTACACATATCCCTTCAATAAACATGTCTTAAACCTAGATATTTTCATCTTCAATTTCATTCACAAAGATCAATATCTTGTATTAGCACTTATTCACAAAGAAATCATTTCTTAGTCTTGACACTAATCAAGATCTAGTTATTCATTCACAATCTCTATAAGTAAATAATTTCTTTCAAGAATACATCATTATCACATGAAAATCTTATTAACAAATTTAAGCTCATATAATGTATCTCAACCACAACAAAGCAATTCTTAAACCAAGTAAGAGTATAATCTTTTCAAAAGAATTCACTTCACACAACCCTATTTTTCTCTTCTTCAAAATATAAGTCTTATACTCTTTAATAATTAAAATCTCAAGTCAAAAATTCACTTACTATCTCAATTACTTTTTTTTCTCAAATACTTGAAAAATTCTACAATTATTTTTAAAAAAATCTATTTCATTTTATAAGTATTCTAAAATATTTCCCAAATTTTTCTTTTCATTAAAAATGCTCTTTTACATCAAAACAACAAAAAAAAAAGGTTTGAAGCTCACAGGTTTCGAACCAAGCTCCTAGCCAGCACAGTAAATGCCCAAGGCCCAACCCGTTAGCCAAAAAGTCCATATGGACTTGGCGTCAACTTTCTATGCTAAAGTTTTCATATGTCGACTTTTCAGTTTCGAGATTTATTTAAAGGAATTAAAAATAAAAATGACTATCAAGTTTCGAACCCAGGATCTCTTATAACCAGTACACTGTATTGCACTAGCTAACCAGTAAGTCCAAGTGTATTTTCTGTTTAGAAATTGTATTAATATACTTTTGTTCAAACTCTCTGTTATCCCCTTATTTCATAAAAATTCGATTCTTCATTTGATCTAGACTGAAATTAGTTCATATAAACTGAGTAACTCATATATTTATAATCCATATTTTAGAAAATAAGTCTAACTTTCAAATAGTTTCTTCTCACAAAGAAAACATGAATTTCAATTTCTATCAAAAGTAACACAATTATATATCTTACCAAATGAAATCAATAGTATCAATTTTACTTTAAAAGAATTCATTTGCTCATCAAAAGAAGAATTTCTAACAATTGTTCATACAATCAACAATTTCTTCATTCATGATTACTAGTGCATGGCAGAATAATCAATTATCTCTTTTCTCATTAACATACATGATATAAATTTTAATTTACTAAACGTAACATGATTCACAACAACAAGCAATAGTATAGATTTGTTCTATTTTATCACATCAAACTTTCATTATTATTAGCATGCATAGTTCTATAATTAGAAAGCATGAGAACACCCACCTTAATTGAAGTTTGAACAATGAAAAGAAAGATGGAACACCACTTCTAGCTCCAAAGCAACTCTTCTTCTCCTAGCAAGACTCCTCCAAGCAAGAACACTCTACTATCTTTCTCTCTTTCTTTTTCTTTCACTTATTTAGATTATTTTTGGTGTGTGAAATGAGAAGAAGAAGGGTGCTATTTATAGGATATTGTTAGGGTCTAAATTGCAAAATTACACACCTAATAAATTACTCAAATTAATTTTCACCCTTTCATTTTCTTAACTCTCAAAACCCCCAACCTTTCATTTTTCCACCACTCTAATTTCCTGACTCTCACCTCTTCAATTTCAAACTGGTCATGCACAGTGAAAGCCCAACTTCTCATCTCAACCGGTTTTACTCTCTCTGAGAAAAGACAACCAAAAGCATTGCTTTCTCACACCCGGGTGGGCCCCTCCACATGTGCCATGTCACCTTGTGACGGTGATAGCTCTAGAGCAAATGCTCTGATGCTCCTTTGAACCGTGGGCCCCCCACTACCATATGTTTATATTAATATACATATGTGCCACATGCCATCAAATCCAGAGCTAATTAGTGGAATGGCCCACTATTTGATAAAAATTAGCGAAACGACCATGTTTAGAAACTATTTCGTGAAATGACCTAGTTCTTGATTAATTTTCTATAGTATTCTTCCTATAATAATTTTTATAGGATGTGTGACTGATATGGCTAAAAATGGGGTTAAATCGGAGCCGTCCAGATTGGGCACGAATCTTGATGTTCGGGGGTAAAACAGTAATTTCACATTCAAGTGGACCCAAGGTGGGTACTGGATCTTCCTCTCACAGATCCAATAACCCGCGAACGGATCCACACCTGTTGGGTTCGGGTCCCGACCCAAGGCGAACCCAAATCAACAAGGGGCAAATCAGGATCCCTGATTTAGCCAAATCAACAGTCCTGATTTGCTCCCACCGGGAATCATGGGCTAATTTCCCAAAACAGAATGGGAGGATTTTCCTCCTTGCTGTTAAGCAGGAAATCAGGCCCCTAACCGTTCCAAAGGCGACTATAAATATCACCCCTCTACCACCATGACCAGGTTAATCACTTCTTCACCACTTAAGCTCTTTCTTAATCTTTTTCTGATTACTGACAAGAGCGTCGGAGGGTGCGTCGCTGGAATCAACCCCGGTGTCTCGCACTTCCTTGCAGGTTGCGGCGGGAGCAAGAAGGCTGAGTCAACTGTTCAGGTTTTTCTCGGACCTACAAATTCTATCTGTTTACCCCCACACCGAAATCAGCGGTAACAGATTGGCGCCGTCTGTGGGAAAAACCACACGAACAGCCTCAACCCATTCTCCGTCGTCCTCTGCAGTCATGCCGCCGAAGAAGATCAGATCCAGAGGGTCGAACCGTGTGGGCAACCTCACCGACCCGGCGAATGAAGTCCCAGTCAATCCTATTCCTCAGTCCGACCTTCCTCCGCCGACTCAGCAGGTCCCACCTCCTCCTCCCAAGCAGCAACCCAACAATGGTCCGTCCGGTCATAACGGTCAGAAGGAGAAGCAGCCCCTCAATCCGGGCCATGTCTCGGTCCATAATGGGTCCTCGGACTCGATGGCTTCTCATCATCCCGACCTCCGCATCACACTTCTGAACCGCCCGAAGGACGACGACCTCCGAACCCATCTCGACGAGAGGCGGGCCCGAGAGGGAGCCTCCCGCCAGCGTCAAGGTGAACGGTCCCCACGTCGCCGGGACGGCAGAAGGTCTCCGGACCGCAGAGGCCGAGCGGCGTCCCCCGAGCACCGAAGAAGGAGGTCCCGTTCCCCCGGGGATCGGCGTCATCCGAGGGACCGAGATGTACCTATCAGTCGAGCCGAATTCCTCCAGTTTCAGGAGACCGTTCTGCAGGCTCTCAATCTTCGGCAGAACGTCCAGAATGCTCAGAGGGTTCCGACGCCCCCAGGGATCCCAGTCCTCGGCGCCGAACCCGGAGCCCTTCCCCGGCTCCCAGCCGCCAACAGCGGGAACAAAGCCCTCGCCGGTCCCAGGACTACCGGCGCCGCAGTCCACGCTCCCTTTCCTATGAAGAGGAGTTCGGGGGTTCATACGATTACCAGCGGAGGGACGACGCCCTCATCCGCCGTCTCCATGAGGTGGAAAGGCGTATCGGCTGCATGGACAGGGAGGAAGAGTCCCGAGCAGGAACCTTCCGTCCCAGCCGACCCCCCTTCTCACGGTCGATCATGGAGGCCCACATACCAAGGAGTTTCAAACCGCCACAGTTTGAAACATACTCAGGGGAATTCGACCCGGTCGATCACGTCGAAAGCTTCAAGACCCTGATGCTGATCCATCAAGCTTCCGACGCGGTGCTCTGCAGGACCTTCCCTGCCACCCTCAGGGGGTCGGCTCGGGAATGGTATTCCAGGCTCGCCCCCTCATCCATCTTCTCATTCGAGCAGTTCGAGACGCTGTTCATAACTCACTTCGTGAGTAGCCGGCGAGCCGAGAAGACAAGTCTTTCCCTACTGAACCTGCGGCAGGAGAGGGAAGAGAAGTTGCAGGACTATGTGAAAAGGTTCACCGCAGAGGTCAGGTCTATCGCCTCCTTGGACCAGTCCGTGGCCACCGTGGCGTTCCAGTCGAACGTCCTCAACGCCAACCTCCGATCGTCCCTAGCCAAGAAACCGCCGCATGACTTCGCCGACCTCCTCCTGAGGTGCGAGAAGTACATCCGAGCCGAGGAGGCTGAAGCCTTCCCGAGCTTCGGAGGGCCCTCCGCGGGTTCGAAGAGGAAGGCGACGGGGGAAGAAGGGTCCAAGAAAGCTCAAAAGGACATTGGCGGCCAGCGCCGCCCTCCCCCCAGGTTCGAAAAATTCACTCCCCTCACCACTAATGTCTCTACTATCCTAATGGAGGTGGAGAAGGAGGGAGTCATCCCTCCAGCTCCGAGGATGCACACCCCGGCGAAGAGGAGGAACAAAGATAAGTGGTGTCGTTACCACCGAGACCACGGGCACGACACGAATGACTGCCGGGCTTTGAGAGATGAGATTGAAGCCCTCATTCGGAGGGGGCAGTTGGCCAAGTTCGTGAAGGCTAACGATCGGACAGATCGCAGCTCCCCTCCGCCTTGGGGGGCTAACAAGCGCTCCGAGTGGCGCGAAGAGACACCCGAGTTCGAGGAGGAACGGGTTCTGCACTTGATCCACGGAGGCCCCATGGGGGGCTCCTCTAATTCCTCCCGGAAGGCCTTCGTCCGAGAGGTCAACTCGGTCCATAGTGCCCCTCCCCCGAAAGGTCTCGGCGTCCCTGTGTCTTTCTCCGATGCCGACTTCGAAGGGGTCCGAACCCCACACTGCGACGCCCTCGTCATCGACCTCCGCATGGCCAACTTCAAGGTGCAGAGGATTTTGGTGGACAACGGGAGTTCGGTCAATATCCTTTTCCTCTCAGCCTTCCGAGGCCTGCAGCTGTCCCGAGACCGTCTCAAGCCGGCCGGTTACACTCTCCACGGGTTCACGGGGGTCCCGGTAACCGTCGAGGGGGTGATAACCCTAGACATTATTGCGGGAAGCGCCCCTACTACCCGGACCGAGCCGATGGACTTCATGGTCGTCGACGTCCCGGCAGCATATAATGTCATCCTAGGCCGCCCCGGCCTAGCCGCCCTGGAGGCTGTCCCCTCGGCATACCATTTGAAAATGAAGTTCCCCACTCGGTCAGGAGTAGGGGAAGTCAGGGGAAGCCAGGAAATAGCCCGGAAGTGCTACATGACTTCCACCGGGGGACCAGTGCTCTCGCTCGAGACGCTGGAAATCCCCGAGCCGAAGGCCCGCCAGACGTCCGAGCCGGCGGACGAATTGGAAGAAGTGCTCTTCTCGGACGAGGATCCGAGCCGGAAATTTCTCATCAGCAAATCCTTGCCGACCGCACTGTGCTCGGACCTGATTAAATGCATTCGGGACAACCGTGACCTGTTTGCATGGTCAGCCGCGGACATGCCCGGCATTTCCGAGGAGCTCCTCGTCCATCGCTTAAGTGTCAAACCGGGGTGCAAACCGATCCAGCAGAAGAGGTGAAAGTTCGCTCCCGAGCGACAGCAGGCCATCAAGGAGGAGGTTGATAAACTTCTAAAGGCCAAGTTCATACAGGAGGTAAATTATCCCGAGTGGCTGTCGAACGTTGTAATGGTCAAGAAGTCCAATGGCTCGTGGAGGATATGCATTGACTTCACCGACCTGAACAAGGTGTGTCCGAAGGATCCCTTCCCGCTCCCGAACATCGACACCCTTATCGACGCCACCTCGGGCCACGGGCTCCTCAGCTTCATGGATGCCTTCTCGGGGTACAATCAAATCCGAATGTTCCCTCCGGACATTCTGAAGACTTCCTTCGTCACCGACCAAGGCCTCTACTGCTACCGGGTAATGCCGTTCGGCCTGAAGAACACGGGCGCCACCTACCAGCGCCTCGTCAACAAGGTCTTCCAGAGCCAGATCGGCCGAAACATGGAGGTGTACGTTGACGACATGCTCGTCAAGAGCATCCGCGGCACCAATCATGTAGCCGACCTCCAGGAGGCCTTCGGCGTGTTGAGGAAGCACAGCATGCGGCTGAACCCGAACAAGTGTGCGTTCGGGGTCTCCTCGGGAAAATTCCTCGGCTTCATGGTAAGCCAGCGAGGAATCGAAGCTAATCCCGAAAAGATTAAGGCCATATTAGACATGGCTCCGCCTCGGAACGTCAAGGAGGTGCAAAAGCTCACTGGCCGGCTCGCTGCTATCGGCCGGTTCCTTTCGAAGTCGGGGGAAAAGTGCCTTCCCTTCTTCAAAGCACTCAGGGGGGCCAAAGGTTTTGAATGGGGCCAACCACAACAGGAATCATTCGACCAGCTGAAGGCCTATTTGGTGAACCCCCCCTGCTCAGTAAACCGGTCCCGGGCGAGACTCTCTTCGTCTACTTGGCTACCTCCGAGCAGACCTTAAGTGCTGTCTTAGTGAGAGAGGAGGACCGGGCCCAGAGGCCTATCTACTACGTGAGCAAGGTGCTCCGGGACGCCGAGCTCCGCTATCCGAGGATAGAGAAGATAGCCTACGCTCTGGTCATGGCAGCGAGAAAACTTCGGCCATACTTTCAATCCCACTCGGTCGTTGTCCTCACCGACCAACCCCTCAAGCAGATCCTCCACAAGCCTGAGACCTCGGGCCGGCTGATGAAGTGGTCCATTGAGCTAAGTCAGCATGACATCTCTTATCAGCCTCGGACGGCAATTAAGGCACAGGCTCTCGCCGACTTCATCGTAGAGTCCACTATCCCCGAGGTCGGCCATGTCCCGAATGGGCCCCCCATTTGGACAGTTTTCGTGGACGGATCCTCTTGTAATGAAGGAAGCGGCGCCGGAATCATACTGAACGGCCCTGACAACTTCGTCCTCCAGTACGCCATCCGCATGAACTTCAAAGCCTCGAACAACGAGGCAGAGTACGAAGCACTCATCGCCGGGCTCAGACTCGCCCGAAGTGCTGGAGCCCAACGCCTTCGGATTCACAGTGACTCCCAACTAGTCGTGAACCAGGTCTCGGGCGAATATGAGGCCCGAGACGAGCGAATGGCGAAGTACCTCGCCAAGGTCCGGGGCCTCCTGAGCCGGTTCGAAGAGGCCACCATCGAACGAGTCCCTCGGGAAGAAAACTCACAGGCTGATGCCCTCTCCAAATTGGCTTCGTCCTCACTTCAAGGTCTCGAACAGACCGTGCTGATCGAAGTCCTCTCTAAGCCGAGCATCGAAGATGAGTCGCCCACCTCGGCGGAGTCGGTGCCAGTCATGCTACGAGACGATTGGATGAAGCCATTGATAGAATTCTTAAGGGATGGAGTTCTGCCTTCGGATCCCAAAGAGGCTCGCCGAGTCAGGACCCGGGCCGAGCAGTTTGTCCTAATCGAGGGTATCCTGTACAAACGCTCTTTCTCTCAGATAGACGGCCGGCCGTACTTAAGGTGCCTCTCTCCGGATCAAGCCGAATATGCCCTGCGAGAGCTCCACGAAGGCATCGGAGGGGCGCACTCAGGATTTAGGTCCTTGGCCCGAAAAGTTTTGAATTATGGGTATTTCTGGCCGACCCTCCTTCAAGATGCCGAGCGACACGTTCGGCAATGCAGTTCCTGTCAGAGACACTCTAACATCCGACGCCTCCCTCAGGCCAACCTCGCCTCCCTATCAAGTCCCATCCCCTTCGCAATGTGGGGCATGGACTTACTAGGGCCCTTCTCTCCAGCTCCGGGTCAGCTCAGGTTCTTGGTCGTAGCCATCGACTACTTCTCGAAGTGGGTCGAGGCCGAGCCCCTCGCCACTATAACCGAGAACAAAGTGGTACGGTTCTTCTGGAAGAGCATCATATGCAGGTTCGGAGTCCCCCGGGTCCTCATAACGGACAACGGGACTCAGTTCACAGGCGCAGCGTTCCGAGCTCTATGCGACAACCTGGCCATTCAGCAACGCTTCTCGTCCGTCTCCCATCCTCAGTCGAACGGACAGGCAGAAAATGCCAACCGGCAGATCCTCGCAGGTATCAAGAAAAGGCTCGACAAAAGTTCCAAGGGCTTATGGGTCGACCAACTCCCCAACGTCCTATGGAACTACCGCACGAGCAAACGGACCCCCACAGGCGAGTCCCCCTTCAACCTAACCTATGGGTCCGAGGCCGTGATACCTCTTGAGGTCGGAATACCATCCCCTCGGCTCACAGCCTATGACGAAGCACAGAATGCCAGAGACCTCAGAGCAGAATTGCACTTGATAGACGAGCTGAGGGAAAGGGCATCGATTCGGCAGCAGATCTACCGAAGAAGAGTTGAATTGGCATACAACAGGAAGGTCCGGCCCTCCAACCTTAAACAGGGAGATTTGGTCTTGAGAAAGCTAGCTATATCCCTCCCCAGTCAGAAGAGCAAGCTAGCCCCGAACTGGGAAGGGCCGTACAGGATTACGAAAGTTGTTCGGCCAGGAACATATCGCCTTGAAGACCTGGAGGGCAGAGAGCTTCCGAGGACTTGGAATGCCGACCACCTCCTGAAATACCAAGAAAGCGCTCCGGCGCCGCTCTGAGTAACATGGAGTATCGAGCCATTCCAGTCCTCCGACTTGTAACCCATTTTTCACAAATTGTACTATGTAAAACGGTTCACCGTTAAATATCAATAAAGAAAGCTCTATTATGTTTGTGAATCCGCATGTTTTTCTCCCCTCTTATCACCTGCCTTTTATATTGTGATTTCAACCAATGGTTCGGAGTCCACGTTCGGCTCGGCCTCATTCCCTCGGTTCGTCTCCGAACGGACCAGAGGTAGACTGCCGTTCCGAACTGCTCCCGCAGCCGTTGAACTATACCGATGGTTCGGAGTCCAACACTCGGCTCGACTTTACCTCCTCGGCTCGTCTCCGGACGAATCAGGGATAGATCGCCGTTCAGAATTGCTCCCGCAGCCATTGAACTATACCGATGGTTCGGAGTCCAACACTCGGCTCGACTTTACTTCCTCGGCTCGTCTCCGGACGAATCAGGGGTAGATCGCCGTTCGGAATTGCTCCCACAGCCGTTGAACTATACCGATGGTTCGGAGTCCAACACTCGGCTCGACTTTACTTCTTCGGCTCGTCTCCGGACGAATCAGGGGTAGATCGTCGTTCGGAATTGCTCCCACAACCGTTGAACTATACCAAAGGTCCGGAACACATAACCCGAACTCTCCTAACTATTAGCCGAAGCCCGAAGACCCACACCTTCGGCCGGCTACCGAGCAAGTGCTTTCCCGAGCTTGTAAACGGGGAAAACACACTTTCCCCTCAACTTTCGTGCATGATCTCGATCAGACGGCTCAGATCTTGCCACCTGCGCTAAACGACAAGATAACGTTTTCTTGGGGACTGAGCCGCCTCGAGATTCGCGCCTATGTTCGACGGCTCAGATCTCGCCACCTGCTCTAAACGACAAAATAGCACTTTCTTGGGCGCAGAGCCGCCTAGGAATTCGTACCGTACCGTGTCAGAGCCACTAAACGACAAAATACCGTACTCATGGGGACCCGTTCGGTTAAACAAACACGCTCGGTCCAAAGATCTCGGCACGACCGACACAATTATAAGCAAAGACAAATATGCAAAGCAATGAAAGGGAATTTTATTAATGGTCGGCGCATAATACAAAACATTCCATTACAAAGTGTTGGCAAACAAAATACACAACGCCCGACCCACTACACTTGTCTCTCATATAGAAACATCCTCACTAGACTGTTCGTCCTCCTCGGCTGGCAGCTCCTCTGCGCCCCCCCCGAAGCTTCGCCATCACAGCCTGCAAGTACCGAATCTCCGAGAGCAAGTCATCCCGCTCGGCAATAATCTTCGACTGGTTGTGCCGAATGCATTTGACCCGAAGAGCATTGCTGAATGCGGTTTGCGAGTCTTCATCCCCTCCTGCGGGGCTCAGCTCAACGATCCTATTCTCCAAACGTTGGATCTCGGCTTCCCGGAGATCGAGGACGGACGAAAGGTGGGCCCGCTCACTCTCAGCCCGGCGTAACTTCAGATCGGCGCTCCTAGGGCTCAGAACCACCGTCCCGGAAGTGGCCTCGGATTCGGAGTCATCATTCGAACGATCGGAGTCCGAGCCATGGATCGTCACCACGAGCTGAAAGGAAGGGAAAACGAATAACACAATTTCAATACACTGCCGATGTCTAACACTTGAAAATTTTCCAAAAAGATTCGCATTCAGACATAATAGTGTTACAGACAGCCGAACCGACCCCATAATTAGGTTTTTACAACAACCAACAAAAATAGAAAATGACATGATCAGGGCCTCTTCGGAAGGGGAATGCTTCGGTTTAGGGAAACGCGAGGACGACGAGGCCTGCCTTCCGAGCTCGACCCTAAACCAACGAAGCGCGATCCCCCTTCACTGCTAGTCCTAACGGCGACGCCGACCGAGGCACCGCTCGACGAGACAGCCGCGCTACTTTGAGCATCGGCCGGACTCCGCCTGGTCATAGGCGAGCACGTCGCAAGTTCGTAAAACGTAATCCCCCTCTCGCTCTCCTCGCGAGTGCACGACGTGCTGCGGACATTAGCTCTCTCCGACACGGGCTTGAGCGACGCGATCTCCTCCTCTAGTTCGATAATTCTATCCCTCAAGACGTCGTCCTTCGCCAACTTCTTCGGTCGAGGGGCCCTCAACGAGCCCGAGGCATTGGCACTATCAGCCGCAAGCCGTCGGTAATGGGTGACCTCAATCCCCCTATCTATTGTGATCCTTCTGAGCCTGTCGATTTCGGCTGATAGCCTCTTGCGCTCGGTTGACGCTTTCTCCAGTTCGGAAGTCAGCTTTTCTCCCTCCGCCGAACGTTCTTTGTCCGCTAACTCCAAGTATTGGACCTTAGCCAAGAGGTCGTCATTCTTCTGCTCGGCGGCAGCGAGCTCTCTACGGAGACTCTCGACTTCGCCTTCGGGACAAGGAGCTGGGGGGTGCTTCCGCAGTTGCCACAGCTCGCGACAATACCTCCGCAGAGCTGCCTTCGTCTCCTCCAGCCTGCCGAGCAGGAGAAATCGATTATACCGGCTCTGAAAGAGCTCGCCCTTTGTTTTCGCCAGCTCCTTCCGAAGGTATACAACCTCCGTGATCGGACCGAATCTCACCTGAAAAGCAGAGATAAATCCGAGGCCCAACACTTGAAGAAATTTACGCCAAATCAGACACTAAATCCGAGACTCAACACTTGGACAAATTTTGGCCAAACAAAACATTTTTTCATTCAAGATTCAAAGAGAAAGTTCTACAACAGCGGTGGCCAGTCCGCAGTTAGGCTTACAAAAAGTGACAAGATACCAAAAGACAAAAAAGAAAAAAGACAACCGAGTCAGGGGTCGACCTTTTTGTCGTTCGGGTCCGTCGACCCCCCGGCCTTGTCCTCGCCATCGCCCCCGCCTCCGCCTTCGCTCCTGCTCTCCTCCTCGGAGTCGTCCTCCTCTTCGCCCTCGGCCTCGGCCTTCCATGGGTCCTCGACGGGTTCCGTCTCCCCCTCAGGGTCGAGCAACCCCTCGGGGACACCCTCCTCCCCTTCCACGAGGTCGTAAAAGTTGTAGGAGGACGTGTCGAAGCCCGGGGTTCTTGGCGGCTACGTGTTGCAAGGCTCGACCATAGGCATCCATCATGTTTTGGAGCATGTGCTGCGCAGCCTCCTCCTGCACGGCCTTCTTCACCTTCCTCACCTTCCTGAGGTGTTTGGCCTTCATCTTCTCGGCCCTCTTCCGAGCCTCCTCCGCTTCCGACCGAGCCTTGGCCAGCTCCTCCTTCAGCTCGGCTGCCTCCTTCACCGACGCCTCGAGCTTGGCCGTCGTATCCTTCAGCTCGGCCGCCTCCTTCTCCGAGGCCTCAAGCTTGGCCGCCGTGTCCTTTGACAGCTGAATGGCGTCGGCCAGCTGCTTCTCCAGCCCTCCTACTTCGGCAGCCCTCTTCGTCGAGAGAAGCAGCTCGGCATCAAGCTGCTTCGCGACCTTGACGCGCTCCGCCCTCTCCCGCTCCTTCTCCTGCTCCTTGTTTGCCAACTCCTCGACCAGGAAATTGAAGTGGCAGAGGGTCTGAAAGAGAACAACCCGTTAAAATCCGAATCCAAGAACTTGGAGAAATTCCAAGGAAGAAATTTGGACGAAGAAGAGCTCGGCCTACTTACCGACATGGTATTCCGGGCAATCTGCATCACGGCGTCCCCTGCCATCCCGGCCTTCAGGGTCGCTCGATCCTTAGGGGTCGGCAGGTGCCTCACCGCCTCCATGCAGATGTTCCCGTCGCCCAAGAAGCCATCGACGTTCATCACCTGCCAGTCGGGGACGAAGATCTGCTTATGACGCTCGGTCAAGATCTTCTCCGCATCGGCGGTAAGGGGCGGAACTGGGAGGGACAGCGCATCCTTCACCCCGAACACGCTGCTCGACGAACCGGGAGCATCCGCCTTCGGGGTCGGTGCAGGCATCCGAGGCGAGGGGATCGGAGACCATGACCCCCCCTGCTCGGGGACCATGACCTTCGTCGGAGAGACAAGGACCTCGATCTCCCCCTCCTTGAGGACCGCGACCTTCGGTTGGTCGGCAGCCTTCACAACCGAGGGCTTCTTCGAAGCTCGGCTGTCCTGAGGCGCTGCCGACGGCCTCTTCTTCTTCTCCTGCTCTGCCCTGCCCTTCGCCACCAGAGCCTTGTAATCAAGCTTCATCGTCTCTGCAAAAGCCGAATGAAAAAACTTAGAAAAATTTTCATGAACTTTAAACAAAGAGCACAAATACCAGAAGCATACGAGGGTCGATCGGACTGAGACCCCCACGGAACAGATGCTCCTCCGTAATATCTTTCCAGCTCAGCACTGGCAGGGCGAGGAGCTTCTTCTGGACCTCCTTGTCCTCATCACTCAGCGGCGCCTCTCTCTTGGTCCGCTTGGGCAGACCTTCCTTCGCCCAAACCGTCGGTATCACCCATGGCGTCAAAGCTCGGACGAGGAAGTACTTCTCCTTCCAATGTTTGATCGAGTCCGGGTTCTCGATCAACTTAACTCCCGTCCGAGGAGAAAGGAAAAACCTCTGCTCATCCCACTTCGGCTGGCAAGGTCGGAAGAGACTCCGAAAGAGGAACATAGTCGGCTTGGCGCCGACCTCTTGGCATCGAAGGACGAACGCCACGACGTGCCTCCATGTGTTCGGCATCAGTTGGGCGGGACTCAAACCGTACCAGACCAGGACTTCAACCACGAACGGGTGGAGGGGAAAGCGGAGTCCGGCAATGAGGGAGTCGACCGGAAAGACACATACGTCCGACGAGGACTTTGTGTTGGCTCGGAATCCCGGCCCAGGAAGGAGCAGTACATACTCAAGCGGGATCCGGAAACCCTCTCGGATCTGACGAAGATCGGTCTCGGTAAGAGTCGAGATCCTATGGTCCACCTCGGACAGCTCCCTAGGCTCGTTCTTCTCCACCAGCTTAGCCGTACCTTGAGTAACTCTCTCCAAGGTATCCTCGGCGTAATCCCGGACGCCCCCCACGCTCGACAGGGCGATGGGCTGCCGACCAAACGCCCCCGCTCTCTTCGGTGTTTCCACTATCGTGACCACGGCTTTACCCTTTCGGGACTCCGCCACGACTTCCTCGGGCACTTCAGCCACTTCGCCCTCTTTATCCGGACGAACGACGTCTTGCTCGCTCGGCTCCACTACTCCCTTCCCTTTATCCCCTCGGCCAACGGCTTGCTCCGAGGCAGGGGTCTCAGCCGAAATCTTAACCATTTTTCCTAAAAGAGAAGGGAAAGAGACTGACCTTGAAGTGACAAGTGCGGTCGGAAAGTTCGCTGGAAACAAGGAACGCTACCGCGACGGCTAGCAACGCCACCAGAGAGCTAAAAACTTCGAAGCAAAGTAAAAACTGAAGAGAGAGAGTAAAAGTGAAAAGTGAGACTTGGTCTAAGGGGGGGTGAAGATTTATAGTAAAAATGGGACGTCCCTTGGACTTCCAAACGAAAGTTTGCGACTTTTGGGCTGCTCTCGAAACGTCGCGAAGGCCCATCACCACTGTCTCCATCACCAAGTCAACTAGCTCGGCTCCAGGGGATCTGAATCCGAGCTACAAGCAATCCGAACATGCCGGCAATAGGGTCCGGTCGGAATCCGAGCAAGTGCCTTCCCGAGCGTGTAAACGGGGAAAACTCACTTTCCCCTCAACTTTCGTGCCTGATCTCGATCAGACGGCCCAGATCTCGCCGAGAACACTAAACGACAAGATAGTGTTTTCTTGGGAGCTGCGCCCGTCTCGAGATGCGCGCCACCGTCCAACGGCTCAGGGTGCGCCACGTCGCTCGGACGATTGAACCCTCGGACGCTCCACCTATGTCTAGAGGAACCAGGAAAAATTTTGATTCAAAGTTTTAAGGCACCGCCCTCGGCGAGCACCCCCCAGGTCCCGTGTCTCAGTCGGTATTCCGCCGACCCACGGGCCCCGGTCAAAAACAGATCGGCACTCCCCCCATCTCTAACTCCTCCGGGCTGACATCTATCAGAAGCCATCAGCCCAGAAGGAAGACAGAGATGGGAGGGGGCCCATCAACACTCAGAGATCAGGAGAAGCGCACCATTCCGAGCTAGTTGGTAGCAACTGGAAGGCTCGGCTCATCAGAGGACTCTGACAACAGCGCCTTCACAGTTGCTAACAACGGGCTCGGACGGTCCGGAAGCCCGAGCCACGACTCATGGCGGAGAAGCGCACCATTCCGAGTTAGTTGGTTGCAACTGGAAGGCTCGGCTTGTCAGAGGACTCTGGAAACAGCGCCTTCACAGTTGCAACAAACGGACTCAGATGGTCCGGAAATCGGCATCGGACATGGATCATCACCTCTTCCACCAAGATCTCCGCCTACCTAGACACCCACTTCGGAGCGACCAAAGAAAGCAGAAGATCTTGGTGGAAGAACGACCACCCGTCCTTCCGAAGTGGCCCACACCCCGGGTCCGGACTATGATCGTCGCCACTACTGCCTTATTCCCTCCCGCTCCTGACATCCCCTTCGGAGCAGTGAGGAACGGGAGAAGAACAAGACAACAGGGCGACCACCCGTCCTTCTGAAGTAACTCATCCCTCGGGTCCGGACTACGGTCGTCGCCACTACTGCCTCGTTCCCCCCCGCTCCTGACATCCACTTTGGGGCCGTCAGGAACAGAGGGAAAACCAGGCAGAAGAGCAACCACCCCCCCGGACCTCAAAAGAGAAGCTACCCAAGGCAGATACCTCCGAGGTGTGAAACTCTATGCTGATGGTAATTGAAATGACAAAGGGAGTGGGGTACTTATAGCCTGCCTCCAAGAACCAGCCATTATGACCCTCGGAAGTTGAAACGCTGCGTATTAATTGAGGGAGTTGTCCTTAATGACCTTGGGAAGGCAGAACGCCGCGCAAGTCCCGAAGCACCATTAATACCATTGGGAACAGAGTCATCTCGGATTGCCAAAACCACAGGCCCTCGGTCGGCCACCGAGCAAGTGCCTTCCCGAGCGTGTAAACGGGGAAAACTCACTTTCCCCTCAACTTTCGCACCTGATCTCGATCAGACGGCCCAGATCTCGTCGAGAACACTAAATGACAAGATAGTGTTTTCTTGGGAGCTGCGCCAGTCTCGAGATGCGTGCCAACATCCAACAGCTCAGATAGCGCCACGCCGCTCGAACGACCGAGGCCACACTTCCTCGGTCGGCTACCGAGCAAGTGCCTCCCTGAGTTGGTAAATGGAGAAAAAAGACACCGAGCTACTTAGACCGATGGATCTCTCAGAAATTCGCGCTCCCAATGATGAACAGCCCAGATTGCGCCACGTGCGCTAAAAGACAAGATAGTGTTTTCTTGGGAGCTGCGCCAGTCTCGAGATGCGTGCCAACATCCAACAGCTCAGATAGCGCCACGCCGCTCGGACGACCGAGGCCACACTTCCTCGGTCGGCTACCGAGCAAGTGCCTTCCCGAGCTGGTAAATGGAGAAAAAAGACACCGAGCTACTTAGACCGATGGATCTCTCAGAAATTCGCGCTCCCAATGATGAACAGCCCAGATTGCGCCACGTGCGCTAAAAGACAAGATAGCATTTTCTTGGGAACCGCGCCGGTCTCGAGATGCGCACCAGCATCCGACAGCTCAGATAGCGCCACGTCGCTCGGCCTGCCGAACCCCCTACCTCCGGTCGGCAGCCGAGCAAGCGCCTTTCCGAGCTCGTAAACGGAGAAAAACGCTGCCGAGCGGTAACAGCCGTCAGATCTTTCCGAAATTTGTGCTCGTCCATGATCAACGACTCAGAACGAGCCACGTCATTAATCGGTATTTAAATCGTTTTTTATTTATTTAAATCGTTTTATTTATTTAAAAATTGCGAAAAAATTGCTAAAAATTCGGGAAAATTAACTAAAAATTCTGAAAAATAGTTGAAAATTTGGGGGCCCATTTTCGAACCCCTGAACGAACAATTACTGCCTGGAATGTACTGTTAAAGGCCCCCGAATGACTAGTGAACACGTCGCAAAATTAAATAAATAGTCCGAAAAATAGATAAAAACCCTCAAATACCCGATGTGACCAGAGAACAACAAGCGGCATCAAAAAATTACCTCACTACCCCCTTCGAGATTCGAAATCCTCCATTCGGACACCGATACAACTCCACCAGCCACTAAAACAGTTAAACTACTCCTCAAAGTCTGATCACGCTCAGTCTTTAGGAGTGGGGGGCTCGTGATATGGCTAAAAATGGGGTTAAATCGGAGCCGTCCAGATTGGGCACGAATCTTGATGTTCGGGGGTAAAACAGTAATTTCACATTCAAGTGGACCCAAGGTGGGTACTGGATCTTCCTCTCACAGATCCAATAACCCGCGAACGGATCCACACCTGTTGGGTTCGGGTCCCGACCCAAGGCGAACCCAAATCAACAAGGGGCAAATCAGGATCCCTGATTTAGCCAAATCAACAGCCCTGATTTGCTCCCACCGGGAATCATGGGCTAATTTCCCAAAACAGAATGGAAGGATTTTCCTCCTTGCTGTTAAGCAGGAAATCAGGCCCCTAACCGTTCCAAAGGCGACTATAAATATCACCCCTCTACCACCATGACCAGGTTAATCACTTCTTCACCACTTAAGCTCTTTCTTAATCTTTTTCTGATTACTGACAAGAGCGTCGGAGGGTGCGTCGCCGGAATAAACCCCGGTGTCTCGCACTTCCTTGCAGGTTGCGGCGGGAGCAAGAAGGCTGAGTCAACTGTTCAGGTTTTTCTCGGACCTACAAATTCTATCTGTTTACCCCCACACCGAAATCAGCGGTAACAGTGACCTTTCTTTAAATTTTAAAAGTTTTTGGGTTTTAAGATAATTTCTATTTTTATTATTAGATTTTAGTTTTTCTATTCTATAGCTTGTAAATTAGTAATAAATTTACGGAAAATTACAGAAATTAGGTAAAAATTACTTACTCTGTACTGGCTCTGATACAAACTTGTGTGCGAAGCGTGAAATCTCTCCTGCAAATTAAAATTAATGGGAGTATCAAAAACATTAAAACTTTAAATCTTTAAAGGATCGAAATTTTTTAAAGATGATAATTTTCTGTAAAATAATATTCTTCGAAATAATGTATATTGTCTATCTCAAAAAAGTAATCCATTGTATCTTCAAGATCTCCCATATATTCTAATGCTGTCTCAGATATTTCACTATTACTATCATATGGAGGTTCTTCGAGTTCTTCTGTATGTCTATTTCCTTCTCTTATTTGTTCATATTCTTCTAGAAATTGTCTATATGCTGTTGTAGGGCTCCAGATATAACTACTAAATTCACCATTCTCATAGAATAATAAAGATCTTTCATAAAAAGATAAATCATCAATTATTTCGACATTTACATTACTTGTTTCACCAGGATTTATTTGATTTATTGTTATAATTATTACTCGTTGAACACTGAAGAAGAATAATTTGAATTCATAATTGTCATTCATGCTTGTTACTCTATGAGGATAATAAACATCGAAAACTAGTATTCTATCACTTCCTTGATAATTAATCATTAATTCGAATATTTCTGAGGCAATACTTAAACTATTATTATCCATTAGTCCTATTGAACAATAATCATGAGTATAGAGAGATTTCTAAGGATACCCTAAAAATCAAAACAAATGGCCCATCATGCTTCCGACCAAGTTAAAGCTCTTTGAGCTGCTCTGTACCAGTTACTACCAGTGGATAAAATACCTCTGGTATGCACCCCGATTTCTGTGCTCCTTTTACGTTCCTCCCATCCCAGGATTACTATGCTCTTAAAAGAGCTTCATCCGAGAGATACGCCTAGAACAACTAATAGCACTTCGATACAGGAAACCACAACCTAGCTCGTTTCCTGCTACTAGGTGTATAGTCTAACTTTAGAAGGTAACAAATGAGTCTTTTTTGCAAGATCCTTGAGGTAGAGCCTTACAAAACTCTCCCTATATAAGAAAAATTAGTTGCTCATACCTTATTTAGTAAAAGATCTTGTAGAGAAATTCATAGAAAGATAATTTTATTGCTCTGGATCTCCCTACAGATTTTTCTTACAAGCTTATATGGAGGATCTAGATAGTCTGCCTTCGCTCGTGCTTAGCTTTCCCTTTTATAGACCAAGGGATCAGCTTACAACAAGTTTTCATGCGTCACTGCTTACATCATATGTTCAATAATTGTGATAAATATGTAAGTGCTTACATCAGCTTACAATAACTATTCAGATTACATTTTGGCCTATTCTAGGAAAAGAGATTCCTCTTGGCCTACATCTTCACATGCTCCACATTTATGTTGGTGTTCTATCTTCATCAAGCTACAGTAATATACAACTGTCTCTTCTGTCATTGTCATTGCTCCTGTAGATAGTATCTGATACTAGCTGCCAAACAGCTCATGCTTATCTTGTGGCTGTTTGATCTTTGCTATACTATATATTATTATTTTATCTGGATCTGGGCTGTCATAGATTCATATATTGCTGTCTCTTTGTTTTATGTCTTTTAATTCACAGTACATATTCCTGAAGCCCATTGCCCTTCTTTCTAGGATTAATTTCTCAAATTCTTCAGTTTTAAATGGTACAATATTCGATGCTCCATAGATCATTTAGGTAGTCATCCCTATTTTTATAACATGTTCTGCTGGAAGTTCTTCATCGTCATTAAGATACTCGGAGATGGTTGAATACATTTTGACATATATTTTTGAAGCCTTGGTGAGCCCAAAATAACTTTTGGCTGCTTTGTAAATTTCTCTTGGTAGTTGGATTAGTTTTTCACATTCTCTGGACGGATAGATGCAATGAATAAGTCCTCTTTCCAACAATGTCCTAGTTGTTCTTGGATTAGCTCCTGGTAGGATGATGGCCTTGTTCATGTGCTGTTGTGATATGCTCTTGATGAACTGGTTCTCCTCTGTTACTTGGCATAGTTTTTGAATATATTGTAAAAATAATATTTTCTTCGATACTTTGGTAGGAGCTTTCTCAGTAAGAAGTGTCTCCTTGTATGTAGTTTTATTTGAGGATGTAATTGCTTCTTCTTTTACTGGCTGAGAAGGCTCACTTATCTCACTCATTTTCTTGCTATTATTGTCCACCATATTTTCTGTGGTTACATGCTGACTTACATGCTGATAGAACAGACTTTGGAGTCTGCATATTTGTAGTTGTAATTGATTAAATGTTCCTTTTAATTGCTCCATTGTTTCCTTGTTGTAAATAACATCTTGTTCTATTTGCTGAACTCTAGTTTCCATTCTGCAACAAGTGAAATAGTTAATTTCTTGATAAAAAATTAGCTAAAATATTATCTTTTCCTTTTATGTTTTCTATTAAGAAATTGCAATGTGCTAACTTCATTTGCCGCCTTATCAATCTTTTGTTTGCTATGGTTGGGTCTATTATTTTGTTAATCCAACTCTTTGCTTGGGTATTATCTATCCTTACTGTAAATTTTGTATGTATTATAAATAATTCAAAATTTTTTATAGCTTTTAAGATTGCTAGTAGTTCTTTTTCGTTTATGTCGTAATTTTGTTGGATTTGTGTGAAAGATCTACTAGTATATCTGGCTAGTTTTTCTTCCTTTTCTCCTATTTCAACAAATTTTAATACTACTCCCTAATTGTTTTCACATGCATTTGTTTCTATTATCCATGAACATTCTTTAATAGGTAATCTTAGCTTATGTAATTCTTAAGTTTGTTGTTTTAATAATTTAAGTTTCTCTTCATCCTCCGGGGTCCATTCTCATTTCTTAAACTTTTTTAGTTTTTGTTGTAACCAATTTGTTTTTGCTGATAAATTTGGTATGTAACCTCTTGTTTGATTTAGTAACCCTATTATAGATTGTACTTCTCTCTTTTTTTTAGGATATTAGGAAAAGTCTTTATTTTTTCTGCTATATGTGGTTGTAATTCTATTCATTCATGTGATAATTTTGTTCTAAGAATTCTATCTCAGTTTTGAATAATTTCATTTTCTTTTTTGATAGTATAATACCTGTATTTTTCACTATTTCTATGAATTTTAGTAGATGTTCTTTATGTTGTTCTTCGTTTTCGGATCCTATTAGAATATCATCTACATATACTAATATAAAATTGTTGTATCTTTCAAAAATTTTATCCATATACTCTTGAAATATTTCTGGGCTGTTTTTATAACCGAATGGTAATACATTCCATTCATAAAATCCCAGAGGTGTGCTAAATGCTGTTAAAGGTTTTGAATCTTCTGTTAGTTGTACATGATAAAATCCTGATTTACAATCAAATTTCGAATATATTTTTCTTGTTCTTACTGTGTTAATTAGTAGTATTTGCATGTCTGGTAGTGGGTATCCAAACCTCTTAGTATTTTTATTTAGTTCCTTATAATTTACTACCAATCGAGATTTACCTCTTTTTTTTTCTGAATGCTTTCTTACTATGAATGCTGGTGATGAATGTGGACTTTGTGATTTTCTTATGTAATTATTTTCCATTAATTCTTTTATATGTATTTTGAACTCTTCTAGATCTGTTGGAGTATGTCTTATAGGTTTAATTTTTATTATTTTGTTCTTATCTATTAACTCTATGTGTGTTGTGGGTTTACTTAAGTCCCATTTTGCCAAGGGATCTTCTCCGCACAGATCTTCTAATTGTTTTTGTAAAATTTCTTTTGTAGTTATTTTTTAAATATGTTGTATTCTAGTTTTGTTTGGTAAATATTGATATTCACCACGCTTGATTGAAGAAACTCTGACATGTGGTAGGTCGGTTCTAGAATAAGGTTGGAAATATTCTAATTGCTATTGCTTGGTGTCGGCAAGGTGTTGTAAATACGACTGATTTATGTGATATGGTTATGGATAGTATTGTTGGAAAAAATCGTTTCCTAAGAGTACATCATTATTCATATCATCAAACTGGTATATTATTAGTATTTTTAGTATGTAACTTCCTATTTGTACATCAACATTTTGTTGATATTTGTCAAGTATGATAGTTTGTCCAATTAATCCAGCTATTGTTTTTTTATTATATCCATCTTGTTTCCATTTTGGTAGTATATTTTCGCGCCATAGGCTAGTGCCTGCTTCGGTATCTATTAGACTGTGATAGTTTCTTGATTTGTATCCTTCGTAAACAAATTATGTTAGAATGTATAATGTGTTTTTTGTTGCTCTTAATGGATTCATTTGTCCAATATCCTATTTATTACCATACTTTCATTTTTTTACCTTTATTGTGATTTTCTCTTCTTGAATTGAGTAAGGTTGTACTGATGTAAGGAAGTCAGTTCCTAATAACATTTCATTTACATGGTGTTCAGGGTCTACGTACGTGTAAGTGAAATAACATTTCCTTTATACCATTTATCCTTAGTGGTAGTATAATTTTATGTACAATTGGATGTCTATTATTGTAATAGTCTAGGTAGTAATATGGGTTTTCTAATGTTATTAATTCAGTGGTTTTTACATTTGTTTGTTTAATATGTGAATTAGTAGCTCCTGTATCTACTAATGCTATTTTCTTATTCCATTTCCCATTGTCATAATATTCTATTTTTCTTTTAAATTGGTTATTGTTTTGGTGTTCTAATGTATTTATTATTGGTATTAATTCTAATGCTTGCTGTTTATTTCTTATTGATAGTGATCTCTTTCCGAACATTATTTGTGGTGCTTTTCCTTTTGCAGTTTTTTTTTGCTTTATTAAAGTCGAATTCTATATAATTTGGTATAGTCATTTCCGAATTTTCTCTAGCTGGTTTGTATCTTATGATTTCGCTGAATAGAGGCTCTATTTTAAAATTATCTGTATTTCTATTTTTTTTACTTCGTGCTTGCTAGTGAAAGCGTAAATGTTTTTTATTTGTATACTCATAACTTTGCTTTTTTCTATCATTTCTATACCTGATAATCTATGATATATGACTGGACTTTTAACTTTATTTTCTTCTGCCATACTTATAGAGAAATTATGTTTTATTGTAAACTTTATCTTTTGGAACATTAGGTTTTCTTGTACTATTCCTATTAAGGCATCTTATGTACTTGATATTATCCTATCATCCATTAGGTATATTTCGAGGGGTGTATTTATCCCTTCCTTAAAATATGCTTTCATTATTATTTGTACAGCTCCTAAATGTATGTGTCTTAATGTTTTTCAGGTTTTTTCATTTATTTTTTCCATCTCTTGTCTTATTATTCTTTCGGTTATTAATGGAATTATGGTTTTTCCTTGTGCTTGTTCAATGTCTATAGGTTGTTCATTATTCCTAGCTATTATAATGATACTTTTCTTTCTTTCGAATATTGGTAGTTTAAAAATTTTTTTTGGATTTATATCTAATTTGGTCGCTCTTATTTTATCGTATTTTTGTATGTCAAAGCACATTCTTTTCCTCACTTCTTCATTGTTTTCTTCTCTTTCTGAAGGTTCTCCTATTTCTATTAAATCTGTCATCATGTTTATTTCACATTTTTCTGTTTCACCTTCACTACTTCCACTATCTTCTTCCATTACCATTATTTCTTCATCTTCACTTATTTCTGACCATTCTTCATCACATTCTATGGGTTCATAATTTATGTTATTCATCTCTTCAATTTCTTCTACGTATTTTATATATTTTTTTTTCATTCTTTTAGGACAATTTGGTGATATATGTCCTACCTCTCCACATATGTAACTATTATATTTCTTAGGGTTTTTCGTATACTGCCTATTTTTATTCTTATTCAGTTTTCTAAAGTATTTCTTATAGGGTTTTTTTATATCTCTTAAAAGTTTTTCTATATTTTGGTTTACATTTTTGGAATTTGTGATTATTCTTCTTTGTATATTTATAGTTATTATTGCATCCCCAATGATTCGGCCTTGCATCCTCACAACAAATTCTTTGTTTATATGTTATATAATATTTCATTGTTGCTCTAGCATCTTGGCATACTTTGTATCTATAATCTTTTGCGAATTGTGTTCTATACCCTAAAGTGTCTACTTCCCGGTTTACTTTCTCACTTATGTATGCACTATATATATTTATACTCCATGGATTAGGTAGTTTTAGAAAGAATGAGTCCAAAATTGGACTCCTTTCTTCTTTTGTATAATAACTATCTTGAAAATATTCTCGGAATTCACAAGCATAGTTGTCAAAATAGCACATGTCGCATATTTCTAAGTTACTTAGTCTCCATCTTGCTTGATTCTTTTTATATATAGTGTGTTTTTCTCCTTTATCGTATACATTGAATTCAGTTCTTATTGCTTTTTCGTAATTTGTAATTATTTCTTTTAGACCTAAGGTTCGTTGAGTTGAGCTTTCTCAGTTCCTCTATCATCAATTGGTCTTGATTTTCTTACAGTATCTCCCTCTTCTTTCTCTAGACCATTCCACCATTTTGCTACTACTCCCATAAAGGTGGCTTCTATAAATTTCTCAAATGTATTTTCGGTAAGGTTTTGCCTAAATCCTACTATTAGTGGGGCTTTTACCCATTCTTCAATTGTCCTATCTACGTCTTTTACGCAATCTAGGTCTAACCATTCTCCATTTCCTGCTATTCCTTTTTTGTAGTGTTCTGTAGGTTCATATTTTGGGGTTTCTTTTTCTTTATCTTTTCCTAGTTGCATTCTTCTTTTTGTGTTTTGTCATTTCCATGGTAATTGGTAAGGTTTTTTGTTAGGTGGTGGTCAAAAGATTTCGTACATATTACTTGAAATTTCTGAAGGTTTTGCAATAATCTTATCTTGGTCCATTTTTATTGCTTCATTTGTTATATCTAGATTTTTCAAGGCTTCTTCTACTTCTTCTGAATTAGGATTTGTCATTAAATCTTCTATTTCCAAGATATTTATATTAAGTTTTGTTATGGCTTCTAACTCTTTCATACCTTCTTCCGTTATGCCTGATTCTTCTTCTGGGTAGTCAGTTATATATTTACCTAATTCTTTTATATTTTTAGTTATGATTTTTAAATCTTTTCTTATATCTCCTACAATTTCAGGACCATTGTAATCTTCTTCCAACTTTTGTATGTTTATCATATAAATTTTTGGATTATGTTAGGATTTAATGCAACTGCTTCATTGGTCATACTTAGCCTGTTATTTTGTATGCTAGTAGGTGTTGGTAATACCAACTTGCTTCTTCGTTCCTGTAATCTAATACTTTGTATGCTATCTCTTTTTGTATCTCTTTAGGTAGTTTATTTGTTACTTTACTTGTTAGTAACAAATTTCTAATATTTCTCTATTAGCAATATGGTTCCTTTCTATTAATTTCCTGTCAATGTATCTAATTTTAAATTTTGAAAGATTTTTTTGATTTTAGTTTCTTTATTTTTTGTGATATATCCAGCTTTTATAGGGATTATAATTTATAATTTGTAAAGTAGGGTTATATAGAAAGTTTTGTTTTTAGGATATTACTAGATTTGCCAGTGGGCACGTGCCTACGACACGTTTTCAGAACGATACAACATATGAAAGTCTTGTAAACAGTAAAACAATAATTATGTAGCTCAAGTTTGAATAGTAAAGCAATAATTAGTTGTAAATAAAAGTCCATGTTTCCATTGGTATATGTTGAAAAATAATTATAAATGGTGGTGTAAAATCCAACTTCTTAAAACTGAGTATGGAAAATGATGAAATTTAACTGTTGATGAGATATTTGCTATTTTCAATGTAACATGAGCAATAAAAAATGCATAAAAAAACTGAAAATTTACAAACCTGAAATATGAAAATATAAATTTTTGAGTAATAGAGAGAGATTGAGAAGGAGGGAGAGAGAGAGAGAGATAAATAAATAAATAAATAAATAAATAAATAAATAAATAAATAAATAAATAAAGGAGTTGTTTTGGGAATTTAAATTTGAGTTTTTTGGGAAAACTTTTGGGCGGGAAAATATATTTTGTGAGGTTAGATCTGGACCATTGATTTCAACCCAATTGAATGAGAGCCACTTGATAGCTTTCTTTGTGTTTTATTATATAGATATTAAAAAGGGTTAGTTAACTAAATATTTTGTAAAAGTGGGTCAATTCACTAAATTTTTTTGAAAGTGAGTCTTTTGGCTAAATATTTTTCAAAAGAGGGACAGGTAGTTTGGTTAACTCTCAAATCCATTTTATCCATTTTACTTTATAAACAGACACATTACCTTTACTATTTCAACATATATATATTTATATATATTATTATATATATTATACTCTTTTGAAACTACGGGGTGTTACACACACTCCAAAATTTATTTTGAAAACAAATACGCTCATATACGAACACCGAAACACGTGTGTCGCACGTAAAATACCGAAATACGAAAATTGACTTTATCAACGGAAAAATGTTAAACATGATCAAATACAATATAAGAAAATATATTTATTAATTTTTATATATTCCATGACGTAATTACTACGTACATAAGAAACACGTGCATTACACGTACAAAATTATTTTAATCAAAATAGGGGGAAATGAATTTCCGTTACATAAAATAAATAATTTAAACGCATATAAAATATTACACGTAGCGGTGAAAACACATAATCGATACGTGCATCAAAACACGTAAAAAACATGTAAAACTCAGAGATTAAAATTCAGTATTTTAGTTAACCCAAATAGGATAAAATGTACGGAAAATGCATAAATAGTCGGTAATCAAAATATGTGGTGAAAACACATTACAAAATATATATGCGTAACACACGAGAGCAAAATTGTCATTTCGAATTTTGCGGGGTGTTACACTTAGGGTTCGGAAGAGGAGAGATTGGAAATGGAGAGATCGAGGGTTTGGGGTTAGGAGGTATGATGGCACAGTGGAGGGACGACGCGATGGAACGACAGCGCGTTAAAGGGACGACGCGGTGGAACGACGGCGTAGTGACGATGCATAGGACGGACGACACTGCAGTGTGGTGGCTTCGATGGTTCGGGAGAGAGAAAGGAAGAGGAATAGTCGGGGTTTTGAAAGAGAGAGTGGGAGATGAACAGTCTGGGTTTTGGGTTATAGAGAAAGAAAAATTAATTTATATGGGTAGTTTACGTGTTTGATGAGTTTATATTGGAGATTTTGGTTGTACGTGCATTGCACTAGTTGGTAGATTTACAAATGACACTAAGGCCTTCTCCCATTATAGTATTAGAGATTATGATTGGAAACCAAAAAATGGTTTCAGATAGAGATGGAACTACTCTGGTTGTTTTACTGTTAAGTCATTTTATAATTTCCGTAATGCTGGAGGTGAAATATATCCTGTTTATAGCTACATCAGGTAAAATATTGCAGCTCTTAAAGTTAGAATTTTAGTATGGTTATCTATTCATAACTAGCTTCTTACGGCGGATAATTTAAACAAAATAAATCTTGCAATTGGGAAAAAATGTGTTCTTTGTTGTTGCGCTGATGAATCTGCTTTACACATTTTTCTAAAATGCTCTTTTGTTAAACAAACCCGGCTTATTCTAAAAATGACTTTTAAATTCAGAGGTTTCCTTTCTTCTATTAAAACTTGGTGGGGTTTATGGAGGGTGAAAAGAATTTCTAAGATTCTTAGACTTCAATGAGATATGATTATGATGGCTTTAATATGGGTAATTTGGGAAAAAGAAATAATAGAGTTTTTCTTTAAAAAATATTCTGATATTATTAATATCTTTGATTCTATTTGTTTTTATGTCTCTTTTTGGTCAAAATTAGTTCCTCCTTCTAAGAGGTCTAAGGTAGATTTGTCTGCCTTTATTGATACTGTAACCCCCATTCCCGCAAATAAGTATTTTCCATGTATTTTCTATATTTTGATTATTTATAAATTTATTTTGAGCTAAATTTGTTTCAGATCTTTTATTAAAGTGTTTTTTAATCGAGATTTTATTCATTTTGAATAATGGTATATTTGAACTTGTTTTCTATACCTAATTGATCGACTATTCTTATTATCAATTTTCAGATTTTAATAAATTGTTAAACTCAAATCCTATTGTGATGCATATTATTATTATTATTATTATTATTATTATTATTATTATTATTATTGCTATTGGTATTAATATTTGTCATTATTGTTGTTATTATTATTGTTATCAGTATTATTATTTTTATCATTATTATTAGCATTATTATTATTATTATTATTATTATTATTATTATTATTATTATTATTATTATTATTATTTTGTTTTAAGCCCGAACATGCTCAATTTTATATGCATTTCACTATTTTATTTAATGTATATATATATATATATATATATATATATATATATATATATCTGTGTGTGTGTGTGTGTGTGTGTTTGTATGTATGTATATTTTAAATACTCTATTGTTCTTTATTGATTATTTTCTTTTTGATTAAATTTGTTCATGAAAAATTTCCGTTCTTCTTGATTGAGCTTTTCTTGTTGAACCTATTAGCTTTTATTTAATAGTGGTATTTTTATTTGAACCATATTGATTTTGATCTATCTCTTAATTGAAACAATTTGAACTGATATTGACCCAAAACTGCTATTATTGGACCATAAACCACTAACCTAATACCCTATTTGTGTCCTATAAATACAACCCTGATACAAACCCTAAAACCCAAAAAAAAAAATACAATTTCCTAGCCGTCATCCCTCTCTTTCTCTCTCCTCTCTCTTCTCTCTTCTCTCTCCCCGACCTTTCGACTGCCTTGTTTTCCCGCACAAATCACCATCAGCCAAACCCCATTACTTTTTCGGCCTCCCTCTTCGGCCTACTCCGGCGAGCCATCCCGTCGACCCACCTCGTCGACGTTGACCTCGTCGCCGCCCTTAGCTAGCGACGCTGCCGCCGTCACTCTGGTCACTGTTGCTGCTGAAGTCTCTCTCTCCCTTGCTGTCATGGCTGAGTTGTGTTACAGTTGCTTCTGTCTCTTTGTTTGCTTGGGTTGCTTTGTGCACGTGTATTACACGTGTTATTGTGTGTTCGTGGGTTCGTTGCTACGGGTCCTTATCCCGTTATTCTTGGTATTCGTTTTCACCGTTTATAAGGCAAGTCAATGTCCTCTTGAATTGTTAATTATATCAAATTTAAATTTTATTGAAACTCTTGCAAGTAGATCCCCTTGTTTATCGTATTAGAGCATATGTAGTCGTTCGCTAAATATACATAATATGCATATTTTGCAAAAAACAGCGCTGCAGTCATTTGCCAAATATGCATAATATGCATAATTCGCTACAGGAGATTGCCATAAATGAGAGAGGAAATGAGAAATATGCATATATGAGATATGGCACTTAAAGTGCCTGCCATCACACCAAATTTTTTTTTTTAATTGTCAGACGGCACTTGAAGTGCCGTTGCACAAAAAAATTATTTTTTTAATGGTCGGACGGCACTTGAAGTGCCGTCCCACCAAAAAAAGTTTAATTTCGTAATTAAAAAAAACCAAAAAGACCCCACTTCTCGGACGGCACTTGAAGTGCCGTCCCTCCGCTCAGTGTAGTTTTTTTGCAAATTTTGAATTGTTTTTGTAATTTTTGTAATGTTTTTGTTATTTTTGTAAATTTTTGTAATTTTTATAATTTTTTTGTAATTTTTTTTTGCACTTTGAATCCATTTTTTTTTTCCTTCAACGGCACTTCAAGTGCCGTCGCACCTATTACTTTTTATTTTTCTCTCCGACGGAGCTTCATATGCCGTCCCACCATTTTTTATTGTTTTTTATTTTTATTTTCCTCTCCGACGGAACATGAAGGACCACCCCTTATTATTTTAATATAAAAAGGTAAAAAATAGCATTTGACGACTGCAGCAAAACGATCGATCGCTATTTCCATTTATTCATATATGCATATTTTATCCCTCAACGACTGTGGATGCTCTTTTACTTTGTTTATCTCTTTATTGGGTCTATTGAGGGTTTACACGAGCTAACCCCAATGTTCTTAACATCGTGCCACTTTTGAATCCAAAGATTGAATCTTTCATGCATTTATGTACTATTGGTAATAGGGTTAACCGTATAACACAATTAATTATAGGGTTAACCGTATAACACAATTAATTATTGTAGAAACAACTACTAGGTTGTATGTTTGGTTGATTGTTTGTTGTTCGATCGATGATAATTTAGTGTATGCATATGATTTTGGTCTTATTCATCATGTTATTGCGCCCATCATGTTGATTACACAATTTATTGACTAAAGAATCGATACCCATCATGTTTAATTAATTTATTTTCAAGAAAACTACACAAATCTTGTATATTGCTTGTTGACCTGCATGTTGACTGCTAGTTTTGAACCAGTAAACGATCTTAAAACGAATTACTTTCTGAATATGAATCGTAGCGTTTTCTTTCTAGTTTCCAGAACATCTTGAATTTTTGAATTCTGAGTTTTGTAGCAAAAGTTATGCCCGTTTTACTACAACTGTGTTTTTAATTCCAGATTTTCAGATTCTTGTATCTTTCATGTTTAAACAGTAAAAAGGCTGATCAAATGATAAAATTTTGCTATGATAATTTCCAGATTGTTAGTAATCATGTTTAGGAGTTCAGAAAACATTTTTAATGAATTTATTATGGATTTTTTGCTATTTCTAAAATTATAATAACATAATGTCAAAATTCTACCCGAACATGAAATCTTTAAAGAACATTGTGATTGACCTAGTTACTGTTGTCGGATTTTGAACTTTAAATATGCGTTGGAACCGTGTGGAAGTCTAGATTCTAGATTTTCTGAAGGATTCACTTTTCGATTTCTGAAACAGCGAAAAATTGCATTTTTGTACAAACTACTCTTGTTGTCCAGAATTCTATATTCCAGATTTTAATAGTTTAATTAATCCTACATCGTAGTATTGCATGAATCAAAGTATGTATGTTGCATTGCATGATCCTAGTGTCCTATTGTCATCTATCTAATTGCCCTACTTCATGTTATCGCCTTATTGTCCCTTTATTGTTATTATTGTCTCGAATTGCATATTGTATTGTTGCATTAATAAAATAATTAAAAAGCCAGGGTTTAATGAAATGACTTGAGTAGTGAATAATATAGTGACTGTGTCGGCCAGTGTTTATTGATTGATTGTGGAGTGCTGACTACGGCACACCAATCTTTCGTGTCGTGAACCCGTGAACCCGTGAACTCGTGAACCCGTGAACTCGTAAACTCGTGAATCAGTGTATCAGTATATCATTATAATGAATTGTGCAGCAATATTGTATCGTATCAGTGATTATCGTACCAACACATGATCTATAGAATTAACCACTCAGTCTAAATGAAATTGATTGTATGCATTGAACCTGTAGAATGGGATGAAGTAGTACATGCATTAGTTAGGATAAAAATGATAATAGATTTAAGAATTGATACGACATCGACACTGCATAATTTTCATCATTGCTTCTATTGATATCGAATATTGGCTAAGTGTTACCGTTATTGATCATTGATTATTGTTACCTGTCATTGTTTATAGCCATTGTATCGATTACCGTGATATTGATTATTAATTATTGTCTCATATAATTGATTCCTATTGATCCATTGAAATCATTATTTTACTGTTATTCCATTGTTCCTTGCTTTCCCTACTTGCTGTCCATGACTTGCTCTAAGGACAAATTTTCTCCTCTTTTTAAATGAAATGTTTACAGGTGTTGATGGAGAATTACCTGACGGATTGGGAGAACAACATTGGTGCAGAAATTAATAGCATCATCGCTTAATAAATTATTGCTTTGTTATGGAGAACTATTGTTATTTTATTGTATTGTGGGCTTTTGACCCGAATATTGCTATTATTGTTTCCAGACGTTGGTTTATTGTATTTGGATATTTCATATTGCTTAATTCCAAGTATTATTATTCATGAGATTATTATTATTGCATGTGCAATTGTTCTTTATTGATTATATTGTTGAGATGATCGGATAAACATCCTATGGATGACGTTAGTCATTCGCTGGGCTAATGTTACGTGCTCGTATTTCGTATTTTTGGGAAGCGGGGCGTGACATATACTTGCAAGTCTTTCATCCCCAATGCTAGCAGTGGTAATGTCAATGGCTCTTCTGTTTCCATAGGTGATGCTGATACTCAGATTTCTCTTTACTCTACTGATGATGTTGTTCATAATGTTGATACTATTATTATTGAGGATGATGCTTAGGCAGATGTGTATGATGTTCTTCATGGTAATACTCCTGGTCCCGAGGTTGATGGTCTGACTGATCAAAAAGGTTTTGGGTTTGATCCTATCTCGACTACACTTGCCTCCATTTCAAACATGACTAATCATCATCAAGAGTGCATCTATGGATTTCTTCTTGCGCAATCCATGTAGGCTACTTATGAGGATAATCAGATCAATTATGATGGAGATGATATTGTGATCTTAGATCCTTAGTTTAGTTCTATTATATCTCTGACAGTTCATGCTTCATCTGCTTATTTTGTAGTATATTTTTTGGTCCTCTTCTAAAGAGTATGGGATGTATCTTGAACATATTTGTACAAATAACAACAAAAACTAGTAGTTGGGGTCGGCTACATGAATACTGGTTTTCCATTCTGCTCGGTTTAGTTCAACATCTTCTGTAAGGTCACATGCTATCATATATATTTTCACCATTTTCAACCAAGTTATCTTAGGTCTTCCTCTACCCCTAACTCTACCCTCAATACTGATCAAATCACTATTTCTAACGGGGCATTACTAGGTCTATGTGTGACATGTCCAAACCACCTGAGGCGATTCTCTTTTAACTTATCTTGGATTGGAGCTACATTTAGCATGTCTCGTATATGCTCGTTTCTAATTCTATCCTTCCTTATTTTACCACACATCCATCTTAGCATCATCATTTCCGCTACACTCATTTTTGGACATGTTGTTTCTTTGTTGCCTAACACTCTGCTCCATACATCATTACTGGTCTAACAGCCGTTGTATAAAATTTTTCCTTCAACTTCAAAGGTATACGTTTGTCACAAAAAATACCACTAACACTTCTCCACTTAAGCCACCCTGCTTGGATCCTATATGTAACATCTTCACAAATCTCCACATCTTTTTGTATAATCGAGCCTAAATATCGGAAACGATCTCTCTTAGGTATCTCTTGGCCATCAAGCTTCACTACCTTCTCAGTTGTGTTCCAAATATCACTAAAATTACAATCCATATACTATGTTTTAGTTCTGCTTATTTTAAAGCATCTAGCTTCCAAAGTTTCTCTCCACAATTCTAATTTAGTACAATGGAATATGAAATATAATTAACAGAAAGTTAGGGTTTTCAGGAATTAGGAAGGAGGTAGTGGTCAAACCTCAGATGAGTAAGAGTGAAAGAGAAGCTTGTTTGCAGGTTGAGTTTAGATTGTCAGAATTAAATACTTCATCAGCGGTGAATTGATGTGTTGTACTTATTTGTCTAGAGTGAATCATGGCCCAGCCCAATGTGAATGTACTTGGGCTGGTTGGGCTTTGCAGTCATTGTCTACTCTCTTCTTACTAGATGCCTGACACGAACAATGCACATGCCTAATCGATGAACCTGACAATAAAAAGTATAAGTATGTAATATACATTTGTGAAGCCACAAAGTTATCCACAATTCAAACACTATCCATAACCAAACTCTTTGATTATGATAGTAAAGATGGTACTGATTCTAGAAGGTAATTAATGCCTATTTGCCAGAATGTTAAAGAAAGGATTTGGGAAGGAATAAATTTCCTTCTGTCATGTATGTTCCTTTCACATCAAGTAAATTTCTTGTACTCATCTGTTCATTTCAGAGTAATCCCTGACTTCAGAGTTTTCTTGCACTTTCGAGTCATATTCAACACATTGTAATACTGTAACCCCCATTCCCGTAAATACGTATTTTCTGAATATTTTCTGTATTTCGATATTATAAATTCATTATTTGTTAAAATTGTTTTGGATTTTATATTAAAGTTTTTTTCTAATCGAAAATTTATTCATTTCGAATAACGATGTGTTTGATCATATTTTCTAGATCTTATTGATCAACTATTTGTATTTGAGTCCAAATTTATATATATATTTATTGGGTCATTTTAATAAATTGCTAAACCCGAATAATTATTTTATTGTATGATTTTAATATTTTTATAATTATAACTATTAATCGTTATTCCTGATTATTTAATTAAAGTACACTTAATGAATTATTTTGTTTTCGTACTTGATCTGATTTTTGTGGTGAATTCTAATTTAATTTCAAGCCAACTTATATTGTTTTCATTTGTATTATTTATCTATTTATTTGGATTTCAATTTTTGTTCATGAAGTTCTTTGTTCTCTTGATTGAGCTTTTATTGTCGAACATTCTCTTAATTATTGTGGGTATTTTTATTTGAACCCTATTGATTTTGATCTATCTCTTATTTGAACCCTAAAACCTAATTTTATTTGTTTTTGACCTAAATCTGCTCTTAGTGAACCCTAATTCACCAACCCAATGTCCTAATTGTATCCTATAAATACTATCCTATTGTAAACCCTAAGTTTTGAACACAAATCGAAACCCTAGCCATCTCATCTCTCTCTCCTCTGCTCTCTCTCCTCCCGTTCTCTCTCTCTCTCCATGTGTTTTTTCCCGCCAAAACCCCCAAGCCACCTTTCCGATCGTCTTCCCCGGCCTACCTCCGGTGACCCCTCCTCCTTGCACCTCTGACCAAACACCCCAGATCGAAACCCCTACCCCGTCGACCTCCACCTGACTGTTCCTTCCTGATGGCGGCAGCCCAATCGACAACCCCCCTTTCTGGCCTTCTTCCCTAACCTCCTCCTCCGGTGACCCCCTCGTCACCATCTGCCACCAGCACAACCCCTCGGCCTTCTCCTCTGTCCTCGTCATCAGTAGTCAGCCAGAACCCCACCCTGATCTCCTCCTTCCTGCTCCTATCGATGCCAGCAGCCGAAACCCCCAGAGCCGCCCTATTTTCGGTCGCGCCACTCGCCTGCAATGCCGCCATCCGTCTTCGTCGAGCCAGTCGATGTCAGTGTCGAGCCCTGACCCCGATGCCCTCTTGATTACTGTCATTGCTTGCTATTGCAGTGCTGTCTCTTTGCTCGTTGATTGTTGGATTCTCTTTAACACGTAGTTGCACGTAGAATGGTGTGTTCGTGGGTTCGTTGCTTCGGGATTCTCATCCCGTTATTCTTGGTATTCATTCTCACCGTTTATAAGGTAAGTAACTTGTATTAAATTCCTTTGCATATACAAGTACAACATACTGCTTGTAGTGTAGTTGGGTTCTAGAGACAATTCTTATGTGAAATCCCTTGTTGATATTGTCTCTATTGTGATGATTTGACCATAGTTGCCTCACGACATATATGACATGAATTAACCTAGGGTTGACCACTTTTGATGTATATGTTCATGCTATCTTGAGATATTTGTGTTTGATGTGTTATTCGTGTTATACTTGTCGAATACTTGTAAAATACCCTATACCATGTTGCTTGGACATCTAGTACACCATATTCCATATTATCATCCTATTGTTTTCCTATTGTTATTATAGTTCATTTCATGTATCTAGATTGCATATTGTATTGTTGCGTTAATGAAAAATTAATAAGCCGGGGTTTAAGGGATTGACTGGAGTAGTTGATGACATAGTGAATGTACACCGTAGTGTGGGCCTTGTTTCCCAAAATATTGTCTGTTGGCAAAAGTTATTGTTATCAGTTTATTATTGGACTACTGACACAGTATCCCCAATTGATCATGTATTGTTTTTATTGAGCCAACCAGTGTGCAGCAATGCTGCAAATACCGTTATCGTGCTGTGTTCATAATCTATAGAATCTTCCACTTAAGTCTAAAACAAAATTGATTGTATGCATCGAACCTGTGGTACGGAACACATGGGACACAGTAGTACATGCATTAGTTAGGATTAAAATGAATAATAGACTTAAGGATTAACACAACATCGATATTGCATATTGTGCATTATTGTTCCTATTGATATCGAATATTACATGATACTTGTTCACTCGACACTTATTACATGCTACTTACACTTGTTTATCTTGCCATGCTAGTTGTTATATTTTATTATCATACCTATTCCATGCCATTTGTTTATCCTTCCCATGTACTTGTGCCTGTACTACAAGCGGCCCGTAACTTGCATTGACGGGCATTTTGTTTTCTTTTCCTCTTTCTGTAATTTATTAAATTGCAGATTTTGGATAACAGTTGCCTGCTGGAGTTGGTGAACAAACAGTCTAAAGACTACTGCTTTCTAATTGCTTATTGTTTTAATAAACTTAATGTATTGCGACTTATTATTATTTGGATTGGATTTCTTATTGTATTTGACTTATGTCCTGAATATTGTTATTTGTTTCCAGACGTTGGATTATTATTGTATTTGGATATTTTTATTGCTTAATTCCAAGTATTATTGTTCATGAGATTATTATTATTGCATGTACAATTGTTCTGTATTATTTATATTGTTGAGTTAACCGGATAAACAACTTATGAGTGACGTTAGTCATTCGCTGGGCTTTTGTCATGTACTCGTATTCCGTATTTTTAGGAAGCGGGACGTGACAAATACTAAAGCCAAGTAAATACAAAAGTAATATTACATAGCTGAAAGCATGATGTCTCAAATACATATCACAAGAGATAATTTACATACAACCTATTGGAGAACAATATGAATAATGATGGGTGCGGAAGCAACATGTGAGTTCTTGTAATTTGTAAAGTGGAAGGGACAGATCTCAACCGCAGGTCCGATCGGTTTCTGGAGGTCGGCTCGGAAGTGTCGCTGGTTGCTGGACGACCCGAACACCTGCAAAGCACCTAGAAACACCGGGAGAAATCCCGGCGACAGGCCCTCTGACGATCTAATTAGTTACTGGACAATGAAAGGAAGCTAGGGTTCATGTGATGAATCTTTGATTACCTTTTTCAAGAAGGAGGGGCCTGGTATTTATAGGCAGTGTAAATGGGTATCTGACCCTAAGGGCTGGGTCAGACCCATTTGTCTGTGGGCCTGAAGCTGCAGAAGACCCGTTGGACCTGTTGACCTAATGATCTGAGATGAGTGAATATTGAAGAGATCTGACGGCACTGGTTGGGCCACGTCACTTATACCTACATCATAAGCCCCCATTTCTTGAGGGTTGTGCGCATCAGCCGTTAAGGAGTAGTCCCTTCTTATGAGAAGATCGGAGGAGAGTTTGTTTTTTTTCTTTTTGCGAAGATGAGATAGTGAGGTCCCGAAACAAGTGTTTTGGGTCGGGGCCGAGCCGAGCTTGGTGGGTCGGTGCCGAGTGCTTTGAGCGAGGCTCTTTATGAGAAGGAGTTGTAAGCCTGCTCGGGGAGCTTGCCGAGCTCCGAGCTTGGGGGTCGGTGCCGAGCACTTCAAGCGAAGCGCTTTGTGAGAGGGAGCTGTAAGCCTGCTCGAGGTGCTTGCCAAGCTCCGAGCTTGGGGTTCGGTGTCGAGCACTTCGAGCGAGGCACTTTGTGAGAGGGATTTGTGTTCCTGCTCGAGGTACTTACCGAGCTCCGAGCTTGGGGGTCGGTGTCGAGCGCTTTGAGCGAGGAAGGAGCTGTAAGCATGCTCGAGGTGCTTGTCGAGCGCTTCGAGCGAGGCGCTTTTTGAGCGAGTTGTGTGCCTGCTCGAGGTACAGGCCGAGCTCCAAGCTTGGGGGTCGGTGTCGAGTGCTTCGAGCGAGGTGCTTTGTGAGAGGGAGCTGTGCTCCTGCTCGAGGTACTTGCCGAGCTCCAAGCTTAGGGGTCGGTGTCGAGAGCTTCGAGTGAGGCGCTTTGTGAGAGGGAGCTGTGTTCCTGTTCGAGGTACTTGCCGAGCTCCGAGCTTGGGGGCCGGTGATGAGCGCTTCGAGCGAGGAGGCGCTTTGTAAAAGGAAGTTGGCTAACTGTTCGAAGCACATGCTGAGCTCTGAATCTAATGGCCATGCTTTGAGGTGCCTTTTGTGAGAAAGTTGGATGCTTGCTCGAGGCACTTGCCGAGCGTCGAGTCTGATGGCCTTACTTTGAGGCACCTTTTATGAGAAAGCTGGCTGTCTGATCGAGACACATGCCGAGCATCGAGCCTTATGGCCTTGCTTTGAGGCGCTTTTGGTGAGAAAGCCGGTTTTCTGCTCCAGACACATGCCGATCATCGAGTCTGATAGCCTTGCCTTTAGGCGCCTCTTATGGTGAGAAAGCTGGCTGCCTGCTCAAGGCACATGCCAAGCATCGAGCCTGATGGCCTTGCTTTGAGGCGCTTTTGGTGAGAAAGCTGGCTGCCTGCTCGAGGCACATGCAGAGTGTCGAGGTTGATGGCCTTGTTTTTAGGCGTATTTTGTGAGAAAGCTGGCTGACTGATCGAGGCACATGCAGAGCGTTGAGCCTTATGGCCTTTCTTTTAGGCGCCTTTTTGTGAGAAAGCAGGTTGCCTGCTTGAGGCACATGCCGAGCGTCGAGCCTGATGACCCTGTTTTTAGGTGCCTTTCGTGAGAAAGCTGACTGCCTGCTCGAGGCACATGCCGAGCGTCTAGCCTTGGTGGCTGATGAAAAGTTTGGTTCTTTGTTAGCGATCTCAAAGTGTATGCCGAGGTCCGAGCATTTTGGACTTTGAGGAAAATTGGATTTGGGGTGGAGTTGCGCTGTGCGTGGACCACTCCTGTGGTGACACGTGTGATGCTGACGTCAGGTTTGCAGATATCGAGGAGTTGCTAGTTTTGAGGAAATCGAGGGGTTGCTGGATTTAGTATATATCCCCCGCCCCTTTCTCATTTTTCTCTTTAGCTCTCTCTTTCTCTAAGTCCACAAGCTTTTCTCTCTAGCACAGCGCAGTAACCGGCGGTGAACTTTTCGTCAGCTTCCGGCACTTTTAAACAGGTTAGTAATTTCATAATTTCGAGGGCTCAGTCTGGTTCATCGGCTTCTACCTCGGTTCGGTGCGATGACCCGCGTCTCTCCGACTCCACATATTGGAATACAAGAGAGCCGGTTTATGACGTCCAGCCACTCCACAGCAGAAAATATTTCGTGGTGGAGTCGAGCGACTCGGAAGGGAGTGTGCGCATTGAGGAGGAGGGTGATGAAGTGGTGGGCAGAGTGGAGGAGGACGAGGTGGTTGATGAAGCGGAGGAAGATGAAGCAATTGAGGAGGTAGAGGAAGATGAGGCAGTTGAGGTCGAGCCCTCATCAGAGGATCCCCATCTGGCGCCTTTGACGATGCCTTCCCCCCGAAGGACCCGTGTTCGACGGAAGAAAATGAAGTGAACTTTACCAGATAGTCCGGATGAGACTGCTCCAGTAATCAGGCTCGACATTCCCTTCCTTCGACAGCTGAGCTCGATTAGAATGTATTCGGACGATGTAGAGGAACTGGTCTGGTATGGCGTGCAACCGTCTTCGCCTGGTCGAACGAAGATCTCAATGGATAAAATGCCCACTATTTTAACTGCGGATGATCTTCCGGTTATCCGAGCCAATTACTTCATAAGTCTGGAGTACGAGAAGTTAATCCCTAAACCTGGACTCCGACCCACGGATAACTTGGCTCTGCGCTTCTATGTGTTCCCTGTGGATGCGTTTACCTCAGGCTTGCGTCTGCCCAACAACCCCTTCATCTAGAATGTCTTGTTGTGGGCGTCATTGAGTCCCATACAATATGGGCCGAACTTTTGGAAGCAGCTCGTGTGCTTCATGTTGCTCTGTAAAGAGAGGGGAGTGCCGCTAAGATTGAAGTACTTCCAAGTTGTCTTGGGCATCATCTCGTCAGGCGAGTATGAAGGGATCTACTATATCTCGCCCCGCCAAGGAAGGAAGGTTGCTCATAGTCACCCGAATTCAGTTAAGGGGTGGAAGGAAGGGGAATTACTTTATCATCCGGAGTCAGACACCCTGGGTGATACCGACGATGTGGAACTTCTACAAGCCCAACCTTAAGGGTCCCCGAAAAGCCGATCTGACGGCAGAGGAGTGGGTGGATGTCGACCGGATATGTGCGGGCAACAACATCGGTTGGCCGAATGTGACGGAGAGGCATCTAGCTCGGATCAGATTGAGCCCTGTTAATTACAGTATGTCTTTCATTGCCTTTTATTCAAGTTATTTTCATCGTCCTATGCATTTCCCTTTCTTTTGCAGATATGGACGATGCAGAGATTGCCGAGCGAAGGGCCTTGCTGAAAAACAAAAAGGCCGAACGGGCTGAAAGGGAGAAGCAGGAGAAGGTCTCTTCCCAGGGGGTTCCGAAGAACCTTCCCAACCGGGGCCGAAGAGACAGAAGACTCGGGGGGTCCCCGGTACTCCCGACTCTTCCAAGACGGCCCCGAGCTTAAGTAACCTGAAGGTTACTGAGGTTGTGAGGGGTGGGCTCCCTCCCATCAATCTGAAGTCCTAGGAAGTCCTGGGTGACGCGAGGTTTCGACCGTAGGCCCCTGATTGGGCCGTCCGGGTTGCCGACACCTTATCCAAAGGTCCCATGGCAATCGAGGTTGTTGAGAAGCTTGCTCCACCTTAGGACCAGGCCGTTATGGAGTACGATACCATCGAGTCCAGCTATATGAGGTGGGCTCAGGCGACCGTGCAGGTAACTATTGTTCTGTTATGCTTTCCTTTCATACTTTGTTTTTTTTTTCAAGTCTTATTCCTTCGGCTGCAGGCATGCATGGCGGGTGCCCAAGTGATGAAGCTGCATCACCGGAAGCTGAAGAGGGAGGTGAGGAACGCTCAACGCTATGAGCACGAGACGAAGGACCTCAAGCTGAAGCTGTTGGCGGCCAAGTCTCGTAACCAAGCTCTTCAGGCCGACCTAGCTTCCCAGATCGATACCAGCCTGAGGAGGGAGGGTGAGTTGAAGAAGGCAACAGCCCTTGAGATAAAGAAAATCAAGCAGGCCGGCATGGACGAAGTCATCGAGACCCAGGACGAGGTCTACGCCCTGGCGATCAGGCACGTCAAGTATTACCACCCCGAGTTGGAGCTTGATCATTTCAACTAGACATGAAGTTTCCTGATCACCCGCCGACTCCCGGAGGTGGTGGATATGAAGATGTTGTCGATCCCAACCTTAATGCCGAGGCAGCAGTTGACGAAGAGGTTCACCTACCTTCCGAACAGTAGCTTCTGTATTTGCTTTTCCCCCTCTCTTCTTTATATTTTGTAACTGCCGAACGCGGACTGGCCACCACACGCTTGTATAAAATTTTTGAGTAATGATAAGTTTTTCTTTTTGGCTGAACCTTTTGACTTGAATTTTTTTAGGCGTAGGCATAGTCAACTGGGACTAACACTTGAAGATTTTTTAGGCGTAGTCAGCCTTAGGATTTTTTCAGGCGTAGGTAGCCATGTAAGATTTTGTGAAATTAGCCAAGTATAAAGGGCTCGGAATGATGTTTCTTTTGTCTCTGCCATATGGATGCGACCTCGTGGGCAAGCCCTGGTCGTGCCGAGATGATCGGCTTAGGTGTAAGGTCACGGCACTAAAGTCCGCACTAACCCGGTACCGCAAAGAGGCTCGCGACCTAGAAGTCGCTATCCAATATTTTATGGATAAGTCGAAAGGGCTTAGCTTGGAGTTGGCACGCTTGAAGAAGTTGCTAGATGACCGAGACCTGGGGACGTAGAAGCTACGTTTTCATCGTCCGGCACTTCCCTCCAGCGACCATCATCCGAATCCTTCCTTCGTGAGGTGATCGTGGAGAAAGAGTTAGAGATACAACGATACAAGGTAATGCTCGGGATGTCGGGATCCCGATCCCCATCTTTCGGCGGCGCCTGACCTTTGGAGAGATTCTCGTTACCGACCCTGCAGCTGGGACCCACGAGGCCAGGTGACGCCCAGAGCTCTGCTGTGGGTATGTCTACCTGGGTAACTCCCGGAGATCCCATAGAGGAGCAAAATTGTTCGGCCGGCCTAGAACTGGTCTGTACCAACCCCGCAGCCCCTGGAGTAGCAGCTTTATTTTGATTGCTAGAGATGTAATAAGGTTTCGACGATTGTATCGATACACTTCTGTTGGTTGAACTATTAGTAAGAGAACATGGTTGTATTGGCCTTTATGCATTCTTTTTGCCATATGCATGCGTCCGAAATCCGGGCAGAGGGGTGATGGCGAGGGACTGAAGAATCTCTCCTAGATTTTCGAAGTCCAAGTCAGAGGGGCCAGTACTTGAGAGATGGAGAAAACTCTAAAAACCTATGTGAAACTGAGGATCAGGTTGAGCGTCGAACCATGTGTGCTTGCGACAAAGCCAGGCGCTCGCACGCGATGCATGACGAGCGTCAGCTGATTACGGATGACTGGTAATGAACGTTTCATTTTTAGTGTCATAAATGCACCTGATAGACGTTTCGACTTCCAAGGCCATAAATGCACCTCACCTTGAGCTATATAACCCCCCTAACCATTTCTTATTCCTCACTTCACAGAGCTCTCACAAGTGGTGATTCTCCTATCACCCTCTGGCAGTTAGGGGTAGCGGTGGTGAAGACTGTTCTACCCCTGACTGTCAGGGGGTGGAAGGAGGGCCACCTCGGAGTGTGGGGTGCGAGGCACTTGCCAAAGGCGAGTGCCAGAAAAATAAAAATCTTAACCTTGGCTTCCTATGACGGGTAGCTCTCCTACCACCCTCTGACAGTTAGGGATAGCGGCGATGAAGGTTGCTCTATCCCTGGCTGCCAGCGGGTGGAAAGGGGACCATCTTGGCGCATAGAGCTCGAGGCAGTTGCCTAGGGTGAGTGCTACAAACAAAAATGTTAATCTACCACCCTCTGGCAGTTAGGGGTAGAGGCGATGAAGGTTGCTCTACCCCTAGCTGCCAGGGGGCGGAAAGGGGATCAACTTGGTGTATGGAGCATAGAGGTCCTCGCCTCATCAAACTAAAAATTAGATAAGTAGTGATTCGACGCAGAGCTGGAGGTCTTGAGCGAAGGCTGATAGCTCGTGGTGGTCGAGTGTAACACGCATGTATTTTATAATTTCAAAATAGTCGTTGCATTTCTTTTATTTCTATTAGATATTATTTTTATTGTTGTTATTATGCATAAATATGAAATTTTATTTTATATATATTTTTTAATCAATTTATTTATTTAGTGGAGGGGTTTTATTGAAATTTATTATGAAAAAGAGAACTTGTGGGACCTGGGGTTTATTATTAATTTTCCTTTTCTTTCCTTTTCCCTTCCCATTCTTTGCGTTCAGATTGCAACGCCCTCCCTTTCACCTTCTTCCTCCCTTTCACCTTCTTCGACCGAAACCCAATTCCCATTCACCTAGGGTTTTCAATCCCACCCTCATGACACTTCAAACTTCAAATAATTTGGGGATTCTAGGAGATTTCGGGATGCTCTTCAGCATGGTAGTGTCGGTTTTCCAAGAGGTCTTCGTGGAGGTATATTAATTTGTACCTTCAATTATTGGATTATGTGATTTACAATTTCTTGCATAAAAATCATAGTAGTAGGATGCTTGGATCTTGTAGAACACGCTAAAGATGAAAGATTTTAATTTTAATGATGATAAGTTCGAAATTTTTCCTAACATAGAGTTTGTGTTTAGTAAAATCATGGCTATTATATACTAAGAAATATTAAGATGATGTGTAATTATATGAGATAATTTAGAAGCATGTACGATTAATTCTAGCAATTCTTTGATAATTATTAGGAATTTTTCCAGTATCGGGAAATTGTGAGAATAAAGTTTATTGGCTTAAAAATTGAGTTTTTGGCAATAAGAATAAAAAATAGGTGATTTGAAATGCTTAGGTAGGATATATGTGATGTATGAGTATGTTTAGTGTGAATTCGGAGGATAGATCATGTGTATTTTGAGTAAATGGCTTACGGATTGGATAATTTTCTTAATAGGTATTGAAAAGTGAAGTTTGATTAGCGACCAGACGAGCGAGGAGTCTCGTCTGGCTGGCTCGTTAGGTGAGTATGATTATACTAGGTGTATAGTATGTTGTGACAAAATTTTATACGGATTTGATGTGATTTGTGTGAATTATAGCCAAATGAAGATTTAACCGAAAATATGAAATTTTTATATGTTGAAATTGTGTTATATGGTGAATTTGCGTGATATATAATATTTGGTTTTATGGGTGATATAGTAGATATATATGTGATGATATGAGGTAATTTGTGTTGATATACATATGATATACGGAAGATAAACATAAATGACATATATATGTGGTATTATGATGTATTGACCAATATGGTGCATGTTTGTTATATACGGGTAATAATGAGTTGTGGTATCCTAATCAGTGAAATTAATGAGTGCGTATATGAATGATATAGTAATGTTCAAGGTGAAACTAATGGGAGATAATATGATATAATCATCTACTTAATTCGATATATTTATAAGATATTATGTGATTAAATAAATACTTTGGTGCATTTATGATACGGAATAACATGATGTAAAAATCTTATAAATTAAACAACCAGGTGTATGCAAATATGTGATATAATGGGGTAATAAATAGCATGGTATACTCATAATATATGAGGATGACCAAATAAATAATATTGTGCATTCGCGGTATGTAATAATATGATGTAGTAAGTCTTATAAATTATATAACCTAGTGTATGCAAATGTGTGGTGTAATGAGAAGATAAATAGCATGGTAAAGGCCAAAGATGTGATAATATGTTGAAAGAAAAGATGAAATGATATGTAATGATAAAATGAGGTAAATAGATTAGATGATTATGATAATAACAGTTAAATTTTGTTGACCAGTACCTACAGAAATCCTGGGGGTTTGGGCTAGACCTCCTAATACCCAAGGACCGGCTTAGGGTGTGTGGTTATTACCCAAACTATATTTGGGGTGCGTGTTCTATCGCCCAAGCTATCGGCTTGAGGTCCGGTTGGATGTGTAGGACCCTTGGTGGGCAGCGATGCGTAAGACCCTTGTGGGCAGCAATTTGTGTTTGACAAAGCTACCGTCTCTAGTCTTGTTGGATGTGTAAGACCCTTGGTGAGCAGCGATGCGTAAGACCCTTGGTGGGCAGCGATTTGTGTTTGACGGAGCTATCGGTTCTAGTCTTGTTGGATGCGTAAGACCCTTGGTGGGCAGCGATGCATAAGAAGCTTGGTGGGCAGCGATTTGCATTTGACGGAGCTATCGGCTCTAGTCTTGTTGGATGCGTAAGGCTCTTGGTGGGCAGCGATGCGTAAGATCCTTGGTGGGCAGCAGTGTTTCCCTCATTGGCATAGGCTGGGAGGAAGACGTAGCCTCGGACGCGTAAGACCCTTGGTGGGCAGAGGTCCGCATACTGGGCTGTCGGTTTTCAGTATATTGGGATACTGTGGCTCACTGGTCAAAAAATTAATAAAATGAATAATTGTGAAATGAAAGGAAAAATGAGAAAGTAAAGAAAGAATATATAATGAGAATGAAAAGTATTATCCAAGCTATCGGCTTTGGGGTGCGGTGTATATTACCATAGTTTGGGTTGCAGTGTAGTATCTGAAGAGAATGAGAGTTAAAGTGAATTGTATTATGAGATGAAAATGTAAAGTAGAATACAAGGTATTGTGAAATGTGAATGAGATAGTAAAGAAAGTAATTGATGTGAAATGAGAAAGAGAAAGTAGAGAAAGCATATGATGTAAAATGAGAATGGGAAGTTAAAGTAAGTGTATTATGAGTTGAGAATAAAGAGTAAAATAAGTTATATTTTAAGATGAGATTGAGAAAGTAAATAAAATGTATGATATGAAAAGAATATGAGAAAGTATAAAAAGTGTATAATACGGAATGAGAACGAAAAAGTAAAGGAGGTGTGTGTGTGAATTAATATGAATAAAATGAAGAAAATGTGGATGTATTATACGAATGAAAAGCAAAGTCATATGTAATAGGAGTGTCAAACATGAAGTAAAATATATATTATGTGAAGAATAATATAAGTAAGTGGGATTATGTGATGAGAATGGTTACGAGAGTGATTATTAAAGTAAAATATGATATGATACAAGTTTGTTGTATCTTGGAAGTGTGTCAAGGAACTACTTGCCCGCTATTTTCATGAAAATGGTGGGAACTACCTACCTTGACACAACTCCCATGGTGAATTGGTGGGTTAGTGATATGATAGTTGTATTACGAGATGGAAATGAAAAGTAAAGTAAAATTGTAAGATGAAAATGAAAATAAAGCAAGGAAATAACCGAGCTATCGGCTTGGGATGTGATGAGTTATTACCCAAGTTCTACTTGGGATGCCGTGATTATTACCAGCTCAACTGGGGTGTGATGATATTCTCTTGATCACAGATGTCGTGAGAAAGTACCCTAGTGAAACTAGGGGTGCAGTGTTTTTTTCCCTCGGTTTTGCCACGAGGAAGTACCCGAACTATGTTTGGGGTGCAGTGTATAATTTGATGAGAATGAAAGTTAAAGTAGAATTGTAATATGAGATGTAAATGAAAATGAAAGTAAGATATATTATTGATAAGAATGCGAAATAACTAAAGTTGTATGACAGGATGAGAATAAATTATAAAGTCTATGATAAAATGAAAATAGCATTAAAATAAGCTGTAAGATGAAATTAGAATGAAAAAAAAGGTAAATTGTAATAGGTAAAATGAGAATAATGGTTAATGTGTTACGAGACGTATGAGATGTGCCATGAGGTGAATACATACGATGTTATGAGATGTGTTATAATAGAGAGATAAATGTGGTATTATGAGACTAAAGGAATGTGATGATATGTGATGATAATGAATGAATGAGGATATGCGATGAAAACGAGTGAATGTGATAATTTATGATAGAATAAATATATGTAATGAGGTGCGAGGAAAATGTATGGGTTATTATATAAATGAATGCATGTGAAGTTGTGTGATGAGAATAGATATCAATATGTTGTAAGCTTGATGAGTGTGATGTTATGTAATATGAGAATGAGATAGAAATTGTATATGGATGAAGATGAGTATGAAGGAACATGAGTCATGAGTTTGTAAATGAATATAAATGGTAAATGAAGTATGTGGTCAACTAAGTATGAAAAACGAGGTAATTGCATTATATAATTAGAAATGAAAATAAAGAAGTTGTGATGTAAAGACATTCATAAAAAGAGGAACATTGTGTATGTGATTAAATATGTAAAGTAAAAGAATTATATATGTGGATTAATATAGTGTTATGTCTTTGGATATAAAGTGAAGGAATTATCCTTATGAATTAATATGATGTGGCGTATATGAGATTAATCATGAAGGATTATATTGTAAAATTAATGTGAATAACTCAAACAAATTGTGGTATAGAAAAGAGATGAGAAGTAAAGAAAGTGTGTATGTATGATATAATATTATATAAATGAAAAGTAGAGTGATGCGTGTTATTTGTGTGACGCATATAGTGATGTGTGTTAAGTGATGGATATGGGAATGATTTCTAATCTAAGGATAAGTTGTGATATGAGTTGATATAATTTGATATGCCTTGGAATTGTGCCGAGGAACTACCCGCCCACTATTTCCATGAAAATGGAGGGAACTACCTGCCGAAGCACAACTTCAAGGTAGTGAGAGTGATTATAGATATGTAGATGAGTACATATTTAGAAGAGTATTTTGATATAAATTCGCATTTATGATGTTTTTATATTCAGATTTCAGGTTGAATTCAATTATCTTGATAATTGCAAGTTCTTTCAATTTTCTTTATATAGTTTAATTTATTGGTGAGCTAGTAAATTATACTCACACCAGACATAGCTAACCACTGTTGTTTTCGGGGGGTTAGGGGAGTCCCTCCCTGAGGGTTGATGACCCTAACTCTCCTACAGGTTTGATAGCAGCGAGGTGAGGTAATGATATGGTTTGGTTGTTACACTTTTATTTGTAGTTGATGGATTATGTATATATGTATTTATGATATGTTGTAATGGGGGTAGATGATGTATTATTTGATATTATGGGAGATTATGTGTATAACTGTAAGGTGTAAGCATATATATAGTGTTGTGATGAATTATGAAAGCCCGCACCCACCTTGTTGTGAAGTATTGGGTTCTGTGGTTGATTTTTGAAAAGGTTTTTCTAAAGTTTTTCTAAAAATCATATATGTTTTCAAAAGAATTTTTTGTTTTTATTTTTTATCTTGCTTATTATGAGAAATTATACACCCAGAGCCATGTATATTATTACTGATGTGATGTTGAATGATTTGGCCTGGAGAGGATTGAAAAATATTACAAGTACATTGATTTTGTAATTGTTTGCAGATTTCCGTAAAGAAATTCTGTAAAAGGGCTAATATTTCAGGAGAAACTCTGTCGAAATTTTTAATGAATATCTATGAGTATTTTTCTAAATAAGACTTGGTGTAGATAAGTAACAGATTATATTAGAATTCATTTGAATAAGAATTATTTAAAAAAATATTTTTAAAAAAATGGGGTGTTACATCGAGGTCCAGGCCGAGTGGCGAGGACCAGAGATTTGAGAAATCCCTTGTAGGGGGTCGAAGTCTAAGCCGAGGAGCGAGGACTGGAGGAATTGTGTCATGCTCCGCTTCCCAAAAACATGGAATACGAGCGCATGATGAAGCCCATCGAATGATTTTAACATTATCCATAAGCTGTAGGATCGACTCAGCATCATAACAAGAATATAACAAGATGTATATATATAACCAAGTATGCATGAATAATTTATTAAACAACAGAAAACAATTGAAACAATTATAACTTCCAAATAGTTTTCAAGTCTGGATCAAATGTAAAACTCGGAAACATAAGCCCGTTACAAGTCTTAAACAACAAGAATTTAAATAACTCAAGAAAAACAAATAATCTAAATAAGTCCCTTCTCCACTTGAAGACTAAAATCTCTGCTCACCAATTCCAGCAGGTAGCACGTCTCCAAAGTCTGCTTAATAAATATAAAAAGGAAAAACAAGGAAAAACAAGAGAGAATGCCCTTAGTACAAGCTAGGGCCACAAATATTAAAAACGAGTACAAGTAATGGGGGAACAAGAATTGGATTCAAGAATGTAACAGAGATATAACAAGTAGTGGAAAAACCAAGAACTAGCTAGCAAGAGGGACATCTTAGTAAACAGGCTGGATAACAAATACTAATAGTGGAGCAAGTGACAAGTGAACATGTAGGGGTATCTAACCTCAAGTGACTGGCATCAAGTACAAGTGTCAGGTAACAAGTCTCAAGTCTAGGATCAAGTTGTCAGGTCTCAAGTATCAAGTTATAAATGTCAAGTGTTATTATTCAAGTATCAAGTCTCATGTAACAAGTCATCAAGCTTCAAGTAAACATGTATCAAGTTCGAGTTTCATGTATCAGGTTTCATGTATCAAGTTTCATGTATCATATCATCAAGTATTAAGTAAACAGGTATCGAGTTCAAGTTTCATGTTCAAATCTTGTAGTTATTACTATCTAGGTAGCACTTCATGCATCCATACTTTTGCTACATGGTTGCTACAGTCAAAGCAATTTCGTTTAGACCTAGTAATGGAGTCTATAGGGCAGCGTACTTAGGTATCAAGTATCAAGCAAGCCATGGTTCATGAATCGGAAAATAAATAACAAGTTCACGAAGCAAGTTCGCAAATCCACTAACAAGATCAAGAACCGCACAGTGGGTTTATGAATCAAACAAGTTCATGAGCCAAGTAACTGACTCCATGAATCGATCAAGATACAGCAAGTTCATGAACCAAGTATTTGGGAAACACGGGCCCTTTTCCGAGTACACTTACCTGTATTGTCCACTACTATAGTCTTTCCCTTAAACCCCGGCTTGTTATTTATTATTATTATTTACCCAGCAAGCATATAAAATTTCAAGTCAAACTCTTACTGGTTACATAGTTAAATTAATTCGCAAAGTAAAGGTGTGCAGCAGTTTTGCGAATCTGCGTCTACCGACATAGCTGCAATAAAACTGCGATAACTCCTAGACCGTAACTCGGAATTCAAAATTTCCGGAGGCTATCGACATCTAAACATCTAGATCTACATTTCTAGTTCAGGGTTCGGGTTCAGGTTGTGATGTTAAAGGGGTCAAAACAGCATAATAAGATTCAGGACAACAACATGTGGGAATGTTTTACGTATATAGGTTGCATGAAAATTGGTTATTAGATGTCTCGGTTAATGTGTGATACAAATACAGGGTAATGGTTATCACAACAGCAAGTAATATTTATTTCTCGACTCTAGTGGGTGCTAATTCATTACATACAAGACATATCATACGTCTATAAATCTAGGGTTCCTTAATTTCATGTGTTCAGGGAATAAAATGAGTCCAAGTAGCTGTAATATAATACAATAAAATTATTGTGACTCTTAAGATTATAAAATTGAGGAGGTTTAATATTTGATCAACAACGACAGTCAAGGAGGAGTCACAATTTCTAACTAGTTTCAGTATTTTCAAGGAATGCTTATACTAGAACAAAAATGTGTACAAGAGGATTACTTGCCTTGATTGACGACGATTAGATCCGATTATTGAAGAAAAAGGGGTCGAAAATTTCCGGGCGAAGTCTCCCAAAAGCACGTGTGAACCACGTGCGAAAATTCAACAGAAGAGTGAAATTCCCCCACACCGGATCGGCCCAGAACAGCAAACGGCAAGAGTGATCCGCTGTGCACACAACGCGGGACAGCAAAACCCACCAATCAGATCTCTCCCGCACACCAGATCCAAGCCCAGAACAGCGAACACCCAAATCAGATCCGATGCGGCAAACAGCGAACACAAATCAGATCAGATCTGAGTGGCACAGATCTTGATGCGATCCAAAGGTTGAGATTCAATCCCGCCAATCGCTGCTTCTTTTTCCTTCTTTCGATCGGCAGAGAGCGAGGGAGAGAGCGGGACTGCGGCGGCACCTGCAGCGACGACTGGCGGAGTGCTTGGCGGCGCGACGTCGAGAAGCGACGCAGTGGCGACGGCGGAGGCTCTGTGCGTGCTCTGTTTTGCGTGCTCGAAATAGGGGAACGAGAGCAGAGGAAAAGTCTGTGGTGGTTCAGGGGTGTTAACGGCGAGGACAAAGGTCGGATTGAGGAGGCGAGATGATGTTGGCACTGGTGATTGGAGGCAATGGTGATATGGGTTGCGGAATAATGGCGAAGGTGGATTGGGTTCGGGTGTGGACGGGAAGACAGGGACGATGGCGGATGGGTGGTTCAGTGGCGGTTGACGAGGGCGAGAGGCGACTAGGTGGTGGTCGGAGTGGTGAAGATGAGAGGGAGGCGAAGCGAATGGAAAGGATTGGGGGGGGGGGGGGGGCGATGGTTTCGATAGGTGAAGGAGATGGAGATGGGAGGAAGAAAGGAGGCGGCGATTGATTAGGGGGTTTAACAGTATTTTTAGGGTTAGGGTTAGGGGGTTATATATAGTGTAGGGTTTGGGTTTATGGGTTATAGGGTATCCGCTTCGAGAGGGATCCAACTGAAGAATTGGTCAAATTGCATTAAAATGGGGAATAAAGAGATGATTGACATAAAATAGCTCATTCTTCATGGAGAACGACACAAGGAGCACACACAATTGAATTAGATAAAAGGACCAAAAAATTGAGTTGAGATGACAAAATGATTATTATTCAAATGAATACAAGATACAGGATCTCAAATAGATAAAAGAGTACAATGGAGCAAAAATACAGTATAAAAATACAAATACGGAGAAACAGGAGTTACAGATTGAGATCCCTCGTAGGTGGTCGAAGTCCGAGCCGAGGGGCGAGGACTTGAGGGATTGAGAAATCCCTCGTAGGTGGTCAAAGTCCATGCCGATGGGCGATGACGTGAGGGATTGAGAAATCCCTCGTAGGTGGTCGAAGTCCAAGCCGAGTGGCGAGGACTTGAGGGACTAAGAAATCCTTCGTAGGTGGTCGAGGTCCAAGCTGAGGGGCGAGGACTTAAGGGATTGAGAAATCCCCCAAAGGTTGTCGAGGTCCAAACCGAGGGGCGAAGACTTGAATTGAGAAATCCTGCGTAGGTTGTCGTAGTCCAAGCCGAGGGGCGAGGACTTGAGGGATTGAGAAATCCCTTGTAGGTGGTCGAAGTCCAAGCCGAGGAGCGAGGACTTGAGGGATTGAGAAATCCCTCATAGGTGGTCGAAGTCCAAGCCGAGGGGCAATGACTTAAGGGATTGAGAAATCCCTCGTAGGTTGTCGAAGTCCAAGCTTAAGGCCAAGGACTTGAGGGATTGAGAAATCTCTCGTAGGTTGTCGTAGTCCAAGCCGAGTGGCAAGGACGTGATGGATTGAGAAATCCCTCAGTAGGTGGTCGATGTGGAGTTTTGACATGTTTACACATTTTGGAAAGAAATTTCATTCCTTTTGTACAAGATTACAATCTGGTACAACATAGAAGAGGCGTAGTGCCTATTACAATTTTGGCGAACATATTTCCTCGCTGAATTTGATAAGAGGCTCCGAATTCCAGAGTCGCTAGACTGCCCTGCCCCCCAGGTCTTCAAGTCGGTACGTGCCTGCACGTACCCCACTTGGGAGACCTTATACAGGCCCTCCCAGTTCGGTGCTAGTTTGCCTTTGCTGCTAGGATCGAAATTAGCAAGCTTCCTGAGTACGAGGTTGCATTCCTTAAGGTCGACGGGACGAACCTTTTTGTTGTATATTCTCTCGACTCGCTGTTGGTATATAACTCGTCGGATGGAGGATCTCTCGCGAATTTCATCGACCAGGTCCAAGTTGGCCCTGAGGTCGCTCGAGTTGGATTCCTCATTGAAGCCCATGATCCTAGGTGAAGGGAGGCCGACTTCCAGTGGGATGATAGCCTATGTCCCGTATGTTAGATTGAATGGGGACTCACTCGTATGAATTCTTTTGGTTGTTCGGTACGCCATAGGACGCTGGGTAACTCGTCGACCCACAGTCCTTTAGGAGATTAGTCTAATCGTTTTTTTAGGCCTTCAAGAATTTGGCGGTTTGCATTTTCTGCTTGGCTGTTAGATTGGGGATGAGCAATTAAAGAGAACCGTTGCTAGATTTCGAGGTCATCGCAGAATTTTTGAAAATTTTTGCCTGCAAATTGAGTCCCATTATCGTTGATGAGCAAGCGCGGGATACCTAAACGATAGATAATGTGCTTCTAGAAGAATCGTTGGGAGTGGTGCTCGGTGATTGTGGCCAATGGTTTGGCTTCAACCCATTTGGTGAAGTAGTCAATGGCCACGATGAGGAAACATCTTTGGCATGTTGCCAAGTCCATCCCCCACATGGCGAAGGGCGCTAGACTGGTCAGCGACCTGAGTTCGACTTGGGGCAAGTGTCTGATCGAGGAGAATCTTTGGCAGGGGCCGCATCGCTTAACGAGATCATGGGCATCTTGCAGTATGGTCGGCCAATAGTACCCGTGGTTGAGCACCTTCTTTGCGAGCGACCTGCTGCCCATATGGCATCCTCCAATTCCCTCGTGTAACTCTTCCAGCGCGTACCTCTCTTCTTCAGGACTCAGACATCGTTGGTATGGTTTGCCGTCCACCCTGGTGTATGAACGTTTGAAGAGGATATTTTCAGTTAAGGTAAACCTTTGCGACCAGACCCTTATCTTCTTAGCCTCGGCGAAGTCTTCAGGAAGTTGGCCTTCTGCCAGGAACTTGTGGATGTGATTCATCCAATTATGCGGCTGCATGCTCGCATTGAGGCAGATGACCTCGGGATTCTCGATGCTTGGCTCGTAGAGGATCTCGATGAGGACTGTGTCGTCGAGGTCCTCAAATGATGATGAGGCAAGCTTGGACAAGGCATCCGCCGATTATTCAGTTCCCTGGGTATCCGCTCTACCAAGGCGTGCTCAAAGGCTTCCAGGATGAGTTTGACGCGCGCCAAGTATTGGAACCTTCCGATCATCACGGGCCCCGTACACCCTCCGAAATTTGGCTAACTAAGACCTGAGAGTCACTAAAGGCCCTTATTCGTCTTGCTCCCGCATTGCGGGCCAGTGTGAGGCTGGCGATCATTGCTTTGTATTCCACCTCGTTATTAGAGGCCTGAAAATTGAGGCGTAAGGAATACTGGAGGACGAAATCATCGGGGCCACAAAGTATGACGCCAACTCATCTTTCGCTCTTGCAGGATGATCCATCTACATAAATTTCCCAAGTGGGATCTTGCTCTGGGATCTCGGGTGCTCCAGAAATGGTACACTCTGTGATAAATTTCGCGAGGGCTTGCCCCTTGATGGTTGTTCGGGGTTGGTAGCTGATGTCGTGTTAGCTCAGCTCAATCGACCATTTGATTAGTCGCTCGGAATTTTCAGGTTTGTTGAGGACGAGCTTGAGTGGCTGATTCATTAGTACTTGAATGGAGTGTGCTTGAAAATACGGTCGGAGTTTCCTAGCTGCCATTACCAAGGAGTAAGCGATTTTCTCCATGAGGGCATATCGGAGCTCTGCCTCGTACAGGACTTTGCTGACATAATAGATGGGTTTCTGGACCACATCTTCCTCCTTGACAAGTATGACACTGAGGGCGTGTTCAGATGCGGCCAGATAGAGGTAGTAGGGCTCGCCCAGTTCTAGTTTGCTGAGGAGCGGGGGGTTGGCCAGGTAGGTCTTCAGCTGGTCCAAAGCCTGTTGTTGGGGTTCTTCCCATTCAAAGCCTGTAGCCAGCCGAATGGCTTTGAAGAACGGGAGCGACTTTTCACCGGATTTTGAAAGAAAACGGTCGATGACCGCCAGGCGACCTGTGAGCCTCTGGACCTCTTTGACATTTCTTGGAGGGGTCATGTCCAGTATGGCCTAGAAACTTCTCGGGGTTTGCCTCAATGCCCCTCTAGTTGACCAGGAATCCGAGAAATTTTCCTGAAGTGATGTCGAAGGCGCATTTGGAGGGGTTAAGTCTCATGTTTTGGGACCTTACGACCCGGAAGGCTTCCTCGAGATCGGTGATGTGGTCTTGGCCTCGACAGCTTTTGACGAGCATGTCGTCGCCATTGACCTCCATGTTTCGACCTAACTGCTCTTTAAAAACCCGGTTGACAAGCCTTTGGTAGGTAGCACCGGTGTTCTTCAACCCGAAGGTATAACCCGGTAATAGTAGAGGCCATGGTCGGTCACGAAGGCAGTTTTGGGGATGTCAGGGGGAACATTCTGATTTGGTTATAGCCTGAAAAGGCGTCCATGAAGCTCAGCGGTTCATGGCCAGAAGTCGCATCTATCAAGGCATCGATGCTCAGAAGGGGGAACGGGTCTTTGGGGCAGGCCTTGTTGAGGTCAGTGAAATCTATGCGGATCCTCCATTTCCCACTCGGTTTCTTCACCATCACTACATTGGTCAGCCATTCGGGATAGCAGACTTCCTGGATAAAACGAGCTGAGATGAGCTTGTTCACTTCTTCTTTTGTCACTACCTGCCTTTCAGGGGCAAATTTATGGTGCTTCTGTTGGAGGGGCTTTGAATCCGAGCGGATGCTAAGTCGGTGCATAATGAGGTCTTTTGGGATTCCTGCATATCCGAAGGCGTCCAGGTAAAAAGATCAACATTCCGCCTGATGCAGTCAGAAATGGCCAGTTTTAGGTCTGGGAAGAGGGACTGGCTAACTCGGAACCACTTAGATCTGTCATCCTCAGTGAAGGGGATTTCTTCCAATTGGTCGACGGGGTCGGAGCCTAACGAGTTTTTGTCAGACAGAAGTTCGACCGCTTCGAGGGGGAAAACACTGCCTCCTACCGCGTCCATGTAGCAGGACCTGGCCGATTCTTGACTGCCTCGGACCACGCTGACTCCGTGGTAGGTATGGAACTTCATTTTTAGGTGGTATGCAGAGGGTACCACTTGAAGAGAATAGAGGCCGGGCCTGCCCAAGATCACATTGTAGGCAGTTTTGACATTGACCACCATGAAATCCATGGATTCTGTTTGGATGTTCGGGACTGTTCCGGTTGTGACGTCGAGCGTGATTATCCCCTCGATCGGTTTCGGAGTGCCTGAAAACTCGTGCAGCGTGTATCCCGCCGGCTTCAGTCTTTCTCGCAAGAGTTTGAGTGCTTTGAATGCGGTAAGGACCATGATGTTCACCGAGCTTCCATTATCCACGAGGACGCGGCGAACCTCGTGGTTCGCCATGACGTGATTACCAGAGCATCTCAATGTGGCAGGCAGACACCCTCAGATCATTGTTGGAAAATGACACAGCTAGTCCTTGGCTACTAGGGGCGTGTGATCATGGACAGAGTTAACCTCCTTAAGAAGGCCTTGCGGGAGGTGTTCGACTCTCTCCCCATGGGGCCACCATGGACCCAATGTAGGATGACTGGCTCCACGGCCACATTCGTCTCGGGTTCCGTCCGAGGAGGGGATGAAGCCCGCTGGTCTCGTTGATTAATTCGAGTGAATTCCCTTAAATAACACCTTTGGATGAGGGCCTCGATCTCATCTTTAAGAGCATGACACATATTAGTCTCGTGCTTGTGGTCCCGATGGAATCGATAGTAAAATCTTCGGTCCCTTTTTTTAGTGTTGTTGGGCCGATGAGGGTGGTGGACGATACCCTTGTCTTCGATCTCCATAAGGATGGCCGCCACTCTATGAGTTAGTGGGGTGAACTTTTCAAAGCAGGGGACCGGATGCGGTCGTTTCTGACCGAGGGGATCTTTCAGAGATTTCTTCATAGGCTCTGGGCCATCTACCTTCCTCTTTTCCTTAGCGGAGGCTTCTGTCAGACCTTCGGGGTGGAGAGCTTCTTCAGCTCGAATGTACTTTTCGACCCTGTGGAGGAGGTCTGGAAAATCGATCGGAGACTTCTTCGCGAGGAAGGCCTTCAACTGGCCATGGTGAACGTTATGTCGGAACTCCGCGGATGCGACGCCAGCATCGAAGGAAGAGACTGCCCTGGCCTCGGTGGTGAACCTCCGCACAAAGTCCCGTAGGGATTTCCCCACCAGTTTGAGGTCCATAAGTGAGGTGCTCGTCTTCTCGACCTTGCGACTGGTCACAAAGTGGGCGAGAAAGTTTACCTCGAGCTGCTCAAAAGAGAAGACCGAGTTAGGGGTGAGCTTTGAGAACCATTCCCTTGTCGGGTCACGCAAAGTGGCAGGGAACGCCTGACAGAGAAGAGGATCCGAGGCGCTGTGAATCATCATAAGAGTTTTGAACCCCTCTATTTGATCAGCTGGATCCCTCTCTCCATCGTATGTCTCAAACTGAGGTGGTCGGAAATTCCTCGGGATCGAGGCGTCCAGAATTCGAGCGGAGAATGGGGGTCCGGTAGGATAGTACCCCTGACTGGATTGACCACCACACCACCCCCGCCGATTCGGGCGAGACGATTCTCCATATCCTGGAGTCATCTAAGAACAACGTCATCTCTCCTCGGTGGTCGAGTCGAGCCGTGTGACTCGCTACCCAGGTTTCTCTCTTCCTGGATTGGCTCATCGACTGGTTGATCGGCCCTGTGTGCACCTCGAATGGCTATCAGGACCTTCGTTTCGAAACTTCTGGAACTCGGTCCTTGTGACCGCGACATCTTCAATTGTACCGTCGGAGGTTGTCGATCTCTGGGTGAGCGATTGCGCCGTTTCTCCCGACCTTGTAGGCTATGGGTTGAAACCTGGACGGAGGAGGCAGCTCTGCTCCTGGATCGATCGAGCAGTTTCCTGAGGTCGTCCTCAGGTTTTCGATGGTTGATGATCTTCAGAAGGTCATCGGCTTCCTGGCACTCGGATCGCCCTGTGGCTGATCGTGAGGAGCTCGGACCCGGACAAGGGATCCACGGGTCCGTGCCTTCGGGAACCTCGCATGTCTGCCTGACTACGAGCCTGGTGAGGGTCGACACACCGCCCGGCTGTGGCCGCCCTCCTCGGTTTGGGGGCCATAGAAAGGGAGGTGTCTGGAGACCGAAATCTGGTTTTGGATCTGTCAAGCATGTTCCCACAGACGGCACCAACCTGATGCTGCTAATTTTCAGTGCGGGAGCAACAGGTGTGAGTTCTTGTAATTTGCAAAGTGGAAGGGACAGATCTCAGCTGCAGGTCCGATCGGTTTCTGGGGTCGGCTCGGAAGTGCTGCTGGTTGCTGAACAACCCGAACACCTGCAAAGCACCTAGAAACATCGGGAGAAATTCCGGCGACAGACCCTCCGATGATCTAGTTAGTTACTGGACAGTGAAAGGAAGCTAGGGTTCAGGTTTGAAATCTTTGATTACCTTTTTCAAGGAAAGGGGCTGGTATTTATAGGCAAAGTAAATGGGCATCTGACCCTAATGGGTCGGGTCACACCCGTTTGTCTGTGGGCATGAAGCTGCATAAAGCCTGTTAGACCTGTTGATCTGATGATCTGAGATAAGCAAATATTAAGGAGATCTAACGGCCCTGATCGAGCCAAGTCATTTATACCCACGTCAAATATCATATATGAACTTACACTTATACCCACATCAAATATCATATATGAACTTACAGTTGAAGTTCACAAGAATGACCCTAATGGGCCGGGTCAGACCCGTTTGTCTGTGGGCCTGAAGCTGCAGAAGGCTGTTGGACCTGTTGATCTGATATGAGATAAGCGAATATTTAGGAGATCTGACGGTCCTGTGACGGTCCTGACAGAGCCATGTCACTTATACCCACATCAAATATCATATATGAACTTACAGTCGAAGTTCACAGGAAAGCACCATATGATAGAAGAGAACAAGCCAATAGTGTGTTTATCTATGTATATAGGACTAAATATTGACAAAGTTTTGCGGAGTTTCTTATAGAGAGGATATCATCACAAAGTCATTATGCATGTCATCAAGCACTGGTTTCAGTTGCAGCTGCTTGAATTGCTCGCTGGAAAACCTCAGGAGGTTGGCCGCCACTGAGACTGTGCTTCCCATTAATCTGAAGGAAACCAGTAGCCAAAATCATGCGAGAATTATGAAACTAGTTAGATAACATGTTAAGCAACATCATGAAGTTCAGGCAAATCTAGCTGGTAAATTAACCATACCACAAAATATGGAACTCCCGAGGTGCCTGACGAATACTTTTGTAATTCTTCATTTACCTGCATAAAGTGAATAAGTTTAATTGCTCAAGTAGGCCAAAAGAAACAGATCAGGTGAAAATGGACTGAAACAGAGGTGTAACAAGAAAACACCTCATTGAGCTCCTGGTTAGGATCGTCAAGCAGTTTTTCCGCCCCTTCTATGCCAACCTTTCGAGCAGCATCCAATAAAACTTGTCTGCATGCCAAGTAATTTATTTTGATGATTGTTCGCTATTCCAGCAAGTCTATGAATGCATCAACAATTGTTCTTATTAACAGGTATCATTTTATTTTACTGCCTTAATTCAATTCTTATATGGTTGGGGGAGAAATTTAATACATCAGGAGTTTTTGGACAGTCCTTAGAACTGCTCCTTGTACTATAATTTACCTTAAGTTTCTTCTTTTACTGCAACCTATAAACTACTAATCCATTTATGGGGACCTAGCTTGCTTACAAATATCAGATCCGTACCATAGAGGTTTGAGCTGGGTTTGGTGGAAGGCCATACAAGATTTACAAGTTAAGTAAGCTGATTCAAACATCACATACCAACTATAGATAGGTTTTTGGTATATTCATGTACAATTTGACAGGGTGCTTAATTTCAACCTGCTTATGCACCACGATGAACCATTGTGATATGCCGTTGAATATTCCAAATCATCAATAATATGATGGCATATGAGGTTAAAAGATAATTAACATAACTAATTGTTTTTTCACTTATACCCAAAAAAAATAAAAACCAAAAAAAGAGTTTTATTTTTGTTTGGGAGAGAATATATTGTACGTCTGTAACTTAGATTTAATGGGCCTAAACCCGCGCACAATCACATGAAGCTTTATTATTATGCAATAATGGCACTCACTAAGGCACGATTATTTGATTCCTTTATCTCATAACTAATTGGGAAAAGTGTGCATAGATATGTTCAATGAAAACAAAAGAGGGTATCACAACATTGTTGCAGCTTAGCTGTCAGACACCCTTATAGGCTCATACTGCAGTGTACATGATGTGTATATTTCTCCTTGTAGAATCAGGGATGCTTTCGAATCGGATACAGCTCAGATATTGGCTATATCAACATTCGTACCAGCATTCCAAAAATAGATTCGGATACAGATACGGATATGACTAAAAAAAAAATGTGTCGACAAATTTCGGATACGGATGCAAATCGGATACAGTGTTTCGAATACGGATGTGAGTTCGGACAACTTAATATTAAAATAAATGCAGAAAAAGAAAAGAAAATCGAATATAATATGACAAAATTTTAACTTAATATATTAATCACAAGGAAAAAAGAACGATAATTTAGGTATTAAAGAAAAGATATGGATGATTGTAATTTAATTTAAAATAAGAGGATAAAAAAGGTTAATAATCATATATAAAAGTGTTTAAAGATTATATGAAAACCAGTATATATATATATATATATATATGAATGACTTATTGATACCCAAAGTTAGTGTTAATTACCTACACACACCTAAAGTGAAAATAAAATACCCAATAGCACCCAAACTTTTATTATTTGGACCTAAAGGCCCCCGCCGTCTATTTTTCGGTTAAGTTAGTGAAATATTCCAGGAATATGTCTATTAATGGGTTTAAACCCGTTAAGAGGCATGGTAAATGACCAAAATACCCTTTATATTTTCTTCTCTCCTTTCTTTCTCCTGAACCAACTCTCTTTCTGTCTTCCTTCTCTCTCTTCGAAACACTAGCCCCTGAAGCTCCACCTTAGTGCCACTCTCACAATTGCCGTCATTCACCACTGCATCTCGCCATTCACCTCAGCGCCATTCTCCATCTCCATCTTCATCTCGTGCTCTCGACACCCCCCCTAAATCCCAAAACCCTATCTTCTTCGTCTTCTTCGTCCCTTCAAATTCAACCCTAGCCCCACTTGAGCTCTTCCCGATTCCCCTCTTCGCCGTCGATCTTGATGCTCCAGATGCCCCTCTTCGCCTTCGTTCTTGATGCCCCCGACGCCCCTGATTCCTCTCAATTTTGGAGGGAAGTGTTTGATTCTCATACTTGCTTTTAAGCTTTTGGTTCAATTTCTTACAATTTCTTTTTGTTGTGTGTGTAGGCAATGGTGAGTCACAGTTGGATATAAGTTGGTTCTTGCAATTTCCAAACTGCTATTTCATTAAGTTGGTTCTTCCAATTTCAAACTTTACAAATAGGTCTAACATCTCCATTAAAGGATAAAAAATTTGAATATTGTGTTACCTATTTAATTTAGAATAAAAGAACATCTTATAAATTCACTGAGAGGTAATCTTGTGGGTTTTGGAGAAGAAACAAGTGTAATCTATTTGGAAGGGAGATTCATCCTATGGTGATACACTGATATTAGTGGCACGAGCTGTAAGAGCAGATTAATTTGCTTTCATCAATTATCTGCTTTTATGAATGAATGAATATGAAGTATCTGCTTTTATGAATACTAGATACATCCCTGATTATTTAAATATCAATTATCTGCTTTTTACCTTATTCTTTGGTTCTTTGGTTCTCATAGAAGCATTACCTAGTTCTTTGGTTCTCTGGAGCATTATTCTGGAGCATTACACTGATCTTATGACAATGAATTACCTAACAATGAATTATTCTGGAGCATTACCGATCATTATGCTTATTTGCTTATATGCATTACTAGTTACGTATATGCTTAAATAGTCTCAGCCTACTAGTAAGCTATGCTATGCTATGCTGACTTATATGCCAGTTACTTATATGCTATGCTATGCTTATATGCATTGCCACTCTTAAACAGTTTAGTACTTGCTATGCTTATATGCATTGCCAGTTACTAATTGTTGTATTTGATTCATTGTGGAACTTGAAGTTTATGCTGAGCCGCATTTTAAAATATATCAACAAATATAGGATGTAATTACATCCCAAATTAATAATGAGGCTATTGCAACAATACATATTGCATAGCTTATTCAACATATCTTCTGTTTTTGTTCTATTAAACTTGTTAACAGAAAACTATGCTTTATCAAATTCTGTTGTAGGTTAACTGGTTCATGAGCAGTTCATAAGGAGATTAAGTCAATCATTCATGTTACTCAATTGTGAATTTAATATCTGTCATGGAACCTGGATTTGATACTTCTTGTTACTCAATTGTGAATTTGAAAATGAGGGAGGGTTATTTTTGCATTTGAACTAGTTAGTATGACATTTCAGTGCAGCCCTAGTGACAGCATTTTTCATCTCTTTGATGGACTGATGCTTGAATATTTAGAAAATTTGATAAATCCTTACTGAAAATTGTGTTATGAGCCTACTACTGATTGTTTCATGTATTATTTAGTTTCATGTACATACAAATACATGATTATTTCTGAAACTTTTTTTTATGGTTGGCAGCAGCAGCAGAAGAAGAAGTAGCTTGCTTTGTTAAGTAATGTTGATTGTGTAATTATTTCATGTTATGTAATTGTTTCACGTTATGTAATATTGATTGTGCATTTGAAGTATACAAAATAGTTATGCATTTATGATTGTATCTATATTCTCCAGTTCTTTCTTTGCTATAAGTTGGATACTTATGCTCTAGAGATGAAATTGTATCTCAATAAACTCTTTGCTCTATGTTGGTTCTGAATAATTTGTTTGTTCTTGATGTTATGATATATTGATATATGATGATTAAAGATTTTTGGTTCTGAACAAACTATGGCATCTGTTAAGGATTTAGAGAACAAAATTTTAAAGAAATTTTGAAGGATTTTTGGTTCAGTTGGAACTCCCAGTTGCAGAAAGACTCAATTTTGAAGAACTTTTTATTTTATTTTTAAAGTAAATTTAGAGAAAATTTAAAGAAAATTTTACAGGAATTTGAAAAGGAATCTTAAAGAAAATTTTAAGGAATTTTTAAAGTAATTTTAAAGAAAATTATAAGGAATTTAAAAGGAGTTTTTAAGGAAATTTAAGGAAATTTTAAGGAATTTAAAAGAAAATTTTAAAAGGAAATTTAAGGAATTATAAGGATTTTTTAAAGGAAATTTAAAAGAATTTTAAGAATTTTTAAAGGAAATTTAAAGGAATTTTAAGAATTTTTAAAGGAAATTTAAAGGAATTTTAAGAATTTTAAGGATTTTTAAAGGAATTATTTAGGAATTATTAAGGCATGGGGGTAAAAAGTAATTTCACCCCCTAACTGTTAAAAAAACTAACAAAAGTAGATGGCAGGTGCCTATTGGTCCAATTTAGAAAGTTAAGGTACTATTGAGGTATTATTGTAACTTCAGGTGTGTATAGGGTATTAACACTAACTTTAGGTGTCAAAAGGTCATTCACCCATATATATATATATAGAAATAGAATTAAGAAATATTAAGATCAACCCCGGGGGTCTAGTAAAATTTTCCCTTAGCTTTAATAAAAAATTAAAAAACTGGACTGATGTAGATACATGAAAGCAGATATATATGATTTTACATACATCAAAATGTTTGCAGAAGCAAAAGGTTAAACTAATTGTCTGCATCACTTAGCAGGTTTAGAATGCAATCGAAAAAAGTTCATAACCACCCATAATTGTGGAGTATAAAAATACTCACTAGATTGCTTTAGTGGTACTAGTTCTGCAGAACATCAGTGATGAGGACATCTTTCCTGTTTAGTTTAGGATTTTTATTTCAGTACCATTTTTGTTTCTGGCAATTATAGCCATATGTAATCTTTTTGTATTTTTTAGATTTTGAGAATATTTTGAGATTTGTATCAAGATGTATTTTGAGAATATTTTGAGATTTTGAGAATATTTCTGGCAACCAACCTTCGTCTTCTTCCTCTTCCCCAATCCCGACCAAAAAAAAAAGAAAAACCCTAATCTTCCACTATCCCCTCTCTCCATCTACAGCCGCTCTTCTCCCCTACTTCTTGCTCCCGTACCCCGCAACCCATTGCTTCGCCAACCATCACCGTTCCCACCTCGACGCCTTGCCTCCCGCAGCACCACCACTGCGACCTCCACACACCCGCATCCTGACTCCCCCTCGCCTCACCACTGCCGCCCTCATCGCTGCCGTACCCGGCCCTCAACTCCACCATCATCAACAGCCATTTCCCGAAGTCGACCACCACCGCAATCAGCTACTCGTCGGCACCTCGACGCCAACACCCTACAACCGCTGCTCCTTCTCCCCGAGTCCAACAGCCACCAACCACTCGAGCAGTAGCCTCGTCGATTGTTGCAATTGTTCCTTGGACCCTCGGTATACTCTTTCCATTATTAAATATTTGTGTTCTGCTGCCCTATTATCTATTATATTATCTGATTTGCTTGTCGTCGACAAAATAACTGAGATTGAGTGTTCCACATGCATGAGTAGAGTACGAATCAATATTGAACCTATTACTTGCTAAAACACTTAGGGATTTAATTATTGATTGTAGAGTTGAATTATTAATTGGGATTGTTAAATGTAATTCAGTTCTTGAAAATCCATCAAACCAATTAATTGTTTAAAATTTTCAACTTTGATCCGCACCTACGTGTTGGTAAAATTAATCCATTAAGAATCTTGAAAATTCTCTATTTTAGGGTTAGTTTTATATCAATCAGCTTCTAAATCAATCTGATATTTGAAATTCATGGAAATTTTTTTCTTAATACAATCTCTAGCGAATTAGATGATATTATCTGTTCCTCGTTTAGACATCAAAACAGATCATACCTACTTTGACAATTTATTTTCAAAATTAAAAGAACCATCTTCTCCTTCTAAGAATTGTATACTTATTATTATGATTTTAAGGATACTCACCGATCGCCTATGTACTTTCCCTGACAAAAATAATTCATGAACAACTCGTCTACCAGAGCATTTTGCTTGTTATAACCTTGATGTGCTGCGAAAGATATGAGCCTGTGACTGTCTAATGTATTTCCCCTGCATAAAATGAGATTTAAACATAATTTACAATCTATTTATGTACAAACATTCTCTGTCTTCAAAACATGTGCAATGAACTCACGTCAATCCAGACATGTCATACTCAAGTCCAATGCCCCGAAATACCTGTGAGACTTAAATAAATTGACTAAATGCTACTGTTTAAGGGTTTTTTTATATACTGAAAATCAAATCTAGGGAAATGAAAAAAACCTCTGTCATTCGAGCCTTAATCCGCTCAGCTTGAGTTTCTCCAAATCTCTGCTTGTAGAACTCAGACTTAACAATGCCTTCTTTTGGTGCAGAAGGGTTGAGGAAATATGGATGCCATCTCACCTGCCAATTGGAGTAGACAGAAGTCAAACATACTGACTGCGGTGTATGCTCCTTGGGTGGTTATACAAAATTATTGATGTCTTCCTTACATTGCTAACCTCTAACTGAACTTGTATACATTAACCCTCTACTTATTGTTGGGACTGCGTCTTGCATACTATGCGTTTAATGAGAAGAAGGTGATAAAGCGAGAAAAGGTCGAAGAGTTGATGGAGAGAAGAAGAAAGCAGCAACATGCAGGTGACAGTCCAAACTCTCTGGATGAAGATTGACTCTTTGCAGTCGACTCTCATTTGTTGGCAGTCGACCGACATTGGCGGCTGACAGCTTATTGGGCTGATTCTTGGGGAATCTTTCGGGCCCAACTTCTCATCCAAGTTAGATCATATGGTTCTATCGTGTAGTTTCTTCTAAAGGACATATCAGACGGGTTATTATATGTCCCATTATTACATCTGGACTACAACCTAGGATTTCTCTAGATCTCTATATATTAGTGTATTGATCTTCTTTGAGAGGTAAGAGAGAGTACTTTATTGTAAAGAGTAATAGAAAGAGTTCTCCATTGTAAACAACAGATTATCTATCTTTCAATGAGGCTTGAGAGATAGATAGGTTCTTGGTGAGCAAGTTGGTAACTCTTGTATTTTCTCTAGTCGAATAATATTTTTCTTATCTCTCCCTCGGATTAGGGCTCGCCCAAATTGGAACAAATATTGTGTGGTTTGGGTGTTTGGTTGGATCTACTATTGCTTGGTGGTTAGCTCATTGGCTCGGTTGCCGCTTCTCGCTCTCCAAGCTCCAACTCTGCTGCGCCACAAATCCCTAAATCCTAACACCTTAAAACCAATTGTACACAACCGCTTAGGTATTAATTGTTCTTCAGTAGCTCATTATCTCATCTATCACTAATAGTCATGCCTTGGTGGCACATATATAAATTGTGAACAAAATTCTAGACTGAAGAACAAGTACCATGTGAAAGTCCAACAAGCGAACTATAACACGTATTAACGCCAAAAGGTACCTCAAAATCAAACTGGCCCTTCATCATATTCATAGCCTTTTCAAGGTTCCGCTTGCCCACAAAACACCATGGGCACACAGTGTCGGAACTAACATCAATTTGAATAAGCTTCTTAGCCATGTATGTTATGTATCTGCAAATTTGATATACCATAAAAAAGTTTTAAAATAAAAATATTTCCAACTTCTATAACAACATAGAAACATTCACATTACAAGAAAAACACATACCAAATTATCATTGTTCAATATTAAAATCTTAAAATACAGTTCAATGGGGTAACAGGTTTTAAAAATTACTAACAGTTGACAAAAATCTACATGTCAGGATATGAAAGAACTGACATAGATAACACTGTAATAAGTGAACCCAAAGAAAACACTATAATAAGTGAATCTTTGCATAATTTTTTCTGGGGGAGAAACCGTAGACCCCCAAAGTTTCATTAAATCAGAAATAAACGAAACATTCCCTGCATACAAGTACACAAAGATCAAACAAAAGATAAAAGGATCTACTAACTGCAACAAATCCTGCCCAAATGTGAAAATTGAATGAACATTTTCATAATTCTCTGAAGATATCCCCTAGTCAAATTCCTATACCAATGATTCTGAAGATGAAGTCCTAAGCTAGGTAAAATTAATTGATTTTCTGATTACCTCATAATCACAATCTTCCTTCAAATCCCTAAATCATCAAACAATCCCAATTCTCCCTTTGGATGAATTTGTACAACTAGGACAGTATTGTGTACAATTAATATATATATATATATATATATATATATATATATACAATCCAAAAACACCAATCCAATTTGATCTTAAAAGAATGAATTGAAATCTTGCTATGAAATTAGAAAGGAGATTTAGGTCGAACCTGAGACGAGAAAGAGAACTTTGTTGCCGCTTGGAAAATGAAATCAATAGAGACTTCGTCAGGGGAAGGAAGGGGGTTTTTGCAGTGCTAGGCTACTTTTTGAAACTATTTGCGATTTTGGGCCACAACCCAAACTATTAGCATTTTTAGCTAGGCAGTGTCACGTCTGCAGCGGCCGCTATTGGGAATAGCGGCCTCTTCATAGCGACCTTTCACCATTGTCAGCTTATAGAGAGAATATTGTATAATGGACACGACTTGGTATAACTGAGGTCGCTATTGTCAATAGCGACCTTGTATAACTAAGGCCGCTATTCCCATTAGCGACCACAGTTGGCCCAATCTGTTTCAGTCTCACCTGAGGTCGCTATTGGGAATAGCGACCTTAGTTATACAAGGTCGCTATTGACAATAGCGACCTCAGTTATACCAAGTGGTTTGCAATTATACAATACCCTCTATCATTTGCCAAGTGTGGAAATCCAATGTGTTGGTCGCTATGAAGAGGCCGCTATTTCCAATAGCGACTGCTGCTGACGTGACACTACCTAGCTAAAAATGCTAATAGTTTGGGTTGTGGCCCAAAATCGCAAATAGTTTCAAAAAGTGGCCTAACACTGCAAAAAATTCAGTGGGAAGATGGGGTCGATTTATACAGTGAGTTAAAGGCCCGGTCCAAAGTGGAGGTAATTGGGCCAGTTGAGTTCGTTTGTTGGTTGGTCAGTCTTTAACGGTCGCGGTCTTTTGTAATGTACGTGTCTCTTATCTTAATTATGTTGCTCAACGGATTTGGGATCTTTTGTAATGTACGTGTCTCTTATCTTAATTATGTTGCTCAACGGAATTGGGAAGACTCATCTATTCGATTTTTTTTTAAGACACTTTTCAAAAATATTTGTAGAAAGATGACATTTGCCCAAGTATTTGTGCTCATGGACTTAACAACTAAACTCGCCGTTGGGAACGACGAGTTTAGTTGTTTCATCCTCGCCATTGAGAAATAGCGTGTTTGGTGCTAATTTTAGTTCAAAATTTTTAAAGAAGACTTGTTGTTCCCAGCGGCGAGAATATTTATACTAGACTCGCTGTTGGGAACAATGAGTTTAGTTCACGATTTTTAAAGAAGACTCGCTGTTCCCAACGGCGAGGACATTTATGTTGGTGTTTTATATACACTTATAAACATGCATAAAACATTAATAATAACCTAAAACATGTTTGTATGAATCTAGATCTTAATCATGTTGCAGAAGTGCTTTAATATAAAATCCTAAATCATAAAACTATAGATCTTTGCTAAATTAAATGAAGAAGAACATTAAAAGCGGAAGCACTAATCTGAAGCCATTGATTGAGATTGTGCAGAGGGTTTGAATCTTCCTATATGATACGCACTTCTATGAGATGCCGTCTCTCTATTTTTCTGTTAATGAGATCACAGATGGAATAAGAAGATGCGTATATATAGGGGACTATAACCCTAATTGATAATTATTGATTTCCAATTTTGCCCATCACAAAATAAGAAATTTACTTTACGGTCTCTACACGTGTTATATCACACTTTAAATTATATGTTTTTAACCCATTACTTAATCTTGATTAGATCACTTTAATTTGGGTTAGACTTTAGAATAGCAATTATACATTTAGTCACATATGTGAGCCCACATAGATTATTTTCCAACAATCTCCCACTTGGGCCACATATGTTACTCCTTATAAATGTACATACTTTATGAGCTCAAAATTTTGCTATCATAACCAAAAGCATAGCCAAACAATCTCGTCCATTAATCATGTAAATATAGGATCAAAGCAATTTTCATTACATTTATCGTAACTAAATATATCAATGGTCACATATATCAACATAATCAAACGACATAAATCAATTGTGAATGTGTAGCATGGAAATTTCATGCAATGTGATCTATACACATACCTATTTCCAACTGATCCTCTTTAAAACTTAAGTGAGGTCAGAATCAAAACATGACAAATGAGTGAGAAAACTGAATTCTTTATTTCTGATCAGAAAATAACCAAATGTATAAATGTCTCACACAAACATAATGCAATTAAAACACAAACTCCCACTAAATCATGATATCCTCAAATAATACAACACCCATATGAGCAGTATGCTCATAAAAGACCTTGGGTGGTAATTCCTTTGTGAGCGGATCCGCTATCATGGAGTTTGTCCCAATGTGCTCTATGGACATCTGTCCCCTTTGCACTCTTTCTTTCACAACTAGGAACTTTATGTCAATATGTTTCGATTTTGTCGAACTCCTGTTGTTGTTGGATAACATCACTACTGACTTATTGTCACAAAATAACTTGAGTGGTCTTTCTATATTCTCCAAGATGCGTAACCCAGTGACAAAATTCCGCAGCCATATTCCATGATTCGATGCCTCATAGCATGCTACATACTATGCTGTCATAGTGGAAGAAGCTATAAGTGTCTGTTTGGCACTTTTCCAGGATATAGCTTCTCCAGTTAACAGATAAATATAGCCTGATGTAGACTTTTTTGCTATCTTGGCACCCTAGTGAAATCAGAATCAGAATGCCTTACGACCTCCAAATGATCTGATTTCCTATATGTGAGCATGTAGTCTTTTGTTCTCTGAAGATACCTCATGACCCTCTTGGCTGCTATCCAATGGTCAATACCAGGTTTTCTTAAATACCTGCCTAACATCCCAACAATGTACGCAATATCCGGACGCGTACATACTTGAGCATACATTAGACTCCCAATAGCTGATGTATAGGGAATCTTTTGTATTTCCTGAATTTCAAGGTTACTTTTAGGACATTGATTGAGACTAAATTTGTCTCCTTTAGCAACAGGGGTATCCCCTGGTCTACAATCTTGCATGCCACACCTTTTGAGCACTTTATCGATGTATCTCTTTTGTGATAATCCGAGAGTACCTCGAGAACGATCTCGTTGTATCTGAGTTCCTAATACAAAAGAGGCATCCCCAAGATCCTTCCTCTCAAAATGCTTGGACAGAAACCTTTCAGTTTCTTGCAATAAATCTATATCATTAGTGACAAGCAATATGTCAGCGACATATAGAACTAGGAATATATGCTTACTTTCACAGAACTTGTGATACACACAATCATTAACTACATTCATCTCAACACCAAATGAGATAATTACTTAATGAAACTTGTGGTACCATTGACGAGGAACTTGCTTGAGTCCATAGATGAATTTTGTCAATTTGCAAACCATATTCTTACGCTAGGATATAATAAACTGGTTTGAATACTTATTTCTTCATTAAAATCATTGGTCATTTCATAAATATCTGATTAATACTACCCCTTTTGATTCGAGAAAATATGATCAGAATGCTATATTTAACTCCAAACCAGAACTAAACTTTAGAACAGAGAATGCAACACTATAAGAACATATTCTGGATTGTGGAGACCAGGACTGAGCTTTCTCGAAGTAAATAACAAATGTGTTCATAACACCTAACATTAAGAATATTGGCACATAATCTCTTAATTTTGATCTGTTTTCTCTTTATGCAGTTTACACAGACATCAAAGTCTGTGAAGTCTTGGGATTCCAAAATGTCATCAGACACAAGACGCTCAACTCTACCTTTTGAGATATTACCTAAGCACTTATGCCATAATGACGCCAAATTTTCTTTATTTAATTTATGTTTAGTACCACGTAACTCTACATGCAAGGTTTCATTATAGGATACAATTGTTTCAAACAAATAGAGGTTGTCATAAGCATTCAAATAACCAGTTCCAACAACATTCGAATTTAAAGACAAACTAAACTGATTGTTTCCAAATGAACAATAATAACCAAATTTTTCCAACAAAGAAACATAAATTAAATTTCGTCTAAAAGACGGAATAACAAAAGTGTCTTTCAAATCCAAATAAGAAACCAGTTCCTAATAACAACCTAAACTGCCCAACTGCTTCCACTTCTACCGATTATCGCCCGCGAAGATGTGTCTTTCACCATCATTTGGCTTCCGGCAGCTCAGGCAACCCTTTCTTTGCACGCCATGCGTGATATTTAGTACATTTCTTCTTCATATGTCCAGCCTTGTTACAAAAGAAACAACTCGATGTATCCTTATGTTGTTTCTTTTGAGCTGGATCCTTAGCTTTTTCATCCTCAGATTTCCTCTTCTTGCCCTTATCCTTAGAGGCTTTGGCCAAATGAGCACTTTCCGTCTTATCTTGTTTCAACATTTCTTCCTCTTGTACACAGTGAGAAATGAGCTCATTTAGAGTCCATTTTTCCTTTTGACAGTTGTAACTGATCTTGAATTGATTAAACTGTGCAGGAAGTGATACCAAAACCATAAGCACAAGCAAGTCCTCAGGAAATTCAAGCTTGAGTGCCTTAAGTCTTGAAACAACATGATACATTTTCATACTGTACTCCCTTATATTTCCTCGACCCTTATACTTCATAGACATCAAAGAAGTCAGAAGTGTAGTCATTTCAACCTTATCGTTTTTAGCAAAACGTTTCTCAATTTGATCGAGGAAATCTTTGGCCTTAGTAATCCCATCGGATTCTGTGCCCCTAAAGGCTTCAGGAATGCTGTGTTTCATAATCATTAGACTCATGCGATTTGAACGATCCCACCTCTCAAATGCCCTTTTATCATCAAGAGTGCTTTCCGCAGTGAGAGGTGGAGGTTGTTCTTCCCTTAATGCATGGTCTAATTCCATACAGCCAAGAATTATCAGTAAGGTGCCTTTCCAATCCTTGAAATTTGTCCCATTAAGCATGGGAATAGAATTGATGTTAGCAGTTATTGAGGCAACAGATGATAAACTAGCTGAATAAAGAACAAAAAACAAACAAAATAAGCTCACATGAGAATCCATATAAAACAATAAATTCAAATAATGGTTAATCTCATCTCAAGATACCAGGTACAACGTTAATATCAAGTCTTTGGACAGTAACATTAACTGTAAGCGGTACTCTTGTTGTAGTAATCAAATATTGACAATAAATCCTGTCAAATAATAAGTCATTCTTTGTACTGACTTATTGTTCACATGTAATACCTTATAATTGTCACATATTTATTACCACAGATGTGTATGAAATTCGGCCAAATATCAACTTACCTTTGGATCAGTTAATAAACGCATGAATTACAAATACACAATCATCTTGATATTTTAAATAAATTAATCTACACAAAAGAGGTCACTTTGGCAACATTTTGTTTCAATTAATCTATTCAAAATATTAGACATTTATAAGAAAATCCAAAACCAAAATTTGAATTTAATTGTTTCCCAAAAATTTATCTTTTCTTAATTTTATAATTTTATTTTATTTTATTTTAGATAGATAATGTCAAGATAATATCTATTTAAAAAGATAACAAAACCATAACTGATCCATATCTATCTACTGTTATTGATAATATCAAATTAATCAAAAATACACACAACATAAAATTAATAACTAAACCGGGGGATAGATAATGTCAAGTTATGATTTAAAAATTAATTATTAAACATAGAAAATTAATAACTGTTTTTACTTATTTATAGAAGATTGATAACAGAAAATTAATGAATGGTGGTAACAGAAAATTAACCGAAGCCCAAACCTGGGTGGTCCCCACCACCTGCCACACACGTGGCAGGCACACAGCGGAGCACCCCCTCCATGTGCTGCTCCACGTCAGCACGTAGAGAAGCAGCAATAACCTGCTGCTCTCTCAAACCGAGTGGGCCCCTACGGCAACAATGCTATAGGAATTCTCCCATAGAAACTTTATAGGAAATCTTTATAGAAACTTTATGTAGCAGTAGCCAGGGGATGCCTTTATCCCGTGGGCCCCTCCACCTCTCATATAACCATATACCAGTCTTCATTAATTATGTAAAGGCATCATCACATCAGATCTATTGCTAATTATCTAAAGGCATCATCACATCATAAAACCAACATTAATGATAGATAACAGAATCCAATTTTAATTAAAACCACATCCTAAAATAAAATTTATCAAAATCCAAAATCACCAAATCAACAGAAAAGGATCATCCAAAACCATACTTTAAAAAACTGCTTACGGTTTTGACCTTTTTTTTTTTTTGAAAGATCTGTATAATAATTGATCCAATTCTTCTTTCAATTAAATTTATTAATTGAATTTCTTAAGCAGGAAGATCAAATACCAAGAAAAATAAGATCAAAAGAAATCCTAAATTTCTTTAATTTCTTAAACAAGAAATCCTAAATTTCTTCAATTAATTCAGCAAAGATGGCTCTGATACCAATTGTTGGTGTTTTATATACACTTATGAACATGCATAAAACATTAATAACAACCTAAAACATGTTTGTATGAATCTAGATCTTAATCATGTTGCAGAAGTGCTTTAATATAAAATCCTAAATCATGAAACTATAGATCTTTGCTAAATTAAAAGAAGAAGAACATTAAAAGCGGAAGCACTAACCTGAAGCTATTGATGGAGATTGCGCAGAGGGTTTGGATCTTCCTATATGATACGCACTTCTAGGAGAGGTCGTCTCTCTATTCTTCTGTTGATGGGATGACAGATGGAATAAGAAGATGCGTATATATAGGGGACCATAACCCTAATTGATAATTATTGATTTCTAATTTTGCCTATCACAAAATAAGAAATTTACTTTACGGTCTCTACACGTGTTATATCACACTTTAAATTATATGCTTTTAACCCATTACTTAATCTTGATTAGATCACTTTAATTTGGGTTATACTTTAGAATAGCAATTATACATTTAGTCACATATGTGAGCCCACATAGATTATTTTCCAACAATTTACACTAGACTCGTTGTTGGGAATAGCGAGTTTAGTTCCAAAAAAAATATATCGAGTTTTTTTTGAAAATTCACTAAGTCCAACAGAATGTTTCACTCTCTGTAAAATTTCCTACATCCTCGCCGTTCCCAACAGCGAGTCTAGTGTAAACGCCATCACCGTTGGGAACAGCAAGTCTAGTGTAAATTGTCAAAAGGATCTACCACACAACTCGTAGTGCTAATAGCGAAAACACACCACAAGTAATAGAAACTCCCAAGACTTAGATGAACCAAGAACAAGTCACCACAATATATGCAAGATCTCACAAGAACACAATCAATATGCAGAGATAACCAATACTTCTTACACAGACTACAAAAGAGATTACAACTCCCAATCTCTCTCCCACCTTTGAAACACTCGGCACAATCCCCTCTTGAAGTTGAACAATGATCAGATTAACTAAACCCTAGAGTTTATGGCCATATATATAGCCTCCAAGTAAACCCTAAAAGATAAACACATATCTAGCAAATGGGCCTTTAAACTCGTAAGCCCAAAAATAATCAGCCGCCGATGTCGGTCGACCACACCACGAAGGTCGGTCGACCGCAACGTGTAGAAACCAAACCCGAGGGCTGACCGGTCGACTGTACCCCCAAGCCGGTCGATCGTCCCCTTCTCTGTTGGACCTATACACTCGAAGAACTCTCAGCAGCTAGGGACGGTCGACCGCACCCCCAGGTCGGTCGACTGCAACTCTCCAGGCTGCATTCTTCTACTCGCTGCTTGTCTTCTCTTGCTTCTTTGTTTCATACTCTTCATCTCCAACTTCAAGTACTCCGTGCCTACGTGTATTTGTTGCCAAACCCTAACAAACTCCCACTTGGACCAAATACACCATGCTTCAAAGTTATTGCAATCTTCACCCCGCATTATCTCTACCAATCTCCCACTTTCATGGAAGATCCAAGTACTCCCCACTCTCATGAAGAGCACCTCCGCCACTCCACCACTTGGAGTGCACCAACCACCCCTCATCTCCTCATGAAGGATGTGCTCCACCAATTGCATAGAGCACGAATACCGGAGAAATAATCTCCTGTGTCGGATTCTGTGTTATGAGACTCCCCATCTCGCAAGATCTCCATCAACACCGGACATGGTTCAAAGCCTCTCAATGCACCCTCTGCACTAGAAACCTCCATGGACGACACCTCCACAAACTCCGCAGACTGTTCAACCCCTACAGTCCCATTTTACCCTCATCAACATCACCCCGCATATCGATACTAGTGCTCTCTATTACACAAAAGTGACTTGAAGCTTCAACTACCAATTCGCAAAGTACCCTCACCGCAGCAACGTCTTGCCCTCTAGGATCACTTCCATGGCTAGCAGCTCCCACTAAATTAGTAACCTCCTCTCCATAACTGAAAGAACTCGATTGCACCCCACACAACCTACTACTCGATTCAGGCTGAGAGTCAACTACAAGAGAAACGTCCCTCACGTCTCTAAGCAAATACAGTGTTCCCTCACGCTTCCCTTTTGCAATCACCCTTGAACCTGCAGCTATACACCACTTCCCACTACAAACTGTAGTAGACAACCCCTCCTTGTCTAGCCTTCCAATCGAGATAAGATTTTTCTTCAAGTCTGGAACATGTCTTGTTTCCCGCAAGACAACACTCTGATCATCAATGGTGTTGACACGAACAGTACCAACCCCACGTACAGGACACCGGTGATCATTCCCCACGATCACATCTCCAAAAGAACCCTCGTCGTAGTCATCAAATACCTCTCTCCTCGAAGTGCAATGAAAAGAAGCTCCAGAATCAATACACTAATCTTGAGTACCCAACTCCACCCGAGCTGATAAGCATAGATCCTCAACAAGCCCCACTTGAGCTTCCTTTGGGAAATCTTTCTTCGGTTTCTCCTGCTTCTTCTTCATATAAGCCTTGCAACTGCGCATCACGAGACTCTTCTTGTGACAATACCAGCACTCAGGCCCATGTCCCCCGTCGTTGTCATCAGACCCACTCTCAGATGAACAACTCTGATCCTTTCTTCTTCAACTCCTCTTAGATCTCCCACGTCTCTTTACAACATACATGGTAGAATCTCTAGAAGATGATGATGGATATTCCCCGTTTCTCACCCTTCTCACCTCCTCGTTCAGAATGCTACTCACCACATCCTGTAGAGTCGTCGAATCTATCATAGTGCCTGTAATAGTCTATTCTACTGTACCATAACTATCGGGTAAAGTAGATAGAAGTAACAATGACTGCTCCTTTTCTCAAAACTTCAAACCTGCAGCTTCCATCTGGTTGTAAACCATACAGTAATTGTTCACATACTCTAGTACTGAACCCCCTTCCTTCAACTTCATATTAACTAATTTCTTCAGATAAAGAATTTGATTAGATGCCGACGGTTTCTCATACATATCAGTGAGAATCTCCATAGCCTCCTTTGTGGTCTTTTCCTTCGAGATATGAAATAATGCCTTCCTACTCAACCCCAACTGAATCTGCCCCGGCGCCTTCTGATCCAAACGATTCCAATCCGCCAAGACTTTTGCATCCTTGTCTGCACCTACCGGCTTCTCATCAAACAACGGACCATCAAGATCTTTCTGACGAAGATACGCTATCATCTGAATCTTCCACATCGCGAAGTCACTTTCATCAAATCTCTCGATCTTCATCTTATTATCGGCCATCTCGAACCAACTGCTCTGATACCACTTGTCAGAAAGATCTACAACACAACTCGTAGTGCTAATAGCAGAAACACACCACAAGCAATAGAAACTCTCAAGACTTAGATGAACCAAGAAGAAGTCACCACGGTATATGCAAGATCTCACAAGAACACAATCAATATGCAGAGATAACAAATACTTCTTATTCCCCAAGAAATACAAAGATTACAAAAGAGATTACAACTCTCAATCTCTCTCTCCCACCTTTGAAACACTCTGCATAATTCCCTCTTGAAGTTGAACAATGATCAGATTAACTAAACCCTAGAGTTTACGGCCATATATATAGCCTCCAAGTAAACCCTAAAAGATAAACACAAATCTAGCAATTGGGCCTTTAAACTCGTAAGCCCAAAAATAATCAACCGCCGATGTCGGTCGAGCGCATCCCCAAGGTCGGTCGACCGCAACGTGTAGAACCAAACCTGAGGGCTGACCGGTCGACTGTACCCCCAAGGCCGGTCGACCGTCCCCTCCTCTATTGGACCTATACACTCAAAAAACTCTCAGCAGCTAGGGGCGGACCACAACTCTCCAGGCTGCATTCTTCTATCTTCTCTTGCTTCTTTATTTCATCCTCTTCTTCTCCAACTTCAAGTACTCCGTGCCTACGTGTATTTGAGGCCAAACCCTAACATAAATGTCCTCGCCGTTGGGAACAGCGAGTCTTCTCTGAAAATTTTGAACTAAAAATTAGTACTAAACACGCAGTTTTTCAATGGCGAGAATGAAACAACTAAACTTGCCGTTGGGAACGGCGAGTTTAGTTGTTGAGTCCATGAGCGCAAATACTTGGACAACTGTCATCTTCCAGCAAATATTTGAAAAGTGTTATAAAAAAAATTAATTCCATCTATTCCTCTCAAGGCATAATAATTTTCTAAAGTATCAATATTAAAAAGTTACATGAATTCCATCTAAGAGTTGAAACTCACATTCTCCTATTATGTAGGCTATATTTAAAAATACCCCACTGACTTTTTGGTCAGTTTAAAAAAAACCCATTATGTTTTAATTTTAAAATCACTAAACTTTGTTTTTAACACAAATTTTTTTAAAAAAAACCTCACTCACCCATGCCTTAAAAACAAAGTTCAGTGAGATTTTTTTTATAAAAAAAAAATCAGTGGGGTTTTTTTTAACTGACCAAAACATCAGTGGGGTTTTTTTTTAATAATATAGCCTTATTATATATTAATCTAATTAGAATGATGCCTACTTAATTGCTGATTCGCATAAATCATTCACTCTGATTCACATAAATCATTCACTATTGAACCGAGTCCGTTGATTTTGATATTGATTCTAGAAATTAGTTCAAAGAATCCCTCAAAAAACGTTCATGCATGATCAGGCCGTCAGATCTCCCCAAAGTTCGCGTCAGGTATTGAATTTTATTAAAAATTTCATTTAATAATTAAAAATTCGGAAAAATTAGTTAAAAATTCAAAAAATAACTAAAATTTTGGAAATTTTAATTAAAATTTTAAAATAATTATAATTCCATAAAATTAATTTAAAATTTTCAAAAAATAATTATGAATTTAATAATTCTAATTAAAATTAAAAACATAATTATAAATTTGGAATATTAAAATTTTGAAAATAATTAAAAATTGGGAAAGTTTAATTGGAAATTCTATAAAATCCAAAAAAGTTACTGGAAGCTCTATGAAATTGCTAGTACATAGCGAAGCTCAGAACAAGGTTTTAGGCGTCCCTGAAGATCCAGTATGTTCTTCCGATCACCTGAAAAGTGGCAACTACTCTTCGAAGTTTACGACACCCAATCTTCAGGAGTGGGGGGTTTATGATATGGGTAAAATCAGAGCCACTAGATTCTAGTACGCATCTTACGGCTCCTCAGGGACAGAACAATAACTTCACAGCAACTACAAGCCTAGAAAAAGAACATGGGCCGCACCGAGGCCCATTAGTTCAACTAGGTCCACCATTATGGCTAGAATACAGCCCAAGAAGAAAGAGTACGACTAATCAAAAGTTTACAATCAAGTCCCTTATCTTAAACATGATTATTAACTAATCATATCTCATAATCATGAGAATCTGCAGTTTAAACTTTAAAAATTCTTCTTTAAGTCTATCTTTTGTAACAAACTCCAAGCCTATAAATACTCTCTCCTTTAATCAGTAATGAGTAATCAATCTTTTGACACTAAAACCTTAATCTCCTTTCTCAGCTACTGACTTGAGCGTCGGAGGGTCTTTCGCCAGGGCTATCCCCAGTGTTCAGACTTTGTGCAAGTTCGCTAGCGATCATTCAGCCATCCAATCCAGATTCAAGCGCTCTCAATGGTTCAAACTCATATCAAGGAGACTTCAACCATTGCAATTAAGAAATGATCGGCGTTCCAGATTGTAAATTTACTCCTATAAAATAATTCATCATCTGATTGCTCCCACACAGGAACAAAAGCAGCAACACGGGACAACCTCAATTAAAAAAAAGGAGTATGATATTTATCATTGGAGAACGAGATGAATTGGAAAGAGATTAGAGGTAGTCTAAATAGAGAATTAGGGTGGATCGAGGTAGTTTTGGTCCCTGTTGAATGTCAGGGTCGCCTGGAATCGCCCATCGTCGGAGTATCAATTCCACCACCGGACGCTCCCAGAACTCTGTGAGAATGCCGGCGGTGAACGTGGAAGCCATAAGAGTGCTTGCGGAAGAGAGGAGCTCAGCAGTTGCAGCAGCTGATTAGGGTGGGAATTAAATGAATTTGTTTTCTTTACGTGTAATGCGCACTCTTTCTTTTTAAAATTGTTATGGCGGGAGGTGAAAGGTGCACTTTGCACGTGTTTCATGTTTTGCTCGCTAGTGTAACTGCCTCCCTCCCGCCTTATAAATAGTGAGCTATATTTCCTGGTAAAATATCAATAAAAATTGTGATTCATTCTCCCCTAATCTCCAAATCCTCAATCCTAATCCCCATCTTTTCTCATTCATGGCGCGATCCCGATCCAATCGCAATCCAACCTTGACAATTTGGTATTAGAGCCAAGCGGCTCCGATGGGGATGGTCGTGATGAAGGTAGTACGTCAATGGAAGGGGAGGTGGCGAACTTGAAGAGCCAGATGTGTAACACCCCGAATTCCAAAATACAACTGAATTCGAGTTCCACAGGATCTTTACACTTCTTTCGTACAATTTTACAAGGAAATAAAAACTTTTCTTTTATCAGAGTTACATTACACTTGTACATTATCACAGCGGAAGCAATATTACAATAAATTACATGAAACAACATTTAAAATAGTCTTGCGCAGCATGCATACTTCAATTGTGTCAATCATCTTTACCCGGCATATAAAACTGTGGGCGCATCAGTTCATTCAACTGACGAAATATTATACACGGTCATCCTCTCTATGCCAGAAACAGTATAACGATTCTCATTTCTTAACAAACACAAACTTGTCACAAACAAAGCTAAAGGGGACTATCCTATTGATGTCGTGTTGTGAATGTGTACTTAGTCCTTAATGCATTTATTTATATTATATGACACTAATGCGCACTTGTTCAGAGTCTATGCAGCCCATACTACATAGGTCCGAGGGCAAGCCCTTAACCGTTCTTCATCTTGTAGGGTTCAATCACTCGCCATGACTTAATCTACTACTGTAACTACGGTAAGTATCCTAGATGTTTTCTGACCTACGAACTCATGTCTAGGCACCCTGGAGGGAATCCCAACGTACTGTCACATGACTCATCATGCAGGCATCCTGTGGTAATTCAGCTCCTACCATAGACATGACACCACCCGCAGTCGTCAAACACCCCACGAGCGTCGCCACCGGGACGGTGCTCTGGAGAAGTATGCACGCCCTATCATGACTCATCATGGGACATCCTGTGAATACTCTCACGCTGACAATCCAATGGCCCTCATACTCAATGTTTTTCTCTTACTTTCATCACGTCTTCACTATGTATCTAATCCTTAATTTAATTGAATCATGAATAAAATCAATCTCTTAGAATGTAGCACTTCCACTATACCGGTCTTATTAATTTAATTTCACATGACCCAACCTTGGTCTTCTCATTTCAAAATATCACTTCACAATTCTTTCTTTGCCGGTATAAGGCTTGGCTATGCCCTAATTCTCAATTTCAACTCATAATTACAATGTCATACTCATAAGATCTTTTCATGATTAATCACAGTTCATGTTTCAAAAGCATAGTACTCATGTATTCATATCTTTCATAATTCATCACAATCTATAATTCAATTTCACATGCAATCCATATGCAAGAGTCAATTTCAATTAATAATCACCAATAATTTATGTGTTCCACACATCTATTATTCACATATCAAATCTTACTACAAACACATTTTTATAATTCCCTTTAATCACACGCGTCACAACTTTCAAAAATTCCTCTTTTATAACCCAAAATCTTCATTTATTTTTCTTTGTTTAAAAAGGAATTCAATTTCAAAAATGAGTCCTTTTATTGCAAAAACCCCCAATTTCTTATTCACACTTCTTCAAAAGTTGTATAAATATTTCCTAATAAGTTCCAATAATTTTTCAGAATTTAATCCATAATTTTTCTGATTTTTATTCTATTTTAAAAGTCCATTTTAATTCAAAATCTCAAAAAAAAAAAAACATTTTTTCCCTAAACTCCAAACCCACCAAGATTCGAACCAGCGACCAGCGGTGAGGCAAACAGCGCATTAGACCAAAGCGCCACAGCCGCCCATCAATTTAACTAGGGATTATAAGCCCTATGTGTTCTGTTCTCGGTGATTTGGATTTTTTTAACAAAACAACAAAATAAAACGCAGCTTCGGGGTATCGAACTCGAGACCTCCGACTACTGTAGCGAACCCAAGTCTCTTCCGACCAGTTGGTCTAAGTGGACATATCGATTAGAAGGTATAAAAAATAAGTTTTGATCTTAATTCTCTGTTCAAGTTATACTTTAAAAATTTCTTTAAAATGAGTTTGTCTCTTTTTCTCCTCTTTTGAAAACAAAAAGGTCCAAAAATAAAAATACATTTAATTTAACAATAGCCAGTATATTTAAAGGTATTTTCCCTCTTTCAAAACATGTATTTAGCCTTAGTTTGCATTTTATGAACACTATTTCGACATTTGAAAACTAATACGTAAATGTTCATAATTAAAGATGATTTCACACATAATTTACTACTATGATGCTTGCTTACACATTGATAGCTAAAATATTTTTAGAGCACAAAAATTAACTTTATAAGTGAGTAAAGACTTCCATTTTTATTAATTAGTCTACACATAATACATTCATTTATTCGTATGCAAAAGGACATTCTTTTTCATTTATTCAAATCTTTCACATGATAAATATCGCAATAGGGAATTTCATTACATCTATTAACAATCAATTCAATCAATTCAATTTTAACACACTATTCCACTTTGGCATTTTTTAATCAATAAGCATGGTTCAATTTCTTACTAGCGAATTTCACATAATTGCAATTTAAACATAATCAACATGCATTCTAATGTTTATAACAATGAGAACATATACTTTTACTCATAGTTAATAAATTTAGTAATCAAACAACACGCATTTTCTAATTATCAATTCTCTTCTAATTAGGCGAGCATGCATTTCATTTCAACTAGTAACTTATAATAACAATTAAACTTCATTCCCTAGCATGATTTCTACTCTAAAAGTCATGAGAAACACCCACATTTCGAAGAAAACCAATTAGGAAAATCCCCTAGAGTCTCCTAGAATGCGAGAGAGTGCCTCCTCCTCGTAGATCGCGGAGCAACGAACTCCTTCCCTTGCTCCCTGCCAAAAACCGAGAGCTCCAAGTAGAGAATGGCCGGCCTCCAATGGGGGTACACACATACACTCACACTCACACACTAATATATATCTCCTATATAATGTTCTCTTCTTTCAATAGATTATTAATGTAGAATACAAGTATGAAGGGGGGGTATCTATACTAATTTTAAAATAGATTGGAGGGCTAGGATTGGTTGGATAGTTATAGAATGGAGGGCTATGATAGGAGAGGAAGTTGTAGCAACTACCCATGCACAAAGTAACCACCCATGCACACACACCCACACTCTCCATCTCTCCTAGCACATCCCGGCCCCAAAGAGTGTGCATTGCACGTGCGACCTAGTACCCCTATTTAGAAGTTTGTACAATTTAATTAATCAAAATATTCACCATTTGTCTCTACATGACAAGTGTGACTATTTAATTGATTTATTAAATTTGTGGGCTTCACAATTAGTGGGCTTAGGTTTGTGGGCCAAGACAATAAATTAATAATTTATTAAAGTGGACTCAAACAAATAAAATAGTGTTTTAGGCTTTAGAAATAGGCTTTTAGAAAAATAAAGGAAAGGAAAAATAATTATTCATACTAAAAATGAAATTTTATATATAAAATAAATAAATAATATACACATGAAATCTGCACGTGCACAACACGTGAAAAACAATATTTTTATTAAAGTGAAAGTTTAGGGTATTACAAGATGGCAGGAGGCACAGCTGCAGAACGGCTTCCTCTCAGAGAGGGTGGAGGCGATAGCGACCAACATTGGCGAAAGGTTCTCATCAATGGAAACAAGGATGGAAGCCATGATGACAATGATGCAACAGACCAAAGCTCGACTCCTCAATCCTCCATTAATACCCAATCTGACTCACCAAATTCCACACAGAGAGGTTATCTACCCCTACTCAAGGCTCCGTTAACTCTTCAGGATTTAGCAATGGTGAACATATGTTTAAAACACCCTTTAAAGTAGAATTTCCTATATTTCAAGAGGAGGATCCGACTGAATGGATCTGTGGAATAAAGCAATTCCTTGAGTTTTATGAGGTACCTGAGAGTTAGAAATTGAGATACGCAGTCTTGAATCTACGAGGAAGTGCTTCTCAGTGGTTTTCGCAGGCATATCAAACCCAAAATGCAAGAAGTATCTTGGCCGAGCTTTCTCGAAGAACTAATCACTAGGTTTGGACCGACGGAGTTTTAGGATTACGAAGGGATGCTGTCCAAATTGTGGCAGAAGGGGGAACTAGAGCCTTATATACAAGAGTTTGATCGATTCTCCAATTTTGTGAAGGGCTGGACTGAGTCTCATTATTTGAGCACGTTCATTAGTGGTTTAAGTGACGAAATCCGGTGGGATGTGAAGTCTCAAATACCCAAAAACGTGAATGATGCCATGGGTTTAGTGTAGCGCCCCGAATTTCTAATATGATATCTTAGAAAATACATGGCACAATTCCCTAGCATCAACTTCAATGTAATAGTACACATAGCCCAAAAATACAGATAATTTATTTCAACTTTTATTACAACAATCTTTACAAACACAGCGGAATACAATGCACCTTGAATTACAGATTTCTTTCTTACAACAATTTCTTTTACAAATTTTACACAAAAGCTCTATTACATCAATCTATCTCAAGCATCCAAACCCCAAGCTCTAAGCAACAACAACCAGTAAAACATGAGGCTAGAGTTGATCCCTAACCCCCAAAACTAAAGGGGTCAGCCATAACGGTGTGAGTGACATAAAACAAGCAACATAATTAAACATAAAATACTGAGTCATCAACAACATGTATCATCAGCAAGAATAAATAAATGAGAAGTAACAAATAAGTAAAATATGAAAATACATGAAAACATCAAGTGAATCTAGACTAAGTGTCAAGTGTAGAAAAAACAAGGAAACACAAGCATAAAACCAAGTCACGAAAATACAAGCTCTATATGCTGACTCTCTAATGCATACTTGTCGGATTCTATGCATTCCATAGTACATAGGTCAGGTGCAAGCCCTTAACGATCTCCACTTTATACGGATAACCCCTCGCGTTATGCAACTAATCCTACTACGGTGATGGGAAACAAGATCCAGAATACTCCGCGAATAGGCACCACAGCCCTCGACGCGCAAGCATCATGTAAGATAGCTCAAAAACAACTAGAGATTCATCTCCCAAACCCGTGTACCCCACGAATAGGCTTGCATGGCCCTCGACGTGCAGATACACCAGGTACATTCCGTGAATAGGCCTGCCGACCCTCGACACGCGAATGCACCCTGCATGCTCCGTGAATAGGCCTGTAGACCCTCGACATGCGAACACACAAATGTCCTCTTGAGACAGAACAATAAACAGTCCTGGAACGCATCCGTTGGACTAAACAAACCATGAGCCTATACTTACATTTCCCAAGTTCCATCACATCCCCACTAGTGCCTGTCCTTAAGTTGATTATTATTAAAAACACAAAATCCCCATCTCTAGAGTTAGTGTATCCTGCCGGACTTAAAATACTCAACCACAACTAAACCAAGACCCCCCAGGTCTAACTCAACAAATCTCAACTTGCCGGTTCACAGGACTCCCACTCAACTCCTAGAGATCTCAACAAGACCAAAATTCACAATTCCATCGTCAAAACGATCATAGGGAGAAACCTCTCCAACCAACAAAACCAAGCCTTTATAAATGTCCAGAATCCAAATCCAACAATAAAATATCTTGAAAACATATGTTCTATAGTAAGAATAATATTTAGAATAGTAAGTTATAGATCCAAAATCATTTATAGAATAAATCATTAAAAGGACATCAGAACAACTCAAGAAAAAGCATCAGAACCAGTCGACTGCAAAGGGTCTTCAGTCGACTGTCAAGAGCGAAAAACCAACATCTTTAAGAAAATAAAATCTAAGTATTAACGGTCGACTGTAAAAGTCACCAGTCGACTGTCCAGAGCAAAATCCAACATTTTAAGGAAATATATTCTAAGTAGTAGCAGTCGACTGTAAATGGGTATAGGTCGACTGTCCAGAGTGAAAAATACAATAACTTCAAGAAAATAATTCTAAGTGGAACCAGTCGACTGTAAAAGTCATCAGTCGACTGTCCAGAACCAAATTTCAAGCATACTATTGAAAACAGCAGCCGGGTCGTGCCAGTCGACTGTCGACCTACAGACCGCATACTTTTGGTTGTACACAATTCAACCTATACAAAGATTTACTTTACAAAACGAAATCTCTAAAAAGTATATTTCTGATATGATCAAATACAACTTATAGGATATACAAAGATCCATAAAAACCAATCATAACCACTTAGATTGATAAAAATAGCTTTTTGATAAATTCCCTCAAAACGAAACATGAATGTGTGCATATATCAAAACTAGAGTTTTTAATAATAAATCATACATCAAAATAACTTTGTTTTATATGCCAAACCATATCAATACCAAATATTCAGATTAAAAACTTAGCATTTGAGAAATCCAAATTCGAACAATATTTGTCACAAAATCACAAATCCCCAAATTTAATCATCATAACTCAAACCCTCAAAACATGTCCTCTAAACCATTACTCATTCTCAAACTTCCTCAACTCAATCTCAACTATTCTCTATAGTTGATTCATAAACAAAAACAAATTTATCCTTAACATGGCCAATTTGCATTCATCCAACTCACCAATAGTCCAAAAATCTCATCTTTAATTAATTAATGCATAATATCCATCATACTTAATCAAATCAGCAATAATCCAACATTATTAGTCTACTCACAATTTATATTAGGTTTTCCACCCATCTAAAATCATCCACATGCAATTCTACTCACGAATAATTAGTTCTTCTCAAAGATCCAATTTTTCATCCATCCAACATACATATTTTTACCAAACCCTAACGTGCTTTCTAGTAGATCAAATTCAACATCCAAGAACAATCAAAACATTCATATCATTCGCATAAAATATACACAAATCAAAAGAAAACAAACAAGCCACTCACATACATAAAACTAAACAACAAACCATTTACATCACTCACCTCAAATGAAAAATCCAATCAAATAAGCAAAACCCTTCTTTGTGAAATCCAAGATCTTCTCTTTCAATCTCCAAGAAAAATAAAAAATAATAAACCTTGTGTTGTGCAGTGAATGACGGCTGCACTCCACCTTTTATACAGGCCGGAAATGAAGAATTAGGGTTTGAAGCATATTTGCAAAATAATTCTTTCAAAATATAACTTTACATATACAAACCTTTCTTTATAAAATAGTTAAAATAAGTTAAATAAATTAAAAACAAATCAAATACTTTTACTACTGAGTTTTCCAGCAATCCAGCACAGCCCAGCAATAAGTAAAATTCGGATTTGCACTCAGGGTGGTAATTTTGCACAAAAATCATTCTTTTTGTAATATTTGCAAATACATCATAAAATATTCATAAAAATTCAGAAAATTTAGAAATAATATCTAATAATACATATTATATTTTCCAACTAAAGTATCTGACTTTTACTTTCTAGAAAAATATTTGCACACGATCCAACATAAATTCCATATTTACAAAAACACCATATTTGTCTAAATCTTTACCAAATCGACTCTAAATAAAATTTAAATATATTTTAATTTCAATGATGACCATGGAAAGCCCAAAAATCAGTAAAAATGAATTTTCATTATTTATTTGAGATCAAAACAGCTTTTTACATAAAAAAACCCCTCTCTTTCGAGGTATTTATAAAAATAGTTTCTTTACTCAGAAAAATCCCAAAATTTAGAATATACTCCATTATAAGTAGGAGAATTCATTAAAATATAAAATTGGACATTTACACCAAAAATATTTGCACGTGTTTCGCACGTGTAACAAGATAAATCTTCAGAAAATATTTATTAAATATCCAGAAAATCATTTTTATTCATTTACAAATCTCAAAAATAGTATTTAAAAATACGGGGTACTACATTTAGCTAGGGGATTTGAAGAAAAGATAGCTTGTCTGAAGAAGAGCTATCGACCTCCTTTTGTAACACCTTGCAAAATTGAATTATGACAATTTTGCCCCAAGCGTGTATTAAACATGTGTTTGTACATTATCAATAGATATTTATGTTTTCGTATCTCTTTTCGTTCTTTCAAATTATTTTTGATCTCTTATTTGAACCAAACCCAAATATTTTTGAATCCATTCTAAAATTTCCGTTTTTTTAATTAGAGCTTAAATTTAAGTTTTAACTCTAATTAAATCTTAATCCTAACTCCTAATCCTCATTAAATCCTCTAATCCTAATCCAACAGCCAACCATCACACCCCCAACTACATTCTACGACATTAACTGTAACACCCCGAATTCCAAAAACAGCTGAATTCGAGATTTCCACAGGATCTTTTCGCTTCATTCGGTACAATTTTACAATGAAATAAAACTTTTCACTTTACATCAGAGTTACATGAGGTTTTACACTTTACATTTTACAGCGGAAGCAGATAACATCAATAATTTACATGTAATGACAGCGGAAGCAATTTACAACATTATACAAAGATACAACAATAAATGATCTTTAAGCATCAGTACTCCTTTAACTTTTATCAAGCCATTTATCCTGCATACAAAACTGTGGGTACGTCAGTTTATTCAACCGACGAAAATTATACATGGCCATCCTCTCTATGCCAGAAACAGTATAACGATTCTCATTTCTTAACAAATCACAAACTTGTTCACATATCAAATCTAAAAGGGACTATCCTGTTGATGTCGTGTTGTAATTGTACACTTAGTCCTTAATACAGTTATTATGTTAAATGACACTAATGCGCACTTGTTCGGATTCTATGCATCCCATACTACATAGGTCCGAGGGCAAGCCCTTATTCGTACTTCATTTTATAGGGTTCAATCCCTCGCCATGACTTAAACTACTACAGTAACTACGGTAAGTATCTTAGATGTCCTATGATCTACAAGCCCATGTCCAGGCAGCCTGGAGGGGAATCCCACCCACTGATACGACGCATCGAGCAGACAACCTATGGACAATTCAGTCTCCGCCATGGAACAATGGCACCACCCATAGCCATTCAAACATCCCACAGGCGTCGCCACCGGGACGATAATTCTGGAGTAGTGCCCACGCCATGTCTTGACGCATCAAGTAGGTAGCCTGTGGATCACTCTCACACCGCTAATCCGATGGCCCTCATACTCGTGTTTTTCTCTTACTTTCATCACATCTCCACTATGTATCTAGTCCTTATTTTATTAGAATCATGAACAAAATCAAAGCTCTAGAGTTAGCCTCTCCACTATGCCGGACTTAATCATTCATTCAACATGACCCAACCTTGGTCTTTCATTTCAAATTTCATTTCAATTCATTTCTTTCCAATTGCCGGTGGGAGACTTAGCTACACTTTAGTTTCAATTTCCATTTCACAATCACCAGAATTGAGCCTTTCAAGCTCGTAAGTTCATTTTTCATAATCACAATAGATTTTCCTTTTTCATGTTCATAGCTTCCACATTCATATAACTTTTCATAAATTCAAAATAATGATCTACTTCATTTCATGTATAAATTCATACGAAGACAAATAGAGTTTACTGCTTCTAAATCGTTGCCACAAATAACCATTCAACAATCATAAAACCAATCATAGAATTTCTGAGATGTCAAAAAGTGATCTGGACAGTCGACTTGTTCAGCCAAAGAAGTTATTCAATAAACTGCTCGAAAGAGTCGACTGCTGCACATGGCCAGTCGGCTGTTCCGCAGCGTTCAAATTAAAATACAATTACGTGAAAGCCGACTGTACTTTGAACCAGTCGGCTGTTCTGCAGAGTTCAATTATGCAACTTTTCATGTTCAGTTCAGTCGACTGATCCAGTTAATTTCGAATTAAGGAATATCTCTTCCTTCGGTTCTTCAATTAGCACACACCATTTTATTCAACTACATTACGTTCAATGCCAACATAAACATGTGATTCTTATCTATCATAACATCATCATAATATAGTTTATGGTTAAAAGTAAAATTCACATAACTAGTATTTTCTTTCATCCAAATGAAATTGCTAAACGTACATTTTTTCTTTACTCATTATTTATCTACGAAGATAAATATCAACTCCGAATTAACATGCTAGGAAAGTCAAGATACGATACACATTAAATACCTCATTTCATGGAATTTCGAACTGCATTTTATTCCAGTGTACCAGTCGGCTGTTCACATGATCAGTCGACTGTACAGGTCATTTTCACTTCTCTTTTATCATTAGTTCTTTATTATTCATTCACATTTTCCACATTATGTATTGCACAGAACATTTCAACATAATGATCATCCTATCAATCCACTTTTCACCAGTATGATAAACAAATCAATATTAATTCTAGCATGGTCTCTATACTAGAAGTCATGAGAAACACCCACCTTTTGAAGAAATACGAAATCCAGTAAAGTCTCCTAGTACGATAGTATGACTCCTCCTCCTTGCTCCTTGCCAATCCGAGAATCCTCTGAAGCGATGACCGGCCTCCAAAGACACTCACTCACAACTCTCTTAAAAATATATATATTCCTTTCAAATAAGGTTCTTAGTGTAGAATACAATTAAGTGAGGGGGGGTATTTATACTAAACCTTTGGGTAAAATGGAGGGCTAGGATTTAGTAGATGGTTATAGGATCAAGGGTTAGGATGAGAGTAGGAGTTGTAATAACTACCCACACTCTAGGTAACCACCCATGCATGACACCCACTCCTTCCAAAAACCGGCCAAAGAATGGTGTGCTCATGCACGTGTATGCGCAATGCACGTGCATGCACTAGTCACCCTTAAAAGTTGTACACTATACATTCTTATAAAAATAATCTTTTAAAAGATGTTACCTTACAATTTGTTATTAAAAGAATGGGCTTAAATTGATGGGCCAAAATATTAGTTTTTTACAAAATAAATAAATTAGATTTTTGGGCTTGTGTTTATTTTAGGAAAAGGGATTTTATAAAAAATAATTTAAAGAACATATATACATACATATGCATATACTCATCATCCATAAAGAAAAAATAATTCTAAGATTTCATATTACGAAAATTGCACGTGCACACTATGTGCAAAATAAATAAATAATTTTCATAAATAAAAAATCGGGGCATTACATTAACTGCCCACCTCCCTACTAATCCTACTTTACTGCCTCCACCTCCTCCTACAAACATCACCGATCTTCTTTTTCCATCTTTTTCTCCCTCCCTATATAACTCTATATCCTATAGCTAAACCCTCACATGCACATGCAGCACTCCCTCACCCCCTATATATACCCGTACACATTTCAAACTCACCACCCACTGCCTCTCTCTCTCTCTCTCTCTCTCTCTCTCTCTCTCTCTCTCTCTCTCTTACATATCTCCATTTTTCTTCTTCCCTTCACCGAAACCCAACACCCCGAGCTCCACCTTAACCTACTGCACCACCACTCCCACCTCCACGATCACCACCTTTCACCGTCAACCTCCAAGCCACCCGCTGCTCCCTTCCTCGCTGTCACCAACATCCACACTCTCACCCCCGAAGCACCCGAAGCTCCACCTAAACCCCGTCAGCCACCTCCACTCTCATCGTCAACCCAAAGCCAGCCCCTGCCTCCACCTCTGGCCACCTCACTCTCAACCCCGACCACCACTACACCACTTCTGCCACCGGAAACCGTTGCCACTGCCTTCGCCACAACCGCCACCACATTCCACCTCCTTATCACTTTGAGCTCCTCGCCGAAGCTCCATCTCCATCTTCATCACCACCACAACTCCATCGCCGCCGCTCCTCACATCCGAAACCACCACAACCACCATCAACCCCCAAGCTCCATCACCATCTCCGATCACCCAATGTTCCTCACTTTGCGGCTCATAGAGTCGTTGTCGTTGTTCGTGTTACTATCATCTTCAAATTGATCGTAGAATCGATCAAATTCAGAAACGATAAAAAGTGGGTAACAACTCTAACCAACTCTATTTATATTATAGGTTGTATGCATGCTAGATAATTTAATAAATTGAGTAACCATGCTTAGATTATGTATGAATGTTGTTTGATTATGAGTGTTAATTGATGTTAATTAATTTGTGAGATTATGGTATGATTATCTTAGAAACGTTATTATAATTCCGTCTGGAATTTGATCTCACTTCAAAAAATCATTTCTATTTGAATACATGGATTATGAGACTGAAACTTTTGTATGTGTATCATGTATGTATGCACAACATCTCCTCAAAATTTCATAATTTTTGGATGTCGTTTGGTATTTTAATAAATCTGAATACATTACTGGTTTAGAAATGAAGCAGAATTTATTTCATGATTCTGGCTGAATATCATACTTATTTCCTTTTGAGACTAAGAAATTCAATTTCCAAGAAGTGTGAGATTTTCTGTGATTTTAAAAGCAGCAAGAACTGCGATTTTTGGAATCTAGACTTACTGTCTTATAAATGGTTTTAGACAGATTTAATTGGGTTGAAACTAGAGGTTCTTAACTACAATGTTGTAGTAGACTCATTGAGGTTTCATATGAGACTAAGAAAACAAATTTTTAACAAATATTGGAATTTATATAATTATTGGAAGTTGTATTCACCTGTTAAGGGGACACGTGCGGCGTTGTCTGGACTATTAATTTCTGGGAGCTAGTGTTAAGAATGGAGGTGCGGATGTATAGGCCGTAAACTCCTATCGGAACTTAGGGGATGGACCCATAAGTATCCGTTGATGTTCTATGTTATCGAATACGAATGAGGCGGAGCAAGAAATGCCTGCCAGGGCGTCTTATATTCGTGATAACTTTTAGTGAGGTCCGGAAGTGGAGAGAAACCACCAAGGATGGGCACCATTATGGATGCTCAGGAGTGGAAAAAGACCGCTAGGGTTCGGGCGGGGTGGAATATGTAAGATCGGGAGTGGAGAGAGACCACCAGGGTTGTGCATCATTATGGATGCTTAGGATTCGAGAAATACCACAGGGTTCCGACATGACCACTACCGACTGCAGTAATGGAATTGGACCGAACAACTGCAACCTTACTGGTCACTAGATAAATGTCAAAAACAGTGTAGAATACATGAGTATGTATTGCATAAATGAGGGATTGAACCCTGTAATGAGAAGAAACACTAGTAGCTTGCATTCGGAAACTATGTTGTATGAGCGGCATATCGTTCCAAACAAGCGTGCATTAAAAGAGCATATTTGGTTTATGCATGTTTCATGATAAATATATGTTTAATGTTTTAATCAATTGTTTGTACGCACACTCATATGGCATCATATATTTGACTATTTCCTGTTTATATTTATTGGTTCCAGTTTTATTTCTATTATGCCATGTATGTTGTTATGTTATTTTTGGAGTTAGTTAAAACTGTTGTGATTCTTACCGTCGACCTCACAAGCTGACGAACCCACAGATTGTGTTGTGCAAGTAAGAATACCTAGAGTTTAAGTATAGAGGTGTGACATCCTGAGCTTGTCATCTTATCAATCCAAGAGGTTTGAATTTATATTAAGATTTCTGCATTTTCCTATGTTATATTATGTTTATGTACTCAAGTGAAGGAAAAGATTTCTGGGTGTGCTACGATTTTCCTGTGTATGGAAGTCGGGGCATTACATTTATACCCAAGCCAGCCTCTGTTTCCAACTCCATTAACCCAAACACCTCAAAACCATAAAGCACCCTCACTTCTGCAGCACCAGCACCTAATGTTGTTCCTAGGAGGTTGAATACCCAAGAATTGAGGGAGAGAAGGGCTAGGGGACTGTGCTTCAATTGCGATGAGAAGTATGTATAGGGGCATGTATGTAAAAGGCAAAAATTCTATTTTCTAGAAGGGTTGGAAGAAGAAGGAGAGGAAGAAGGGGGCAAGGAAGCAAATTATGAAGCTACTTATGTTGAGGAACCTCCACAGTTTACATCAACCCATCGTCTGCAGTCACAACAAAACCCTCAAACATCACCTCTAACCACAATGCACCCAGAAATATCACTTCATGCTCATTTGGGTCTCAGGTGTACCCCCAAACAATGAGAGTTAAAAGGAGGATCAACGGAAGAGAAGTGAACATATTGATTGATATTGGCTCTACCCACAACTATCTTGATCCTCAGACTGTAGAGAAGGCCAACCTGCAAATTGGGAGAGAACCCAGGTACAAAGTCACTGTTGCTAATGGGCAGTGTATGTACAGTGAAGGCAAAGTTGCAGATGTGAGTTTTGTAGTCCAGGGTGTGAATCTTCAGGCTGAGTTGTTACTTCTCCCCCTTGGCCCTGCTCAGATGGTGTTTGGAGCTCATTGGTTGAGGACTCTTGGCCCAGTCATGATGGATTTCAGCAACATGACTATGGATTTTGCAGTTGCAGGACTGAGAAAAAGACTACAAAGAATCATAAACCCTCAGTTGCAGTATATGGAAGTGAGTGAGTTAGCTAAATTTGGAAGCTGTACTTGCCAAGCTTTCGTGATTCAAATGGAGGAGACTCAAGTTGAGGAATTTCATTCTAGTTCCCTATATCCACTTAATGAAGAAGCTGGTGATATACACTCAATCCTACAAGCTTACTCTGATGTGTTTGCTGATCAAGTTGGCCTCCCTCCGCAAAGATTTGTGGATCATCAGATACCTGAGGTTGAAGGAGCCAAGCCAGTCTGCCTCAGACCCTATAAACACCCACATTATTACAAGAATGAAATTGAAAAGCAAGTTGAAGAGATGCTTACCTCTGGTTTGATTCACCCAAGTAGCAGTCCATATGCTTCTCCTATAATATTAGTAAAAAAGTCCGATGGGAGATGGAGATTATGTGTTGATTATAGGGCATTGAATAATCAAACTATTAAGGCCAAGTTTCCCATTCCCCTCATGGATGATCTGCTGGATGAAATGAATGGAGCAAAGTATTTTTTGAAGATAGATTTGAGTTCAGGTTATCATCAGATCATGGTGAAAGAAAGTGATATCCTCAAAACAACCTTCTGTATACACCATGGCCACTTTGAATTCTTGGTTATGCCATTTGGACTCACAAATGCACCAACTACATTCCAATGCTTAATGAATGATGTTTTCAAGGATTATCTTCGCAGATTTGTTCTAGTGTTTTTTGATGATATTCTGATTTATAGCCCCACTTGGGAAAGCCATCTCACTCATCTGTCACTCACATTGGAGGTCCTAAGGGCCAATAAGCTAGTTGCAAAGATGAGCAAATGCAGTTTTGGCCAAATGTCAGTGGATTACTTGGGCCATGTGATCAGTACTGAAGGCATCTCAGTCGACTCAAACAAAATCAAAGCTATAGAGTCTTGGCCAGAGCCACAGACAATGAAAGAACTGAGGGGATTCCTTGGGTTAACAGGATATTATCGCAAATTTGTTAAAGATTATGGCAACATTGTATTTCCCCTAACTCAGTTGTTGAAGAAAATTTCCTTCTAATGGTCGACTGCAGCCTCCTTTGCTTTTGTTGCTCTAAAGAAGGCGATGAAAACTACACCAGTGTCAAAAGCCCCCGACTTCACTATGCCCTTTATCATAGAAACTGATGCTTCGCAGTATGGAATTGGAGCTGTCCTTCTTCAAGATTCCCATCCAATAGCCTACATGAGCAAGGGTTTGAAGGGTAGAAATCTGGCCTTATCAACTTATGAGAAGGAAGTTTTAGCCATCTTACAAGCAGTAAAACAATGGCGTCAATACTTACTTGGGAACTCATTCACCATAAGAACAGATCAACAAAGTATTAAGTATATCCTAGACTAAAGAATCAACACAGAGTTTCAAGAGAAATGGCTCTGGAAACTACTGGGCTTCACCTTCAGAGTAGAGTATAAGAGAGGAGTTGATAACAAAGTAGCTGATGGGCTCTCGCGAAGGAAGGATTTGCAAGATACCTGCTATGAAATTACCCTTGTGATTCCACAATGGTTAGGAGAGATAAAGCAGATGGTGTTACAAGATGCCTACTTTGTTAGGCTGTAGGAAAAATTTCAAGACGGCAGGATTGATGCTAATATGTACAAAAATGTGGGAAGCATTTGGTACTACAAAGAAAGGATCCTAATAAGCCCAACAACTGAATTGAGAAGAACCATATTCCTTGATCACCATTCTTCTAATATAGGGGGTCATTTAGGATTTCACAAAACCCTGCAAAGGGTGAGGAGAGTGTTCACTTGGGAGGGTATTTCCAAAGATATCAAGCAATTCATTAGGGAGTGTTTAGTGTGTCAGCAAAATAAGCACGAGACCATGCTTCTCGCAGACCTTTTACAACCTCTTCCAGTTCCAGAGCTGATATGGGAGGATATTTCGATGGATTTCATAGAAAACCTTCCCAAAAGCAATAGCAAAAGTGTGGTGATGGTGGTGGTAGATCGCCTTACAAAATATGTTCACTTTATAGCTCTTTCACACCCGTATACGGCTCAATCTGTTGCCCAAGCATTTGTGGAGAACATTTACAAACTGCATGGCATGCCCAAGTCCATAGTGAGTGATCGAGATCCAATCTTCATCAGCAAATTTTGGAAGGAATTTTTTATTTTACAAGGCTGCAGGCTGCATCACTCAACTGCGTATCACCCCCAAAGCGATGGTCAAACGGAGATAGTGAACAAGGCATTAGAAATGTATTTGCGATGCTTTTGTGGACAAAAGCCAGTAGAGTGGAGCAAATGGCTGGCGTAGGCAGAGTTTTGGTACAACACTTGTTGGCATGTGTCCACGGGAATCACTCCCTTTGAAGGAGTATACGGAAGACCTCCTCCATCCCTATTACACTATGTGAAGGGTACTTCCAACCTGCCATCAGTAGAAGAGACTCTTATGTCAAGGGATGCATTTTTGAAGTTTCTAAAGGATAATATAACAATCGCTCAGGAGCGTATGAAGAAGTTTGCTGATAAAAGGAGAAAGGAGTGAGAATTTGCAGTGGGTGACTTGGTTTTCCTCAAACTACAGCCCTATAGGCAGGTGTCTTTGCACAAACCCTCACCCCAGAAACTGTCTTTGAAGTTCTTTGGTCCCTACAAGGTCTTGGAGAAGGTAGACACAGTGGCCTATCGCTTAGAGCTACCACCAAACACAACAATCCACCCTGTTTTTCATGTTTCAAAACTCAAAAAATGTTATGGCCCTCATGAAGTTACTGTAGCATCTGAATTGCCTCACTGGTGGATTGACGACTCAATTTCAAAGGAGCCTGAAGCAATCTTGGAGAGGCGTATGTTCAAGAAGCAAAATCGAGTGGGAGTACAATTGCTGATCAAGGAAGAACTCCGGGTATGAAAATGCCTCTTAGGTCGATATAGATGAACTTCGTGCGAAGTTTCCCTCTTTCGAGCTTGGGACAAGCTCATTGCTAAGGGGGGAGGAGTTGTCAAGGTCGCCTGGAATCGCCCATCGCCGGAGTATCAATTTCGCCGCCGAGAAGCCCCCAGAACTCTGTGAGAATGCCGGTGGTGAACGTCGAAGCCATGAGAGTGCTTGCGGAAGAGAGGAGCTCAGCAGTTGCAGCAGCTGATTAGGGCGGGAATTAAATGAATTTGTTTTCTTTACGTGTAATGCACACTCTTTCTTTTAAAAGTTGTTATGGCCGGAGGGGAAAGGTGCATTTTGCACGTGTTTCCTGTTTTGTTCGCTAGTGTAACCGTCTCCCTCCTGCCTTATAAATAGTGAGCTGTATTTCCTGGCAAAATATCAATAAAAATTGTGATTCATTCTCCTTTAATCTCCAAATCCTCAACCCTAATCCCCATCTTCTCTCATTCATAGCGCGATCCCGATCCAATCGCAATCTGAACCCTGACATTGAATGCTGTGAACAGAGATGTGAGGATTGTACTATGAAAGAATATGGTTTGTTTCGTACATTAGAATATGGGACAAGGCAGCAAAAAACAGAGCTTTCTCTACAAAATTAGCGGGAAAAAAACTAGCTTGTAGAATTCCATTTATTCTGTTGAAGGTTGTGTAATTATCATATTGTCCAAGTATGACGAGTTAATCCCATTTCCTGTACCATTGACGATGGCATCCAGTATATAAACGATTAATGTCAGCTTAACAGTAAATTAAAGACTATTAGAAAATTCTTCATTTATGATTTGCAGGTATCTCGTCAGTCTACAAATCATGCAATTTGTAATGACTAAGCATGTCCGTAGATTTGAGAACATGCATGTTTCATATACAAGCCTTGCATTCTACCCTATATAACCTGCAAGTACAATCTGGTACAAAAATTTCAGAAATGATGAAATCGGAAGAGGTCAATTTACAGATTAAAGCATAGCCTATTGACAGCCATTACATTAACAAGAGCATCAATATTGCTTATTACCGTTACAATTAACCGCAGTTCTGGTAGTAGGAAGGTACTGCAGAATAATATTACATAATATATAACTCAATCCCAAAATACTTGGAGGGATTGAGGCTTAGTTACCCCCTTCTAGGTAGATATGGGATCTTATAAAACATAATACAGTTTATTTACAGGAAATGGTGGACCTGAAATTTACCGCCATGGCCACTGCTATGTTTGATTCAAAATTGATGGTTCATGGTTTGTGATGAGAAAGATCACTTACCATTCAAATGGCTAATCATCCAGGGGGGAAGCATGGTGCTGCTTATACGTATTTCAGGCTGTGTTGCTTCCTCTTCTTCCTCAATGCTTCGTGCAGGGTAATTTCTGTACCAAAAGGAATGAATGTTTTTCTCAGTCTAGCACATAGCTGATGAGTTGTTTCTATTCATGCATTTAAAGGAAACCAAAGGTTATGAAATTTGATGGTGCAATATATAAAATGGCTGCATATAAATCTTTTTGTAACCATATGCATCCTAAGGATTAAAAGCAACATGATTATTACTGTATTGCAAATTCATAAACCTAATTGTGGATTTGAACAATACCCAATGTTGAGAGTTGGAAGGGTGTCGTGCATTAGGAGGGAGGATGGAGAAGACGAGCTTGTTTGCTGCTGGTTTTGCTGCTCCCAGTGTGCTTGTTGAGCCTGCGCTTGAGCTAAAGCCAGAGCCTTGGCCTTTGCCTTTTCCATGCACTGGAAATAACAACAAATTATGCCTCTTATTTAATTTGTAACTCGACCTCTATTACTTGGCTTTGAGAAGAAACTAATCTCATCTTACCTCTTTTTCCAGAGCTTTATTTTGATCGCGAAGCGCCCTTTCCTGGAATGGTACAGCAAAATTAGGACTACAAAGTGAAGTTTGAGTGATGAAATTCATTTTTTAGATTATGTATGTCTCCATCTTTTAATAGTGGTAAACTTAATGCTTGGCAAAACTGAAGAAGTACAGTCTGACATGATCTAGTTTATTTTGTTATGGATGATTCTCAATACAAAACCTTATTTGGTATCTGAAAGGATGTCAATGCATCATAAACCATTGGTAATTACTTAAAGTCTACAATATCGGAAGCTTATGAAATCTCTAATTCAACAACTAGCAGAACACAAAGAAGTGAAGAACAATCTTACATCCACAAGCACAAACTAAACATATGTATATTTGTGATTCTGCCAAATACAGTTACGTCTATGGGAAAGAGTGAAGGAGCTTCTTTACCTTGCAGAGGATGATTACAGTGCCCACACACCTTCAAATTTCACTTGACTCAGAACCAATGCATATATTTTTATTTTCTTCTACAAGTACTCAAGCCATCTCTTTCTTAGAATAGAAACCTCAATTATAGTACACACAGAACATTAAGGTCATCATGTTTTCATACCCATAAGAAAACCAGCTAAATTTCCTTATACGAAATACATGATGACTGGTATTTTCTGGACAATGAACTATATGTATTAACTAGAAGAGGTAACCAAAATATGTCTCAAGTGATGCTCAAATATCGTTTTCTGTCTCAATTGCAGAGTACTCTAAAATAACCATTTTTGGAGATTTCATTGGTTCCACACATAAATAAAACATCCAGGTATGGATTAGAACATATTAATGTGCATATTTAGGAATAATGACTAGAAAATATTATCACTACCTACAAGATGAAATTCAACGAATGGCATTTCTCCTGGTTGTTTATAGTTCCTAAAGAAAGACGAGATATATACATGATGTGATACATATACTTCAACAATTTACCTTCTCCTGAAGCTGTGCGATTGAATCAAGCATGACTTGGTTCTGCATATGAAATGTTTAATAAATATCAAAGTGGAGAAATTTAGAAATCAAATCATGATAGAGAAAGAAGAGAGATTTCCGGTATGGATATTCTTATGCAAGTCTTTTGTTTATATCTTCCAGCTAAGATATTCAGCAATTAATTAAACCATGGAAGCAGTTTGATTATTGTCCCAACGGTCAAATTGGAGAATTATAAAAAATATTTACCCTTCTTGACCGAACATGCTTCAGTGAACTTTCAAGCTGTTGTTCAAGTTGCCCAAGTTCTTTCTGGTTTAAGGAATCAAGCTGTTCGCCCATAAGATTCCTGAAATTGTTGAAACAAATTACAAGCCATATGAAAAATCTATATCGGAAAGAAAAAAACATGAGTCTAAAATGACAAACTAGTACCTCTGGCTCTTTTGAAGACTTTCAACCTTAGCCTTCAGTTTGCTACATTCAAGGCTCCAATTTCCCTAATAGCATTCAATAAAGTATTATTGCTGCAGTAATTACAAGGTGCTTAACAATAGGGAAAAAGACTAAACTTACATTTAGAAAGTAAGAATCCTAACAAAGACAAATTTTGTAAGCATGAATATGTGTCATGGTTACTAATGGCTTTTAAGATTTCCTCAAAAAAGTAAATGGCAATTAAATTAGTGTGTGGGAACACATTTCCTCTGGTCTATATTTTTGTCTAAGACTTAATGTAATTCTTTTGACTTCATCTTCCCTTCTTATGAAAAAACAAAATAAAGAAAAGAAAAGAAAAGAAAAGAGAGAAAAAAGAACGGTGTTTCCCCACGTTGACCATCTGACTCAAGAGGGAAGCCAGTATTTTCAGGACAAGCGTCAGTCAACTCAGTTAAACACATGTTATGGTACATAGATACCATAATCATGTTGGCACATTCACAAAAAGTTCGCAAAAAAAAAGTCAAAAAAACATATATATACATAAAATAAAATGGAATGGATGAGTATACAGGTTTGTGCTTGAAAAATTCAATTCAAGATCTCAAGTGGTGTCGAAGCATGCACACTCTATCATACTTCAGCTTGAAGCTCGTCTAATGGTCAGAGGTGTTTTTTTCTTTTAAGTATATAGGATTATTATTCACATTAAAACTCTAAATAGGATTTAATTTTGTTCTCTCGCAAAACACTTAGTTTTGATTTTCGTGCATGTTTTTATTTTTGTTTTTGTTTTTGTTTATACATATTTGCATTTCAATTTTCGTGCATCAAAAACTAGTTTGGAAACTTGCATTTTCTGCAAAACATGTTTATCTATATAATAAAACACAAAGAAAAGATATCAAGTGGCTCTTCTTCAATAGTAAGAAAATCAATGGTTCAGATCAATCCCCCCCCCAAAAAAAAAACACCTTTATTTAATTAATTATTTCTCTCTCTCTCCTATGCAGATCAGTTTGCTCCCTCTATTCCCCAAACCAGAGAGCTCCAATTTCTCTCTCCCCTAGGGTTTTTAAGCCGCTAACTTCAAATTCCTAAAACCATTTTCTTAAACCTTCGCTTCCATTCCATTGACGAAGCCTCCATCATCCACTCAAGCGCGAACCTCAAAACAAATCCAAATCCAAATCCAAATCCAGTGTCGAACTCCAATCAAGAGGTCGTCGCCGATATCTGATCCGCTGCTGATTCCGTATCGGCGACTCCCCTCCACCAAATCGAGCATATCAAGTGATTCCGTATCGACGACTCCCGTCCACCGAATTGAGAGCCTCTACATGCGATGTAGCGACTCTAATTTCATCTCATTAACCGAATTCTCATTCTAATTTTTTATTTTGTGTGCAGAGTATTACTCAGTTTTTTGCTGACTCGAATTTTGTGTGTGCATGGGATATAAGTTCAGAGAGGTATGATTGTTTTTTTTTGTTTCAAAAAAATTTAATTTTGTGATATATATGATGAGTTTTTTATTGGTTTTGATTTAAGGTTTACGCAAGTGAGATATGGATTATTTGGTGGTCTCAATTTGGGCTTCCAAACCATAGCAAGACAGGTAAGCTGATCAGCAGCCTAAAATAACTTGGTAAATATGCAACATTAATTTCTTTACTACAAGAGAATATACTATCGTGAAGTGTTCCCTTCACTTGTTATTAGAAACCATGGATAACATAACATATAAGAACTTTTAGTATATGTTTGGATATATAGGATTGGGATGACTGAAATTTACCAGTGAAGGGTGCAAACTCTCCACTCAAGAAAGACAGTTAATGTAAATTTATTATTGATCCATTTTAAATTTTTTTATAAAGATGCAATGGGGAGACAAAGTGGAGATAAAAGAAATGATTAGCTTGGATTAGAGTTTTGAGAACTTCATGTATTACATTTTGGTTGAAATAATAATAAGAGGTATTTCAATTGCAAACTGAGTCTCAGAAAAACAAATGTTTATATTATTGGGAGTGTGCCGGTAGGTTCTCAAATCAACCATTCTAGGACTTATGAAAACAGCCTATGACCTTTGGATTCCTAAGTTCGGGACCTAAACATGATAAGAAATATAATAAACTAAGGATTATATTTCCTATATCTGGTTATAAGAGTAATGCTACATCCACTACCAATTTCACTACATTTCTCTTCACTACTTTAGGTGGCACACTCCAATAGGTAGGGAAAGATAGAGTAGGTGGGGGAACTCTCCAATAGGATATGCCACCTAAGGTAGTGAAGCAAATGGTAGTGAAATTGGTAGTGGCTAAAGCATTACTCCTGGTTATAATGAGTAATGGTCAGTGTTCTAAAAAGCGGCCTAGGCGGCCGCCTAGGCGGCGCCTAGGCGCTAGGCGGCCCCCCAACGCCTCGACTAGGGCCTAGGCATTTATGAAAATCGGAAATGGGTTCTAGGCGGCTAAAATCGGACCTAGGCGGCGTTTAATCGGTCTAGGCGGGTATAGGCGGACTAGACCTGCTTAGGCCTTAAGTAATTAAAAAAAAAAGGTAAAAAAACCCACCGTTCTCGCCTTAAGTAATTAAAAAATATATATAAAAAAAAAATCCACCTCACTTTCTCCTCCTAATAAAATTTAAGCATATCTTTAGTCTTTTTTTTATCTTGCATAATTTGACATGTATTCGCACTCTCACAGCAATCATGTTAAAACTTACAAGTATGGACTTTAATATCACTAACACAGCCAAATAAGTGAAGTTATGCACCAAAGGGGGAAGTTTATAAGAAGTGTCATGTGCCAACAACTTCAAGGCTCAATCAGTCTACCAGATTATAAGTAGTATGCTTTTCCTCATTAGTGAAGCTATTTATTCATCTTCTATTTTCATCTTCTATTTTCTAAAATGTCACCCAGATCTACATATCTTTCCAAAGCAATCTATGGATGGCCAATCCACTTAGTGTGGTACAGCATGTCATGAGATGGGAGGAAGTTATCTGATTTAAGTGTGGTTATTAGTTAAAGTTGTTCATTGTTATCAAGCATATCATGAGATCATCTATCAACTTTACATTTATTCTCTCTTTAGAACTTGTATTCTTTTATGAGTTGCCACAATGTGGTTTACATCGGAAATGGAGAAAATAGAGTCCTCATGTTCACCGATACAATAATACACCGATTCGACTATGTGAAGCCCATCCTACAATTGCAAAGAGAAAAAGTTCAATAATAAGAATGAGTAGCAATAAAGAGTAAAAAGGGGTAACAACAAAATAAACCCAAAAGATCGATAAATAAATAAATAAAATAAAAAAACCGCCTACCGCCTAGCCGCTTAATCCCCGATTACAAGGTCTAGGCGCTAAGCCCCCATCGGCCGCCCGACTACCGCCTAGCGCTTTTTAGAACATTGGTAATGGTACATCCACTACCAATTTCACTACATTTCTCTTCACTACCTTAGGTGACACACTCCAATAGGTAGGGAAAGATAGAGTAGGTGGGGGAACTCTCCAATAAGATATGCCACCTAAGGTAGTGAAGCAAATGGTAGTGAAATTGGTAGTGGCTAAAGCATTACTCCTGGTTATAATGAGTAATGCTACATCCACTACCAATTTCACTACATTTCTCTTCACTACCTTAGGTGGCACACTCCAATAGGTAGAGAAAGATAGAGTAGGTGAGAGTTTCTATCTTTCTCTACCTATTGGAGTGTGCCACCTAAGGTAGTGAAGAGAATGGTAGTGAAATTGGTAGTGGCTGAAGCATTACTCTTTACTAAATGAGCAAATTGCTCATACCCCTTTTCCCCCATATATATATATATATATATATTCACACACACACACACACTAGATTTGCCCGTGGACATGTGCCTACGGTACGTCTTCGGAACGATACAGCATATGAAAGTCTTGTAAACAGTAAAACAACAATTATGTAGCTCAAGTTTGAATAGGTTAACAATAATTAGTTGTAAATAAAAGTTCATGTTTCCTTTAGTATATGTTGAAAAATAATTATAAATGGGGGTGTAAACATTTGTTTGTCTGATGAGTTTAAGGCCTAATTGTTTTTGGGCTGACGAGTTTAAGGCCTAATTGCTGGATTTGTGTTTATCTTTTAGGGTTTACTTGGGGGCTATATATATGGCCGTAGACTCTAGGTTTAGAATCAATTTGTGTAATCAAGAGGTAAGCCGTTATCATTGTTCAACTTCAAGAGGAAATTGTGCCGATTGTTTCAAAGGTGATAGAGAGAGATTATGAGTTGTAATATCTTATGTAATCTTTGTATTTCTTGGGAAATAAGAAGTATTGGTATCTCTGCATATTGATTGTGTTCTTGTGAGATCTTACATATATTATGGTGGCTTGTTCTTGGTTCATCTAAGTCTTGAGAGTTTCTATTACTTGTGGTATGTTTCTGCTATTATTAGTACGAGTTGTGGTAGATTTTTCAACAAGTGGAATCAGAGCATCTAGGTTCGAGATGGCCGATAACAAGATGAAGATCGAGAGATTCGATTAGAGTGACTTCGCGATGTGAAAGATTCAGATGATAGCGTATCTTCATTAGAAAGATCTTGATGGTCCGTTGTTTAATGAGAAGCCGGTAGGTGCAGAAAAGGATGCGAAGATCTTGATAAATTGGAATTGTTTGGATCTGAAGGCATTGTGGCAGATTCAGTTAGGGCTGAGTAGGAAGGCGTTATTTCATATCTCGAAGACAAAGACCACAAAGGAGGCTACGGAGATTCTCACGAATATGTATGAAAAACCGTCGGCATCTAATCAAATTCTTCTTCTGAAGAAATTGGTTAGCATGAAGTTAAGGGAAGAGGGTACATTCGTAGAGCATGTGAACTTTTACTGTATGGTTTACAACCAGATGAAAGCTGTAGGTTTGAAGTTTTCAGAGATGGGACAGTCATTTTTACTTCTATCTACTTTACTCGATAGTTATGGTACAGTAGAACAAACTATTACAGGCACTATGACAGATTCGACGACTCTACAGGATGTGGTGAGTAGCATTCTGAACAAGGAGGTGAGAAAGATAAAAAAGGGGGATATCCATCATCATCTTCTAGAGATTTTTCTATGTCTGTTGAGAGGAGACGTGGGAGATCTAAGAGCAATCGAAGAAGAAAGGATCGGAGTAGTTCATCTAAGAGTGGGTTACAAGAAGGGGGACATGGGCTTCAGTGCTGGTATTGTCACAAGAAGGGTCATATGATGCGCAGTTGCAAGGCTTATATGAAGAAGCAGGAGAAACCGAAGAGAGATACCCCAAAGAAAGCTCAAGTGGGGCTTGTTGAAGATCTATACTTATCAGCTAGGGAGGAGTTGGGCACTTAAGATTGGTGTATTGATTCAGGAGCTTCTTTTTATTGTACTCCAAGGAGAGAGATGTTTGATGACTATGAGGAGGGTTCTTTTGGAGATGTGATCATAGGGAATGGTCACTGGTGTCCTATACGTGGGGTTGGTACTGTTCACGTGAAAGCCAATGATGATCAAAGTGTTTTCTTACGGGAGACAAGGTATGTTCCAGATTTGAAGGAAAATCTTATCTCGATTGGAAGGCTAGACAAAGAGGGATTGTCTACTACAATTGGTAGTGGGGAGTGATGTATAGCTGCAGGTTCAAGGGTGATTGTAAAAGGAAAGTGTGAGGGAACGCTGTATTTGCTTAGAGACGTGAGGGACGTTTCTCTTATAGTTGACTCTCAGCCGGAATCGAGTAGTAGGTTGTGTGGGGTGCAATCGAATTTTTTCAGTTATGGAGGAGAGATTACTAATTTAATGGGAGCTGCTGGTATGGAAGTGATCCTAGAGGGCAAGACGTTGCTGCGGTGAAGGTACTTTGCGATATGACAGACGAAGCTTCAAGTTGCTCTTGTGAGGTAGAGAGCACTGGCATCAATATGCGGGGTAATATCAATGAGGGTAACCGAATTAGGACTGTAGAGGTTGAACAGTCTGCAGATTTTGTGGAGGTGTCGTCCACGGAGACTTCTAATATAGAGGGTGCATTGAGAGGTTTTGAACCATATCCGGTGTTGATGGAGATTCTGCGAGTTAGGAAGTCTTGTAACATGGAATCCGACACGGGAGGTTGTTTCTCCAATATTCGTGCTCTATATAATTGGTGGAGCACATCCTTCATGAGGCAATGGGGGGTGGTTGGTGCACTCCACGTGGTGGAGTGGCGGAGGTGCTCTTCATGAGAGTGGGGAGTACTTGGGTCTTCCATAAAAGTGAGAGATTGACAGTGATAATGCGAGGTAAAGATTGCAATAACTTTGAAGCGTTGTATATTTGGTCCAAGTAGGAAATTGTTGGGATTTTGGCCTCAAATACACGTAGGCACTGAGTACTAGAAGTTGGAGAAGAGGAGGAGACAGAGAAGCAAGAGAAGACAAACAACGAGTAGAAGAATGCAGTCTGGAGAGTTTCGGTCGACCGACCGGGGGTGCGGTCGACCAACCGGGGGTGCGGTCAACCGACCCAATATGCTGAGAGTTCTTCGAGTGTACAGGTCCAACAGAGGAGGGGACGGTCGACCGTACAGTCGACTGGTCACGTCTCGTGTTTGGCTCTACACGTTGCGGTTGGGGGTGCGGTCGACCGACTTTGGTGCTGATTATTTTTGGGCTGACGAGTTTAAGGCCCAATTACTGGATTTGTATTTATCTTTTAGGGTTTACTTGGGGGCTATATATATGACCGTAGACTCTAGGGTTAGAATCAATTTGTGTAATCAAGAGGTGAGTCGTTATCATTGTTCAACTTCAAGAGGGGATTGTGCCGAGTGTTTCAAAGGTGAAAAAGAGAGATTGAGAGTTGTAATATCTTATGTAATCTTTGTATTTCTTAGGAAATAAGAAGTATTGGTATCTCTGCATATTGATTGTGTTCTTGTGAGATCTTGCATATATTGTGGCGGTGCGTTCTTGGTTTATCTAAGTATTGAGAGTTTCTATTGCTTGTGGTGTGTTTCCGCTATTATCACTACGAGTTGTGGTAGATTCTTCAACAAGTCGTATCAGAGCATCTAGGTTCAAGATGGCCGATAACAAGATGAAGATCGAGAGATTCGATGGGAATGACTTCGCGATGTGAAAGATTCAGATGATAGCATATCTTCGTCAGAAAGATCTTGATGGTCCGTTGTTTGATGAGAAGCCGGTAGGTGCAGAAAAGGATGTGAAGATCTTGGCGGATTGGAATGGTTTGGATCAGAAGACATTGTGGCAGATTCAGTTGGGGCTGAGTAGGAAGGCGTTATTTCATATCTCGAAGGCAAAGACCACAAAGGAGGCTATGGAGATTCTCATGGATATGTATAAGAAACTGTCGACATCTAATCAAATTCTTCTTCTGAAAAAATTGGTTAACATGAAGTTGAGGGAAGAGGGTTCAGTAGTAGAGCATATGAACAATTACTGTATGATTTACAACCAGATGGAAGTTGCAAGTTTAAAGTTTTCAGAGAGGGGAGTAGTCATTTTTACTTCTATCTACTTTACCCGATAGTTATGGTACGGTGGAACAAACTATTATAGGCACTATGACAGATTCGACGCTCTACAGGATTTGGTGAGTAGCATTCTGAACGAGGAGGTGAGAAGAATGAGAAACGGGAAATATCCATCATCATCTTCTAGAGATTTCGCTATGTCTGTTGAGAGAAGACGTGAGAGATCTAAGAACAGTCGAAGAAGAAAGGATCAGAGTAGTTCATCTAAGAGTGAGTCACAAGAAGGGAGACATGGGCCTGAGTGCTGGTATTGTCACAAGAAGGGTCGCATGATGCACAGTTGCAAGGCTTATATGAAGAAGCTGGAGAAACCGAAGAGAGATTTCCCAAAGGAAGCTCAAGTGGGGCTTGTTGAGGATCTATGCTTATCAGCTCGGGAGGAGTTGGACACTCAAGATTGGTGTATTGATTCGGGAGCTTCTTTTCATTGCACTCCGAGAAGAGAGGTGTTTGATAACTACGAGGAGGGTTCTTTTGGAGATGTGATCGTGGAGAATGGTCACTGGTGTCCTGTACGTGGGGTTGGTACAGTTCGCGTGAAAGCCAATGATGATCAAAGTATTTTCTTGCGGGAGACAAGGTATGTTCCAGACTTGAAGGAAAATCTTATCTCGATTGGAAGGCTAGACAAAGAGGGGTTGTCTACTACAGTGGGTAGTGGGGAGTGATGTATAGCTGTAGGTTCAAGGATGATTGCAAAAGGGAAACGTGAGAGAATGCTGTATTTACTTAGAGACGTGAGGGACGTTTTTCCCGTAGCTGACTCTCAACCGGAATCGAGTAGTAGGTTGTGTGAGGTGCAATCGAGTTCTTTCAGTTATGGAGGAGAGGTTACTAATTTAATGGGAGCTGCTGGCATGGAAGTGATCCTAGAGGGCAAGACGTTGCTGTGGTGAGGGTACTTTGCGATATGGCAGACGAAGCTTCAAGTCGCTCTTATGAGGTAGAGAGCACTAGTATCAATATACAGAGTGATGTCGATAAGGGTAACTGAATTAGGACTGTAAGGGTTGAACAGTCTGCGGATTTTGTGGAGGTGTCATCCACAGAGACTTCTAATATTGAGGGTGCATTGAGAGGTTTTAAACCATATCCGGTGTTGATGGAGATTCTGCGAGTTGGGGGGTCTTGTAACATGGAATCCGACACGAGAGATTGTTTCTCCGGTATTCGTGCTCTATGCGATTGGTGGAGCATATCCTTCATGAGGCGATGATGGGTGGTTGGTGCACTCCACGTGGTGGAGTGGCGGAGGTGCTTTTCATGAGAGTGGGGAGTATTTGGGTCTTCCATAAAAGTGAGAGATTGACAGAGATAATGTGAGGTAAAGATTGCAATAACTTTGAAGCGTTGTTATTTGGTCCAAGTGGGAGATTGTTAGGGTTTTGGCCTCAAATACACGTAGGCACTGAGTACTTGAAGTTGGAGAAGAGGAGGAGGAGATAAAGAAGCAAGAGAAGACAGACAAGGAGTAGAAGAATGCAGTCTGGAGAGTTGCGGTTGACCGCGCGGTCGACTGACCGGGGGTGCGGTCGACCGACCCAATCTGCTGAGAGTTCTTCGAGTGTACATGTCCAACAGAGGAGGGGACGGTCGACCGTGCAGTCGACCGGTCATGTCTCGGGTTTGGCTCTACACGTTGCAATCGACCGACCTTGGGGGTGCGGTCGACCGATTTCGACGCTAATTGTTTTTGGGCTGACCAGTTTAAGGCCCAATTGCTGGCTTTGTATTTATCTTTTAGGGTTTACTTTGGGTTTATTTATATATGGCTGTAGACTCTAGGGTTAGAATCAATTTGTGGAATCAATAGGTGAGCCATTATCATTGTTCAACTTCAATAGGGTATTGTGCCGAGTATTTCAAAGGTGAGAAAGAGAGATTGAGAGTTGTAATCTTTGTATTTCTTGGGAAATAAGTAGTGGTTATCTCTGCATATTGATTGTGTTCTTGTGAGATCTTTGCATATATTGTGGTGGCTTGTTCTTGGTTCATCTAAGTCTTGGGAGTTTCTATTGCTTGTGGTGTGTTTCCGCTATTAGCACTACGAGTTGTGGTAAATTCTTCAACAGTTGTTGGCAACTGTCCCAGCCCCAGTAGGATCAACATCGTAGAAGGTACTGTTGTCCTTACTGATGAGCTCGACAATGAGTTTACCTATGAACCTCATGTAAGTGATGACTTCGGTGAAGAAGAAGATGACTAGTCTCTCAACTGTATTCCGTCGATCCAATCACCTCCATTGAATATATCTGATTCACCCATTCCTTCACAAGTCATTAGGCAGCCCCTAGATTTTATCCCTGTGTTAGAATATCATGGAGTCTCAGAATCTGCATCCACATTTGCATCCCGCATTCATGATTTGCATAGAGAATTTTTTATGGAAATTAATGAGAATAATTTTAACTACAAGTTAATAGCATATACTAGAAGGAAATTTTAAACTTTTGATGTTGGTGATGAAATGATGGTTCAGATTCGTCTGGAATGGTTTCCAGCTGGATCCGTTAAGAAATCGAACACACGTGCTCAAGGTCCATTTAAAATTTTGCATAAAATCAATGATAGTGTCTATGTCGTTGACCTTCCTGAATGTTTTGGCATAAGTAAGACTTACAATATTGAGGATCTAGTACCCTATGAAGGCCCATAATTTAACCATTGATATTCTCTTATAGATAAGGCTACCCTGCAACCTAATGGTGAGATTTCCATATTTTTCCCTTTACATGATACTACTTACCCACCGATAGAAAAATTGGATAATATTTAAGATGATCAGATAATCTCTACTAGAGGTTGTGGTATTTATAGGTATTGGGTAAGATGGAAAAACAAGCCGGAGTCGGAGAATACTTAGATTGATCGTGAAGAGCTTCAGCACTTGGATCCAGACCTTTTGGAGCACTATGACAGGAAGACTGGCTTTGACTCGACAGGGCCGAGCCCTCTCCCACCCGAAGAGAATGATGAGGACATCAGTTCGAGACGGTTTGGGCTCTTCTATCAGCGCAAGCATCGTCTACGATGACTGTTCTATTAGCTCAGTATTTTTATTTCAGTATTCATATTTGTTTTTTGGAAATTATAGCCATATGTAGTTTTTCGCGATTTGAATCTTTTATTTTATGCATTAGGAAATTTTGCAAATTTGTATTGAAATTTGTTTTGAGCCTATATATAGGCCTTTAGATTAATGGGGAAAAATAATGCTTTGATTGACTAAAAATTATTGTGATTTGAGTTTTTTTGCTCTTAATTCATCTTTTTGTGTGAGACATTAAGATACAACACACCATCACCCCCTTCACCTCACAGCCACCATCCCCACCTTATCTCTCTTCTCTCTCTTCATCTTCTCCACTGTTTCCAAACCCAAAATCCTAGCTCCCCTCTCTCCCATCCCAACAGCATCCTCTGCAGCAATCCTTCGACGCCTCCCGACGCCGACATCACCCCTCCCTGCGCCTCGCGACGTCGCTTCCACTCTTCCACCGCCGACGCCATCACTCCGTAACTCCCTCGCCGCCTTCTATCACCCTCCGACCAACCCCCATCAACCCGACCATCTCCTTCTCTCTTTAACCAACCTCGACCACACTCGAAGTCGACCCTGGCATCACCACAGGCCGCCGCCCTCCTTCCACCTTGCTGCATCCCTGACGGCAGCCAGTTCCTCCACCACGCCCGACGTCTCCACTGCCCTCCTCCACCGCAGATCAACAGTGTTTGGGCAAGATCCAGATTCAAATTCAGCAACATCGTAACACTGTCTACAAACCCAGTAACTTCTTTCCACTTTTCAAATATTTTTGATACTACTTTATCATCTCTAGATTATTATTTGAATTATCTGTCGCCCATAAATATTGAGTGTGAGTGCTTCTACTTGCTTATTAGAGTACGAATCTTTATTGCATATCTTACATGCTAAGAACGGTTAAGTAGTTGTTGATTGTTAGACGTGAATCTTTAATTGGGCTTGTTAAACTTATTTCAATTCTTGAAAATCAATCGACCAATTAGTAGTTTTAATTTCTAACTTAATCGGTGTTACATGTTGGTAAACGTAATCTTTTAATATATTTGAAATTTCTCGGTCTAGGGTTAAGTTTACATCACCAACTATTTCTCCAACTCAAAACAATCAAACTAGCTTCAATAGTTAGGTATGCATCACTGCTTAGGTGGGGTTCAAATGCAAATAATAATAATAATAAATAAATAAATAAAAAATTATGTTTGTTTTTGTTTAAGGGCAATGAGAAGATTTCAAAATTTCTGATGAGGCATTTTTATAACGTAGAATTAACTTGTTGTTCGCTGCCTCTTCTATAATTTTATTTCAAGTTTGGCGATTATGTCATCCTACATCCGAAGAATAAATTAATAAGTTAATGACAGTATTTGCATTTTAATGCAACTGCAGTTTACGCTAATAGATGTATGTACATTTATCTGGATAACAACAAAAATGAATTGGTATATAAATTGATAATTCTAACATATGCCTGTTTTTATTTTGATAAAGAAATTATGTACAACAGTACAAAAAAATGCATCAACAAGAATAGTACGAATATCAAGTTAGGTTTATTTTAAAAAAAACCTCTTAGACTCAGTTTTGTTTTGAATTAATAATTGATGAGTGAAAATGAGTAGAATCTGAAACAGTACAAATGCACATAAATATTTAGTTCAGCAATCCATTAAATACAACTAAATATCCTTCAGCTTAATTATTGTGCCCAGGAACGAAGCCAGAACAATTTTACTAGGGGGACATGGAAAAATTCTATGACTATATATAAATATATAGGGTTTTTTTAATTTTGATTTTTTTTTGGTGGCGGGGTGCAAAGTATAAAACTTAATAATTTAAGGGTTTTTTTTTCAATGTTTTCAATAATTTTAGGGGGTTTCAAAAATATATATATACAAATGTATGGAAAAAAAATCTATATAATAAATTACAAAGAAAGCTATCAAGTGGCTCTCATTCAATCTTCCCTAAAATCAATGGCCTAGATTGATTCTCATAAAACATATTTTTCCGCCCAAAATTTCAAGCCCCAAAATTAAATTTTTCCCCCAAAACTAAAAAACTCATTACTTTATTACTATCTCTCTTCTCTCTTCACTTTTTCATATTTCTCTCTTTCTCTCTCTCTCCCATTCTTTCTTAACTTAGAAATTTAGATTTAAAAATTTTAGAATTGTATAATTTTCAGAATTTTTATATATTTTTTTTATTGCACATGTTATAATGAAAATAGCAAATATCTTTTCAACAGTTAAATTTTGTCATTTTCCACCCTTAAAGTTCCAAGAAGTTGAATTTTACACCCTCATTTATAATTATTTTTCAACATATACTAATAGAAACACGGACTTTTATTTACAACTAATTATTGTCATACTATTCAAACTTGAACTACATAATTGCTGTTTTACTGTTTACAGAACTTTTCGTGTGTTGTATCGTTCCGAAAACGTGCCGTAGGCACGTGTCACGGGCAAATCTAGTTGACTTATAAATATAATCAATTGAACTATATAAAAATGATTATCTATAAACCATCAGTATTCATGAGATATTGGGGAAAAAGAATCTGTGAGCAAAACTAATGTATTATATTCGAATGTAGGGTCAGTCCTGAGATTTATCAACTAAAATTAGGTCATGTGCGAAAAGAAAAAAAACTGGAACTTCTTTACACACTCTAGTAATAATTTTATATTACTTTTTAACTTCTCTGACTTAGACCTTAAGATATGTGCTTATTGTATTTTCCAAAGTTCGAGGACATAACAAGGGAACATACTATCAAATCTGCACATCTGCATCTCGCCACTGTATGGACCAGCCTATATATGGATTATATAGCACTTTGGGATAAATTTCCTAGCATATGGATCTATGCCATGACTCAGATCTGAGTGTCACAGTCAGAAATATAAATAAGCAATAAAGAATAAATTTGCTGCCTTTGGTACCTGCGTATCGACGTCGGTTGCTGTAATTGCTCTTTCTGCATATGAATATCGCTCGTACCGCTCAAGAGTCTTTTCCATTCTGCATACCAGTGTCACAGTTCAACCTTATATTAAACATTTTGACATTTCCAAAATCAATATTGAAGGACTGAATTATATATATGCCTTACAAACAACATCAAACACAGGAAAGCTCCTAGAGATTCCTCAATACTGAAATGTCAGGAATATATCCAATTTGTATCCAAGAATATAAGAAAGAATTATTGTCAGCGAGAAATTAAGTTATTAATAGATGCTGATCACAACTACCTACAACAATAACTGTACGTAACATTTAACTTGTACTTAATAAAGTAAAAGATCTACAACCAAATCCATCAAGTATTTTGTACATGGGTTTATCCATGCGTAAATAACATTTTTAGCTGACCCAAGTACAGGTTCAATCAGATAGAACTACCATTTTCTCCTAGTTAAAAAGTTTGCCGCAAGTGAAAACTAACCGAGTCCTAAGCAGTGTTCAGTATCTTAGGAAACCTAGTAGTGAGTTTTGAACTCCTAAAATCTCATTTACGAGCATTAATTTTCACCTCCTCAATTTCACAAAGCACAGTTCTCAGAAAGAAAAAGAAGAAGAAAAATCAATCATATTTGAGTTTTCATAAAAAATAGAAAGAAGATTCACGTACATATTTCAAGAGCTTCCCAAACATGAACGTACAGGAAACCTAATACTATGTCTTATCCCGTACGTAGTTAATGACAATATGGGTAAAAATGAAATAGAAAAATACGTGTCCACTTAGTAATGGCTAGAGAAGACATAATGCATATTTACGATCAATAATGGAATTACGGACTTATTATAAAAAAAAACATTTCAGAATATACAAAGGCTAAAACCAAGAAAATACAAAACTTTCAAAGATAGAAAATTTGAAGAACCCATCTCCCCCTCATAACTATAGTAAATATCAAAAGAAGAAAGAAAACAAGAAAGCGAAAGACGCGCGCGGGGGGGGGGGGGGGGGGGGGGGGGGGGGGGGGGGGGAGGATTTTTTAAATAAACAAAACACGCAAAATTAAAGCCGTTCAGAATTGCACCAGTACTATAAATGAACACAACAATTATCGTCCATTTTTAGTCAATCCAGTCGAGTACATTTTATTTCTATCCCAAATTAGAAAATCAGTCACACAAAAAGCAAGAAGGAAAAGAGAGAGAGAGAGAGAGAGAGAGAGAAATCAACAAGAACCAAAATCAATGGAATCAAGCATACCTAGAATCGGTGGGGTATTCATAAAGCTTCCCCTTGGTCGAGAAAACAATCAGCGCAACCTCGGCATCGCAGAGCACGGAGATCTCATGTGCCTTCTTCAGCAACCCAGATCGCCGCTTCGAAAACGTGACTTGTCGATTGATCTTGTTCTCGATCCTCTTCAGTTGCACTTTTCCTCTCCCCATCGCGAACGAACCCTAATTTTCCCAAACAATATTGGATTCAATTCAAAAAACCTAAATTAACTTATTACTACTTTATCTCTCTTTCGAAACTGAGGAGTGAGGCCGTGAGGGGACTACACGGAGCAACAAGATTGTGCTTTTAAATGGGGTTGGGAAGAGCGGTATTAGATGGGGAGAAAAGTAGTTTCGCGAAACTGGGCTGGTTTTTGGTTTGGCGTTGTCGAGTTCTCATTGGCTGGGGGATAGTAGTCGTTAGGAGATTTGGGTTGCTGTGGCTTCCGGAATAGAGGGCGCGTGATTCATTGGTATGAATTTAATGGATGGTGACGTGACGAAGCATGATTGGATAGGAACCGTGTTCGGTGTTTGGAAGAAGGAGAAGGATGGGCCTTAGCTGTCTCTGTCTTACAGGTTCGAGGACATAGGAGCATTGTCTCACCTCGTACGGCGGGCACTCACAGTCACACAAAAGCACACTATTTTCTTTCTCTCTCTCTCATTGTATATTTACCAGCTTTATCCTGTGCATTCAAAAATAATTCTGAGTGATGTGGCTAAAACTGGGGGCTTAATCGAGACCGTCTAAATTGGACACTAATCCTGAAGCCCAGGGGTAAAACGGTAATTTCACCTATAAGCGGGTCTGAAGCGGGTACTGGGTCTCCTCCCCGAAGAACCATTAATCCGCGAACGGATCCACCTCAACTGGGTGCGGGTTTCAACCCGCAACAAACCCGGTCCAACAGGATAGAATTAGGGTTTCTGATTAATATTAATCAACGGCCCTGATTCATATCTATCCTTCAACTGGAAATTAGGGATTACATTCCTTATCTATACACAGGAATTACATGCCTAATCTGTTCCCTAAGACGCCTATAAATACCCTCATCCATCTCCATTAAGAGGTAATCAATCTTTCGCCAGTTTTTGCGCTCTCTCATAATCATTTCTGGTTACTGACTTGAGTGTCGGAGGGTGCGTCGCCGGGAACAACCCCGGTGTCTCGCACTTTTTGCAGGTGTACAGCGGGAGCGACGATCATACCCCGACGGAACAGGTATACAGGTTTACTATTCAGTTTTCCTAAGAATACACAAATACTATCCGTTTGCCCCCAGACCAAATTTAGCGGCAACAGATTGGCACCGCCTGTGGGAAACTAACGAATAGAAACATCTCCTCTTCCCGGTGAACAGATCTTCTCCAGCCATGCCTCCTAGGAAAATCAGATCGAGGGGGTCCAACCGAGGGCCAAACCCCGATCAGCAGCAAGAAATTCCCATCCAGCCTATCCAACAGCAAGGACAACTTCCTCCACTAGCGGAAGACCCGCTCCAACAGGACCTTCCACCTCCAAATCAGCCACTTTCCAAGGGTCCTAACCCTCAGAAACAACCTCTTCACCAGGACCGCGTCTCCATCCACAACGCCTCTTCGGACTCTATGGCCTCCCATCATCCCCGAGCCTCTGCTCTCCACAATACCGCCCTCAATCGACAGAAGGAAGATGATCTTCGCCGTCATCTGGATGAAAAGCGGGCCCGAGAGGGAACCTCCAGCCAGCGCCATCCGGATGAACGGTCTCCTCGCACCGAGAGTACAAAAGGTCTCCCATTCGAAGAGGGCGGAAAGAATCCCCCGAGCATTACCGAAGAAGGCTACACTCCCCTGCAGGTCGGCAACAGCCTAGGAACGATGAAGCACCCATCACCTGTGCCGAATTCCAGCAGTTCCAAGTGACCGTCCTACAAGCCCTCAATCTCCGTCCCAACAACAATGCACCCAAAATTCCCTCGCCTCCACCGGTTCGAAGCCCTCGCCGGCGTTCCCCATCTCCTCCTCCTGCTCCTAGCAACTCCCGGCATACTCCAAGTCCTCGACGTTCCCGAAGTTACCGTCGCCGTAGCCCTCGCTCTCCCTCGTACGAAGAAGAGTCTAGAGGCTCGGCTGAATACCGTAGGAATGACACTATGTACCGCCGTCTTCATGAGGTGGAGAGGCGCCTGGGCCAGTTAGACCGAGAAGAAGAGCTTAGGGGGAGGACCCTACGTCCTAGTAGACCCCCTTTCTCACGAACCATAATGGAGGCACCTGTGCCGATCGGTTTCAAACCTCCCCAATTTGAGACTTACTCTGGGGAAACCGATCCCGTTGATCACATCGAAAGCTTTAAGACCCTGATGCTCCTCCATCAAGCTTCCGATGCCCTCATCTGCAAAACCTTTCCCGCGACTCTCAAGGGTCCAGCTCGGGAATGGTACTCTCGCCTTGCCCCCTCCTCAATTTTCTCCTTCGAGCAGTTCGAAACCCTTTTTGTCACCCATTTCGTGAGCAGCCGTAGAGCTGAGAAGACTAGCATCTCGCTGCTGCACCTCCATCAGAAGAAGGGCGAGAAATTGAGAGACTATGTGAAGAGGTTCACAGCTGAAGCCAGGTCCATAGCATCCCTCGACCAGTCGGTCGCCGCGGCAGCATTTCAATCCAATGTCCTCAATTCTAACGTCCGCTCCTCCCTCGCCAAGAAGCCTCCACAGAACTTTTCCGACCTCCTCCTTTGCAGTGAAAAGTACATCCGGGCCGAAGAGGCCGAGCATCGACCGAACTGGGAGGGGTCTTCCTCTGGGTTTAAGAGAAAGGGAATAGAAGAGGAAGGAGCCAAGAAGCTCCAGAAGGATAATGCCGGCCAGCGCCGACCTCTCCCCAGATTCGAGAAGTTCACTCCCCTCACCACTAACGTCTCAACCATTCTGATGGAAGTCAAAAAGGAAGGGATCTTACCTCCAGCTCCGAGGATGAACACCCCCGCCAAGAAAAGAGATAAAGAGAAATGGTGTCGTTATCACCGGGACCACGGGCATGACACCAACGATTGTCGCGCCTTAAAAAACGAGATAGAAGCCCTTATCCAGAGGGGGCAGCTGACCAGGTTTGTAAGAAAGGACCGAGCCGAACTTCCTCCCCCACCTCGGAGGGCTAACAAGCATCCGGAACGAGAAGAGACGTCTGACTTCGAGGAAGAGCGAGTCCTCCACCTTATTTATGGGGGCCCAATGGGGGGCTCCTCAAACTCCTCTCGGAAGGCATTCATAAGAGAAGTCAACTCGGTCCGAACCACCTCTCCTCCCAAAGGCCTCGGAGTGCCTGTCACATTCTCCGACGAAGATCTTGAAAGAGTTCGCACCCCACATTGTGACGCACTCGTCATTAGCCTTCACATGGCGAATTTCAAAGTGGAGAGGATCCTAGTGGATAATGGCAGCTCCGTAAACATCATCTTCCTCGCCACTTTCAAAGGCCTAAAGCTCTCCCGAGATAGACTCAAGCCCGCCGGTTACACGCTCCATGGGTTCACGGGAGTGCCAGTGACTATTGAAGGGGTGATTACCCTCGACGTAACCGCTGGCAAAACTCCTACTACCCAAACGGAGTCGATGGACTTCATAGTCGTAGATGTCCCAGCAGCCTACAATGTTATTCTGGGCCGACCCGGCCAAGCCGCCCTTGAAGCCGTCCCTTCTGCCTACCATCTCAAAATGAAGTTTCCCACTCGGGCCGGAGTAGGAAAAGTAAGGGGCAATCAGGAAACAGCCCGAAAGTGCTACATGACCTCTACCCTCGGACCTGTCCTCTCCTTAGAAACTCTGGAAATACCCCAAGACACTGCTCGGCCGACCTCCGAGCCGGTGGACGAATTGGAGGAAGTGCTATTCTCTGAGCAGGACCCGACCCACAAATTCTTTGTTAGCAAGACCCTCCCGTCCGCCCTATGCTCAGACATTGTACAATGCATCCAAAGGAACGAAGACCTCTTCGCTTGGCCAGCCGCAGATATGCTCGGGATCTCCGAAGAGCTCCTGGTCCACCACCTGAGCGTTGTTCCGGGGTCCAAACCGGTTCAGCAGAAGAGGCACAAATTCGCCCCTGAGCGCCAGCTCGCTATCAAAGAGGAGGTGGACAAGCTCTTGAAGGCCCGGTTCATATAGGAGGTCAACTATCCTGAGTGGTTGTCAAATGTAGTAATGGTGAAGAAGTCCAATGGGACTTGGAGGATTTGCATTGATTTTACCGACCTCAACAAGGCTTGCCCCAAAGACCCATTCCCTCTTCCAAGTATTGACACTCTGATTGATGCAACCTCGGGACATGAGCTCCCCAGCTTCATGGACGCCTTTTCAGGCTACAATCAGATCCGGATGTTCCCTCCGGATATCCCGAAGACCTCGTTTGTGACCGACCAAGGCCTCTACTACTACAGAGTCATGCCGTTCGGTCTAAAGAATGCAGGTGCTACATACCAACGCCTCGTCAACAAGGTTTTCCAGGCTCAGATCGGCCGGAACATGGAGGTGCATGTTGACGACATGCTTGTGAAAAGCATCCGAGGTATTGATCATGTGACCGACCTCCAAGAAGCGTTTGACGTTTTGAGAAAGCACAATATGAGACTCAACCCGAACAAGTGTGCGTTCGGCATCTCATCAGGAAAGTTCCTCGGCTTCATGGTTAGCCAACGAGGAATTGAAGCAAACCCGGAGAAAATCAAAGCCATATTAGACATGGCCCCTCCCAAAAGTGTCAATGAAGTCCAGAGGTTAACAGGCTGCTTAGCCGCCATTGGGCGCTTTCTCTCAAAGTCCGGGGAGAGATGCCTCCCTTTCTTCAAGGCCCTCAGGGGGGCTAAAGGTTTCGAATGGGGGCAGCAGCAACAGGAGTTCTTCGACCAGCTCAAGGCTTACCTCGTCAATCCCCCTCTCCTCAGCAAACCGATCCCTAGTGAACCCCTCTACCTCTACCTGGCAGCCTCCGAGCAGACCCTCAGTGCAGTCTTAGTGAGGGAAGAAGACCGGGCTCAGAAGCCCATCTACTATGTCATCAAGGTGCTTCGGGATGCCGAGCTCCGATACCCGAAGACAGAAAAAATGGCCTATGCCCTGGTGATGGCCGCGAGAAAACTTCGCTCGTATTTTCAGTCCCATTCGGTGGTCGTTCTTACCGACCAGCCGCTGAAGCAGGTCCTCTACAAGCCCGAGACTTCGGGTCGCCTTATGAAATGGTCTATCGAGCTGAGCCAACACGATATAACCTATCAGCCTCGGACCGCGATCAAGGCTCAGGCGCTAGCCGAATTCATAGTTGAGAGTACTATCCCCGAGCCCAGCCAAACAGTGAAGGGACCACCCATCTGGTCCGTTTATGTTGACGGATCCTCCTGCAATGAGGGAAGCGGGGCAGGGGTCATCCTGGCAGGCCCAAATGACTTCATCCTCCAATACTCCCTCCGTATAAACTTTAAAGCCTCGAACAACGAAGGAGAATACGAGGCACTCATAGCCGGCCTTGGAATGACCCGAAATGCAGGGGCGCAACGCCTCCGAATCTTTAGCGACTCCCAGCTAGTCGTCAATCAGGTTCTTGGCGAGTATGAAGCACGCGATGACAGGATGGTTAAATACTTAGTCAAAGTCAAGAGCCTTATGGCACTATTTGAAGAGGCCCTCATCCAAAGAATCCCCCGAGAAGAAAATGCTCAGGCTGATGCCCTATCCAAATTAGCCTCCTCTTCCCTTCAAGGTCTCGAGCAGACCGTATTGATAGAAGTCCTCCTGAAGCCGAGCATAGAGGATGAAACACTTGACTCCGTAGAAACATTGCATGTCCTCCTCGAAGACAACTGGATGAAACCCATCGTCGAATTCTTAAGGGACGGACTGCTCCCCGAGGATCCCAAGGAGGCACGAAGAGTAAGAACCCGAGCTGAGCGTTACACACTAATCGGAGGCATCCTATATAAACGCTCTTTCACCCAGGTGGACGGTCGGCCCTACCTGAGGTGCCTCTCCCCCGGGCAAGCCGACTACGCCCTGCAAGAACTTCACGAGGGCATCGGCGGGGCCCATTCAGGTTCCAGAGCCCTAGCGCACAAAGTGTTGAACTACGGGTATTTTTGGCCCACTCTCCTACGGGACGCTGAACGGCACGTTCGGCAATGCAGCTCCTGTCAGAAGTATTTCGACATCCGACGCCTTCCACAAGCACCACTCACTTCCCTATCAAGTCCGATCCCCTTCGCAATGTGGGGGATGGATTTACTAGGGCCGTTTCCACCAATCCCCGGACAGCTTAAGTTCCTAGTCGTGGCAGTCGACTATTTCTCGAAATGGATAGAGGCCGAGCCCCTGGCCACGATCACCGAAAACAAGGTCGTTCAATTCTTTTGGAAGAGCGTGATCTGCCGATTTGGCATCCCCAGGGTCCTGATTACGGACAACGGAACGCAATTCACTGGGGCTGCCTTCCGAGCTTTATGTGAAGATCTCGCCATACAACACCGGTTCTCCTCCGTCTCTCATCCTCAGTCAAATGGCCAGGCCAAAAATGCCAACCGACAGATCCTCTCCGGCATTAAGAAGAGGTTGGACAAGTGTTCTAAAGGCTTGTGGGTCGATCCGCTTCCCAACGTGTTGTGGAACTATCGCACCACAAAGCGGACCCCAACGGGTGAGAGCCCATTCAATCTCACCTATGGGTCCGAGGCCATCATCCCCCTAGAAGTCGGGTTACCCTCTCCTCGTTTGATAGCTTATGAAGAAGAGCAGAACGCTAGAGAACTCAGAGCAAGTCTAGACCTGATAGACGAAATCTGAGAAAGAGCTGCCATATGTCAACAAAGTTACCGAAGAAGAATCGAGCAAGCATACAACAAAAGAGTCCGTCCAACGGACCTCAAAGAAGGGGACCTGGTCCTCCGAAAGTTGGCCATCTCGTTCCCAGGTCAGAAAAGCAAATTGGCCCCGAATTGGGAGGGACCTTACAAGATCTCTAAAGTAATTCGCCCCGGCACATACAGACTAGAAGATCTCGAAGGCAGGGAGATTCCCAAGACTTGGAATGCCGACCATCTCTTAAAATACCAAGAGAGTACAACGATGCCCCTCTAAGTAATTCGAGATGACGAACCGTTCCTTTCCTGTTACTTGTAGTGATTTTCTTTCATTTTTCCTTGTAATAACGGCTAGCAACTTTAGAAGCAGCCGATCATTGGTTATTAATGAATAAAGTCTTTTCATATCATTGCTACTGTTTACATCTCTCTGCTTTTAACTCTTCAACATAACGATGGTTCGGAGTCCAACACTTGGCTCGATTCTGCTTCGCAAGTTTGCTTCTAAGCGAGCTAGAAGTAGTTCGCCATTCGGAATTGCTCCCACAACCGTTGAACTAATCTAACGATGGTTCGGAGTCCAGTACTTGGCTCGATTCTGCTTCGCAAGTTCGCTTCTAAGCGAGCTAGAAGTAGTTCGCCATTCGGAATTGCTCCCACAACCGTTGAACTAATCTAACGATGGTTCGGAGTCCAACACTTGGCTCGATTCTACTTCGCAAGTTCGCTCCTAAGCAAACTAGAAGTAGTTCACCATTCGAAATTGCTCCCACAGCCGTTGAACTAATCTAACGATGGTTCGGAGTCCAACACTTGGCTCGATTCTGCTTCGCAAGTTCGCTTCTAAGCGAGCTAGAAGTAGTTCGCCATTCGGAATTGCTCCCACAGCCGTTGAACTAATCTAACGATGGTTTGGAGTCCAACACTTGGCTCGACTCTGCTTCGCAAGTTCGCTTCTAAGCGAGCTAAAAGTAGTTCGCCATTCGGAATTTCTCCCACAGCCGTTGAACTACACCGATGGTTCGGAGTCCAACACTTGGCTCGACTCTACTTCGCAAGTTCACTTCTAAGCGAGCTAGAAGTAGTTCGCCATTCAGAATTGCTCCCACAACCGTTGAACTACACCGATGGTTCGGAGTCCAACATTCGGCTCGACTTTACTTCCCCGGCTCGCCCTTAGGCGAGCCAGAAGTAGATCGCCGTTCGGAACTGCTCCCACAACCGTTGAACTACACCGATGGTTCGGAGTCCAACGCTCAGCTCGACTTTACTTCCCCAGCTCGCCCTTAGGCAAGCCAGAAGTAGATCGCCATTCGGAATTTCTCCCACAACCATCGAGCAACGCTAGCGTTGGTTCGGATTACATTGTTCGGATAGGAACACATCCATTCAAATCCTCGAGCCGAACAGACGAGGGACCGACCCTCGTATATGGCGAAAAATCCTTTCGAGGCAAAGTCACCATTGGATCATCTCAAAATGCATTCTAGGGTGTGATGAACGGGCCTGATTGTGCCACGTGTCCACAAAACGACAAGATAGCATTTTCTTAGGAACTGGACCCGCCTCGAGATTCGTGCAACCATCCAACGACTCTGATCACCTCACTTCGCTTGGCTCCAAACGCCGAGCGACAGGCAATCGAAACCAACCTTCGGCAGCAGTCACTCCGGCCACCAAGCTACATGAGCGCAGTCGATCCGCGCCGAGCGAGTGTCCAGCCGAGCCTCGAAAGAAAGTTTAGGTTGAGGTTTTAGGGAACCTTCCCCTCGGTCCCGGACTTTGGTCATCACCTCATCCACCATGATCTCCCCTGACCCTGACACCGAAATCGGAGCCGTCAGAGTCAGGAGAAGATCATGGTGGAAGAACGACAACCTATCCTCTCGAAGAACCTTTTCCTTGGGTCCGGACTACGGTCACCAACTCGTCTGCCCTGTCCTCCCTCGACCCTGACACCCACATCGTGGCTGTCAGGAGCGGGAGAAGAACAAGACAGAAGAGTGATCACCCCTCCGAACCTCTCGAGGTCAGAATTTTTCACAAGGCTGGCATCCGCCCAAGGGCGGACACCATCGATGCCACTAGAGTTCAAGACTGCAGTGACTAAAACTACAAGGGGGGTGTGGTACTTATAGCCGTCCCCCAAGAGACTGTCATTATGACCCTCGGGAGTCCAACAGTCACGCCTAGGGAGCTGAAGCGCCGCGTATTTATTAAAGGGCCCCACTCTCAACGCCTTCGGGAAGGTGGAACACCCCCACAGATCCCGGAGCACCATTTAATGCTGTTAGGAAATTGGTCCCGTCTTTTCAGAACGACGCTCGAATGGCCGAGCGCCCGCACCCCAAATCAGGCCGCGTGGCCGCAGCTTCGAAAAAGCTACACCTCAGCCGCGGCACTGAGCCGCACCGGAAGGTGCCGAGCAAGATTCAGAACCCCGGCTAAAGCGTGAGTTTTGAGGCCAAGATGCTCGACGAAGCAAACACTCGCCTCGCGGTTCATTTCAAGCCTACCCTAGCTAGCACAATTACAACACTACGACAAGCAAGCGAACTCCAATTTTATTAATATAACTTGGATAAATTTAGAAAAAGATTACAACAAAAGACCGTTCGGAGGCCCAAAGACGCAACACGACCCGTTTACTGCCTCCGCAGAAGGGGGACGCTCCGGTTCAGGGATATCTTGGGTCGGCGCTTCTTGACCTCCGAGCTCGTCTCTAGGCCAACGAATCGAGATGCCCCCTCACCGCTGGCCCTGACGGTCGCTCCAATCGAAACCCCACTCGAGGACACCGCTACTCCACTTTGGGCATCGGCTGCTGTCCGACCGACGATGGAGGTCTGGCTCGCGAGTTGATAGAACGTAATCCCTCGCTCAATCTCTTTGCGAGTGCACGAGGTGCTCCGGACATTAGCCCTCACCGGCTGAGGTTTGAGCCGAGCAAACTCTTCCTCCAGTTCGATGATCCGGTCCTTCAACGTTTCGTCCTTCACAATCACTTTAGATCGAGGAAGTTTCGCCGAACCAGGATACTCGGTGCTGTCAGATATAACGCGGCGCAAGTGGGTCACCTCGATGCTCTTGTCGACCGTCACCCTTTGCAACTGTTCTACCTTTCTTGCGAAGCCATCTCGTTCGGCCGAAACCCGGACCAACTCTTCCTCCTTCGCAGATAGTTCGGCCTCGACTATCCGAAGATGGTGCAGCTCGACCAACAGCTCACTGTTCTTCCTCTCTACATTATGAAGTATTCTCCTCGTCAGATGGACCTCGCCCTCGAGACGATCCTCCCAGGACTGCTGAAATAACTCCGCACGGCGCCGAGTCGCCGCGGTGACATGAGTGTGCTCGGCAATCTGAAACAAAAGAGGGACAACATTGAAGTACTACATGACCGAACCAAACACTTAGACAGACAAGTCCAAAATCAAAACACTTTTTTCATTCATCAAAGCGGTGGCCAGTCCGCAAAAGGCATTACACTGTTTATAAAAAAAAGAACAAAAACTACAAAAATTCACGAAGGGATCAGGGGTCCACCTGCATCGCCACTTCGACCACGGGCTCGTCGCCAGATGGCCCCTCGTTCCTCCCCTCGACCTGAGGATCCACCTGCGTCGCCACAGGAGGGTCGGCCTCCTCCTCCTCCTCGTCGCCTTCCCTTTCGTCGTCTTCGGCCCTAATCCTCACCACCGGAAGGTGACCCTGGCCACAGTCTGTAGCCGACCCGCTCGAAGCCGGGGACACGTTCCTGAACATGGTCGAGTGCCCTCTGATAGGACATCTCCATGTTCTTGGCCATGTGTTTCTTCGCCTCAGCCTCGGCCTCGGCCTCTACCTCGGCCCTAATCTTCACGGCCAGTGCCTCCTTCTCCGCCTTCAGGTCAGCCAGAGACTTCGCCGACGCGGCCAGCTCCTCGGCAGCCTTCGTAGCCTTGGCAGACTCCGCATCAAGTCGCCCCTTGGCTTTCTCCAAGTCGGCCACAAGATCGGTGACCCGGACTTCCAAGGCCTCGGCTCGCCTCTGCTCGGCCTCGAGTTGTCGAACCGCCTTGACCTTCTCTGCCCTGTCTTTGTCGCTGGCGGCCTTCAGCTCCTTCTCCTGCTCGGCGAACGTCTCGAGGAGATGGCCGAAGTGGCAAGTGGCCTGTGAAGACAACGATAAGCGCAATATACAAGCCGAGCAGTAAACTTGAAGAAATTCGCAGTGAAAACTTACCGATACAAGCGACCGAGCCACTTCGTAAGTGTCATCGCCAACCGTCCCTGCCTTCAGTGCGGCTCTGTCCTTCGGGGTCGCTAGGTGCTTGACGACTTGCACCGACATCTGTGAGTTTCCGAGGAATCCGTCGTGATTCTTCACCCGCCAGTTCGGCACAAACAACTGCTTTTGCTGCTCGGTCAGGAACTCCTCAGCCGCTTCGGTCAATGGCAGAGCCTCGAGCGACAGCGCCGCGTTAACATCAAAGGCCCCGTCAACAGGGGCCGAGGCCTCAGGCACCGAGGGCTCCTCGGTAACAACCACCTCCAAAGGTGCCTCGGTAGCAGGAGGAGGTGGGGTGGTAGTCGAGGCGACCTTGGGCTGCGGAGTCGACGAGGCAGCCACGGTCGCCCTCTTCCTCTTCCTACCCCCGGCCAATTTGGACCTATCGGCCATCATGGCGTTGAAGTCGATCTTCATCGCTTCTGCACCAAACAAAATAAAAAACTGTCAGCAAGACGTGCTAAACACTTGGAAGAAAAACAAAAATAAATGAGATGTCAGGAGCATACTCGGGTCGATGGGGCTAAGGTCGGACCCGAACAACACCTCCTCCGTCAACTCCCTCTAACTCAACAAGGGGAGGGCCATGATCTTCCTCGCCACCTCCTCCTCGGCCGCAGACAGTACGGGGTCGGCTCTCGCAAACTTGGGCACCTCCGGTTTTCACCGGGTCGGAATTTGCAGTATTGGTTCCCCCCTTAAAATAAAAAACTTCTCTTTCCAACCCTTAATTGAGTCCGGGTTTTCTATGATCCTAACACCCTTCCTCGGCCCCAAGTAGTACCGATGCTCTGTCTTGTGCATTCGGTTTATCCGATACAGGCCTCGGAAAACCGTTAGGTCTGGCTCGACTTCAGCTTTGCGGCACTGAAGCAGGAAAGCATTCACATGACGCCACGTGTTCGGCATAAATTGGGTCGGAGCGAGGCAGAACCACCCGAGGATCTGGAGAACGAAAGGATGCAACGGAAAACACAGTCCGGCATTCAAGGAGTCGAAGTCGAACATGCACATGTCCGACGATGCCAGCTTGGAATTCGCTCGCATCCCGGCGCCGGGGATCATCAGCTTGTACTCCGGAGGGATGGCGAATCCCTTTCTGATCCGAAGGAGATCCCTCTCGGATAGCACCGAAGTAATTTCGTCGGCTTCGGTAGGAAGGGCCGGGTTGGGTTCTTCGAGGACTTTCGACTTTCCGAAGACTGCTTTCTCCAAGAGGTCGCCTTCGTACTGCCTGACCCCCGAATACCCGGACAATACAGAAGGATATCGTCCCATCTCGGGTGCTTGCTTCGGGTTTTCCACAATCTCCTCGACCACGACAGATTGGGCCGCCTCCCTCCTCCTCTTCTTCTTCTCCTTCCTCGCCTCGGTCGCAGACGGTTCGGCGACTTGTTTTCCCTTCCTTCGGATCTCCGCCCTTCTCCTCTCCTCGGCACCATCATCGCCCGAGGACGAGGCCCCACTCCCCGAGTTCACTCTTGACATCTCTAGAAAAAAAGCTAAGGCTAGTAGACTAACCTTTGAAGTGACGTTCACGGTCGGAATGTGCTCACCGGAAATCGCCTGGCCCACGCGACAGCTAACGTCACCACCTTGGAGCGAAAGTCATCGCTAGCAGAGAGCGCAGAGAGTAAAAGTGAAATCTTGGAGTGAAAAGTGAGAAATGAGCTTGGGGGTGGAGAGTGAAAACTTATAACCCCAAGTGATGTTGGGCCTCCTTGGGAATCTCAAAGGCCCACTAAGAAGCCAAAGTGCCAAGCAGAAAGTTGCGACGTTTCGAAAAGCAAAAACCTCAAATCACTTAAGTCCACGACTCGGCCACCGGTTTGCCAAGCCAAGCTATCGAACAGCCTGGCTAAGCAACCGAGCTACTGAGTCCCTTCAAAAAAAATCTAACTCCATACCTCGACCGATGTCACCGAGCTTCCGAGCCGAGATGACGAGGAACTGACCCTTGTATATGGAGAAATATCCTTCCGAGGCGAATTTACCGTCGGATCTCTCCAAAATTCGTGCCAGAATTCGATGGACGGTTCAGATTGCGCTACGCCCACAAAATGACAAGATAGCATTTTCTCGTGATCTGAACCCCATCCTCGTGATTCGCACCATGATGGATGGACCAGATCCGGCCACGTGCACCTTCCAAACTGCCTGCCATCGGCCTGCTCAACCAAGCTACCGAACAGCTTGGCCGAGCAGCTGAGCTACTGGGCTCGAAAAAGTGGAACCGATAGAAGACATCCTTCAAAGTCTTAGCGCCTCGGCCGACGTCACCGAGCTTCCGAGCCGAGATGACGAAGAACCGACCCTCGTATATGGAGAAAAATCTTTCCGAGGTGAATTTACCGTCGGATCTCTCCAAAATTCGCGCCAGAATTCGATGGACGGTTCAGATTGCGCCACGCCCACAAAACGACAAGATAGCGTTTTCTCGTGATCTGAACCCCATCTTCGTGATTCGCACCATGATGGACGGACTAGATCCGGCCACGTGCACCTTCCGAACTGCCTGCCATCGGCCTGCTCAACCAAGCTACCGAACAGCTTGGCCGAGCAGCCGAGCTACTGGGCTCGGAAAAGTGGAACCGATAGAAGACATCCTTCAAAGTCTCAGCGCCTCGGCCGACGTCACCGAGCTTCTGAGCCGAGATGACGAGGAACCGACCCTCGTATATGGAGAAAAATCCTTCCGAGGCGATTTTACCGTCGGATCTCTCCAAAATTCATGCCAGAATTCGATGGACGGTTCAGACTACGCCACGCCCACAAAATGATAAGATAGCATTTTCTCGTGATCTGAACCCCATCCTCGTGATTCGCACCATGATGGACGGACCAGATCCGGCCACGTGCACCTTCCGAACTGCCTGCCATCGGCCTGCTCAACCAAGCTACCGAACAGCTTGGCCGAGCAGCCGAGCTACTGGGCTCGGAAAAATGGAACCAATAAGAGACGCATCCTTCAAAATATCCAACTCAGCGCCACGGCCAGCGGCACTGAGCCCCCGAGCCGAGGGGACGAGGAACCGACCCTCGTATATGGCAAAAAAACTCGCTGACCTACCTCAACCATTGGATCTTGTCGAAAAGCACGCTCGTCATGATGGACGACTCAGATCTCACCGTGTCCGCTAGACGACAAGATAGTGTTTTTTGGGGATCCGCGCTGAGATGGACGCTCAGGATCATGCCACGTACTTCAGCTCATTCCGAGCTACACGAGCCGAACCGAGAGGACGAGGAACCGACCCTCTTATGCCGCGGAAGAGCCTGCCGAGCCGAGAGGACGAGGAACCGACCCTCTTATGCCGCGGAAGAGCCTGCCGAGCCGAGAGGACGAGGAACCGACCCTCTTATGCCGCGGAAGAGCCTGCCGAGCCGAAAGGCCGAGGAACCGATCCTCTTATGCCGCGGAAAAGTCCACCGAGCCGAGGGGACGAGGAACCGACCATCGAATATGGCAAAAAACCACGCCGATCCATATCAGCCGTTGGATCTTGTAAAAAAGCGCGCTCGTCATGATGGACGGCCCAGATCTGGCCACATCCACTAAACGACAAGATAGCGTTTTATGGGGATCCGCGCTGAGATGAACGGCCTAGATGAGGCCACGTACCTCGGAGGGTCCGAGCCGAGGAGCCAATCCACCGAGCCGAGGGACCAGTCCACCAAGCCGAGGAGCCGATCCTCCGAGCCGAGGAGCCGAGGAGCCGACCCTCGTATATGACGAAAAAGTCTACCGAGGAACAGGGATTGTTTGATCACTTAGAAATTCGCGCTCCGTACTGATCGAGAGTCCAGATTACGCCACGTCATAAATCGGTATTTAAAAATCGATTTTTATTTATTTAAATCGTTTTATTTATTTAAAAATTGCGAAAAATTGCTAAAAATTCGGAAAAATTAACTAAAAATTCTAGAAAATAATTAAAAATTCGGAGGGATATTTTCGAGCCCCTGAACGAACAATTATTGCCTAGAATGTACTGTTAAGCCCCCCGAACGATTAGTTAACACATCGCAAAATTAAATGAATAGCCCGAAAAAATAGATAAAAGCTGTCAAATACCCGATATGGCTTCAAAAAAGAGGAAGTTACCTTACTACCCACTTCAAGATTCAAAATCCCCCATTCGGACTCCGATACAACTCCACTAGCCACTGAAACAGTCAGACTACTCCTCAAAGATTGATCACCCTCAGCCTTTAGGAGTGGGGGGCTCGTGATGTGGCTAAAAATGGGGGCTTAATCGAGACCGTCCAAATTGGGCACGAATCCTGAAGTCCAGGGGTAAAACGGTAATTTCACCTACAAGCGGGTCTGAAGCGGGTACTGGGTCTCCTCCCCGAAGAACCATTAACCCGCGAACGGATCCACCTCAACTGGGTGCGGGTTTCAACCCGTAACAAACCTGGTCCAGCAGGATAGAATTAGGGTTTCTGATTAATATTAATCAACGGCCCTGATTCATATCTATCCTTTCACTGGGAATTAGGGATTACATTCCTTATCTATACACAGGAATTACATGCCTAATCTGTTCCCTAAGACGCCTATAAATACCCCTCATCCATCTCCATTAAGAGGTAATCAATCTTTCGCCAGTTTTTGCGCTCTCTCATAATCATTTCTGGTTACTGACTTGAGCGTCGGAGGGTGCGTCGCCGGGAACAACCCCGGTGTCTCGCACTTTTTGCAGGTGTACGGCGGGAGCGACGATCATACCCCGACGGAACAGGTATACAGGTTTACTATTCAGTTTCCCTAAGAATCCACAAATACTATCTGTTTGCCCCCACACCAAATTTAGCGGCAACACTGAGTATTCCTTAAAATTATGTGAAACATTAAAAAAATATTAAAAATTGAACAAAATTATTTTTCAAGGTATATAATTTAGTAAAATTTATCATAAAAAATAAGTATATAGTCCGGTCTCTGTGTACTTCATAATCCAGCAATATTTAGGTCCTAACTCATCTCATATCTCTCATCCCCGCCATCATCTCCCCCTCTCAATTTCACACCTTGTCTGACGCTACCCTCCACTCCTCCCTCCACCATCCTCTCCCGCAACCCTGTTGTCCTCGACAACCGCGACGTCCTCTTCTTCACCACCACTTTCCATATATCCGTTCACCTCACTCCTTACCAAATCTCATATTTTGATCAGACACCACAATCACCCTCGTTTGAAAGAAAGTTAATTTAAACAATCGCAAAAATACCTCACATCTTGACAAAGCCACTAAAAAACAAAAATCTAAGAAGGAAAAACATATAAGATGTTATGGAAAGTAACTCTAATGGAGATTTCCTCACTTGAATATTGCCATGATTTTCCAACTTTTCCCTAAAAAATTATATATATATATATATTCTCTGTCATGCCTTGTGCATCCTCCTCATCACTAAGCTCAAGCTCTGCGAGCAATTCATCCATACGCACAGTAGGAAGATGCTGCTACTTTTCAATCGCATAATACTTTACAAATACACTTTTAGCTGTTTTGTTTGGATTATCTTGCACAAAAATATCATTGTAACTTTATTTCTTCTAATAAATAATGGTTTTACTAGACAATATAACATATTTCGAATTAAATAAAAAATCTTATGCATTCCTTATGAAGCAGTAGCACTCCTAAGATCAGCACAACCATATTTTGGACAATGATAAGTATTTCTTAGTATCATGTACAATGTATACAGTAACTTGCATACAAATATACCAATGAACGTGATGACGCACACACTCCATTTACTTATAAGAAAAATGGAAAATATGTTAAACAAACTTTTCATAATGACAAAGATTTGGATGTGGATTTTGATTGTGGGAGACGAAGAGATCGTGGCTGAGAGGGTTTGGAGTTTTTTTTTTTGTTTTTATTTTTCTTTAAACATTTTTTTGTTTTTTATTAATATTTTTTTATATATATAAAATGTCTAGATTGCATGTATTTGTTAATTATATGGGAATACCTATTTTTTTCTCCTTTCTCTATTTAAAAATGGAGGAAGCGGAGAGGGCGTAGATCCATTAGTTTAATAATATACTAGTTTACTAGTATAACCCAGTGCAATATATAGCATATAGTTTTTAAAAAATGAGAAATTAACAAAAATGTTCTTGAAAAATTATCTAATAACATCTATACAATATTGCACGATTTATAAGGTTTGATTAAGAAATAAGAGTACAGTCCAGAATTTGGATGGAGAAATAGTGGATCATTGGATCAAAAATGGTTTAGCATAATATATATTGTATAGAATCATATTTAATATTGCACATAATTTTTAGAAAATGCTAAAATAATAAAATATTTGTAAAAGATTTATCTAATAACATTTGTACAATGTTATACAATTTTAGAGGTTTGATTAAGGAATACTTACAAGTTCAAAATATGGATAGAGAAAATATTGGCGGTTGTCTCCTACATTTTTTTTAATTTAAAAAAAAAAAAGAAAAATTCTTGACAAAAATGGTTTATATATTATATAGATAGTTATAATTATAATATGAATATTTTCTCTCTTTTGGGCAAAAACTTTCATTAATTAATTTTTTATTGACGGCGGTGGTTGGGTCACAGAATGGGATTGTGAGAATGGGCACTGGATATGGTGTAATTACAAGAAATGCCATTTGTTTTTTTGTGTGTTATGATATAGTTTCGAAGTTCTATACCTCTTGTTGTTCAAAATATTTTAGTGAAGTCTTTTGTTATTGATGATGTTTATTTTTGGGTGTGCGGATAACAGATGTGAGTTCTTGTAATTTGTGTAGCGGAAAATATGGTACTGGCGTTGATCTGATCCTAGGCTGTAGGACCGGCTCAGGAGTAGTAGGAGAGAGGTAGAGGCCGGATGCTCGGCTCGGATCTTTGAAGCTCGGCTTGGTCTTTTGTACCTGCACACTACCTAGAAACATCGGGAGAAGTCCCGGCAACAGGCTCTCCGACGATCTAGTCAGTCACTGAGAAAGCAACAGTAGCTAGGGTTCATGTGGGAAAAAGTTTATTACCTTGGAAAAGGAGGGGGGTCTGGTATTTATAGGCAGGGGTAAACAGGTTGGGACCCTAACGGACCGGGTCGGATCTGTTTGCCTGTGGGCCTTAGTTGGCAGAAACCCGTTGGACTTCAGTTGACCTGATGATCATGGAGGAGTAGAATTTAAGGGGATCTGATGGCCCTGATGAAGCCACGTCATCTACACCATATCAGAAGCACCCCACTCTTGCAGGGCTGTGTAAGCCAGCTGTGGAGGAATAGTTTGTCTCTGCAGGAAGAGTGGAGCGGTGTGTTTGGCAAATATGATTTGCAATTTTTTGGAGAGGTAAGTGGGGTAGGACGAAGGGGATCCTTGGAGAAAAAGGGACGCTGAGGGTTAAGTACCAAGGGTCAGGAGCCGAACGTCGAGCGTTAAGCGTCGAGCATCGAGCCCTGACTTGTGACAGCTAGGAATTAGCTTGGAGATTATGACGGGCGTTCGAGGGTCGATCATCGTCGGTAGAGCCCCCATGCTTGTGTGCCAAGCATCGACCCCCTACTCGTGAGACAGCTAGGGAGTGACTCAAGGTCACTACCGAGCGTCGAGTCCGTATAGCTTGTGAGAAAGCTAGGGCATGGCTCGAGGTCAATGCTAAGAGTCGAGCCCCCTGCTTATGTGAGAGCTAGGGGTGTGGCTCGAGGTCAACGCTGAGCATCGAGCCCCCCACTTGTGAGAAAGCTTGGGTGTGGCTCAAGGTCAATGCCGAGCGTTGAGCCCCCCTGCTTGTAAGGAAGCTAGGGTGTGGTTCGAGGTCACCGCCGAGCGTCGAGCCCATACAACTTGTGAGAAAGCTAGGACGTGGCTCGAGGTCAATGCCGAGCATCGAGCCTCCCTACTTATGAGACAACTGGGGAGTGGCTCGAGGTCACTGCCGAGCGTCGAGCCCGTATAGCTTGTGAGAAAGATAGGGCATGGCTCGAGGTCAATACCGAGCATCGAGCCCCCTGCTTGTGTGAGAACTGGGGTATGGCTCCAGGTCAATGCCGAGTACGAGCCCCCTTGCTTGTAAGAAAGCTAGGATGTGGCTCGAGGTCACTGTCGAGCGTCGAGCCCCCTGCTTATGTGAAAGCTAGGGTGTGGCTCGAGGTCACCACCGAGTATCGAGCCCTTACAGCTTGTGAGAAAGTCAGGGTGTGGCTCGAGATCAATATCGAGCGTCGAGCCCCCTTACTTGTGAGAAAACAAGGGCGTACCTCGAGGTTACTACCGATCATCGAGCCCCCCTGCTTGTGAGAAAACCAGGGTGTGGCTCGAGGTCACTGCCGAGCGTCAAGCCCATACAACTTGTAAGAAAACTAGAGCGTGGCTCGAGGTCAATGCCGAGCATCAAGCACCCCTGCTTGTGAGAAAGCTAGGGTATGACTCGAGGTCAATGCCGAGCATCGAGCCCCTCTGCTTTTGTGAAAGTTAGGGCATGGCTCGAGGTCAATGCCGAGCATCGAGCCCCCTTGCTTGTGTGAAAGCTAAGGCATGACTCAAGGTCGCTGCCGAGCGTCGAGCTCCCTGCTTGTAAGAAAGCTAGGATGTGGCTCGAGGTCACTGTTGAGCATTTAGCCCCCCTGCTTGTGAGAAAGCTAGGGCGTAGCTCGAGGTCACTGCCGAGTGTTGAGCCTCCCTGCTTGTGAGAAAGCTAAGGTGAGGCTCGAGGTCACTGCCGAGCATCATCCCATATAGCTTGTGAGAAAATTAGGGCGTGGCTCAAGGTAAATGCCGAGCATCGAGCCCCTCCGCTTGTGAGAAAGCTAAAGTGTAGCTCGAGGTCACTATTGAGCATCGAGCCCCTCTGCTTGTGTGAAAGCTAGGGTGTGGCTCGAGGTCACTGTCGAGCATCAAGTCCATATAGCTTGTGAGAAAGCTAGGGTGTGGCTCGAGGTCAATACCAAATGTCGAGCCCCCGTGCTTTGTAGAAAGCTAGGGCATGGATCGAGGTCACTGCGGAGCGTCGAGCCCATATAGCTTATGAGAAAGTTAGGGCGTGGCTCGAGGTCACTACCGAGCATCGAGCTCCCCTTCTTGTGTGAAAGCTAGGGTGTGGTTCGAGGTCAATGCCGAGCACCTAGCCCATATAGCTTGAGAATGCTAGGGCTTTGCTCGAGGTCAATACCGAATGTTTATCCCCCTGCTTGTGTGAAAGCTAGAGCGTGGATCGAGGTCAATGCCGAGTGTGGAGCCCCCATTGTTTGTGTGAAATCTATGTCGTGGCTCGAGGTCACTACCAAGCGTCGAGCCCATATAGCTTGTGAGAAAGCTAGGGCGTGGCTCGAGGTCACGACCGAGCATTGAGCCCCCCTGCTTGTGAGAAAGGTTGGGTGTGGCTCGAGGTCAATGCCGAGCATCGAGCCCCCCTACTTATGTGAATTCTAGGGCATGGCTCGAGGTTACTGCCGAGCATCGAGCCCCCTGCTTGTGAGAAAGTTAGGATGTAGCTCGAGGTCACTGCTGAGCGTTGAGCCCCCTGCTTATGAGAAAGCTAGGACATGGCTCGAGGTCACTGCCGAGCATCAAGTCCCCCCCCCCCTCTTGTGAGAAAGATAGGGTGTGGCTCAAGGTCACTGCTGAGCATCGAGCCCATACAGCTTGTAAGAAAGCTAGGACGTGGCTCGAGATTAATGCCGAGCATCAAGCCCCCTTGCTTATGAGAAAGCTAGGGTGTGGCTCGTGGTCATTGCTGAGCGTCAAGCCCCCCTGCTTGTGTGAAAGCTACGGTGTGGCTCGAGGTCACTACCGAGCGTCAAGCCCATGGCTCGAGGTCAATGCCGAGTGCCTAGCCCATATAGCTTGTGAGAAAGTTAAGGTGTGGCTTGAGGTCAATGCTGAATGTCGAGTCCCCGTACTTTATAGAAAGCTAGGGCATGGCTCGAGGTCACTGCCGAGTGTCGAGCCCATATAGCTTATGAGAAAGTTAGGGCGTGGCTCGAGATCACTACCGAGCGTCGAGCCCCCTGCTTGTGTTAAAGCTAGGGTGTGGCTCAAGATCATTGCCGAGTGCCTAGCCCATACAACTTGAGAAAGCTAAGGTATTGCTCGAGGTCAATGCCGAATATCGAGCCCTCTGCTTGTGTTAAAGCTAGGGCATGGCTCGTGGTCAATGTCGAGCATCGAGCCCCCTGCTTGTGTAAAAGCTATGGCGTTGCATGTGATGCAGGAATCATGAGGGTGGAATTCGAGGCGTCGAAATCTTATTAGCTGTTATATCTTGATGATCAAGATTGAATCGATCATTCCAACGTAGAATTCGAGGCGTCAAAATCTCATCAGCCGTTAGATCTTGATGATCATGATTGAATGGTTAGGATTCCAACGTGGAATTCGAGGTTTCATTTAATTAGTCACTCTATAAATTCTCAATCCCCCTATTCATTTCTTCACTTTGCTTTCTCTTTCTAAAAACAGGAGCTTCTCTCTTTACCCACTGGCGACGACTTTTCCGTTGATCTCTCCGTTCAAGAAATTCAGGTTAGTACTTTTTTGTTATGTCGCGCTGTCAGTCCGGTTCTGAAGCGAGTGCCTTCGGCCGAGATAAGTCTTTGGTCGGACTCCACATCCTGGGATCTAGACGACCAGGTTTTGGACGTGGTGCCGCTCCGAAGCCGCAAGCCACACATGGTAGAGTCCAACATTTCTACTGCCAAGGTCAAGGTATTAGGTGAGGTGGTGGAAGGAAGAGTGGTGGATCAGGAAGGTAGCGAGGAAGGGGTTGAGGGAGAGGCAGATAAGGAAGGTAGTGAGGAAGGATAGGCTCTCCCCCCGCTCCCGCCTTTGGCGACACCATTTCCTCCGAAGGCTCCTCAAATTCGAAAGAAGAAGAGGAAGTGGCGCCTACTGGACACTCTGAGGACACCAGACGAGTTTGAGCCAGCGCACAGGCTCGACGTCCTATACTACAAGAACCCCCGGTTGATCAGGATGTATCCTGATGACGTTGAGAACTTGGTTCAATTTGGCATGGAGGTATCTTCGCCGAACTGGGCCCAAATACAGATGGACAGGGTTCAGTGTGTTCTGAAGGCCGACTATCTGCCCGTGATAAGGACTAGCTACTTCATTGGGCAGGAGTACGAGCTGATGATCCTGAGCCCTGGTCATCACCCCACCACCGAGTTATCCCTCGACTTCTGTATGTTTCCCGAGAATGCCTTCGTCTCTGGACTAAGGTTGTCGTTGCACCCGTTCATCGAGAGGGTACTGAGGTGGGGGGAGCTCTGTCCGATGTAGTACGACCTTAACTCGTGGAAGCAGTTAGTCTGCTTCATTCTGAAGTGTGAAGAGAAGAAGGTGCCTCTAAAGCTGAAGTATTTCTGGGCCATCTTAGGGGTGAGCTCGCTCGGAGATCAGGAGGGCATTTACTACTTATCACCTCGCCCCCACAAGAAAGTGGTGCACGGGCATCCGGATTCCATCAAGGGGTGGAAAGCCAAATACTTCGTGATCCGAAGTGAGGTACCTTGGAAAATTCCTACAGCTTGGAATTTCTACATGCTGAACCACAAACCCTCAAGGCAGAGGGACTTGATTGAGGCAGAGTGGGCTGATGTTGATAGGATTGTCGAGGGACACAACATCGGTTGGCCGAATGTGACAAAATCGCACTTAGCCCGGAACGGATTGAGCCCATCCGACCCTTATATGTTTTCATTTCATTTTTGTTCAACTTTTTGCCTTCGCGTTAACATTCCCTCTTTTTTCTTGCAGCGATGGACCAGGAAAAGCTCGATGCACGGAAGACCCTGAAGGATCTGGCCCAAAAGAGAAGGGTCGAGAAGGCGGTGCCGAAGGCAGGGTCCACCCATGGGGGCTCTGAAGGCCCTTTGGAGTGGCCCCATATGAGGGCGAAGGCCCTCTCTGTTAGGGAAGCACCAGAGTCGGCGCCGAGATCTAGCAGCCGCAAGTTTGTAGAGGTCTTAAAGGCAGGTACCCCCTCCTTGCGACCCAACGCCCAGGAGATGGTGGGCAAGAGGCGGCTAAGGCCTTTCGCCCCGGACTGGTCAGTGAAGGAGGGCAACTCACTAGAGGAGGGCCCGTTCTCGGTCGAGGTTGTAGATAACCTCGCCATGGTGCGCGATCGATCCATCTTGGCGACCGAGACAGTTGAGACATGCTACATGAAGTGGGCTCAAGCCCACGTGGTGTAAGTGTTGGTTTGCCAGCTTTAGCTTTTTTGTACTTGGCATTGTTTTCTAATTTTTGTCTCTCTCCAATCAGGCGTCAATGGCCGGGGCGCAGCTGAAGAGGTGCTTCGATAAACAACTCAAGGCCGAGAAGCGGAATGCTGACAGGTACCTGCGTGAAGCGAAAGACCTAAAGCTCGAGTTGACGGTAGCTCAGGGGCGGCGCAGGCCCTTCAAGCCAACCTCGCCTCCCAAAAGGACCAGCACCTTCGTGCTTTGGTAGAGATTCGAGGCAAGGCGGCTGCGGAGTACGAGGAGTTGCAAGGTGCGGCAGGGAAGGAACTGATAAATGCCTAAGACGAGGTGTATGATCGGGCGAAGGAACACTTTTTGCTCCTTTACCCTCAAGCGAAAATCGACCACCTCCACTATGGCTGGCAGTCGCCCATGCTTCCACTGACCCCCAGAGGTGAGGGTGGTGAGGCGCCGAGAGACCCGAGCATATAGAGAGAGAAGGGGGGGGGGGGGGCGACGGCCGACGAAGATGTGCATATCCCCCCTAAGATATAGTTTTTATATTTTCTTCTTTTTCTTTTTGTATTTACCGAGCGCGAACTGACCACCGCTTTTGTAACTATTTTTTTTTGGATTAATATAATCATGCATTTTTGGCCGACCTGTTATGACTTTTCATTTTTGAAAAACTTGGAGTGAAATCTTATTTCCTCTCCTTTTTGTCAGATGGACGAGAGACCCTAGGCGCTGACCAAGGTTCAGCAACTTCGGAACAGGCTAGAGTCCAAGAAGAGTGTCTTGATTTGTTATCGCAAACAAGCCCGCGATCGGGAAGCCGCGGTAAGCTATTTCATGAACAAGTCCAAGGAGCTCAGTTTAAAGGCGGCGCACCTGAAGAAGGCTATAGCCGATCGGGACTGGGGGAGTGCCGAGACGAACTTGTCGATGTCTGATGCCTCCACCAGGCGACTGACCTCTGAGTCCGTTCTCAGTGAGGTCGTGGTGGAGAAGGAGTTAGAGTTTCAGAGGTTGAAAGTCATGCTCGGCACAGGAAGATCCCAGTTTGGCCCTTTTGGGGGAGGCGGCCCCTCTGTCTTGGATTTCTCACTGACCCTGTATCTAGAAATGGCAAGGCTGGCTGATGCGCAAAGCTCCATTATCGGGACGTCTACACTGTCAATGTCGGTGCTGCCGGACAAGCTCACTGGAGTACGGACCCGCTCGGTGGGGCTCGAGATGGTTCGTGTTAGCCAAAAAGGCCCCACGCGAAATACTTAGGTTGAGGTAAAAAGAACCATTGTAATAATCTCTACTGTACTATGGCTGTTCAAAGCGTTATGATGAATGAAATTGGATTTTTCGTCCCTCCAACTTGTAAGAAAGTTTAGGACGTTGCCTACAGAGTAAGCCGAATGTCGAGCCCCCAAGCTTTGTCAAATGCTAGGGTGTGGCTCAAGGTCATTTCTGAGCACCTAGCCCATACACCTTGAGAAATCTAGGGCGTTGCTCGAGATCAATGCCGAATGTCGAGCCCCCATGCTTGTGAGAAAGCTAGGGTGTGGCTCAAGGTCATTACCAAGCACATAGCCCATACAGCTTAAGACAGCTATGGCATTGCTCGAGGTCAATGCCGAATGTCGAGCCCCCATATTTTGTCGAAAGCTAGGGTGTGGCTCGAGGTTATTGCCGAATGTTGAGCCCCCCAAGCTTGTGAGAAAGCTAGGGTGTGGCTCGAGGTTAATGCCGAATGTCGAGCTGCCATGCTTGTGTAACCCCTATTTCCGGTAATTGTATTTTTCTACTATATTTCATTTCATTGTACTCTTTTATCAATTCAGAATCTTGTATCTTGTTTCCAGTTCTATTAAAATCATATCTTTTGTTCGACTCAATTTTTTGTGCCCAATCTATTTTAATAGCATTGTTTTCATCAACTTTAATTTGCTATTCTTCATGGGGATTTGACTGTTTCATCTCATCTAATTCATTTTTCCTAATTATAGTGAATTTTGACTCAATCTCCTTTTGGATCATACACAAACCTGTTAACCCATTAACCCACAACCCAAAAACCTGTTAGGATTGTGTCTTGAATACTCGTTGTTCAGATTAAAAGAAGGTAATATGAAGCACGGAGGTCGAAGCGTCGAAGTGAGTAGAAGGTGAAACAGCAGCAGCAAGGGTGCAGGCTAGTTGCGGTAGACCGGTCTTGGTGACAGTCGGTCGTACCCCTCGACCGCTCGTAGTATAGGAAATGTCAGAGAGTGGTATGGTCGACCGGTCTTGTTGGACGGTCGACCGCCCGCGGTGCTGATTCGTTTTTGGGCTTCAATTTGTTAGGTCAGTTCAGCCCAATTTTAAACTCCAAGTTAGATCATGCGGCTCCTATTTAGTTACTTCTTTTGCAGGTTATATCGGATGACTGAGGATCGAGATTAGATCTAGGTTTTCTCTCTATTCTTCTATATATATTGTAAACTTCTCTAATATGAGAGGTAGTACGTCATAGATTCTTTTTTCCATTGCAAAGAGAGGCTCGAGAGAGAGATAGTTCTTGATGGGTGAGTTTAATTCCTTGTGTCAATTGAATCAGTAACTCCTTGTAATCTCCTCTAGTTGAATATCAGATCTCCTTATATTTCCCCCCGGATTAAGCAAAAGCTAACCGGGATAAGTCATCGTTGTTGTGTTTGTGTTAGTTTGGTGGATCTACTTGCTTGCTCAATTTATTCGCCTCATCTACTTTGACTTCCTTATTGCTCTAATTAGTTCCGCTGCGACCAGAGGACGTTTGTTGATGCCCCAATCCCAACAACTGGTATCAAAACTTCAGGTTGCCGAGTCCCTTGATTAAGATGACAAGCCACAATATTTTGAAGATCAAGCAGTTTGATGGTAAGATCAATTTCAATCTTTAGAAGACTGACATGCATGATGTTCTTGTTCAAGAGCGGTTGCAGTCAGCAGTTAAGAAGAACGAAAAGCCAATTGATATGAAGGATGACGTTTGAGAAGATATTCATGAAAGAGCCATAAGTCTAATCCGACTATCCTTGGCGGACGAGGTCAAGTGCAGATTTCTTGAAGAAACTGACAGGACGAGTTTGTAGGAAAGACTCATAACTGACTTTCTTCGTTATTAGATCGGATGCATTGGAAGAGGAAGTTATTCCGTTTATCTATGCAGGAAGGTACCGATCTCCAAGACCACATTACAGAGTTCAATAAGGTATTATCTGAACTTAAGGCGATCAACGCAGATGTGTGTGAGGAAGATAAATCTTTCAACCTGATATAATCACTGCCAGATTCGTACGAGCCTTTGATCACGACCATGCTACACGGTAGATTTGCCAAGAAGATTATTTCGGTAGATGGTGTAATCAAAGCATTGAAGGAAAATCAATTTAGGAAGGAGGCCCATAAATCTTCATCGTCTATTCCTACAAGTTGTCTAGCAGTGGATGGTCCTTGGGGGAGAAGACAAAGTGCTTTGCAAAAGGATTCGATCCGTTACCGATATTGCAAGAGGTCAGAGCATATCAAGAAAGACTGTTGGAAATTACAGAATCAAGAGAGCGCCAAGAACGGGAGTTCAGCCGCTAATGTAGTTAGTGCCTTTGGTGTCTTTGATTCAGGTGGTTCGTGTCTTCTTGTTTCAAATTCTTTAGAAGTGAATTCTAGTTGGTTTCTTGACTCAGGGAATTCTTCTCATATTTGTTCCGAGAGGGAATTATTTTCTACTTATAAGTCTACTACGGGGCATTGTGTAACAATGAGAACTTGAGAGATTTGTGAAGTAGTGGGTGAGGGAACAGTTGATTTGAAGATGCCAGGTCTAAATTTGTTCACTTTAAAGGATGTTTTGCATATTCCTCTGCTGAAATGAAATCTGATTTTCTTGGGAACTCTTGATGCAGGGGCTGCAGGTACACAGCTCGAGGTGGAGTTCTGTCTGTTTTTCAAGGTCGTCGTGAAGTGATTAGAGGTATGAGAGTGGTTGGGCCAAGCCAACACAATCTCTACAAGCTTTGGGGAATTCGAAAATCCTACGCAGGGGTTGATAGTTCTTTTTCCATTATTCCCGCAAGCTCAGCTAGTTTGCCGCAACTAGAATCATTGAGACAAGACCACAACGTTCGAATATCGTCGAGAGGTGGAGAAAGCCTACGGGTAGGTGGAGTTCGTGCGGAGTTTGGCAACTTCGTGAGTGCATCTATGGAGGTGTGCCTTTGAAGGCAACACTGGTTTTGGTGAGATTGGGTAGAGATCATTTCAAGTAGAAGAAGAAGCTATTGTTCTAAGTTTTCTTTGCAAGTGGAATTTGTTAGAGTTTGGAAATGAGTAACACATCATGTGATAGCACTCGTATGCAATCCAAGGCGGAGTTTGTTAGGATTGTGTTTTGAATACTCGTTGTTCAGATTAAAAGAAGGTAATATGAAGCACGGAGGTCGAAGCATCAAAGTGAGTAGAAGGAGAAACAGCAGCAGCAAGGGTGCTGGCTAGTTGCGGTAGACCGGTCTTGGTGACAGTCGACCGCACCCCCCGACCGCGCCCCCTGACCGCTCGTAGTACAGGGAATGTCAGAGAGTGGTACGGTCGACCGGTCTTGTTGGACGGTCGACCGCTTGCGGTGCTGATTTGTTTTTGGCCTTCAATTTGTTAGGTTGGTTCAGCCCAATCTTCAACAACTGGTATCAGAGCGTGTGACTCCTATTCACTTCCTTTCCAGGTTATATTGGATGACTGAGGATCAAGATTAGACCTAGGTTTTCTCTCTATTCTTCTATATATATTGTGAACTCCTCCAATATGAGAGGTAGTACTTCATAGATTCTTTTCTCCATTGCAAAGAGAGGCTCGAGAGAGAGATAGTTCTTGGTGGGTGAGTTTAATTCCTTGTGTCAAATGAATCAGTAACTCCTTGTAATCTTCTCTAGTTGAATATCAGATCTCCCTATATTTCTCCCCAGACTAAGCAAAAGCTAACTGGGATAAGTCATCGTTGTTGTGTTTGTGTTAGTTTGGTGGATCTACTTGCTTGCTCAATTTATTCACCTTGTATAGACTTCCTTATTGCTTTAATTAGTTCCGCTGCGACCAGAGGTCGTTCGTTGACACCCCAATCCCAACAACAAACCCTACTATATAAACCTAATTAACTCTAAACCCTAATTAACCCTAACCCAATTCACTATTGAAACCTAAGACACCCCTATAGCCTCCAACCCCTTGGCACTGTTCGTCTTCCCACTCTTCGCCTCCCGACCTTTCACCACCATCCACCTTGTCGCCACCCATCAGCGTCGTCATCGTCTCCCCAACCCCTTCATCCTCATCCTCCTCGTTGACCAATCGAGCCACCTTTCGATCGCCCTCATCGTCTTCCTTACCCTCCACTCGTGAACCCATTAACTTCATCACCGCCGAACCCATTACCTTTGCCTGAACCCATCAGTCTCACCATCCTCGCCAATGAAACCCACCTTCGTCTTCACCCTGATCCATCGCGTCGCCCTCGTCGATGCTTCTCCCACCTCCTGCTCGTCTTTCCCTCTCCCCTATTTTCAAAACTAAGAACAGAGCATCGCTCCGTTGCCACCACCCATTGCTGCATTGCTTCTCGACCACAGTGCCGCCATCAGCACCCTCGTCACCGTCGCCACAGTCACCGCCGATTCCTGCCCGTCTCTCTCTCCGTCGCTGTAAGTGAAGAAGGAGGGAAGAAGGGATTGATCAGATCAAATCTCAGCCACCTGATCCCATCAAGATCATGACCACAATCTGATTTGATCTTGATCAGATCAGATCAGATCTCAGCCGTTCGAATGTTCCGATCTTGATCGCCATCAAGATCTGTGCCGATCTGATCCATCTGATCTCGATCAACGTCCTCATCTAATCAAGGCAAGTATCTTCTTGTATAATTTATTGTTCTAGTACAAGTGTTTAACTGAAAATACTGCAAGTAGATCGTAAATGTGACTCCCCTTGGCACATCGTTTGTTGATCTTATTTTATTCCTTACCAATTCCATGATCTTAAGTGTCACAACCCTTCTTTGATATATTTTTGTTTCAAAACTAGTTGGACCCATTTTATCTCCTAATTATTCGAACACATAAAACTAAGAACCATCTAGACTTGTAGATGTGTGTTGTATGATGTATGTGTTGATCTTACTTTCTTTGAGTTGAGAAACAATTGTGACTTGCTGATTTGATACCCATTACACCCTATTGGTATCATACTCTAATCTAGACTCATACTAGTTATTTATCATGCCACTTTTATATAAAAGAAATTCGCATCTGCTGCTATCCTTGTCTTTGCTTAATGTTTCAACCCCGATAACATCAGAATCTGGACTTGAGTCCTAAACATAAAATTTAGCTCCAGGTGTCTAGTTTACTACTCTTTTAACGGAATTGAATTCCGAGTTATGGTTTGTAAGTTATCGCAGTTTTACTGCTGCTGTATCTGAAATCGCAGATTCATAAAAACTGCTGCATCACTTTGTTTTACAATTAATTTAACCATGCTAATGTTTGATAATGACTTTAAATTTAGCATGCTGTACTAGAAACACTAAAGAACATTCCCTAACTTTCCTGGAATTAGTTAATGAAGTTTCAGACCCATTTCATACTTATAAACACAGTTTTACAAATTCTGGCTGAAAATAAATCCTGTGTAGTTTGCCGTTTTGACACCAATTGCTAAGACTTTTATGCATCTTGTTTATATGTGCCGGATTCGGAAGAGAGTCTAGTTTGTAAATTTTCAGACAGTCCAGATTTGCATTCCAGTGGTGGCGGAAATCACAGTTTGGGTGCAGCAACGTCATGCTGTCCAGAATTGGAATTCTCGTCATTCTTGATAACTTTAATTTGTTTTGACTCTTGAATATGTATCCTACCTAGCCTAAACTTGTTCCCTATTAGTATTCCATGTTAATTAAATAAAGAATATTAATCAAGTCGGGTTAAGGATTGACCATAGTAGTGGACAATATAGGTAAATGTACTCGGAAGGGGGCCTGTGTTTTCCATGATTTCAAGTTATATGGAACTAAGTACCACGTAAAACTAAGTACCACGTCAGGAATTGATGAAGGCCACCTCTAGAATCCATTACATAGAACTAAGTGTCATGTCAAGAATTGACGGGGGCCACCTCTAGAATTTATGGGGCCCACCTCTAGAATCAATTATATGGAACTAAGTGCCACGTATAACTAAGTTTCACGTCAAGGATTGACGGGGGCCACCTCTAGATCATACGGAGGCCACCTCTAGAACCCATTACTTGATTACATGATTCATGAACGTGTTTTCCAGTTTTCTTATTTACCAGTTAAAAGGAACTAAGTGCCACGTAGAACTAAGTGCCACGTCAGAGATTGATGGGGGCCACATCTTGTGTAATGCCCCAGATTCCAAATAAGACCGAATTCGAGATTTCACAGGATCTTTATACTTCACTTCGTACAATTTTATAAGAAAATTTAAACTTTTCAACAATATCAGAGTTCTTTACAATTTGTTTACACAGCAGAAGAATTAAAGAAATACAAACAATGAAATAAAATACAACTTATACAACTTTATCAATGTAAATCATAAACTGCATCATAACATCTTTACTTCTTCATAGAAAAGTCCATTACCTGCATGTTAAGCTGTGGGCACGTCAGTCACTTACAACTGCCGAAAATGTTATACTCGGCCATCCTCTCTATGCCGTACATATAACGATCTCATTACTTTAACAATGCACAAAAATTGAATGAACAATAAAGTGTCAAAAGTGAATTACTCTAAACATGTAAGTGTATGCGATGCCTTAATGCCTAATGCACATATTATAAACTAGGATGACACTAATGCATACTTATTCGAATTCTATGCATCCCATACTATATAGGTCCGAGGGCAAGCACCTACACACTCCATATTTAAGGGTTCGATCTTGTAGCGCCCCGAATTTCCAATATGATATCTTAGAAATACGTGGCACAATTCCCAGCATCAACTTCAAATGTAATATTAAATACAGCCAAATACCAATAAAAATTTTCAACTTTCATTACATTAATCTTTACATAGCACAGCGGAATACAATACACCTTGAATTACAAATTTTCTTTCCTTACAACAATTTCTTTTACAACAATACATAACCCATTACACCACTTTAACTCATGCATCCAAAATCCAAGGTACAAGTAATCACCTGTAAAATATGAGGCTAGAGATAACCCTAACCCCCAAAACTAAAGGGGTCAGCCATAAAGGTGTGAGTGACATAAAACAAGAACAAGCAACATAAATAGACATGAAACCTGGAATCATAAACAATACGTACTAGAGACCAGAATAAAAGAAATACGAAATAACAAGGAAACATGAAAACATCAAGTGTAGCTAGACTAAGTGTCAAGTGTAGAAAACAGGAAACCACATGCACGAAACCAAGTCAAGAAAACACGATTCTATATGCTGACTCTCTAATGCGTACTTGTCGGAGTCTATGCATCCCACTCTACATAGGTCCGGTGCAAGCCCTTAACGTCTCCACATTATAGGGTTTAATCCCCCGTTATACAACTAATTCTAACACGATGACTACTACGAGATAAAGATAAACTGTGATTATTAGCCCATGCCCTGATAATTCCGGAGGTCAAACTCTATCCATAGATAATTCATGAGACTATTTCACTCACACCTGGGAATCTTCGAGAATACCCCACACCGCAAGTGATGGCACCTCATCACACGAATACCACATGTGCGTCGCCTCGACCCCGATAATTTCGGAGATCAATCCCACACCACAGGTAATTCCGGAGACTATTTTACTCGCACCTGGATAATTCCAGGGATTATCTCACACCGCAAGCCATACTGAGGTCCATAACCCATGTTCTCGTTCATTATATCACCACTAGTGTCTGTCCTTATCATTTTAGGTTATTTAATTACTTTACGAATCTCCTAGAATTTGTGTACCCTACCGGACTAAACTCAACAACTGATCAACTAAAATGCCTCAACAGGCCCAAACATAAATATCTCAACTGCCGGTATACTAGGATCACACAGACTCACACCCAATATCCAAACAAAACTTCCAACATACATTGCTCAGTTAAACCACTTGAAAACACATGTTCAGTAGAAGATAAAGTATATGTAGTAAGTTATAGATTAAGAACATTTAGAGAATAAAACATTTGAAGGAACATTCAAAGATATTAAGATACGTCAGTATCAGTCGACTATAAACAAACATAGGTCGACTGTCCAGAGAGAAATTCCAATAACTTTAAGAAAATAATTCTAAGTATTAAAAGGCGACTGTGAAAGCCATAGGTCGACTGTCCAGAAAGAAAATCCAATATTCTTAAGAAAATACTTCTAAGTATAGTAGTCGACTGTAAAAGGTCATAGGTCGACTGTCCAAAGAATATCCAATTCTTAGGGAAATATCAAAACAGAACAGACTCAGTCGACTATAAAGATGAGTCAGTCGACTGTTCCGTGTGATAATTTAAAACTTCGAGAAAATTTCAGCAGCCAGGCAGCGACGGTCGACTGGGAAGTCACACCGGTCGACTGTCGACCTGCAGACTACAGATTTTGGTTGTGCATATTTCATCCGATACGTAGTTTTACTTCATGAAAACGATTTCTACCAAAAACATATTTCTTATTTGATTGACAACTTGTAGATCTTATAATAATCCATGAAACTACATCAAACTACTTGAATTTATAAAAAATAGCGATCTGTTGATTTCTTTCAAATAAAACATGAATTGTGCATATAATCAAAATAGAGTTTCTTAAAGAAAATTATTTATTCGTTGAAATAGCTTCGTGTTCTGATCCAAACCATATCAATACCAAATTTTCAAAAGATCCCCAATTTAGTTGTGTTCATCGACTCAATCCAATTTATCTCAAAACTAGTTCTCAAGACATGATCTCCTAACTCATCAGTCCTTCTCAACATTTCCTCAATTTCAATCACCATTATTAATTCATATACATGAACAAATCTAACATTTCTATAGTCAAATCGTGTTCATCCAAACTCAACGATAATAAAAACTCACATCATCCACATGCAAATCTATCCAAAGACAATTAGGGTTCATAAAAGATCAATTTTCAATTCATCCATCCATTCAATCCATCATGTACATATTCATACTCAAACCCTAACATGCTTTCTAGTAGATGAAATACTACATACAACATACACAAAATAAAATAAAAACAAACAAGTCACTCACCTTAAATGACGAAATCTAACAAGAAAAGCATTTCTTTTGCGAAATCCAAGATCACCTCCTTAAATCTTCAAGAAATAATAAAACCTTTGTGTTGTGCAGCGAAAAACGGCTGCACTCCACTCCTAAATATATATATAGGCCGGAATAGGAGAATTAGGGTTTTAAACACATTTGCAAAATAACCCTTTTAAAGTATAACTTTACATAAATAGATCCCTATACTTGGAAATTTGATAAAACCAATTAAATTGATATTTAAAAGCAAAATAAATACTTTATTTCCAGCCGGCACTGTTTGGAAAGTCTAGAAAATAGTTTTGCACTTTCATCCTTTAAAATGACAATTTTGCAAAAAGATCATTCTTTTTCGTAATATTTGCAAATAGACCCAATTAATATCAGAAGAAATTTTTTTTAGAAAAATTACAAATAAATCCTAAATAATAAATAATGATTTTCCATAAAATAATTTTGGCCTTTGAACTTCCCAAGAAAATATTTGCACATGTTTCGCACGTGTAAAAGATAAATCTTCAGAAAATATTTATTAAATCTCCAAAAAAATCATTTTAATTCAATGATAAATCTATAAAAATAATATTTAAAAATACGGGGTACTACAGATCTCCCGCCATGAAAACTACCCAGTAATAAGATAAGGATTAGATCATTCCATGAATATGGATCTCAGTCCCGAAATCCTCCGCCCGACTGTTATAAAAGATCCCTCATTGTGCGAATCATCCCGCAAATGCCCATTTAGCCCCGGTATGCGCATATACATTGGAGAATAGTAAACTATCTGCCCGACTACGCATAGTCCCAGATTTAAAAATAAAAGGCCATCTCCCACGAAGCAACCATAGTCCCGGAATTCTCCGCCCGACTGGGTCTATAGTCCCGAAATCCTCCGCCCGATTATATAGAGAGCCTCATTTACGTTTGCCCAGGTTTACTACATCTTCACGTATGTGCCTAATCTTTAGTTCAAGACATGAATAAATTTCCATATCTAGAATTAGTTTTACCTCCTACCGGGCTTAATCAACAAAATACGAGATAGTTCCATCAAAATATATCTCAACTCTTTTCAATTCAATAGTGCCTGTACTTGAGGTCTCACTAACTCTAAATCATAACTTTTTCATGTACAGGAATCCATGGGTACACATACCCTTCAATAAACATGTCTTAAACTTAATCACAAATCATCATTATCTTGTCTTAACACTTATCTACAAATTAATCATTTTCTTAGTCTTGACATTATTCATGATCTATTTATTCATTCATAATCTTTAAAAGCAAACAATTTCTTTTGAGAACACAACTTCATCACATGAAATTTTATTAACAAATTCAAGCTCTTACAATGTCTCAATTCTCTTCAAAGTATTTCTTAAACAAAATAAAAGTGTAATCTCTTTCAAGAAAAATCACTTCACAAATTAATACTTTGCTTTTCTTCACTACAAAATTCTATTGTCAAAATTCCATTTCTTTTTATACTTCAAAATATATAAGAAAACTTTATACTATCTCTTAATATTTTCCATTTCATTTTATATCAATATTAAAGTTTATTTCCCAATCCTTCTTATTTTAAAAACTCAATTGTATATAAAAAAAACAAAAAGAATCAAAAAAGGTGGCTATGGGTTTTGAACCTGTGACCTGCCGAACCACACAGCCAACGCCCAAACCCAAACACACTAGCCAATAAGTCCAATGGACTCTGGCGTCAAAGTCATATGCCGAAGTGCTCTTATATCAGGTCTCAATTTCGGAAAGAATTAAAAGAAGCAAAAAATATATGTGACTATCAAGTTTTGAACTCAAGATCTCTTACAAACAGTGTGCTGTGTTGCACTAGCTATATAGTAAGTCCAAGTGTAATTTCTGTTTAGAAGTTTTATCAATCTACTTTTGTTTAAACTATTCAGAAATTGATTCTTTTTCATACAAATTTGTTTATCCGAAGATCCAATCTTTTTGGGATTTTGAAATAAACTTTCTCTTGACTGAGAATGAATTTAAAAACTATAAACAACAATTTTAAATCCATTAAAACCCTATTTCCATTTCTTCAAACAATTCTTCTTCTCATTTTACACATAGGCTTGGATTTTTCTTAAAACTTGAATTTACAAAATAGTGTTCATGAAAACTAGTTTATGTTCTCACTTAGACAAATTAAAAATTTGTAACAACACCAACATGTCTCTCAATCATGAGAATTTCACAAAAACCTCTTTCATGGAGAAAATTATTATTTTTAAATACAATATGGCAAAATATACATATGTCAGCACTAACTAAATTTTGTTTAGCTTTCTCTTCTTCTTTCTTAATCATTAGATTCTAAGGCATGATTTGAATATGACATTCTTCAACAAATTTCTATATACTCAACATGTACAAAAGTGCAAGCATACTAACATGATTCATAGTATAAAACATTTCTTCTTTTTAATTAGCATGGTATCTATTTCTTACTTAATCACAACAAGACTATTCTCATTCATAGCATATTACACTAGCATGAATTTATCTACATATTTCACATCAACATTAACTTATACTACTCATTTATAATTTTTAGCATGCATATTCTACAACTAGAAAGTAAGAAATCACCCACCTCATTGAAGAATGAAATCAATGAGAAAGTTGGAAACAACTCCTAGCTCCTAGCAAGTTCTTCTCCTCTTAGCAAGAACTCCTCCAAGCAAGAACACTCTACTCTCTTTCTTTTTCTTTCTCTTATTTTGATTTGTTTTTGGAGTAAAAAAATAAGGAGAATGGGGTGCTATTTATAGGACAATGTTAGGGTCTAATTTGCAAACTTCTCAACCTAATAACTCTTCATTTAAACTCTCTACCTCTTAACTTTCCTAACTCCTCCCTCAAACTCTCCAAATATCCTAACTCCCAAACTCCCAACCTTTCCTCTCCTCCCACTACCCAAATTTCGGCCTCCCCCTAGTGCATGACCGGTTACAACTCATGTGTGCAAATGCATACATGCACATACAAAATAAATACATTTTTTATAGTTCTAAATGTGTACTAAAAATTGTAACTTGTCATGTATTAGTCCAAGCTCAACTTAAATAAGGATTTTATTAGTGGGCTTGTCCCATGAGCTTTCTTTTTAATTTATTAACTTAATTATCCTAGTGGGCTCTCCTTTTAATTGATCTAATAGGCTAGAAATTAACTTTAGGTCCATGGGTTAAATAAAAAGGCTAAATAAAATTATGCATGCTAAAATAGTAAATGAGGGTAAGAAAAATAAAGATGGACAAATTAACACGTGCATGCACGAGCACACACTTCCTCTAATTAAATATTTAAACTAAAACACATGTATATATAAGATGTATATAAAATTAGTTTAAAATATAAATTTTCCATGCAAAAATAAAATAAATATATACACACTCCAAAAATTTATTTTGAAAATGAACACGCCCAAAATACGTGCACCGAAAACACATAAAAAGCACGTAAAAATATAGAGATTGAAATATTATATTTTTTTGACTCAAAATAAGGTAAAATCAATACAGAAAATATATAAATAGTCGGTAATCAAAATACGTAGTGAAAACATGTTACAAAATACACATGTGTAACACACGAGGACAAAATTGTCATTTCCAATTTTGCGGGGTGTTACATCTAGAAACTACGGGGGCCACCTTTAGAACCTATTACCTGATTGTAGGACATGATATAATGATGCCTGAGTACACCGCCCTATACAATTCACCACTAGGCCTAAACGTAACTGTTTGTAAGTAGCAACCATATGGTAAATAGTTGGGATGCATGAAGTGCTACCTAGATAGAATTAAACATTAGACTTAAGAATAACTTATCACTTGTACACCCTTGCTACTTTGCTTGATATTTGTTAATTGACACTTGTACGTGATACTTATTACTTGTTACTTGTTACTTGTTACTTGTTACTTGTTACTTGTTACTTGTTACTTGATACTTGATGTAACTACATGCTCACTTGTTACTTGTTCCTACTACTAGTACTTGTTACCCAATCCTGTTACTGGAGTTATCTTATTTGCTAGCTAGTCTCTTAAACTCCACTACTTGATGCATCCCTATCATATCATGTTATACATTCTTGATTTCAAATCTTGTTTCATGTTTTCTTGCACTTATTTTTATACCCTTACTTGTACTACTTGCAGCCCTAACTTGCACTAAGGGTGTTTCTCTTTGTTTCTCCATTTTCTTCCACTTGATAATACAGACTTTGGAGACGAGTTACCTGCTGGAGTTGGTGAGCAAACCTTCTAAGCTTCGCTTGGGAAAGCTTGTTTCAATTATTTTGTATTTGAGTTCATTTAATTTTGTTGCTACTTAAAACTTGTAATGGGATTGTAGTCCCGAAGTTTTACTTTTGCTCCAAATCTGGAAATTATTTGGGATAAGTATGTTTTGTTTTAATTGTTTTCTGTTGATTAAAAAATTATTCATGCATGCGTGGTTGATTATATTCTTATTATATTTCTTATTATAATGCTGAGTCGATCCTACAGCTTATAAATGATGAAAACCATTCGCTGGGCTTTGTCACGCACTCGTATTCCATATTCCTTTGGGAAGCGGAGCGTGACAGCTTGTGAGAAAGCTAGGGTGTGGCTCGAGATCATTGCCGAGTGCCTAGCCCATACAACTTGAGAAAGCTAGGGCATTACTCGAGGTCAATGCCGAATATCAAGCCCCCATGCTTTGTAGAAAGCTAGGGTGTGGCTCGAGGTCATTTCCGAATGTCGAGCTCCCGTGCTTTGTAGAAAGCTAGGGCGTTGATCGAGGTTAATGCCGAATATCGAGCTCCTATGCTTTGTAGAAAGCTAGGGTGTGGCTCAAGGTCATTGCCGAGTGCCTAGCCTATACAGCTTGAGAAAGCTAGGACGTTGCTCGAGGTCAATGCCGAATATCGAGCTCCCATGCTTGTGAAAAAGCTAGGGTGTGGCGAATGCATGGAAAGTTGCACAAAAATAAAAATAATAAAGGAAATGCCAAGGTTTACACTTTATTATTTACAACAAAACAAAAAAAAGGGGCACGTAGTGCCGATTACAGGGGGTCGATTACATAAGCTCGGTTACAAGAGGAGTCTAGTCCTCCCCTTCGAGGAACTTGATGAGGCGTTCCACTTTTTAGGGCCTCTTCACTATCCTGCCTCCTTGGTCTGTGAGTTGGTACGTGCCGGGGCGTACCACTTTGGAGACCTTATACGGGCCCTCCCAATTAGGGGCCAACTTTTTCTTTCTGCTGGGGTCGGATACCGCTAGCTTTCTGAGCACGAGATCACGTAGCTTGATGTTGGTGGGGCAGACCTTCTTGTTATAAAACCTC